>JAODJX010000136.1:24071542-24088029 GCA_026776945.1 Isichthys henryi
AGTCTGGGCCTCCCTGCTGAGACTGCTGCCCCCGCGACCCGACCTCGGATTAAGCGGGAGATGATGGATGGATGGAAGATGGGGCAAAAGCGAAAAGAGGATTTCCCCATAGGGATAAATACAGTATCACTTTATTCTATTCTATTCTATTCTATTCTATTCTATTCTGTTTTTCTGCTATCTTCTGAAAAAAGATTTAAAAATCTAAACATGAAGTACTGCATGGTCAAATAAGAACCCGACAGACATGCATTTCCAAGACAATCTATTTCCATCAGAGCAATAGCTTCTTTGGTGAAATAAAGCTTGAGCAGTGATGTTAGTAATAACGGCAGATAGTCGTCCTGCACAGATAAGAGGAACTTGGTTAAAAATATCATTTTTGCAAGGGAATAATCACCACATATCTGTCATCTGCATAATAAGTAGCAAGTGTATTTAACTTTAGAAATTACTATTCACGTTAGACATTTTCAAAGACTATTAAGGAGAGAATTGAGGTCTTACAGTAAATCCCACTTCAAGATAATATGTGAAGTTTTCTGCAAGACTTTGCAAAGATTCTTTTCCTGATGGCCATTCCAGCCTTTCATGAAGTTCCCAGTAATTCTGAGGCGCTTGAGGTGAGCAGAAAACCTCACGTTTTTGCACTGCAGTGATCCCTCCTCCATCATGATGAGAAAATTGAATGTCGTAGGCAGATCTCCTCTTGTGACACGCTTCTTATATCTCAAGGTCGTTTCTTCTAATTTGACCCCGATTTGCTCAGCATTTGCTCAGAATGCCTAAGCTCACTCTCTGACAGTTCAACACAAAAAATGTTTCGAAATAGTCATGAATAGTTTGAAAATATGACCTGATATTTTAGCGTGTTGTCATTTTCTTGTTATGACCTCGTGGACGTTGAGCCTTGTTACGGTTGCTGTATTGCTAGCCACAGGTCAACCATCACATTACTGGTCACTGCCCATTTCGCCCCCCCCCCCCCCACCAGAGTATCTAATAATACAACCAGAGATTGGCGATTATTCTGCTCTGCCAGTGGACACCACTCTGATACTGAGCATCTGAGTTACTCACCTGCGATGGGGAGGAACAAGGACAGCAGAATGTTGGGCCACTGGACAGCCATGGTGCTCTGGCTGCCTGCAGGGCGTCAGCTCAAAGTGCCCTTGGCCCGTGAGTCACCGGCACGCGACCCACGCCATGATTCTGCTCCGGCCATACACACACTCACACTCACAGACAAACACTCACAGACATATACGCACACTCACAGACACATACACACACTCACAGACACACACCCATACGCATACACACACACACTGATACAGACACATACATGCAGACACTCACACACCCATATACTCATTTGCACATGCCCTACGCACACAGGCACACTCACACAAACCCACACGTGCATGCAAACAAGCCCCATTGCAATATTGTAAGGTGTCTGCAAAAATCTATGTGTAAAACACGAGGCTGAGAATGTCATGGAGAATTTACAGTGCTGTGTGAAACTCTTAGGCAGTCAAAGAAAATGATGTTTAAATGATCTTCATGTTGGTGTAAAATTATGATATTATGTCTGTAAAAGTCTACCAGCTTAACCATTTCAATACCTCTCCTAAAGTCAACCCAGGATTTGCAGCAACTATCCAACATAGCCGTGTCTTGACCACCCCCTCACCTCCTATGGCTAATCAATACCTCACTGAATTATTTAATAATTTTATTATGGCTGGGGTGCCCCTAAGGAGAGGTTTGGGAACTGAAGTGGTGTTCATCTAGCCATCCAACAAGATATCAGTAACGTTTTGAAGGACAGAAGACACATTGTTTTTTTGTTTGTCTGTGTGTGTGTTTATTTATTTATTACTGTGAAATTGCATTTGTTGCATATGTTAGTGTATGTCTGTACTTTTGCACTGTGTTATTGATTTTTTAAGTATGTATACACTTACTACCCAGACAAACAGCCTTAAATATTTTACTGCCTAAGACTTCTGTATAGTACTGCATATATTTAGATAATTTAGGGAATCCTAAACATTAGGTGATAGGAAGTGAAGCGTGTTTGAGCTGGTTTCCTCTTTCCTGGGGCGATGCTTGTTTGCATGTTTATAAAGGAACTTCTGCCCCTTCAGCTATTCCCCAGGACAAAAAAAAAAACATGTCAGTCACTGGGTAAAAAGGGAAATGAAAGGCAGAGCTGCCCAGTGGGCAAAGCATCTATTTAGCTGGGCCTTGTCGCCTGCTGGAATGCAGACGGCGTGAAGGTCTGCAGACACGGGCACATAGCTGCAATCTTACGGATTACACCAGGGATCCCCAATTCTGGTCCTACAGGGTCAGTCTGCAACACAGTTTGTGGATTTCCCTGCTCAAACGCACATTATTCAGTTCAACAGATAATTGGCAGGTTTAACACAATGTCATTAATAAAAATAATAATAAACAGTTTATGAATGAGACGGTATCAGTAATAGTGTCCAGAAAAACATTTCAAAGCCAGATTTGGATATAAAAACAAGTGTATCGATGTTAGCTTGAAATGGTGTGTTAAAATCAAGCATTTCTCTTTCATTTTTACCCTTAAATATGGTTACAAATAGTACAAAAATAATACTAATTTTAAATTACATGCTTCATACCATAGTATTTTACTGCTCTGTAATGTTCTTATGAATCACCTCAGCTGCATTAGGAACTGGTACGTTCCTTTCAGAGAGCTGTTCACAAGCTATTTCCTTCACTCATCCATCATCAGCTGTCATACTGGACTGTTTTGGACATTGTTGGTAGTGTTTATTGTTTAGTGTTGACTGTTATAGCTGAGATTTACTATTGCCGATCTGGGGGAGGGGTTCCTGTATGTGATTTCGTTTTATTGTATTTTGTTTATACATCTGCATTATTGTTTAAAGTATGTGAACATTAATAGGGTTTTTTGGAATTACATAAATGAAAATATAGCCCCAATATGGGTGCAGTCTACAAAAAAAAATCTAAATTCTGATTGTGAAGTTTCAGGTCTTGGTCTTGTTTTTCTTGATTAGAAGCAGAGGGCACTAGACTCCCTGGTCGGGAACCCAGCTCATCAAAGAGAACATACATCTATACTGTGGTCAGTTTAGAGACAGCAGTTCCTGCATTTGGAAGGTGAGAGGGCTTCGAGAAAGCAGCTCCCCTACTGTACGGTGGAGAGGAAAGTGCAATACTCCGAAGAAACTTGTGTAAAGATATAGGGAATACATACAGCACCAGAGGCGGGACCCAAGCCCCCAAACCAGGAGGGGTCTGGGTTCAAGTCCCACCCCTCACTCACCAGCAAAATAATGTTCTTAATTCTTTATCTCAAACTATTTAAATAGGAGATTTTCATGGTGTCTAGAGTCAATATCAATAATCATAATTACTATCTAAATTAATGGGTCAGTTTTAAAAATAAGTTTGACATGATTATCTCATCAGGTTGTTCTGTAAATTTGGTCCTTTAAATTAATCGTACAGTGTCACTGCATCAGCGATGCAAACTCAAAGTCACATATCCTCTGTGACACACAGGCTAAATTAAGCTACGTTGTAGTTGAATAAAAATGCAGAAGAAATATCGTTTATTAATGCTGTTACCTTATGATCTAATTTGCCAACACTTTCTTATAAGTAGTTATTTTTAATTTTCTTTTTTTAAATGAACTTGGCTGGCACATAAGTAATAATTATTATTAACTGGGTGCCCCAACTGTGAGATCCCAGTTGAGGCACACTTCCAGGGTTAGGGGTTCGAGTCCCACCTCCTTTGTATGCATGCTGAGTCTGCAAGTTCTCCCTACGTCAGACAGCTTTCCTCTTGCAGTTCAAGAAATCCAGTCAAGGGTGCACCCCAGACTTGTGGCTTACGTTACCTGCTCCCCTCACCTGGATAAATAACTGGATGCATGTCTTCCTATTGTTTGCAAGCCATAGTTATTCATGGAAATGGGAGGGGCAGTGTGAAGCTCAGCAGGTTATGATGCTGTGCTTGTCATCAGAAGGTGGCTAGTTCAAATCCCATGTTTGGCAAAGCAATTTCACAGATGGGCCTTAAGCCCCCAATTACTTGAGGGATCGTCTGATCCTACTTTCACAAAAAAATATATCTTTCATTTTTAGGACTGCTGCCAGGATTTTTAAAACACAAAGGTCAAAGAATTAGTCCTTCCTAGGAATGCCAAGCAATGGATTGTGATTATTGGAGTACAGGAATAATACAGAGCCCATTACATATACATGACCCCAGTGTCCTCAATGACAAATACAGGCATGGCCACTTTGGATAAAAGTCTTTGTTGAATCAATAAAATGCAAATAGGGCATACATTTTAATTTTCAGAAGAGTAGCATATCTGGTATCCCATGTATTTTGCCCAGTGTTCACTGGGATAGGCTGCAGGCTTTACACAACTCTCTAATGCAGAGGTGGGCAATCTTATCCAGAAAGGGCCACTGCATGGGTATGCAAGTATATGCTGCAAATCCCTAATTAGATTAGTAATTAGAGGAATGATTAGCTGAAGAATAACTCTAACCTAAAGGTTATCCCAAAAACTAAACCGGTTTTCCTGCCTCAGCAATACATGTGATTCAGAGATTTTCAACGTAACCATGAAGTTACCACTAAGTAAATGATGAATGTGTCTGAACAGGCATGCGGCAGATTGGAAACTAACACTGGAATGCTGTTGTCGATGGGGCCAGTGATGGCTGAATCCTAATTGATCTTTGTCCTATCAAATGATGTTGCTTATTGTATAGTGTTTTTTTTAACCCAGGAGATGTGTTTTCATAATGTTTCGTTCTGCATCAAGCCCCATTGCTTACGGAAGAAGTTACAGCGGATACATTTAGGATGTGTATAGCATTTAATCAAGATAACTTCTGTATAAGCAAGTCACAGCCTTCTGCGTGTGTGCTAAAACATGCGTTGGTGTTGTTCACTCGGATAATGGAATTGATGTTGCTGCAAACGGGAATCCAGCGGCGCAGAATACAGCAGCGAACCTGCAGTGACACGCCCTTGGCTTCCGGCTCACCTGAGCGAGGCGGCGCCAACGCGGAAGTGCGCAGGCAGGTGGGCAGGCGGCGTGGATCGCAGCTTCATGGCGCGGTAGTGAGTTGGATCCAGGGGGTCCCAAGTACTCTGCTGGAGGGTACAATTAATCGGGGGAAATGCGCTTCCCAACGTCAGGCTGTACTCTTCACCTGCTCCAGGTCCTTTTGACATTCGGCCCGTTCATCACCGGTAAGAGAGGACTGCAGTTCACATGCCCTAATGCTGACTCGCTAGTTTTATCTTTATCTACCTGTTTTGCATATAACTTAATACGTTACTCTGAACTTTAAAATGCTGTCTTGTTCTCTTTAGAGTGTTAAACTATTACTAGGTGTATATGTGCTTGTGGATAGGCTTAATTATTTTATTAGGCCCTTATTCGGCTGCAGAGATCGAACACATCACTTAGTGTTACTGATAATCAATAACCGCATTATATAAACGAGCCCTTAGACGACTGAATGGTATTTTATATGTGTGCCAGTTCATGGTCGGAGATAATAATATTCCATTAATTAGCTACATTTAAGGGAGACTGTAATCTGGTCGCCCTTCCAGTTGCCAATAAAATCTTCCGACCGCGATCAGTATATGGGTTACGCTCTCACGTTTCCTCCGCGGGAGTATGTTCGTTTTTGTGTATATAAACACTTTTTATCTCTTCGGATATTATCAGTTCCATGGTCTATTGCAAGCATAGGCAACCCTGACCCCGGAGTGCCGGTATCCAGCGGGTTTTCTGTCATACCTAATTACTTACCATCTGCCTGAGATGGGATGTGGTTCATCAGAGACCCGGTAGGATAGAAAACCTGCTGGATAGCGGCACTCCAGGATCAGGGTTGCCTACCCCTGTCTTAATGCATTTTTACGGATTCATTGCAAAGGAAACGGATAGTGCTATGAAATGTTGTCGCAGGTGCGTCTTCTTACTTTTAAAAGAGTCTACAGCTCTATGGTGTTTTAATTTGCGTAGTTTCATTATGATAATGATAATAATACGGGCCTTAAAGGGCCACGTGCGCCTCTGGGTGTTGTAATCCTGATATCTGTGATATGTGGAAAATCTGTTCCAGCAGGAAAGTAAATACATCTACTGGTGTCGACGAAACATGTTTTTAAAGCATTTTAATAAACAGGATTTGTTTAATTAAGGCATTGTGGCTAAGGTATTGGATTGATTAGAAAACGTTATTCACAAATGTGCATGTACTGGAAACAAAGTAAAGCACGTGTTTAATCAAATGCTAAAATTTGTCCCGATGCAGCACTGTGATTGGACGTCTGCAAACTGAAGTCAGATATTTCCTCTTTCCCTATGAGCAATAAGTCAGGAAATGACACTATAAATGGAGAGGATGGACAAAGGTCAAAAAAGGGGATGAGAGATTAAATAAAAAGCTGTGAAACCCCCGGGGGGGTTTGGGGGGGGGGGGGGGGTTGATGTCTGTCTGCCTGCCTAAGTTGGGTGTCCTGTGCTCTCGCTTATGGAGATTCCCTGACTGGTGGGTGTGACGCAGCTCTCTGTTACCAGAAGCTGATGGATTCCCATAACATGGGGCCTGAAGCACTGCCTTCCTGTCTCAACACACAGCTGCCTGGACCTACCTTGCCTGGCAGCCCTCAGCACGCTCTGGTAGTCGGTGTAGATTGTTCAGAGCTTTTTATTCTTCGCCAAAGGTAGCTGTAGCCTTTTCTTGCCCTTATGTTGCCTGGACTGATTTTTTTATTACTATTATTATTATTTTGTAAGCGAGTGAGGAAATATTGCATGTATTAAAATAAGCAGCGTGGCTGAAATCTGAAAGCGAGGCAGGTGGGGAAACTTAGTCGGCTGGGCTTCCTGGGGACGTGATGGCGAAAGCGGGAGAAGGCTGGCAGAAGGTCCGTCAGGTGGACTCATCCTTCTCTGAAGTGATTCTTGGGACTCTGGGGGCCCAAGGCAAAAACAAACTCCATGGGGCCCTCTAATTCCCCCTCCCCCCGACGTGGTAAAATGTATCACCGTTATTTTAGCATAAAGCCTACATAAAGCTATACATTAATAATATCAATAAAGAGAATTTAGTAAATCAAGTCCTTTATTTGAACTTTTCTGGCACTAGACTGTAGGTCCCCTGAGATTGAGTGTGAGTGTGAAGCGTATGGCCTCAGTAGACTTGGGTCGCCGGGTGGGTCTGGGGTCATCCATAGGGTCAGGGGCTTGGCGTCGACATTTATCATTCACTGTCTGCTGAAGAAACATTCATGTGACTTCAGAGACCAAACTTAAAAATGTCGAATGGATTTTTCCATCTTTCTGTGGTACTTAAAGTATCCAGCTCAGTAGTATACAGACCTCCATTACAGGACTTTTCATGGGGAAAAAAAACTGTGGCAGATGTAGCAATACTGTCAGAATTAAATATTCAGGAATGTCTTCATAAACTTACCAGCCTAAGTGCAAACAGGCTTTACTTTGTTCGTCGTCTTTGCACAATCAGCTGAGCCCAAACTGATATTCTGGAGAATTTCCTATGTCCTACTGAAGAATCATGCCTCTGATTTCTGCAGAGCAGAAGATGGGATATGGTTCAGGTAGGTAGACCAGGTAGGATAGAAAACCTGCTGTATAGCGGCACTCTAGGATTAGGGTTGCCTACCCCTGTAGTTACAGAGCCAGAGGTTCGGTTGTGCTCTGGGAATAAGGGTCTGGGTGGTGAACCAGCAGTTAAGAAATTTATCCATGTTCAAAACAAAAGAAAAGAGGACGGATATTAGCACTCTGGCCACAAATGGGAGAATAAAGACAGTGATACTGAGGATGGAGCTGATCCGATCCCCTCTAAAACAGGGGTTTTATCCCGTCGATCGCGATCTACTGCTCGTTCACAAAGGTAGAGTGGATAGATCGCATGGCATAAAAAAGAGGATGGATGACGTGTTCAACCACGCCAGCTGCCGCAAAACTCCAGCAAGCGACCGGGTCGTCTCCAATTTATTTCTACTAAGCTTAAGAAAGGGTATAAAAATGAATGGGGGAGCTGGACCAAGTAAGAAGCCAAAAACCTACCACTTCCATATGGAATGGGAGGAGTTTTTTTTTCCTCCGCAATGTTATATTCGAAGTGCGTTTGCTTCATCTGTCAGTCTACCATTGCGATTCCGAATAAGGGAAATGTAGAGCGGCATTTTCCGGCTGCAGATACTTAAAATTTGAATGTTGGGATTGGACCTGAAAAAATGGCATTGTGTGGAGGTTCACGGTGAGCCCTGGAACCTTCCCAGACAGCAGAGGGTAAGGGGACACCCTGGATGCCAGTATATGCTGCACACAGTGTCTGTGGGATCCAAACGCCCATCTCTGTGACTGAGAGGCTGTGGTGTTGTGCTGTCCGAAGCATCGTCAGCTTAGCCTTCACATCCTCGCATTACTGATTTCGTTGACACTTTGTTTTTCTTTCTCTGTGATAGACAGGAAGCAGACGTGAGCGTCCGCTGTCAGGACAGCGTGTACGCGCAACATGTTAGGACACATACAGGCATGCGCAAGTGAACCGGCATAGGTATACTCGAGAGGCTTGACATGCTGTAACTTCACTGGGCTGGTATCTTACCCGCCAGCATCAACGGAGTTTAGAACAACCGTTGATTCCATCTGTTGAGCAGTATATGGCTTTTTTTAACTGGTTATCTTACAGTCCTTAGTGACATTATGTCACCCATTCATACATTTTTATTTAGCAGATTCTTTTTATAGAAAATGACATACAACCGAGATCGCAGGGTTAGCTGCTTAGTAAAGCGATTGTGGGATAAGGGCCTTGCGGTGAAATAACTTTGCCGACCGTGGGGTGTGAATCTGCGACCTTCTGGTCACTAGTCCAGGGGTCTAACCCTGTCTGCTCAGTGTCAACCTGGCAGGCTGACAATTACACACGTCAGCTGAATTTATGCTCAAACACATTCTGGAAATCATCCATTTTCCAAACCGCTTATCCTACTGGGTCGCGGGGGGTCCGGAGCCTATCCCGGAAGTTATGGGCACGAGGCAGGGAACAACCCAGGATGGGGGGCCAGCCCATCGCGGGGCACACTCACACACCATACACTCACACATGCACACCTACGGGCAATTTAGCAACTCCAATTAGCCTCAGCATGTTATTGGACTGTGGGGGGAAACCGGAGTACCCGAAGGAAACCCCACGACGACATGGGGAGAACATGCAAACTCCAAACTAACCCAGGCGGAGACTTGAACCCGGGTCCCAGTGCTAACCACCATGCCATCCCTTCCGGAAATCATTTTCACCCAATCAAGACTTGATATTCACTTAATTTTAATCTGACCATGAATAAGTCGCATCACCGCTTGTGCCTGTCTCAGGACCACCCCTTGGCTCGCTCTCCCCACCAGCCGCTTCCTCTTTCCTATCATCTTGTTTTTTATAATAACCAGCTATAGACGGCTTCGTTTTTGGAGCATGTTAACACCGCAGCCAAATGGATTGTTTTGCACGTTTTATCGTAAGTGTGCCTATACGTACGCAGAAAAAAGAGACACCTTACCAAGGAAAGAACACCCTTTAATCACAATTCATTAACGCAGCACTCATGCTGCAGCAATGATTACCCTACGCTGGCACAGATGCGACCGCGTGAAATTGGCAGTTAGCATTATAGTGGAATCCATAACTGCTGTTCTACTGCCTTGGTTATTGTATTGAGAACCTCCTCTAGATACACTCACCTTAATCAGTTACTACAGTCGCTTGCAGCAGGAAGATGTTAACCCTGCCTGTATGCCAAGTATCAGTAGCTATGTGTCATTTTATTTATTTTCTTTATTATTATTTAATTTGTGTCAGACTATAATAAATCTGTGTCACATACCTGATAGACTTGTCAGATTCAGCTTCCTTGTCAGCTTTTTCCTGCCAGGAAAACTCAACACTAATTGGATAAATGGTGCAACTGAACTAGGAGCCGAGATACCCTTGCTGATTTACTCCCTCCCATGGTGGTGTGAAAATAAATAGTTCTGCTACCGGGTTTCCAGTGTAGCAGTAACTGACGATCAAATGCTGACCGTTCTAACTGCTGAGAGAGAATTTTCCGGAGTGTTTCTCGGTGTCATTTACGTTCCACTGGACATTCTGGCTGCAGATGTACCAGATAACCTGTATGCTGTCGGCGAGCATCCAGAAGCCGTCTCTAAGAAAGTTCTCCCCCAATACCACATGTCACATGTCATCTCCAGGCTCTCGGCCTGTGCTGCACTACAGAGGGAGGCACCTACAAGTCCTTTGCATGTCCACACTTTGGCAAGTTTGACCACTCATCAGTACTTCTGCTCGGAGCCTGGGAGCGTGAAACTGAAGGTCACCATTCTACCTCCTAGGGAAGTACAGTGGCGGACCTCCAAGCTTGAGTTCAGACTTAGGGATTTGACTAACTGGTTCATCTTCAAGGACTTCGCCGGGAACCTGGATGAATAAACTCGGCGTCTGACTGTCAGGTTCTGCCCTGACTTGTGTGCATCATCCCAGACTATCTGCTTCTGTCCAAACCAGAAGCCTTGGATTAACGCCACTGTTTCTCTGAAGCTGAATAAGCACACAGCAGTTTTTATTTCCGAAGACAAGGACCAGTACAAAAATGCCAGATATGAGCTATGAGTGTGATGGCTACCGTGTATTCTCTCTCTCTCCTTTCTTTCTTTTCTGTTTTTTTCTCTCTCTCTCATCTCCTTCCCCCCCAGAGCCTGCTGATGGTGCAATTGTCCTTTAGGGGGAGGTGCTAGAAGATTTAAGGAAGAGGAAGTGAAGATCTCGAGAGAGGGGAGGGAGGGCTCTGTGTTTGACCTGTGCGTTGCGGGTTGTTGCTGGTTGGCTCTAGTGTGTTTGGCCATATTGTTGCCGCAGGTTTTTACTGGGTTGTCTTTATTGTTTTAAGCTCTCAGGTAGGAGAACTTTCACACTTAGCACACAGGGATGGACCCTGTAGGAAAAAAGGGAAAAGGGGGCCTTTGTTTTCAGGGGGGATTTTTTTGTGCCTGAGTTTTGTTTAGTTAGGGAGCAGTATGGACACAAGTTGGAGACGGACTTAAGCTGCTGTTATCCGCGCTGCTTCTGGAAAGGACTGCATGTGGTAATGGATTACAGAAACTCACCAGCTGCGCTTACAGACGCCCCCGTCTCCAGTTAGTTACGGCGTCTCCAGCCCAAAGAGTCGCTGTACAGGGGTGGGGGGCTGGTGCAAGTTAAGACTTGAAACGGGATAAATCTGGCAAAGACACCTGATCTGACAGAATGGTGTCCGGCATCCCGAGGACATTCGCCACGCTGCTGTAATAAGTACAGCCTCATCGTCAATCTGTCACCGTTCTGCTGTGCCTTAAAGAGACAGTGGTCATGCCTGTGCTGATGAAAGCTACCGGTTTCTGCTCAAACCATTACTGCCCCCATTGCATGCCTAAAACAACTCCCCAACATCCCTGCAACCCTTCCCAGGACCCACTCCAGTTTGCATTCCAAAAACAGCAGTGGATGATGCCACGTCCCATTGCCCTATATGCTATTGTGGGACATTTTAGAAAAAAAATAGGAACATTTAAATCAGGATGCTTTTCATCGGCTACAGCTCGGCTTTTAACACCATTGTGCCATGCAACTTGGTGTTAAGAGTTAAGAGACCTTGATCTGAGCAAACCGGGTGTTCAGGTTCCTAACACAAGCTCAGACAGAGACAATCAACAGTAGATCATCCACGTTGATCGTCAGCACTGTTGTCCATCAAAGTTGCCACCTCTCACGATCTTTTAACCCCAACCGCATTCTCCGGAAGGCTCGAAGTGTCAAAGATGGGGACAGATCTCTCACAAAGCTCCACGCAGTCTGCCGCTCCTGCTGAGGGCTGAGTCCATCATCACAGATCCCTGCCGCCCAGCCCACACCCTCTTCGCACTGCTGCCCTCTGGGAAGTGCTTCCATTGCTTCCAAACCACACCACCCGGTTCAGAGACAGTTTCTTTCCTCAAGCCATCAGGTTTCCAAACAGTTGGTACCTGTCCATCCCATAACCTTTGTGTTATACTGTGCTGTATTGTTAATGTGCTGCCTGGACTTTCCCAGCACTATTGTATGACAGTTGTTTTGCACATCTCACATAGCTAATTCATCCTTATATCACATTTCTTATTCATTTTCATGTCTGCTTTCTTATATTGCACATTGTATTGCACTGCTGTTTGCCAGTTACCCACTGCTAACTATGGCAGTAGAACTTCAGGTCAAAGCTGACAAGTAGATTTGAGTCACCTAAGCTGGAGAACTGGTTTGTTTCAGGAGTATTTTAAATGACTGATCTTCTTGGCTGTATAAACCATCGCTTTGATATGTGGTTAGCAGTAATCGTTTGAAACCGTACTGCCAAACTACTGCATCTGTCTACTGCAAAATCCAGTTGTTGTGACATAGAAAAATTTCTGTGACTTATGCTTTCTCTTCAGTGGGTCAGGGAGTCGCCAACCAGGGCGTGGTCATCAGCATTGTCAAGAACGCCAAGGGTCCAGCCTGCTCTGTGTGTCTACCCAACAGCACCAAGTGTGTAGAGTCCCTGAATAACATCACCAACGAAAACTTAAACTTCACATGCCCAAACCCACAGGACGTCTTCGTCATGAAAACCACGACAGTGATTGGTAAGGGTGCCTCCTCCTTAGACATGGGATAGACACAATTCCGTCTTGTGATGTTCTGCCTCCATCTGGTAGTGGGATAGGGAGTCAAGTTGTTTCCTTTTCGCTATTAATCTACTAGCAATTGTCCACTGTAGTAAAATGAAATGAATTGCCAGCTGTTTTTAGCATTGAAGAATGTTGAACTCTGCTTTCATAAAATAATCGTTACATCACAGCTAAATGGACTGATAAATGGACAGCATTTTATATAGCGCTTTTCTACTCCTACGAGTACTCAAAGCGCTTTACATTTCATGCCTCACATTCACCCATTCACACACTCATTCATACACCTGTGCCGGAGGCTGCCATGCAAGGCGCCAACCTGCACACCGGGAGCAATTTGGGGTTCAGTGTCTTGCTCAAGGACACTTTGATGGGGTCAGGAGGAACCGGGGCTTGAACCGGCAACCTTCAGGTTGCTGAACGATAGCACTACCTCCTACGCCATCATCTTCCCTAGCTGTCACCTGGATTATGTCAATTATCTATAAGACATCTACAAGAATGTTCCGAATATGGTCATGTTCAATTTCTAGTGTGCTGAATTAATGATTCTTCACAGCTTACTATAGATCTGGGAGGATGTCTAATAGTCTTGTTACATTTGAAGTCTTTCACTGTAACATACATGAAACCCGTATTTTATACAGTGTATGTATCCATTATTGTGCTGTGTTTTCTCTGACACAGATTATTGTCTTTCATTTTGCACAGATTGCACAGCTGTGACGTGCAGAATGGACATCGGCAAGATGGAGTCCTTGCCATTCCTAAAATTTAACAGAACCTTCACCTGGGAAGTGACAGTCCTCCCAGGTCGGGCAATTCGTCTGGGCTTTCCCTCGGCCGGCCTCAGGCAGGTGCTGCCCTCTATAGGTTGCCCGGAGCAGAACGTGTACACCATCACTGCTCGTCAGGCCACAAGGGACACTGCGGTGGGGACCTTCTGCGCAAATGGCACTGTATCAGGCATCCTGGTCCTGTCCAAAGGCGTGTTTACTGTGGAGGTTCCAAGCCAAGTGAAGATGGACCTTCCGTTGTTCAATATTTCTGTTGGGCCAGATATTAAGAGTAAGTTTGACAGTGTTGCACTGAACTTGCAAATACACGATGTCGTGGAAACACATTTTCAAACTCTCTTTTAGAATAAGAAGGGCTTCGATAGGCCAGGTGTTCAATAGCCAATGTATGACCTTATGAGATATTTATGACAGGCAGTGCTCCTGTATCTAAACCTTATAGGGTCCTGTAGTTGTTCTCTGACCTTCTGCTTTAACCCCAAGCTTGTTCTCACCTGCATATGTGACCCGTCGCCACGAAATGAGTCTTAAGTCGCACTGGTAGAACTGCACCCATAAGACTCATTTCGTGGTGATGGGTCACATATGTGTCTGTGTGTCTCATGGAGAGCAAGACAGGTACAAGTATGGGTGGGTGAAAAGAGAATTTCTCCAC
The DNA here is from genome assembly GCA_026776945.1 of Isichthys henryi. NCBI lineage: Eukaryota > Metazoa > Chordata > Actinopteri > Osteoglossiformes > Mormyridae > Isichthys > Isichthys henryi. The sequence goes on from JAODJX010000136.1 coordinate 24,085,825, forward strand.
GTGGACTAATAAAGTAACACTTATATTCTGTTGGTATCTGTTATACAGCAGCTAACATACGTTTTGCATGCAGCATGTATCTGGACTGATTTTAAAAAAGACTTTCATTGTGACATGTATTCTTTTGATTTCTACCTAATTGCTTGTACCTGAATGTAACACCTGTTTTGTTTTATGCAGCACTGGCCCAGTTCGAGGTGGCCTTTCCAAGAGGATTGACTGTCTCCGAGTTCTTCTCGCCAGAATATCCTGCCCGTTTCCCTGACGGCGACCTGATGTGGAGCTTCGACGTCCCACCCAAACACTACGCCACGGTCCAGTTCGTGTCCTTCAATTCACCAGAATGCTCCGGACAGAGTGTGACTGTGGAATACAAATACAAGAACTTTTCTGTTGTGAAGAATTTGGCGGACGCCCAACCTGCCAAAACGCAGGGTAACTTCAGCATGTACCTGAGGAACTGCAAGGACCGCAGGTTCCTCGGGATCTATCTCGCCTTCAAGGTGTCCGTGATACCAGCAGAAACCCAAGGCACGTAAGCTAACGTCACTAATATTACAGCTGGGCAGAGAGAGTCGTGTCCCAGCCTGAGGAAGGCAGCCACGTTGCCAGAAATGATTCCCTCAAGGGGGAATCCCAAAACAATTGATGCTCACCACTGGCTCTTTTCCAGTGTCACCTTGAATGATCGTAAAAACTCTTCCATTATGAAACCAGATGAGTCTGTATATGTGGTGTATAGTTCTAGCCCATTGGCTAGATGTTTATCTGCTGGCCTTGAACCATACCCCACTGCTCATGACAGCCGGTCCCAGTGTTGAGGCTTGCCAGGGAGGGGAGAGACTGCCAGTTCAAATCCTTTGGTCGGTAGAGCGATTTCACCATTGGACCCTTAACCCCGGGTGATCCAAGGACTGGCTGACCCTGCTTTCTCGATTGTAGTAATTTTCACTAAAAACCTCTACTAAACAAAAAAAAAAAAAGAATTGTACTGCTGCAAATGAAATGACTTTAAAATCTTGGTAAATTATGTTAGTTATATGTAAATGGTAGAGAGACAATTTTCTTATCATTTCATATCAGGATTATAATAAGGGCAATGCGCTGGTGCAGTAGTCAGCACTGTTCTCTGGGACCTGGGTTCGAGTCTCCACCGTGGCTCCATGTGTGCCTTCTGCATGTTCTCCCCGCGTTATCAGGGGGTTTGCTCTGGGTTCTCCGGTTTCTCCCCACAATCCAAAAACATGCTGAGGTTAATTGGTATTACCAGATTGTTCATATGCGTGAATGGTATGTGAGTGTGCCCTGTGATGGGTTGGCGCCCCGTCCTGGGTTGTTCCCTGGCTTGTACCTTTAGCCTCTGGGATAGGCTCCGGACCCCCCATGACTCTGAATAGGACAGATGGTTACAGAAAATGGACGGGTTACAGTGACCAAAATGATCATAGTCATCAGTATTATCGCGATATTACTAAAATGTGCTGAAAATGTTAAGTACTGATAAACAGCCCAAAATTATTTCACCAAGTTTTATATAGAAAACCAGAAAAAAATTAGCGGCATTAATCCATACAGAACAAGGAAATAAACTGGTCTAAACTGTTCTGTTTCTACAATATGCAAATATAAACGTATTTGGAATTCATTCTTGATGGCAAATGGGTATTCACTTAGCTCTGTGGCTGAAGCAAAAAAAAGTGTAGGATTCATGAAATCACTGCCAACATGTTGTGCTTTTACAAGAGGAGCTTCAGTTTGTTATTGACAAGCTATTACCAAGTTAAGCAGATAAGCCATGACATCCCCCCATTCCCCCCTAAAAGTTAACTCATCTTGCATTCGATATAAAGTAGGGGGTGGTCATGAAGATCAGTCATGGGGTTTGAAGTGTTGCTCCCTTTCGCTGGGATTTTTCTGCAGATGTCCTGCAGACAAGGTGACCATCCATAATCAGGCGTCTTTAATCACTCTTATAAAACCTAAAATGTAGCCACATTTCAGACTTAGTCCTCTTAAAAGGCTGAAGACCCACTGGAGCGCTGTCACTGCCTTCCACCGTATTTTTATTTACACAAACAAATCCGCATTTCCTGCACACCTGCAACTGGGAAACTATCACTAAGTTTGATCTGTCATGCCCCGCTCGTCCGCTCCTCTCGTGTTCCACGCCCCCTGATTACCCACGTGTGACTCCCTGATTGTCTC
>JAODJX010000136.1:24110331-24123960 GCA_026776945.1 Isichthys henryi
CCCGCCCGCTCACCAAACACACCACTGCAGGTAAGACACCACACTAGTATGTGTGTGTGTATATATATATATATATATATGTATATATATACACACACACACACACACACTTTTCCCCTTACAATGCTTTGCTGAGACATATTGCCGCCTCTCTTGGCAGATTGAGTTATCATTGTTCTCATCGAGAACTATGAAAGTTTAAGTCCTTCTCCATACTCAGTCCCATCAGGAACAAAGCCAGCGCAGATCATCTCCTAACTAGCTGCTTCTCTCCAGTAAGGGACATTTGTCCAGTGAGACCTCCAGTTGTTCACAGTGTGATGCGAGGCGTGCCCACCCCTTCCTCATGCCCGTCTCTCCCCCGCCTCTACACCGCAGTGTCTGTAAGCGGTGCATAAGGAAGATGGACCACCACTGCCCCTGGGTCAACAACTGCGTGGGCGAGAACAACCAGAAGTACTTTGTACTTTTCACAGTAAGTGTCACCTAACAGATGTTCCCCCCCCCAACACTCATACGACCTTATGGACCAGTGTTATCTGTAGATGAACACAGCACACCACATAAATCCGTTGTCTGGCCGCCTTTCAGCTTTACATGTGCTCTGTGTGTGTTTTCCAGATGTACATCGCTCTGATCTCTCTGCATTCACTGGTCATGGTGGCCTTCCACTTCCTCTATTGCTTTGAGGAGGACTGGACTAGTAAGTGATCGCGTCTTTCATATCTGCAGTGGCCCATTTCTCTAACCACCACCCATTTGGCGAGACCCCCCCCCCCCATGACCCTCTTCAACCTCAGCCACCCAGCCCATGTTTTGGGTTCCACTTCCCGACCTACTTTTCTGGGGGCTCCATTTTTAAATGGTTCTCATTTGGCAGTTTTCCCCTGCAGCAGAGATGCATGCTTATGAATAACGTTCTTATTCTTAATGCAGTATTACTTTTTCCAGCTTAGCAAAAGCGCATGTAGAGATTTTAAGTGGCTGGAGGCACAGAGCTGCATGAGGCAGGGTGTCTGAGGGACAGATTTTGTTTGAATTCCGATGTACTCCATTTTCCAGTAAACGCAACCTCTCGTGCTTTAAGGGGTCGGAACTTGGGCCAGACTGTCACGCCATTTCTATCTTTATGATTGGCTGTTGAAGTCATGGAATGATGCACATCCATCACCATAGTGATAAAAAGTCACATCATACAGGCCCCTGCAGGAGCAGAGGTAACCATTTATAGTTAGTAGGACCGATTTACTACCACTGAGTAAGTCAGTCTCCATTTGTGTTTGTCCATAATAGGATATCTATGGAACTGGTGAAAGAAAACAGTGTAATTTAGCTGAGATAGAGCAGTGAAACATTGCAACACTGTATTTTTTACTGCATATGCAGCATTTTTCTTGTACCCTTTAAAATAATAATAAAAAAAAAACAACCACAACTGACATCAGTGGCTATTAGGACCCGAACTGAGGAGTCCCTCAAAATGCCTGTGTGAAATTAGCTTTTTTTCCCCCTCACGGTTAAAATGTGAATTCCTACGTGAACTTTCTGTGATGGCTGGGATTATGTGACTGTCTTTGGCGCTTAAAGAAATTAATGGTGTTCTTTATTCCTATGTGTTTATAAAGCACCGACATAAGTAGTAAATGCTTTACTGCTGTTCATTATTGTTGTACATCTGTGCATGTTACAGATATTTTTATGCTAGAATTCTTTTAAAACTGGGTCAGGAATGCATAGTAATTTTAAATTTAAAAATGAATTTTGACAATAAAATATAATATGAATTCTGAGAAGGTCTCTGACCTTGCAGTATTCCTACGTGCTATTTTGTCTAGAGGTGCACTGATCCAATTTTTTCAGTGCCGAAACCTGAACAGAGAGTATCGGCCGATATAAGTACCAATCCAACACCAGAGCTCTTTTTTAAACGAGTAAATACAAATGAAAAATAAATTTATGTCAGGCTTTAAAAAAAAATCGGCAACTAGAAGTATTTGTACATTGTAGAAGTAAAGTATTTGCACCAAAATTTGTGGAAATGAGCTATTGAAAGAAAACGGCAGTTGAAAGTAAAATGCTAAAACTTCGCTGCGGTCGCAGCCCCTCGTGTATCACAAGCTAGCAGCTCCCAAACCATCCATTGCTTTTTTCACATTAGTCTTGTTGTCTCGCACAATTTCATGCTCTTTGTTTGGTGGGATTTTTCTGTTATCCAGTATGATGGTATCTGAAACTGAAGTGCTGGTGTTTGATCCATGAAGTTCTTTAACTTGTGGTGCCACATTCTGAAGGTTGTAGCCTGTAGGCTTCACCCAGGCTTCAGTTATAACTTAAGAGACATGGGGCACACAGCCGAGCTCTGAATATCTGTAGTGAAACTCATCCACTCCACATCTTTGACTTGTTCCTCAATGAGCATAATCACTTTAGAGTGCAGTTCAGGCAAACTGTGTCAGAAATATATTTTTGAGATGGCAAACTGTACCTTGGTTCTAGATGTTAAATCAAGCAATGAAATCCCACATCGTCGATTACATCTAGAACAATGAATTATTTTTGCCACTTTTGGGCCACTGTTTGGAAGTTTTTTACGACAACTAAATGGCGCAGTCAAAGTCAGCTGTTTTATTGACTTTGTTTGGTTTATATAAACTCTTCGTTTTTCTACATGTCATGATTGTTAAAGTGCTAGGTTAAATTTGTTGTACATTGCGATGGTGTTTCTTCACAGAACTTTGTTTTTGCGAAGATTGTAAATCACTGTGCTACTAGTTGTTATTTCAAGTGTAAAAAATACTTCCAGATTGTAGACATATATGTTAGTTTGCTCTGCAAGCATGCAAGTCACATTCATGCTGTGTTCCATTTGAGCTCGTAAATTCCTTTAGTGGTAAATTTCAACTGGATCGCCTCCTCAAGTTGGAATTTCGACTCGTGAACTTGGAGGAATCGACACAACCCCGAGCTTAGAATCCAAGATGGCTGCGCAATTTATCAACAGAAGTTGTAGTTTTCTACTGTTTATTAGCACTAGTGACTTATTTGTGGCTCATTCAATTGGTCGTACACACAATGTCCAATTTATCAGTAAATGGAACGCAGCATCAGTATCATCGCCAACTTATCTGCTGCTCCGACTGCAAAGGGGATGCAAATGACACCAGAGTCACTGTGCTCACATGCACTGAGCGAAAAAACTGACAGTCAGCGTTAGTGTTCAGCTTGAACGCTGCAAAAACACATCTGAAATAGGGGAAAAAGCCGTCCTACGATTGATTGTACAAATCGATTTTATAAGAAATGGGAGCTTTTTACAGACTGCCGAAAACTAAATAAGTAAATATTGGACGTGGATGAGTCACATATGACTGATACCCAGCCCGTATAATAGGCATGAGTCGGTGCCAATGCCAATCCCCAATATCAGATTGGTGCACCTCCAGTTTTGTCAGTATACTGAAAACAGGTTCATTCTTACCCACTCGCTCTGCATCTGATGATGGCATTGTTCTCACATCAGCAAAGACAGCTCTTTCGGATTTAGCAGAGCCCTTGCTTGTTCCATGAGAAGTGATCAGAGTGGCCTGAGTGGACAGTAAAGGAGGGGCCTGTAGAACCAGGAGCACGGATGCTGGTTCCTGTTGCTGAATGTGCTCTCTGGCTCCCTCTGGTATTAATGTCTGTTTTCCCCTTCCCCAGAGTGTAGCACCTTTTCGCCTCCAGCAACTGTCATCCTGCTCATCCTGTTGTGTTTCGAAGGCCTCCTCTTCCTCATATTCACATCCGTGATGTTTGGAACCCAAGTGCATTCCATCTGTACCGATGAAACCGTAAGTGATCCCGACGTGACCCTCTTTGTCTTCTGACCCCCTTTGAAATCCCCGACCCCTTAACCACACATCCTGCTAAGGTGACACAAGGCAATTTCACTTGTTGCCACACTGTGGCGCTGCACCAGTTGGGTGAGGAGCAATGCTATTCTTAACTTCTCATAGGGAGTATACCAGCGAACCGAATTTTATGCGGAAATCGTGGCTGAACCTGTGCTTGGTCCTGCCACCTCGGCTGCTCTGAACTTCAGGCAAGTCTGCTTAGCTCATCTGTGTGTGGTGCCGTGAGTTCAAAGTAGAAAAGGCGGCAGCCCTATGTGAGGTGGCAGCAGGATGGAACATGAAATCACTGGCAGACGTCTAAAATAAAATTGAATTGAGAGTAAAAGATTCTTTATTACATTTGGTGGTTTTGAGCAGTTGGTGGTGGATACTGGAGGTTAACTCTGGCTGGCACGCTGAGGTAGTGTCTAGCTGTGTTTGTGCTGGGGTTTAATAAGAGTCATATGTGCCTTTGTGTCCTTGTGTGACTGAGAATGACTGTCCAGGTTCTGCCGTTCTCCCTGGACGGGTCTTTGTATAAATTTCCAGTACTGCTAATTCTTTGTGTTTCTGAAGACATGAATGTTCCTTTTGAATTGAGCTCCCAAGCTGTGGGTGTGGTTTAGTGTAGGCATCACGCAGGATTCCGCAGGTGTGCTCCTTTGGACAGTGTGATTGTCTGAGCCATAAATGAAAGCATTTCAGTCATGAGGTTTGTGCAGTCTGGACCCAGAGAATATGTAGGCATTTCAGCTCTGGTCGAACTTCCAAAAACGTAATTGAGGGAGAAGGCTGAGTCGTTTAAGCTGGGCATACACTGTGCGATTTTTTTCAGCCCATTTTGAGCCGATTTTTCACTAGTGCGATAATTCCTGGAGTCGGGCCGATTTTTCAGCTTGATCGTGCGTCGTATATCGTATAGTGTACAGGGTGTAAGGAGCACCGATTCACCGTGCAACCGGCAATCGGATGATCGCGAGAAAATCAAACCTGTTTGAAAGTTTGGTCGCCCGTCGTGGCGATATCGCACCTTGGAAGCAGATCCACGAGTCGACTCACTTCAACCTGAGTGGGTTATCCTCACTGCACACGTGCGAACACAGAACTGAAGTACTGAGAAATGCGATTAGATATATGCGCACACTTGCCTGTTGCCAGAAACCGTATTGTAACAGAAAGCCTGTCCTTGGGACAACATTGAGATTTAAGGACTGTGATAAATTACACTTAAACCCAACATAACTGGCCTGAACGTTTGAACAAGCAAACAAGCAAGAAGCAGGCATGTTATTGTTTGTATTACAAGTTCTGTGTAGGTATCAGACCATCTGCAATGTAATTTATGTGTCGCTGCTTTCCTCCAGTTCGTCTTTTTGGACTTTTCTGCGCACGAAATTGCACAAATGGCTAAAGCAGCGCATTTCGCTGTGATGAGCATCGTGACTGATGCAGGTTCTTCTTCTGCCGCTTCTTTTTCGACGTTTACAGCTCCGGGTGCGGGAGTCTGACGTTCATATTGCTCGTGTAGTGTGAGCAGTCAGGTCGCATTCGAGTATGCGTATGGTGCACGGATGTAAATCGTGAGCTTTGCCTTTTCGTCGCACGGAATGTTTGTTACTTCAAACTGTGTTTGTTCTCCATTTCTCTGAGAATGTGCGATCAGGCTTTAGAGAAGAATTCCATTTAAAGTCAATTTCTATATTTAAACCAACAGTTGAGTGTATGGCACTGGTACTTAAGATCCTTTTCGTAACAGCAAAGACACTGATTTGACTAGAGTACTGTTGAGAATAAAGCAGACTCTTCTGTTTATGTACATTCCCACTCTGTCGATGTTTGTGTTCATGATACCGTGATACATGATACCTTCTGCAAGCTTTGGGGGCAGGGGTAAGTGCCTTGGATGTTCTGTGCACTGTGACATCATTGTAACCTCATAGAGAGGCCCTGCGGGTGCTGCTCCTGGCATGTTTATGAATTAAACCCTTCCTAACCCCCTACTTACTCTCTCTCTCTCTCTTTTTTTCTGTCTCCTGCCTCCTGCTACTTGGCTAACTCTCACACAGGGGTCGGCATTGGACCTTGGTGCGACAGAACTTTCAAATAGTGCACTGGTGCGAGCACTGGATCAGTCACGGATTGCGGACGGTCTTGAGCATTTATTTTTAGCTACGTCATGTCCCCAAATATTTCACTAATCGGCATTGGTTGGTTTGTTTGGCCTGCCCACATTGACCCTTTAGTTAAAGTCATGGGCTTGTCATTATCACAACTTGGCTGAGGGTGTTGATCTGTCGTATATTTCATGTAACTCTGTAACCACTCCCAGATGAATAGTTGATTTAGTTCACCTGGAATCATACAGTTTATGTCTCTTGCTTATTGAAAATACCTGCGCAATGAGAAAAAAAGGTTTAAGATTGCTATAGAATACATGACGAAGAACAGGCCGAAAGTATGAATGGTGTGATCATCGTTTCACACAACAGTTCCTTTTTAAAAATACAAATCCTGCTTTGGGGTCTTTTTTGACATTAAGATTGGGACTCATTTTAATGATCATGGGAGTTTTACTTACACAAAAATGTTCTGAGGGCACAACAGAAATGATTGGTTTAGATCGTTGAGGAGGTGGGCCTAAGCAACTAGAGGAGGCAGGACCAACCAATCAGATATCTTGGTCACACATCTTTTAGTTGCTTTGACCCACCTCCTGGACAATTTGATTGGTTATCTCTCTAAACCAATCATTTTTCATTTTGCTTTCACAACATTTTTTTTTTTTTAAAGTAAAACACTCACAAGCAATTTTAATGGGTCAACGACACCCTGCTGGGTTGAGATAATGAATATTAATGATTGACATCGCCACACCCGTAGATTCCTAGTTGTGTGACTCCTAGGGAAATTCAGAATTAAAACAATGCGGTTCAAAGCCTTTTCCACAGTCTTTTTGATGCTTCAGTTCAAAACGTAATTTTCTAAATGGCATATAAGCTGGTATGAGGCTTGCAGCGGAGTCTGAGGCGAAGCCTTCAGAGAGTTGCGGGGTTCGGAAGGTGGAAGTTCTTAGCATTGTAGTGAGAGTGATACGGTGATTATTGCTTACTGTTCTCTGACCCTTCCATACTGAAGTCTTGGTTATCTCTCGTTATTTTCAGGGCATAGAGCAGTTGAAAAAGGAAGAGAGAAGATGGACTAAAAAGACTAAGTGGATGAACATGAAGGTGGTGTTTGGTCACCCCTTCTCGATAGGCTGGCTTAGCCCATTCGCGACACCTGACCACGGGAAGGCCGATCCGTATCAGTATGTGGTCTGAAGGGCAGAGCCAGCTCAGCCAAGCCCGCCCCAGTCTCCCGACCGCGTTGCCCCTTGCCCCAGTTCCCTGTACTCAGATACAGACTCATGAGGGCGCTGTTGAGGGCGATGCCGACCTGGATTATAACCTACACTCAAACTCTTCTTCTCATCTTTTATAATATGTGCTTTATTTTTTTTTCTCTGTAAACAATCGACACAAAGTATTAACCTTTCAGTATTTTGTTTACTTTGTCTGTGTACTGTGTTTAATTACAGCACTTCCCCTCTCTCACACTGGTGTCGCTCAAACCCTTGATTGAACGGATGTCAGAGCACGACAGAGTGACAGCTGTGTGTAATTTGATTGTGTGAAAGCTCATGAGAGCACGGCGAGGTTTCTGCTCACTGGAAATGTGATATCAGAGCCAGAACTGAGAACCCAAAATACTTGGCTGGTTGATTCAAAGCACACACCATGTTGCCCGGCTTATATGCATGTTCTTTCTGCTTATTGGTGGGACTGGTCTGGACTTACTAATGATTGGGTGTTGTGCTTTCACCATTTGCCAATCAGTGTAACAACTTGCACTCAATGATTTTTTTTTTTTAGTTCTGGCTGATTAGATTGCAGGGCTTTATGACCTCCCTTCAATCTGGGTCTTGAAATTTGGTCCTACCATGTGACAGGTCGTGAAGTGCAGCTAGAACTTTGTGGTGTGTATATGTGAACGTGGATCCACTCTATGCATAGAGTCCTCGTCATATGCCCACCACGATCTCTTCCTTGGTTTCTGTTCCAGCTTCCCCCCCCCCCCCCACTTATAGAGCCCATGAATGAATGGGTTGTTGCGTGTGCTTTGGCTCTCTGTGCCAGTGACTCCTGCTAAAGTCTGTGAACACACCGCTGTTCTGACCTGTGCAAGCTACAGTGTGCCATGAGAACAATACTTAATGAAGAACTGAGTTGAAGAATATACCACAATGAATCTTGAACTTTTTCCATAGTTGGGAAAGTACTGAATTCATAAGAAGAGCCTGAATTCATGAACTGAACAAGAGTTGCCAATTTTTTTTTTGTTTTGTTTTTATTTGTTAATTTTCCGAAACGGGAATTGTTCAGCGATCAGACCTGGTGAGACAGTTTGTGAATTGTGCCACGTTCGCTGTCAAGTGTATAGCTGACTCATCAGCACCTCCTGCAGGACTGCCACGGGATGGCTGCCAGTGCAGAAATGTTCTGTTGTCCTAGGTGGTTTTATTTGCTCTCTGTTATATGGCAATGTGTCACTTGCATTGTGTATAGACACTAATCGGCTTGGCAGGGCACTCGTCACAGGGGGGCACATGCTACCCCCAAGGAGTTGTGGCTGGTGTGAAGGAAACCGTCATAATTAGAATACCCGCCCTGATTGGCTGGCTTTGTGAAACGAAGAAAACAACTGGGTGGCCAAATAGTCGTCGCCTTCATTTTTTTGAAAACATGCCAACATTTGTCCCCTAATAGATATTTTTCTCGTACCATGGACGTTTGTTTCCCCACTTACAGCTGGCAAAAGAAATGCTTAGAGTTTGCCTGCCTGCCTACACAGGCTAGGAGTCCAGCTCTCTCATAAGGGAATTCTGTTCAGGAACGAGGTTTAAATACAATATACTCATCCGGATGTCTTTCCGAGGCTAGCATATTGTGCCATTTGCTGCCTTTCATTTTGAAAGAAAATGCAATAAACTTCTTTTTTCAGCACTGTCTCCTTCCATCCTTTCCCAGCAATTCCCTGACTGAGTCTCTGCTTCTCAGCGTGCAATTTTAGCTCCAGTAATGAACTGTTTCATCTCCAGTATGACCGGTGCACCTCCACGTCATCGTAACCATAACCGTTACATTAACCTGCTCTCTTCCTTCCTTTGTTAATTATTAAAGTAATAGCTTGTCACCCCTCCCTCCCTTTAAAGTGACACTATCAATTGTTGCTGCGTCCTTGCTAAAGCACAGTAGCCCTGGTGATTAACCTTACATCACACCCCAATGTGGTAAGATGCAGGAGGTAAGATGTGGAAATGCTACAATGTAGCTGCATTTAGCTATAGCGGGTTAGATATTTGTCCGATTTTTAAGAATCCCGCTGTTTTAGTATATGATGCCCGCATGCTAGTGGAATGTTCTAGAATGAGAGATGACAGGCATGTTGCATGGATTGCCATGTTTTTGAAGTAGAACAGTAGGCTGCAGAATATTGCAGTGCTGCTTAGTGGTTAGCAAAAGGTCATGTTTTTCCACATCATTCTATTTTTACCTGCATGCAATTTTTTTTTCCAAGCAGGATAGCAACTCCTTACAGTATAATTTCCTTTTACCCAAGTATCCTTTGTAATAAATGCCTTTATGGGGTCTGTGGAATTGTAGGATTTGCTAAATGTTTCTGCATTGTAACACGAGAAATTATTTGGAATATTTTGAAAGGAGTTTGAAATGTAATTATGTCTGAAGTTATCACCTTTATAAAACAAAAAAACTATGTAAATTAAACATGATTACAAATGGCTGTATAACAGTTTTTTTTTGTAGATTCACCCTGAATTCTTCTTTTGATAATAAATTGATCACTGCTGAGTTGCTGCAGTCGTGGTAGCATTTTCAGACAGGTTTTCAAAAGGACGCCCTGTGGGGGCCTTTGTTGAGATGTTGGCCTGCACTGTGTGGCTCACAGGGTGGTGGGGGTGTGTTTCTGTGGCAGGCTATTGAGCGCCTGAAGGGGCAGACCCCAACCTGGGAGAAGGTGTCGTGCTGGGAGGGCATGGAGGAGGCTTTCGGGGGGCCCCTCTCCCTTTCCTGGTTCAGCCCCTTCTCTGAGCTCCATTGCCGAAAGAGGCCCTCCCCCCGTGTCCATGCCGCACCCACCGGGACCATCATCGAAGAGGACGTCATCGAGATCCCGCTGGAGTACTGAGGCGGGGATGCCGCCAGCCTTCCATGCTTTGGGGACAGTGACTCTGATTTGTAACTTTGGTTTCACTTTTTACTTGTGCAGATCCAATGTTGCTCATTGTACAGCCACATTCCGGACTGCAAAGTCGAACCTCATTAAAGATTCACTCACACTAACGATAACTGGATGGGCAGCACCCAACCGGAAGCGAGTGTATTAATTTCCCATCCAGGTGACAGCAGAGCTGCCTAGGTGCTGTCCAAGCTAATGCTCCAGAACGCATGCATATATAAAATTGTTTGTATTTATTTGCAATGTGGCAAAAACAGACCATGTGCCTTGTGCTGTTAATGACCAGCATTTAACTTCACTCGTGGGAGTTTTACTTACACAAAAATGTTCTTGAGGAGAGAACGAAAAATGACTGGTTGTCTCTCTCAGCCAATCAGATGGCTTGGTCCCGCCTCCTCTAGTTGCTTGGACCCACCTCCTCTGCAATCTGATTTGTTATATCTCTAAACCAATCATATTTCATTCTACCCTCAGTACATTTTTTGTGTAAGTGGATCTCCCATGAACGTTAACTTGGCCCTGACGGGTCACTGTCAGGGTGTAAGCAGGTAAAGGGACACAGGTGCAGTGCCTTTATCATCCAGCTTAGACGCATCTTCAGTGTACCTTTTATACGCACTTAAATGGATTAATCATCATATCAGCGTTTCACTACATGCTGCTACAAAAAGAGGCATGGACCAGCATGCTACAGGTGTGTAGGTCACATGGGCGGAACTGGCATTACAAATGGAAGCTTTTTTTTGTGTGACAAAGACAACTGGATCTGGTAACTCCGGACACTGTGTATCCTGTCTGCTGAAGCTGATAACACCTCAATAAAGTTTACCATTTTTATCACCTCCCTCCCCAATGTGTGCCTTTGTCTAAAGAGCTGCTGAATGTCCGTTTCAGTTTACTAGGACCTCAATGGTGAGCAGTCCTCAGTGCTTGCCTCTAGAGGGAGCTATGTTGTGGTGGGGGCTACAGCACAGAGCAGAGACTATGGGGTTAATCCCTCAGGATTAACACAGGTCTCCTGCATCCCTAATTACTCCCATGGGAGGCAGCAATGATGAGAGGTTACTTACCCCCGCCACCCAAAGCTAAGAACCAATGAGAATCAATATGAGCAAAATGGCTCCTACTGAGGACCAATGAGAGCAAGTGGGTTCCCATGTGCCTCCTGGGATGTACTGATACTGTGCCAGCAGCAGACTGGAGCCGTCAATGAGTTATAACTTAGACATTTTATTTTGAGTTAAAAACTACGTCAAGTTCTTCTATGTTACAAGTCAACTTCATGTTCCATGTATCCTATTTCTTACTGCCTGGTATCTGTGAGAGCAAAGCACACCTCGCCCAGTCATTAACCCGCTGATTCCATAACCAATTACACAGTAGAAGTTCACAGTGAGGACAGGACGGGAGGGGCACCATGGAGGGGGTGCCAGTCCATGGCAGGGCAAACACTCACACAGCAGCGCGCTGTGGGATATTTCAACACAGCAGTCCAAACTGCACGCCTTTGACCTGTGGGAGGATACCGCATTAGCCATGGGGAGGATAAGCAAACTCCATCACAGACACAAAGCCAGGTGTGGGAATAGTGCCCAAACACTGGAGGTGCGATGGTCCCAGTGTGCTGTTTCAGTAATTAACAGACCATTCCACACTCCTCTTCTAAAACTGGCTTTCATTTTGAACTTGTGCCAGACTTATTTTAGCATTTATTTACCTTTTCATCAAGCTTTTGCATAACAGTGACGTGCCGTGAAACTGGTAAATACCTCCGAAGCTGCTCTTGAAGCTGATGGTATAACAGTCCAGTGGTCACTGGCAGGAAGACGAATCCCAGGTCGCCTGTATTCCCCGCCAATTATCCATGGGGTCGATTTGACCCCACGCCACATGTAACATCTCTAAATCATTTTTCTGCTTCAAATTCAATTCCTTCTCTTAATTTGATGGGGACAACTTGGTAAACATAATATTAACATGATATATTATCTGTTATGTTATGTTGTGTCATGTTAGCACATCACGTGCACAGTATGCTAATTGACCCTACAGAATAAAATATGCTCCCAAATGTGAAAGCAATTAATAGAATGGATACAAACGCATTTCAGAAAGGAAAGTGATAAGCATTGGTGACTAGAGGCTCTTTTTATATGTGTTGATACGCTAAGAATGCGTCCCCTCAGAATAGATGTCAGGACAAATTATGCTGGCCAACAAATTTATACTTTCTTTTTGTTACATAAATCAAAATAGGTGAGTCTTACAGTTTTGTTTGTGCTGCATTCCAATATATAATCATAATTTATTTATCATGCCAGGAGTTTGAATTACACATTATTAAACCTTACGCTAATATATATATATATATATATACACACACACACACACACACACACGGTATACGTGCATGCTGGAAATGACTCATCTTAAAGGCAGAAGTGCATGATTTTCTGCTGTACTTGGCCTCAGAAACGTCCCTCTTAGGGGTCCAGCAGAAGTCAGCAAGCAGACTGGGACTCCACTTGTGTTGATATCATTTTTCCATATGAGAGAGAGAGCAGGACCCTGTCTCAATTTGTCCAAAACATGTTACAGCCTGTAAAGTCTAGCAAAACAAACACAGTCCTTTGCCCCATTCTGTCATAAAAATGTTCAGAAATGGAAACAAAATAGTTTTTTCCGAAATTACTCTTAAATATGCCTGTGCTTTCTTAATAAGGGATTATATGCTTTCAATATAGGCAAAAAATGACTGAAATTTTATAATAATTCAAAAACTAAGGGTGAGAGGAAAATTCTGAGCGCATTTCTTCAATCAGCATTAAAAAGTACATAAAAGACGCCCCTTACTCGTTCTGTGAAAAAAAAACTGTTAACCAGTATTATGTGAAATATCCATGTTTTAGACATTTTACAATAATTATAAGAAAACTGGCCATTTGTTAAAAACCTAATGTGTTGTGAAAATTTAGCTATTTCTGTGCTCAGCATCATAAAATCCATCTTTCACGCCAAAAATTGTAAAGGAAACAAAAGGCTTGCAAACCAGTGTTAGCTGCCGGTCTTCTAATTGCACAGCAAAGGTAAACATGATTAGCATGATTAGCATGTCTTTAAGTTTCACTTCCACAGTCACGCAGATGGTTGAACCGTGGCAGTGTAAAATAGCACAATGCTAATGCTAACTGCTATGTGTGCATGGTGACATCTTTTAGTGGGTTTCCATTTTCATTGTGGCATTTCAGTTTGTTTTATTTGCCTAGGGGAATGTGGCAAAGGGATTGATGTGCTCAGAACAGGCACCATGGATTTCCAAAGCGACCCAGTGAGCTTCTGCTAATCCAGTGGTTCTCAAACTTGGTCCTCGGGCCCCACTGCCTTGCTTGTTTTCCAGCTATCCCTGCCCCACACACAAGTCCCAGCTGTCTTTCAGCTTCTGATTGACTGAACACACCTG
>JAODJX010000136.1:24124060-24160843 GCA_026776945.1 Isichthys henryi
GTCTTTCAGCTTCTGATTGACTGAACACACCTGATCCAGGTAATCAGCAGTGTGTAGGGCAGGGATAGCTGGAAAACGATCAGGGCAGTGGGGCCTGAAGACCGAGTTTGAGAACCACTGTGCTAATCAAACATGACACGTCATGTTTAATCTGAAAGGTGCTTCAGTTGACAAACCACAGCAACAGGGGAATAGCCATATATTACAGGAGCAAGAGGAAGTTGTGCTTTAAACCTCCTCTCAAGCACACAGCCTTCCCACTCAATCTACTCTTTGGATATTGTAAGAAAGTCCTTTTTTCCCCTTTAAACACATCTTCCTGTCAGATAAGTACAGGACTCGGAGAGACTCGGCATCCACTGTCTCAACTGTCAACACAAACCATGAACAAAACATTGAAATGAATCTCCAGACTAAACCTCATTGTCAGTATCTGGCTGTCAAATGTCTAACAGTGTCATCATATTTTTTTCAGGCAGTTCTATAGCAATTACATCAAAGTAACTTACACTTGCTGTTCTCGCTCTTGACTTATTTTCTTCTTGTTACACTCCAGCATTTGCAGCACATGTAAAATCGGTCATTTACAGCATTGTTTTTTTATAGAACCAACCAACCAACCAACTCTCATCCATCCATCCATTCTTTTTCCATAACCTAGTACGGGCTCACAATATCAATAGAATGGATATTTTGGAAATATACCTGTCCCATGAAGCAAGTAATTTTGCAACTTGTATACATTGAAGGTTAAACAAATTGTAAAGGATGACGCACTATAAAGGTTTATCAGGAACAGCGGTGAACATTTCAGGTCCAGACAGTACAAATCGAGATCAAGATTTCGTTTCAACTGACCAGTTCAGTACTCGGAGACTCTGACTCTTTATACTCAACTTGTTGGTTGAAACAAAGTGTTGGTCTGGATTTGTACTTCCTGAATGTGAACTTTCCACCTTTGATATATTGGTCACTCTCCTGTCACATGTATTTGCATGTTTAATGTAACCTCAGAGGTGCTGATGGTAACTGAAAGGCAACTAAAAAGTGTTCTACAAAAATAATTTGACCTTCACCCACCAATGACAGGCTGGTGTTTTTGGTGTATCACCTGACAGACACCTGTGTCAGCCAATCGTGAAGATCCCCGCTTCAACGATTCTGATCTGGTTGGTGAGGGTACCAGCTGGGATTGGGGTGCAGGAAATCTTGGAGAGTTTCTGTAAAGTCCCCTGCAGGCTACTTTGGCCTTGATCAGACTGTGTGCACCCATCAGTCGTCTCGTGACTAAAACTTAATTGAATCTTATGCTGTTTACCTTTTGCTTACATCTTTTTCCATCTAACAACCTTTCACCTTGCTATATTTAAGTGTTCTCCAGATTCACTGCCTTTCGTCACATTTTAAATGTGTTATGGTTGAATACTTATATTTGAAGGAAGCTAATTTGACTGTATTAAACCTGTAGAAATATATTGCATATCCATCCATCTCACATTTCTTTCATTCCATTCATCCAGTAATGGGTACTTTAAGTACCACCTCATGTTAAGCTAATCAGAGTCTGAGATGCACCATCAGTGTAAGTGCATTCATTAGTGTAAAAACAGGAAAAGCATATCAATGCAAATCTAATCACCAGAAGAACGTGAAAAATTAATACACTCTGTATTGTAATACATACATAACATCAGCATGCTATATTTAGGTATAATGTTGGCTGCCATACAGAAATATATGTGATAAAAAGGTAGGCAAAGTCATTTCTGATGATAACCATTAGTACTGATTTGAGAAGCCTGTGGATAATTAGCGTGACATCAATGTAGATCATAACACAGGGCCTTGCTCTAGTGGAATAACAAGCCACACAGTTTTTATCAAATGGCCGTTTGTGATGAATTGGCATTGCTAGTGTTTCATGTGAATGAGACCTTTGTATTGGCCTAAAGATAGATGGAACAGGGTGGGTGACATATTAGCCTGGCTCAGTAAAGCCTTCTGCATATGATCTGACCCCACATTTGGTGTAATAAGGGCACCAGCACGTCATTCCTGGGGGGGGGCTTATCAGCTTCTAGCTAGGTCTGAGGCTTGCATCTAACCCAGGGTGACTTGCTATGCATTAGCTAAGGAGGCTAATGGGTTTTCCTGGAGGCTACACAGCTTGCAGATTTGGTTGTGTTCACATAAAATGAAACTCATGAAATATTTACTATAGCTGTTGAGAGTTTGCTTTGATGCTTTTGGCTTCATGATGATTCAATCAATTTTTTTTTCCATTAAAGAAAAGCGAAGGTAAAATCTTGCTACACAGAGGTACCGATAATCCTCAGACAAGAAGACTAGTCGACAGAATCACTCATTTTATGTACATCGACAGTATTATAGGGACACTGGAAAGTGACGATGGCATCTTCGGTAAAGATGAAGCTAGGTTTCTCACTTCGCACCATGGCGGGAATCCTGATGAGTGGCTTGTCTTCTGTCTGTGACATCTGCGGTTTCTCACTGAAACTACAGCACCTGAGATGATCAAGGTCAATAAGAAGACGACCAGATACTCAGGACATTGAGGTGAGGACCACATTTGGGGACACATAAATCCATCGGTATCTGGCACTGTCATAATTAATGCTTCCTTTTTACATCACATAAATCTCATCTTTTTTTTGCATTTTCAGTTCTTCAGCTTTAGCTTTTTCCAAAGAACCTTGATTTTTTTTTCTCCATATGCAGATGGGTGCTTTGCAGGAGCAATTTAAATTAAACTATGAGACTCCTCAGCCTTCAAGGACAGTCTTCAGTGCATGAGACCACTCCCCGAAGCCCTGTTATAACTGCTGCAGCAGCTGATGGCAAGTTAAAGTGACCAAGACATATATAAATGGAGGCACGACCTCAAGCTGCAGTCTAAAAAGGTCAGAGGTGGACTTTTCCCGTGCTATAAAGAGGGCACGATCGATAATGTATTCAGCGAAAATCAACATCTCCCATAATGTATTTGCACAAAAATGGAATATAATCATGCAAAGGAGAATTACAAACAGCAATTTGTCTGAGATCAATGCATTGATTTCCCAGCAGCTCATCTACAGATCTCTTCATTGCACTCTCTCGCTCTCACTCCATGATTGACATTCCTTTTGCACACCCACTCTTGCTCACCTATGCTACACTCTGGAGCCCCAGAATGCTCCAGGGACACCAGATAAATGGCCTGACCCCCCCCTCAGACCCCAGCTTTGCTCTGAATTAAATATGTGTTTGTGTGTGTCTTGAGGAGAAAGATGGGATATGTGAAAGAAGCATTTCATTGTACCTATACAAACTGCAATTAAAGGCATAATTTTATTTCATTTCATTTTTATACACTTAAGTTCCTTGATACCAATCTGACTGTGAATTTCCTGCCTCTCGTTAAGGGCTACCTGATGAGGCACTGGCAGAAAGACGCTCATGGTGACATGACCTAACATCTGACAGCTTCTTCACAGTGATGATCGTCTTACCATTGTAATGCCTGGAGCTGAGCGTCTGACCTGAGGGTGAGAAGGAGAGGTCCAGCGGCCAAGGCCTACAAGGTCAGCATGGGGGTGGTGGATGCCTCTAGGAAGATGGAACTCCATCCAGCTCAGCAGATGGAAAGGTCTTTCTTTTTCGTTCCTCATCAGAGGAATCTGCACAAACACCAAAGGTGTATATGACATATTAAGACTGTAGAGATGCATCCAGTGATTTAATTGATAAAATTATGGGGCAACAGCTACACTCAATTCTTGTATTATAATGCATTGAGGGATTACCTCCTGTGAGGTGATGTAATGACAGTGTGGCCTTCACCCCCCCCCCACACTGCAGAGTGACATCATCTCTGATGTTGTGACCTTGTACTTTGGTGCTAATGTTTTTACCCATAAGGCTGCAGAATACCCTCACCCTGGTGATCTCCACCCAAACCAAGCCACCCAGACCAAGATGCTCATTCACCTTCTACCCTCTGTGAATACAAACTTTATGTAATGTAGCACACAAACCAAGTCATTCTTTATGGCCTCTTTGGGCAAGACAAGGGCACTGATGATGTGTCACATGTTCAACAGCTACACACTAAAATATATGACCCCCTGTAAACTGGGCTAATGCTTTCTAAATAGAGTTTTTGGTGATGTTGCTGAGCCTCTCATTTTATAGGGTGACAGTGACGCCGACACTGATGCTCCTGTCGGTGCCAATGCCCCAAGCTGATGTCGGTGACACATTGACAGGTACCCCCAAGGGGGAATGGGAGCCAGGAAAAGTCAGACGTATTTATAAGGAAGAAGAAACTATTTATAGGAAAACGATTATCCAAGACGAAGGAATCAACAGGCCTGGAAATCAAATGCCAAACTATTGCTAATTTTGTTGTTTCTAAAAAGGAAAGATAACAATTAATGGCCAAAATTTTAAAAGAATTCGCCTTTTAACAGAGGTGGATAGTTCAGGTTCAACACCAAAAATCCAGGCTAAGATTCTGTGATTCTGACACTTAAAATACAACTGGTTGGTTGAAGCAAAATCTTGGTCTGGATTTGTACTTTCTGAATCTGAACTCTCTCTGTCTTTTAATGGAACAGTTCTGCAATACCTTTTGCTCTGAGAGTTACGAGGGTCTATACATGATCCTTACTCACTAAGCTACAGAGACACATCTGAGAGTGTCCATTTGTTACATAGTGGCACCTAAGTTATATTACAGCATCTGGTTTTAGTGCACTGTGACTTGCAATGTGTGACATGTGACACAGAGCCGCTCTGCAGGGCACAGAGCAAGAGATGTGGTGAATTACTGTCAGTGTTTGCTGTAGGTGATTCAGGTTTCTCCTTTGGAAAAGTAAGACGTTGGCATGCGATCCCGTCGCCCGAATTGTGATGCCAAATCTGTCTACTGCTCATGCCGCCCCCTGCTGTCTGTGAAAGGAACACTCCTGTGGTGAGAGCTCCAGAAGATACCCAGCCCCAGGCCCTCTTGTCTAGGTTGGGTGACAGAGCGGCCTATTCCATTTGACCGATGTCTCCCTTTCAGTTCACTAGGATAAATATGTCCCTGGAAACCCCTTTGCATTCTGTATAAACCTAAAGATGGAACAAATTGTAACAAAACGGGACAAATTTTTAGAATTTGTTATATTTCTGAATGTATTCCACAAGGCAAAACAGCAAATAAACCTCATTGTTTGGCTGATTCAGCCAGGTAAAGGTGACCGAGTGACAGACTGACTGACAACTTCCCACTCAGTCGTGATTTGGACCATGAAGGTTATGGAGCTTCTCCAGGAGCCATGGTATGAATTACAAGCCAGGGGGAACTTCAGTATAGTGTCTCGGCACTGGGTCTCAGTTCATACTGTACCTGGCAGGAGAGAAGGAACCAGCATCTTGTTTTATGATGTAGTGAAGCGTATCACCAACCTGCTGCGCTGTGAAATGAAGCAGCACTTCATCCTCTTGGAGGAGCTCTGGGCTCATGTCCAGCCTGATGGTGAGGGGCTGCTTCTGCTATGTGCGCTGCAGTTTGTCGCTGAGGTCCTTCTGCTAGTCCAGAGATTTTGAACGTCCAAACTCAACACACACACTTACAGGGAACCACCCCTGCCCAACTTGACACTCTTTCACATGGAGACACTGAAATTCATTTCTATAAAATTAATATTATTAATGCTAACTGTTACATTATTAACCAATTCCTCAGTGAATAATGGTTCGGCGAGGAGAAAAAGTGGCGTTTGAAATGGATGAAAAATTCTGCACCTTAAATTGTCTCTGGCAGAGTGTGTAATTTGAAAAGTGTACGTAGAATAGTAAAGCTATCTAATTAAAACTTCATAAATTACTACACGTTTTCCAGTCATCTGTGGAGTGACTTTTGACTGGAGCTACAAAACAAATGATTTGAGAACAGTGTCTATATGATATGACTTGAAACATCATGTTCTTCAGAGTTATCCTATAGAGAGTAAAAGCAACATTAATCGATGGAGAAGATTTGGGGTAATTCATGCTTTAGAAAATTCCCTTCTAAAAACTTCAGCACCATTTAAATGTAAATTTCATGTCAGGTGTTACGTGCCACTGTAAGGTCAGCTCCGCCCACAGCAATTCTCCACCCAGTGAGGTAATGACCTATGTAATGCAGCCAAGGCTCACATACCTCAGTCTTTGTGAGCAGCTGAAACTATATCTTATTGCACAAAAATATCAACACAAACTTTCCCCTCACATCCATCCATCAACTTTCTGAGGCTACACACACAAGGCAGGGAACAACCCAGGATGAGGAGCCAAGCCATCGCAGGGCACACTCACACACCATTCACTGGCACAACTACGGGCAATTTGGTAACTCCAGTTAACCTCAGCATGTTTTTGGACTGTGAGGGGAAACCGGGGAACCTAGAGGAAACACGACGATGACACAGGGAGAACATGCAAACTCCACACACATGGAATCCCGGAGAAGACTCAAACCCAGGTCCCAGATGTGTGAGGTGACAGTGCTAACCGCTGCAGCACCATGCCCCTCATAAGTTAAGAAACTATTTAGCGCATATGCTTTGTTTGTTACCTTATATGCCAGCAGGACAGGCTTTTTGGTAGCTGCTGCTGAACAGGGGGCACCATACTTCAGGTAACGGGCTCGAAATTCTTATTGGACAGTGAAGGTTCAAGGCACTGTACTGAAAATAGTGGGTTCAAAACCAGAGTTGGGCCTCTGAAGGTCTGGAGTTCTATAGCCAGTGTTCAGGATAAAGTGGTTAATACAATTAAGAACTGCAAGAATAGTTATCAGACAGGTTTGCTGTAACTGAAAAAGGGTTAATTGAACACCATCTCCATGCCTCTGCTGCATTCTTAAGTAAATAGGAGACTTTGCAAACAGCAGTTTCCTGGTTTGCAGTATTTGACTAAAGGCAGCGTGATCATTCTACTGCTTTCCCTTTCATTTGAAGACGAGCCAAAGGAAGAGAAAGTGTCCCTCTGACTTCTCTTCTAACCTTGGGGTTAAATCAAAGGAGAGACAAAAACTGTTTTTATACTTTTGAATTGTAAGTTTATTTAAAGCACTGACACAATACCTGTCTCAAGCATGACGTCAGATTACTTAGTTCAGTTTAAAAACCGCTTTAAATAAAAAATACATTTACGTTTAAGTTCTTCCAAATGCACATCTGATACAGGTTCTGGACAAGGTTTTAAATGATTGACTCAAATATGAGTGTGACTCAGACAAAACCTTTACAGTCCTTAGAACCTTCCTATACAGCTCTGGAAAATAATGAGACCTCCACAAATTTTTCAGTTTCATTCATTTCTCAAATTTAATTATATTCATTTTCTTTGTAAACTCCAACCTGGTTCTTCTCTGGTTCTCATTAATGAAGGGCTTCTTCCTTACTGTATGGATCTGCAGTCCTGCTTCTATGAGCCTGTTATGAATTGTCCTAGCAATGCACATCACACCACTTAATGTTTCCCATTCCTTTTGAAGGTCACTTGAGGTCTTCCAGATAAGTTGATTCTCATCTCTGACATCAGAAAGTTGCTTCCACCTGCCTAGTTTTTGGTTATTGCCAGTGTCTCCTGCTTCACCTGCTTCTGCTGTCTTAGAAACTTTGAGCCTGGAAGCAGCCTGGCTCGCAGTGTACCTCTCTGCCAGCAGAATCTGCATTAAACCAGGATTTAAAAATGCAGATTTTTAAGAAATACAGAGTGGTCTCTTAATATTTTCCAGAGCTGTATGTTTCTTCTTAAAGAAACTAGGAGACTTATTATTGTGGCCTCTAGCACAATGTTTCCCAACCCGGTCCTCGGGGAACCACAGGACAGTCCAAATTTTTGCTCCCTCCCAGCTCCCTGCAAAAATGCGGACTGTCTGGGGATCCCGGAGAACAAGGTTGGGAAACCCTGCTCTAGCAGCCTGCCAAATCACGCCATGCACAGAGAACGGTCTTGGTTAGCTTATAGCATTGTGTTCATTTCCGGAGCTTCTCCTGTCTGGTCACTTCTCCTCCTCAGGGCTCTCAAGATGAAGTTCCATGCTAACGGCCCGTTCAGGCTTACTGTCGCTGAAGGGTGCCCTCCCAGTCTGCACTCCAGCTCCTGCTCCAAACTGGAAGACTGATATTGACATAAAGAGAAGGATGCAGTCCACAGGGCGCCACCGAAACAAGAGGCGTCAATGAAGGTTCACGGGACGTAGCACTAGGGAAGGGACATATATCACAAGGAGACACAGCTCCACTCTGGGTCCCGACACTTAACCTGCTTTCACAGCACAAATAACAGGAGAGCAGATTGAGACAGGCCCACAGGGAACCCAACGAATACCTGCGGGTGCAGCTTAACCAGCAAAGTGATGGATTACCATGCACCAGCAGCAGGGACGGCAGAATGAATTCTACACGATCTAAATTTTCCGGCACAGATGGGGAAACGTTACAGGGAGTCCAATAAAAGACCACTACCACTGTCGGAAAAATGGACGGAAAATACACAGAAAGAACAAACCCCTCATACAGTGGTGGGGAACACCAACCCTACATTGTACAGGAACTCCGAATTTGTTCCAAGCGAGTCTGAAAAACCAGACCATTTCCCATGATACATTATTTTTAATGCTCTGAACCACGGTGTCCAGAAGACAAAGTTCAGACAGCGAGAATCACAGGAGACACTCAGGCAATGGGGCTGCCAGGTAGCTACACGGGGAAAGTTCGCTTCTCCACCTAACGTAACGTATTGCATGCATATATGTGCAGGTGGGTACCAAAGACAGCCGGTGGAAAAAAGCAACCGGCGCACAAATTTCATTCCAGAGGTCGCGAGGGCAGCCTCATTTCCCATAACTGCTACTTTCACAGTGTTTTGCAATGGTGCACGTACCTGGCTTGCCTGGCACACCACGGTGTATAGATAGCTCACAATGTCACCCACCCTGCCTAGGCTAGTCTGCATTGTTGCCAGGAACAGACTGAACCTTGTGAAAGTTGGTCCCTTAAAGTAGATTCTGACTGCGTCAGGGGATCCCCCTGCATTCCTTGCAGTGGGAGTCCCAGCCCCCAGGTACAGAGCTGAACACTCATCTGTCTGTACAATTAACCGCCGGCTCACAGTTAACGTTTGGCTCTAAATGACAGAGACAGGTGTCGATTTTCTGCGACCGGCAACCTTTCACGTCTAAAAATCTGTCCTCGACTTGAGGGATGGAGAGAGATCATCGATGGAAGACGAGGAGTTGCGTGGTGAAGCTTGTCGCAGCAAATTAAAACCTGCCCCCTTTATTGAGCCTTCAGTGGTCAGTGACCCCTGTAAGTGACGTGTTTAAGGATACAGTAATAATATTTGCATTTGCCATAACAGATTCTAGGACATCTGCCCTTCTTGGGTCAGAATGGTATTGCAGCAGCACAAGACTTTTAGCAGTTCAAGTCAAACATGAATACAATACCATACTGTGGTATAAAGAAAAATGTACACTCAGCCAAGGATACGGAAGGGACAGGAGGACCAGCGATTTGTTTCGTGTTCTGTTTGACGATTCCATGGTGACGGAATTCATGTACTGCAGCTGACTGGTAAGGTGTGAAGCTGACTCTTCTGTGTACATTTGCATGCTGGCTGAAGGACCTAATTTTGACCTCAATATAACCATAGCGCTGCTGTGAATTCCCTGTCACCATAAAAACATCACAGACCATTAGGGATTGGCTGGCTGGACGTGTCGGTCGTCCTCCTTATTGGTTGCCATGCTGGGTTGCTGTGTGGGCGGGCTCTCAATTCTCCTTCTTGGCGTCGGTCTGCTGGACGTCACGGGGCACTGAATTGTGAAGCACCAGGAGCCCTGACAAGGTGAGGGAGATGCCCACCCACCACAGTACAGCGTGGGTCTCCCCAAAAATTAGCTGCCCCAAAAATGCCTGAGAGAAAAAAAAAAATCTAATTAAATGACTGGCACTGAGTTTGTCCTGGTCTTAAGAAATTAACTTACAAAAATGCCCATGGGGAATTTAAAAAAAAGCATTAAAACATAACTGGTTCTAAATTTGTCCTGAGAACCGGAAATTAGCCATCTTCCCTAAGGCCTGTAAAAAGTATCAGTGGAACGTAACAACAGCAAGGCCACAGAACTATCGTTCCTTATGAAATGTCGGTATTAGAATGAAAATGCACAGACGCTGTAAGACATACAACAAGAATGACTCACTGCTATACATGTCTTTAAATCATGCTGACAAGAACCAGGATGACTCAACCTGGCGGACGGACACATTGCTATCTCAAACTTTTAGAATGTATTAGAGATATTTGAGCATTGACATATTTTAGATTGGTGGTTAGGCTGAGGTTCGGGCCCAGGAGTCAGAGCCATGGAATGACCAGGGACGTGCGAGAGGTTTTACTCACCGAGGATATGAAGTTAGAGGCTGTGGTGGTCACAGTGGCTCTGGCTGAAGAGGAGGAGTACCTGAGCGCCTTGGCAAAGAAGGTCCACATCACAGCATTGCATGTGAAGAGCAGCCCTCCACAAAGGAGGCGTAGGGGAATGTGCAACTGCAGTGGAGACACACAAACCCTCTGATCCTGATACACTGAGCCCAAATAATCCCCGAGCAAAAGTGGCAGAAACAGAATAGGAATCAGAAATAAATCAAAACTAATAAAACGTTTTGCAGTTGACAGTAGATCGTATTTCCGCTTTGATGACAGTCACTGCGTTACTGGTTATCAGCACTGAACTTTACATTAAACACAAATACGGCAAACCTTAAAACCGAATCGAACAAGTTGCCATCACACTGTACTATCCCTATCCTTTCGACAAGTGAACGTAAAACACCGAAACAGTCTAAAGTTGGCAATCATATCCGACGCACTCAAACCCAGGAAACCCCGCAACTCTTGCGCACTTGCATGTAGAAAGATATGCAATACATACAATACATAGAGATATATTACACAGAGATATGCGCTCTTCTCTCTTCGATATTTTGCATTGATTCTAGCTCGCCGAACATCGAAACAACCTCCTTTAGAGGTCGTATCATTTACCTGCTTTTAAAGTACCGTATCGACCCTTGACTCTCCATGCATCTACGATGGGCCTATTAATAATGATAATCATGTCTTTATACATAAGATATCGGTTCTCTTTTCCTCGTGACACTAAGTCAGGCAATTGCCATGCACTTGAATTACACAAGCTGGCTCTTCATTTTGTCATGTTAAACACAAGAGCAAATCAAATAAGGGGGCAAACCCTTATTTAATTAGCATGAAAAAATGTTACTACTTCCACTATTTTTCAATATACAACAAATTTGTGATGTCATATGCATGTAATGTGAAGGTCATTTTGCTCGACCTCGAATAATCATGGTACGTAAGCAGATAAACCTGCCAATCAAACCATCTTCAGCATTAAAAAACCTAAAACGCATGTCTTTTATCTATATTAAATAATGCCTTCAGCTATTAGTAGCACTAGGGCGAAGCTGCGTTCTATGCTGCCGTCTGCGCGAGGCTCCCCGCGCGCTGACAGCTGCCGACACGCACGAGCTGACGCGGTCCAAATCGGCACCGGGGATACCGAGCCCGCGTGCGTCACCGCATCGCCCGGCTATCTGCCTTATTTCGCGGCGCTGCCGAGTCCTCCCCTCCTTAAATTATTCACGCCGGCCTCACCGCGACGTTGCCTTACCCAGTCGCAAGCCGTAGTTTGGTCCGCTTGCCTAAATTTTCGCTCCTCTCCACCCCACGTTTTAAGACCGGTTTCACACACCCCTTTGAGGTAATCGGCTCCTAGCGACAGTTTTGCAGACGATGAGGCTACGGCTCCGAGGAAACCCGCCAGCAATGCATAGAAGACACCAGGGAACATCTTCTAGGTGCTACTAAAACCACAACAACTACCTAACGAAATTTCAGTCCCTCACATTTCTCAGCTGTACGAGTGTGAGTATATACTGTACTTCCTACCTATAGCCGCCCATCAGCTACACCAATCAAATTACGTCGTGCCAATAGTCTACGTTTCAGGCTATGGGATTGTCCTACTCCTGCGTAGTTATGGGAGTTGGAGTTTATTTTTTGTTGTGCAGTCACGCTCTTAATTATTTATATTACATTACCAGATGCTCACTTCACGAATCTTATTCACATGAAGAGCTTTAGCGAGATTGAACGAAAAGAACATCAATTATCCAATTCCTGTATTCTATGTTTTTTTTTTAAATTACAGTACATATCGATCACAAAATGAAATCAAAAAAATAATAATAAAGACCCTTTTAAACTTTTTAATTCTTCGATATTCTTAAATGTGCATGCACAATAGGACCAGCAACAACGGAACGGTGTCGTTGAGGTAATCTGAAGGACATACCTTAAATTAAATAAAATGAACCAGATAACAAAAGATTATTGAGGGGTGTCTCAAGAGACAAAATTATCCCCGAGGGACGCTATACTTCAGTTCAAGAGCTGGAACAAACTGAACCACACAGGCGCGCACACAACCTACATAGATCGAGGTTTCCCTGTAACCGAGCTACAGTTATGCACGTTTTTATCTGCCATAATGAGTTAGGTAAGCTGCCGTCAACGAAAGTACAAGTTTGTATTTGAACTTCCTTGAAGTTTTTTGGTCCTTGTTTCACTTCTTCTTGACCATTGCACCGTTTACTGTATGTATGTTTACAGAGCTATACAATATACTACATTTAAAGTAGTCAGATTTAATCTAAATATTTCGTCAATCAACAATAAAAACTCAGACTTCACCAGGATAGAAATTAAACACTTAACTGACATTTACGAAACCATTTAATAATAGCCGTATTTTCTTTTCAGACGTCTCCTACACGGATATCGTAGGCAGTGCGTGGCTTGCGACGACTGCCTGTGGTCGGAAGGTTGCTGGTTCTAATCCCAGGGTCAGACAGGTTATTTTGTCGTTGGATCCCTGGGCAAGTCACTTAATTGCTGACCCTGCTTTGTTTGTCTGTTCTTTGATATGAACGAAACGAACCGAGTGATATGTTTGACAGCCGCTATTTCTATCGTTGTGCCCAAATTCCACTGCCTGCCACACCATTTCCCTTTACGCTTACACTAGTCCATCTCAGTGCTTATACTACGTGTATCTATATTTTTATGATATTGTTCAAATGTTGCCTGTAGTGTGGGCCGTTTGCACAATGATTATTATTTTGAGTTAAGTTACATTGTATTTTAAACAAATTCTCGTGATTTTTTTTCTCCAGATACCTGATTTTCACTAAAATTTCTTTTGCACAAAAGTTCATTTTTGTTCCAATAAAATGGTTTATAATATTAAGTGTTTCATTAATTGCATTTAAAGGTAAGGAACTTTATCTACATTACACATTTCTTACAGACGGTAAATTCAAAGTAGGCCTAGTAAGTTCACTGACAAAGCAGAAGATCTACGGTGTCACATTTTATTAAATTTACAATGCAGATCATGGACAATAAGAGTAATTGAGTGCCACCAAATGTAGTCTACACCTGCGAAATGAAATAACATTGGTGGGATGTTCTAAGTCTGAATCTTGTCAAGTTTTACTCTATCATTATCCTATGTTTTATTTCGCAGATATATCTTGTAACTAACCCTCTGCCCCCTAAGGAAAAAAAAAACAAAAAGAAGGATGAGCAGATCTAGAAAAGGAACGGAGTCCTAAGATCCATCCATCCATCCATTTTCCAAACCGCTTATCCTTACTGGGTTGCGGGGGGTCCGGATCCTATCCTGGAAGCAATGGGCACGAGGCAGGGAACAACCCTGGATAGGGGGCCAGCCCATCGCAGGGCACACTCATACACCATTCACTCACTCATACACACTTACGGGCAATTTAGTAACTCCAATTAGTCTCAGCATGTTTTTGGACTGTGGGGGGGAAACCGGAGTACCCAGAGGAAACCTCATGACGACATGGGGAGAACATGCAAACTCCACACACATGTGACACAGGCGGAGACTTGAACCCAGATCCCAGAGGTGTGAGGCAACAGTGCTAACCACTGCACCACCATGCCGCCCCGTCCTAAGCTCCGATCCCTTCAAAGAATCGCTATTCCAGTCATCATTTTTCAGTTGTACATCACAACGGATAAAAGCATCCAGTAAATGAATAAAACTCCTCTCTGTCGTCTGTCTTGCAGGTCTATTGATTCTGTCTCCGTCTGAGTTACTTAATAGATTAACATTAATACCAATTTACCCAGACTCTCAAAAAAGGATGCTAAATTAATTTACTGACTGGTATCTGGCTGCTTAGGGGTTTGGGGGAATGGGAGATTATGTAGTGGTGTTAGAATAAGACCTGCACCTGCAGGATTGATTAAATGGTACCCGTTTAGTTCTGGATGACTACACTCAGTCAGCGCCCTGCACAGAGATTACACTGCCCAAATTGTTAGCTGTCTACTGTTATGATGTCTTAAACAATAATGCTGTGCAAATGAAAATATTGGCAATAACGATTCTAAAAAAAAGGGTTAAAATTGCATTTTATATCGTAAGACAATTACGTCATGTAATTGAAGAAATTTTGTCCAGGGGGCGCGCGGCACCCTCGGAACGTTTGCCCAGGCGAATACGAGCCTCACAAGCAATGTTGATTGACTGGGCTCATGTTGATGACGTTTGATGACGCATTTCTCTACTGACGGTTGGAGGCCAAGGCGCGACAGCTTATTTACGTATGTGTTTTGCTTTCAAACGCTGTAGCATAACGCTGCGAAATGAGCAAAAAAGGAAGTGTATCTTGGGTGAAGCCAGCAGAACCCTCTTTTCTGCGTAAATTCAAGAATGATGTTGGCTATAAAGAAGGACCAACAATCGATACAAAGGTAAGGAAGTAAAGCTATATGATAGCGTATATTTAATGATGTATTTATGATTTGAAATGGGTTTAGGATAGGTCGGTTTATTTTGTTAATTTTAGTAACGATTCACTATTTAATGGATGTTCATAGTTTAATTAACATTTAATAATTACTGGTTTTGTTCCGTCTACGGTCTAGTTCAATGACGTTATTTTTAGGTACTGACTACAGGAACTCGATTGAGGTTTGTTTTTGTCTCAGAAAGTGGTGATGCCCACGTGTGATGACGACAGCGGGGACAGCGACCGCGAGGACGAAATGCCACAAGTCGTGGTTCTGAAGGACGGCCACCTGAATGCCGAGGAGGTCAAAGATATCAAAGCCAAGATGAAGGCCTCCAAAGATGGCGAGTCTGCTGTTCATTCATCCTTAGTCCTATTAGATGTTTGTTATACATGAAGCCAAGACTCTGGTACTGTGCTGTGGTACATTTGTCTGGAATGTCCCATCATTGAGATCAGTGTTCATTTACATTCATTTGTGTAATATTCTGAGTCAGGTACAACATAGAGTAAATGTCCATTGAACATATTTCTTGTTGAGGCTTAATATAAAATAAGGAATATACCTTAGTTACTCCACAGGTTTTACTAAATGCTTACTAGATGCTTCCAGACTCATCTTCTTCCTGTACCTATAGCCCCAGAAGACAAGCCACCTGAAGACGGTAAGATCCTGTTCAGGAAGCCGGTAAAACGCACCTCAGAGAAGTTCCAGGGCATCACTGCTAGCTCCAGCAAGAAGAAGAAGAGCGACGATGTCAAGAAGGAGGATGATGTACGGAAGAAGGTGAAAAACAGCAGCCTCCTGTCTTTTGGCGGGGACGAGGAAGAGGACGATTAGCCTCAGCACAGATGGGTGATCCCAGCCTATTTATACAGGAGGACTCTGAGGAAGGGGGGAGGGGGGACCTTGGTCAGGTTTGACACCAACATCTTCATCTTCACCAATTTATCTTGTCTCACACAAACCGTGATACTCATGTTGGTCACATTTTGTAAGATGGCTCCATGCCTGGTATGATAGCATGTTGAACAGCTACGAAGCCTGCTAAGCTAAGTTCGGCTAGCTGCTATATTTAGGAAGCATGTATTGTGCTAAAAGTGGCATCGTACCCAGAAATTTCAGCTTGCCAGCCACTTTAACACTTTGTTTGTGGTTGTCGTCTGAGAATGGGGTCCAAAGATCAAACCATCATCCCTCCGCCACATCAGGTTAAATTAAGCAGCCATGGTTGAGGTTCTCCCTTTAATATGTAAATGAGGTGTCATAGAGGTTAATCGATAAATGCAAGGGCGGGAGGGAGCACCCACTTTTTTCCGTGTTGGTTTTCATTCTTCTCCATTATTCCAAAGTTTTAAACTAAAAAGTAGCATCGCTCTAAAATGAGAGCAAGGGTTTCTCCTTGAATGAAGTTATAGTGTTTTATCCCATTAAGGCTTCCTGAATCACATTTTAAATTATGGAAATGTGTGTTTCACTTTCTCTGTGCAGGGAACTGCACAGGAAAAGTTCTATTTTCTGCTCCATGACAGAACGAAGTGCAGTCAGTTTGATACAGAAATCTCACACTGCACGTCTTCATAACGGCTTTTATTTGTGACTGGCTTAGATATGAGCTTTATTTCTTTAAATCTCCGTTTTCCACCATTTATAGAGGGTCCCCCCCATTGCATTTTACCTTTTCATCCCATTTGGTGTGTATATACATGTGAAAGCTTCTACAAAGGAGCTGTGACCACTTTCAGTTTGGGTTGCTGTCGATGCAACGTGAATTCTTACTGTTTGTTACCGTTTTAAGGAATTTAATAGGGAACTTGGTGTGATTACTGTAGCATGTGGATATGATCCGTTGCATCTCAATAAACCTTTTAATTGAAGGATAAAATTGTTGGAGAAAGTCATTCAGGAGGTTGCAGAGAGCCGCAAGAAGACAATGTCCACTCACTTGAGTCATGTTTTGCATTGACCATTTCAAAACTGGATCTGATAGTTGGCCAGGAGGAGGCTTTGAGCAGCAATTCAGGAGGGATGGCTATGTCTCATCCTACAGGAGATGTTCTACAGATTCAATGTTCTGCCACTCTGCTTTCAAAATTCAGAGGTGACCGACAAACCGTGTACGTCTCTCTTTGGCCGTTTCCTCTCAGGGTGGTTCAGTGACTCCTGAACACAGGATGCTGGTATAACACATTCCTACATGGATGATCGTAGTGGGACCACAGCTAAGGAACAACAAAAAATACTTCCCGGGTTAAGATTTTAATTTGCATCACCAGAAAAGGTTACATGTTCAGTGGCTTTTGATACATTAGAATACAATGACTAAGTTGACTGGAGGTTTAAAGACGCATGAGAAGTGACATTCCACATGAACTAAAAGGCAACCGTAACGTAGGAAGTATCCAAACCCTCATCTGAAGAATCTGATGTAGTTTAATTCTGAAGAGGAACACTGATGTTCTTTGCCTGCTTGCATGAAAACTGAGAGGCTTCTGCCTCCTGGTGAGCTTCCACAAAGGCAGGCTGAAGGGTGCTTAGCTTTGCCAAGGATCTCCCGGAGTGCCATTTTTCTGTGGGCTCTGATGTCGCCAGTCTCCCCAATTGTGAAAGACGAGCTATTTTGGGGTAAGCCTTACTATCACTTCCAAGTGTTTCCACCAAAAGACACGGGGGGTAGGATTCATAAATCACCCGCTCTTTTCTAAGAATGCCGTGGCACTTGGCAGGATGCCGGATTATATTCCATAATACAAGCTGCGGTCCCAGCCGTCGCCCTGAGATGGCACCGGGTAGGTGCCATAGTGGAGCCACCTGCCACAGCTTCTGGTTTAATGTCTCTATCACGTCTTTTCCTCTCAATCATCGAAAAGCTTATGAGACGGCAGTGTGCGTTGCAGCTTTCAAAAATGGTACAAGATTCTGAATTCTTCAGAAGGGCTGAACTGAATATGAATTAGTACAAAATTAATCAATCAACTAAACATTAATGCAAACTCGCCCACACTCTTAAAAAAAAGATGCTAAATTAATTCACTGCCAGGCATCTGGCTGCTTAGGGGTTTTGGGGAATGGGACATGGAGGTGTGTTACAGTAAGACCTGCATTTGCAGGATTGCTTAAAGGGCACCTGATTCAGTTCTGGATGACTAGAGTCAGCCAGCACCCTGCACAGTGCTTTACACTGCCAACTCTGAACTCTTGATCCTCCAAAATCAAACCTGAGTACCCTTGTTACAATGTTATTTATTGACACATTCTAGGTTCCATAAACATTCCAGAATAACAACAGTAATGTGTCAATGACCAAGTTTAAAATACTTTAAAAGTAACAGGGGAAGGTAGGTTAAAAATATCAAGCGGTAATTTTCACTAAATACAGTCTTGCTACTAAAATATGACTGAGAATTGGTACAAAAAACACTAGATGATAAAAGATCGAAGGAGTCTAACACAAAGCGGGCATGAGTGGCGGAACGAGATGGGCTTATTCCATGGGAACCAGACCCTGGTGCAGATTGGGATTTTAGGACCCCTGGAAAGGATGCCTCAGTCATGCCTGTAGGACAACTTTAAAATACTGTAAACAGTCCTAGAGGCCATACTTTGCATCTATCCCTTTTTGTTTTCACTACCGGCATTAAAACACCTATAGTTACAGTAACCATTATAAACACAATATGAAAACAGTTATTAAAAAAAAGTAGTTCAGGTTAACATACTTAAAGAATAGGGCAGCATTTCACCTTGTTCCCTGTGTTGTCTCTCAGAACCACCTTAAAGAATGTTTAGTGCTATTTTCAGGAAAGTGTGTTTTACCATTCTGACCAAAATTACACAGCCGTGCAAAATCTCTGGTGGTTGGTTCAGAGCCAAATGATGTCTATAAAGTATTTTTTTTTAAAAAAATTAAGAAAACAGACCCTACACCATTTTTTTTTAGAAATTAACCAAAGTGAGAAAGTGAAGCGAATGCCTTTGACGGCCAAGAGGGAAGAGGGCAGGTCCAGTTTGTTTCCTGGGTGTACGCGGGGGTTCGAAAGGCACTGTCTACACACCCAAACGATCGAAAGGGCATATCCTAAGTCCAGGGACAGCGCTTTGAAGAGGGCCTGTGTGTGGCTGGTTATACTGGGCTGCTGGGAGCAGTGTCTCCTCAGTATAACCAACCAAACATTCTCCCTTTAGAGGACTGCGGTCTCTTCAAAGCGCTCGGATATCACCCTGGTGAGCCCTTCGTAATCCAGTGGTAGAGCTATGGACCCCTTCTGGTGCCTGCTGCAGGCATGGAAAGAGAGATGGACACAGCAGGGTAGGACCTGGGGAGTATAGAAGATGTTTACAAGTGTTCTGGGTGGCTTTGAAGGCAGGAGATCATGTCCTGCACAGGCTTCCCTTCAAAGCAGATCTGGTAGACGGCAGTGAAGAGTGGGAACCTAGGGAAATGTGCAGAGACAGCGACTGATGATAAAGGAAAAAACATTGCTCCAAAAAGAAAGGTAATGGGGGACAGGCCTATTCAATGACTGGCACATGCTGCCCTCTGGTGGCTTGGAGGCCCATTATGGGACAAGTGACAACACTCACTTGCTCACAAGGCCCTTCTGTTTGAGGATGTGATGGACCTCAGCTGCGGTTGCTGGTCCTTGGAGCTTTTGACCATTGAGCATCTCCTTCTCCAGCTCCTCGATGCTCTGTTGAGAAGGGGAACGAGGTTGGACAAATGCATCAAATACAGGACACCCTACTACTCTCTAAGCAGCTGGATATTGTGGACATCCAGCTGTTATGGACTAATGATCTCAGAGGCAATGAGGTTGTGATTGTAATTATTCAATTATGGGTGCAGATTAACTTCTTATCAAACATAAAACTTCACATGCCATGGGGTTACATATCAGCCACCCTAACTCTATCTATGAATCATTCAGGCCATTTCCTCAGTTTTAGAACGGCTGTCTTTTGACAGCTTTCAAACAGGCCAATTTGGCAGAGCGATTCACTACAAACTGGAACGTCTTACTAGCTCATCCTGCTATTCTCAGGAAAACAGTATGCTTATGGACTGCATTTCCGATTTCAGTTTTAAACATAGGTAGCGTACATCTCCCGCCCACCGGAGCGGACCCACCTTCCCAGAGGTGACGAACGCTTCAGAGACGCGTCGATTGCGACCCCCGTAGCAGGTGGTGATGAGGTCGGCCACGCCGCAGCTCTCCAGGAAGGTGGCGGAGGAGACCGTGCTGTTTTTGCTGAAGAGCCGGGCAAAGGAGATCATCTCCATCAGCCCCAGCCGGATCACTGCTGCTTTGGTGTTGTCGCCACAGCCCAGGCCATCACAGAAGCCTGCCCCCACTGCCACGATGTTCTGGGGGGAGGAGTCACAGTCAGGCAGAGAAACAGAGCGTAAAGCCAGCATACACAAAAAGAGCTGGCTGGCACGAAGGCCCGCCTCCATCAGGGGATGAACCTCATTGGCTAGCACTTCTGTCAGACAGAATCCTTGTCACATATCTGATGAATTCAGAATTGAAGCCGTTTGCGTCATGCTCCTAAGAATGGACCCGTCGCAGCCAGTGATACAAAGCAGACATCGTTTGAACTTTCTTAAGCTATAGCACAAAGCCTTCAGCTGCAATGCTGCTGTTATTCTTGGCACATAGTCTAATTTTCCAGTGACCTCGCACACTGCCAGTTCCATTCTCACGGCCTGACAAGGTGGAACACCGGGGATTTTTTCGGTCATTAGCACGGAAGCCAGAGAGGAAGACTGTCGAAGAGGAGTCTGTGTGTAAACAAAAGAGGGGTCTGACTCAGACCTCCTTAAAGTACCATCTTCTTGCAGTGTAGGATGCCAGTTTCGCACGCCTACAGTGAAATAAAATCGTACACAAAGCAGTTCTTTTTTTAGGCATGCATTTTACCCCCAGGAAAACGATGGATATCCCTGGATGCTGTACCCACGCCTGGCCGCTGCCCTGACTGGCACAGCCGGTCCCCTCCAGTGAACTCTCCTGCTCCTCAGTTGACACATGACTATCTGTTGGGGACTGATAAGGGCAGACTCCCAGCTAGCCTCTTCCTCCTCAGCATGAACACCAAGCCGATTCCCCACCTTCTGAGTGGAGCCACAGAAGAAACCATTTAGCAAATGCTGTCATCTAGAGTGGTGTTTCCCAGTCCGGTCCTCGAGGACCCAGAGACAGCCCACGCTTTTGCTCCTTCCCAGCTCCCAAGCAAAAATGCGGACTGTCTGGCAGGGAGCTCGGAGGGAGCAAAAACATGGAGCGACTGTGGGTCTCTCAGGACCGGATTGGGAATCACTGATCTAGACTGATGTCCATTCATCCAACCAGATACTTGCATTTTACAAAAGCAATTTAAGTCACCCTCCACTAGGGGACGGCAGTAGTGACCCGATTTGCGGGCTCTCCTCACGCACCAACCACCACGCATACAAGCCGTATGCATCTTTCCATACTCGGCTCAACTTCGTCTACACCATAAAAATGCAGGTCTTTTTTTCCCCCCTTAAACTCGCATTACAGCTTTGGTGGGTTTATCAAACCCATGCGAGTCCCTCTACGCTTTTTATAAACGGATTTCTGTGCGCTTTGCTCCAGGCTCTGCGGCTCAGCTTTCCGGCGTGAGGTGGCCACATGGGACCGTGGTGTGCTGCAGAGAGAGGAGGAGCTTAACGAGAGGCCAGGGCCTTAATGCCAATGAATTCTGTTCACGGGAACATGCAGCCCTTGGGTCGCCGAGATGACGGACTGTCCAGAACACAGTCGGGGGGCAGAAAGAAAGAGTGGGAGAAAATGACAGCGAAAGCCTTCAAAGCCATGCTTCACAGACAGCCATCAAAAATAAGGGTCCGATTATTCATAATCATGCCACACGACCCCACCCTATGGAATAAACCCTCTCATTGTGGAAGAGGCTGAAATGTCTTAATGGGGCAGCGTGACGGTCAGAGGGTTAAGCATCCATGCCTGTGATTGCAAGGTCGCCAGTTCGAGCCTGTGGGTCCATAGTCATGTCTGTAGGTCCTAGAACAAGGATCATAACCCCCAACTCCATGGTCACTGCTACAGGTGGCTGCCCTTCGTTGCCAAGCTCGCTCTCGCCCACATGTGTGTCTGTGTCATGGAGAGCCAGACGCGATGGGTGAAAAGAGAATTTCAACACAGCGTCATCATTACTCTCTGAAATAACATAGTACCGATTGTGTTGTTCGATACAGCAGGGCAGGGGAACACGGATCACATGGTGTCCAGCGTTTATGTTACTGAAAGGATGGTTGGAAGACGAGTCGCGCTCTTACGGTTCGTATACAGAAATACCAGCTTGGCTAACAGAAATAAACAGATAAATAACATCGCCAGTTGAATTGTAATTTGTTTAGCGTATCAACTTTAAGCCCATTAAACCTGCTTCGGGAATGTCAGCATTCACACTCTGTAAACAGTCTGACGGGACACGTCTGTGTGCAGCCTGGGGCTTTTTAATGAGTTTGAGAGGAGAACGGCAGACTCATGGAGGAGGAGCAGAGGCGAGGCAGTGTGGGAGGCAGCGCACCGGCCATAGTGCCCGTTACCCGGCAATTCCCGGACTTTCAGCGTAACGTCCAACGTATAAATCTCTCCAATCATGTCTGGTGAAAATAATTGCCTCTACACACAATTTGAATTGTTTTAAATGGGGTAAAATAAAATGTCTGGGAATGCTTGTTTTAAAAAAAAATAACCCTAATTTCTTTCTTTTTTTTTTTTTTTTTGAATGTGACACTCCTCCATCCCCATCATCTTTTCTAGTACCTCGATGGACTTTAACCTGCATTTCCTTCTGGCTAATGAAGATCCGAGCAGGAACCACATAGCTGCATTTTTCCCCCCATCGGCAAGCAACTCTCACCAATTCCCGGATGCTCACATACCGCTCCGACTGATTCTTTCTGTGTCTCAGTGGTCGCTAATGACCTTTTATCTGCATGATAACAGGGCTGCTGCAATGTAATAGAATCCTGTTTGTGGTGCTACGAGTGTGTAGATAGTAAGTACAGCAATAGCAGGTTTGTGGTAAACACATCCAAGAGGCAAAGCATAGGCTTGTAACATCTTACATGATGGACTGAAGCTAAGAACAGCAGTTGAAGGCCAACACACGCATATACCCATTAGATCAAAATAGTTATACTTTCATTAATCTTTAGAGGGAACGATCTCTGGTTTGGCTGCTTACTTTGGGTCTAGAACATTCTCAGCCCTGGCTCTATGGGCCACAATGTGGGCAGCTTGTCAAACCATTTAACTGTACCGATTACCCTTTATAAGCGAATTAATTTAGCATATCCACCAATCATGCAACTGTTAATTGATTAACAAACATTTGGAAACCCACATTCATCTTCTGGATGCGTTTACCAATAAATACTTTCGATTATACAGCTGCAAGAAACAGAACTTGGTCCGAAGTCTTGTTGCCAGCGCACAAAAAAAGAATCACTCGATGCAGTGACCAGGCCAAGAACGGCAGGCAGAAGTAATTGATAAAGAGCGGAGCCCATCTAAGGGCCGTAAAAAAAAAAAAAAAAAAACTGCACCAGAAAGCATCAGTTGAGATGCTGTGACAGGTTACCAATGGCATCACAGCATTGCAGTAAGATCCTGATAGGAAGGGGGACTCAGAATCAGCTAGACTGGGACTTTCGGGAGAATTCTCAATGGGCCACTGTGTCTGTGGAACAGGAGTGAAAAATATTCAAGGCGGGTGCATTTCTTTTCCTGGACTGTCCCATCCCTGTCGACGACCTTGAGCTGGTCCCCTGGCTCCCGTCCGACAGCCCTCCGCTTTCTTTTACTCTGCCTC
The DNA here is from genome assembly GCA_026776945.1 of Isichthys henryi. Taxonomy (NCBI): domain Eukaryota; kingdom Metazoa; phylum Chordata; class Actinopteri; order Osteoglossiformes; family Mormyridae; genus Isichthys; species Isichthys henryi. The sequence continues at coordinate 24,147,884 of JAODJX010000136.1, forward strand.
AGGCTCCATCTTGTTATTTTCCAGAGTGATGTTTTGTAACTGACTGTTTTGTCACCATGCACAACTTCAGCATTCCTACCACAGCCAGAGCTTCTCAACTGAAAAGGCGTTGCCGTTTTTGCTGAGCCTCTAGACCGCCGCCGTTGCCCAACCTAGCGCGCCCGGAAACTTGCGTCGGGTGTTTTTTGCAATGGCTGCTCTACTACAAAGGCAGTATCTACAAATCAACTCATACCTTAGGGCGGGGCTCTCCAACTCTAGATAGCAATTGTCCAGTAGGTTTTCTGCCCTACCTGGCTAATGACGATGAGTCACACCTGTTCTCAGGTAAATACCAGGTAGCTCTCCAGGACTGGAGTTGGAGACCCCCACCTTAGCTTATTCATTTTTTTAAATGCTCAAGAATGGGTGTACAGGCAGATAACAGACTTCTTGTCCATTTGAATCCATGGACTTTCCATAGTGAAAAAGGAGTTTTTCTGTCAAAGGCCTGAATCAAACGCCTGACTGACTTTGGTTGTTTGAAAGCTGTGCCAATAAACCGTAAACCAAGAGAGGAATTGGAAGTGGAGCGGGATCCACACTGGACTGGTTTCACTGGGGGGGGGTTATTGGTGAGCTAGTGGGCAGCATTTCAAGTTCAGTCCTGCTGTCAGAAACCCTTGTTTCTTCACCACCTTATAGCCAAATGGTAGCGTCGCAAGAAAGCAGGGTTGCAAAGGGGTGGAAAATTTCCAGAACTTTCCATTGCATGGGAAGTTAAGCTGGGGAGTTTTGGAAATATTCCAGGTTGGAAATTTTCCAGAAGGAGTTATAGGGAATATATGGGAATTAACAGGAACATTCCCAGAATGTTGCAACCCTACAAGAAAGTGACATAGATTTCTAACAAAGAACCTGATATCTGGTGCAGCAAATTTGTTAAGATATAGGCTTCTGCTGTAGAAATTAACACAGCAATAATGTAGCCCTTGATCAAAGCATGAAGTTAATGAGGTAGAACTGGATCTATTTCCATAAAAATGGGGGAACAGTAGGTCAGAGGGCCAGATGAGATGTTAGGAGGCCCTGTCCAGGGAAAAGGCGCTGGCAAGAGGCAGGCTGTCACCTTGAGGGCCCCGCAGAGCTCCACGGTGTCGGCATCTGGCACCACCGTGATGCGGAAGTTGGGCGTCTGCAGAAGCTCCTTAAACAACTGCCCGTTTTCCATGATCCTGCTGCCTGCAAAGCAGAAAAGGAATGTCAGTCTTTGCCCAGAAAAAGAATCTCTTCCTCCAAGGGGTAGAGGAGCTGAAAGTCGCCCGGAGAGCCGTCATGCCACAAGCGGTGCCATCGTGCGCCCTCTCCCTTCTGACCAACCATCTAGAGGTCTCTGAAACGGAACTGGAGTGATATCACCTACTTAGGCTGTCACTTCTTGTAGATGGGAAACCTTTCCTTGTTCTACAGATGCCTTCCAGTTAGAAGGCCGGCACACTCAGACTCCCAAACATTCTGCAGAAATGACTACCTTGAAAGGGAAAAAAAACTTTCTGGCATGATCCGAAGTTGGGCAGAGCACTGGCCTGGATCCCAGAGAAAGGATGTGATGACTCATGATCGTGTGGCATTCTACGATTCCACGAGGGGCTCCCCATCTGCCAGCAGGTGCCATAGCCCCCCCACCCCCCCGGCTGAGTGGTACCTTGGAAGACCTCGCCTTTCATTAAACAGGTTCAACTCCATACATGGGGCCACTCAGATAGGGCCTCTGCTCCAGAGCATGAAGGAAACACAGGCCTCTTACATAAGGACACAGGGACCAGTACATACTGGGTTTCAGCTGAGGACTAGGACAGCAGATGTCTAGCATGCCACTTAAGGATACTGCTGGAGAGCTGCCAAGTGACTGATGCTTATTTAGCACCGCTAACTGTAAGCACCACAACCCAAATACTATTAGCACAGCACTGATAAGCACGTGTTGCTAACCAAGACCTGCTACAATGAAAGTCCTAACCCAAATGAAAATCAAACCTGCATGACTCCAGCTACAACTTCCATTATTTCCCAGCAAATGAGGTTCTCCAAGTTTAAGATTATCATTGTCAGGTCCAAACCTGGATGAAAGAGGAGGTGGGTTTAGGCATTGGGCCAGCTACCGCATCCTGGAAGAGCCCCTAGCAACGAAACCCATAGCAACATAGGTCTGGAACATAGGCCTCAATCCTGGGAAAAGACGTGCCTTCATTATAAGACTTAAGAGATGCTACGGATGGATTTAACATGCTCTCTGCAAGCCCGCAAACAACATCACCAAGAACGCCCTGGGCTGGAATCCCCAAGGCAAAAGGTAGAGGGCAACCAAGAAATAGCCGGGGACTGAGACCCTGAGGCACATCAACAGACGGGCTATACCTGGAGCCAGTTGGAGAAAGAGATGTCTGGAGAGCCCATGCTAGTGGCCTACACCCCAGAAGGGGTAGTGGGTTTTAGGCCTCCTACACACTACATGACTATTAAAGTCGCCAGATTGCTGTACTGTTCACACTAAACAAGATGAAATCTTGCAGTAGGGAGTCAAAGTCATTGTGGTTTATACACACGACTGATCAGCGACAGGAGGGTCACACGCTACAGGATCTTTCACCAAGAAAGATCCATGTCTCGCACTCTCGTTGTAGCTCACTGTCAGCCGTGACACTTTCACACTGTCAGGAGTAGCGTGCGAAATATCTGCCGGGCATCTGAGACGCAATGGCGAATCTGTCCGTTTGCACAATTCACACATAATCTAACCGATGTGCCTCCGGTCTGGGGGTTTTTATCTGCGGTCTTCAAAAACTGTCGGGGAGCAGAAAATCACGGCTAAAACCATTCTGCTAATGGAATGAGCAATGCTAGTCATATAAAAGTTTATATAGAAGGCAGGATTTTATCAGCTGGCCAGCAAACAGACAGCAGAACAGATCAATCGCAGATACCAAAAAGCCCTGGCAGAGAGTCTGTTTCCATCTGTATATAAGAGGACTGGATTTAAACCAATGACATTCTGGTGGTGAATGGAGTGTCCTAAGGCCCACTTCTTTCCCAGCCACGTCATCATCTTCTTGGTATTCACAGGCTATGAGACCACGCTGTTTTGCAGAGAGCGATTTGCTCGCGTCATTGTATGACAGATGGTAAGTGCTTAAGTGCTGCTGAGGTTACCGGCGGGTATGGGGCCTCACCGATCGTGGTTTCGCAGAACTTCTCGGCAGCCACCTCATTGGCGATGTTGGCGCCCATGAGCACACTGACGTCGATGCCCATCTTCTCCCTGATGATGTCAGAGATGAGTCGCAGGCCCTCGGGGCCCTCGTCGATGCCCTGTTGTCAAGGGAAACCAACCACCACTTCAGACCTCAAACTCATAATCAACATTCGTAAACAAAAAACCACATTCAAATCAGCTTGGCGCCCGTGCTACTGATAACCATACATGTACAACTTATCTTATGATAAAAAAATAAAACCTTAACATCAAGAAACTCTTAATGGGGCTATTTCAGGGTCTCATTTTAGCCGAAACACCAGCAGCCTATAATTTAAAGTCTTTGCATTTCCTCTGAGTCAGTACGTCGGACTCAGTTAGGTGTCTGATCATGCTACAGATCAGCGGATTTAATGAGGGCCAAAGTGCACTTGGTATGGTCTTCATCAGTCTGTGCATCTCCAGTATCTGTAAGAGTCTTAATGTAGCTTATGCTAGCTAGTACATGCTATAAAAATTCAAAGCATGATAATCGATGTGATTAAATTAAATTATAGTGACATGTGATGTTAATACTGCGTACCGCTGCCCAAATGCCTCAAAACTCTAGATCAGATTAGATAAGAAACTTTATTGATCCCTGGAGGAAATTTTAGTGCGAAAAGCAGCGAGGTATGAGGAACTCATAAACAAAGTGCAAAGACATTCACATAGTGCGAACAAGTAAACATGGAGCAAAGACATTTTAAAAGTACACAAATAGCATACTGAATGTTATTCGATATTAATGAAATAACAAAATAAAATAATAATAAATGAGTGGATGGTACATGTGCAATTAAAAAACAGACTGCACCAGATTTCTACTACTGGAAAGATCGGGATGCTTCCTGACGCGCTATGGCAGGAGGTGGGGAGTGGCGAGCCAGTAGGAGGCACTGTGGAGCCCGACAATGGCAGGCAGGAAGGATCCCCCAGAGTTGGGTAATTCAGGTCCAGAGAGTAAAAGTCCAGACCAAGACTTTGTTTCAACCAACCAGTTGAGTACTCTGTGACTGACTTTTTATACACAACTGGTTGGTTGAAACAAAGTCTTGGTCTGGACTTTTACTCTCTGGACCTGATTTACCCTCCATTGGGATCCTCAGTAGTGATAGTTAGCTCTCCATGGCAGACAGGGCCAGCAGTGAGACCATGCAAAACACTACATAATTTGACTATTCTTTCTACAAACTTAAAAAAGGGAATATGAATCATACAGCCGTCAGACCACAGTCCTTCAGAAGCCCACCCTGGCGATGTTGTTTTGAAGTAAATATGACCTCCATAGTGCCATGATGATTTTCATGATGAAGCCTCGCATCTCAGGTTTTACTGCCTCGGTACTGAGCCACGTTATCAGGCACGCAAGTGTAGCGATCAAGCGTGAAAAAACAAAAATAGATGGAAAATCCACTTTTTAAAGAATGTGACACTTGCCACCAGTCACTCGATGAAAGCACCGTGCTCTCCGAGATGTTAAGTATGTGTTTTAATCACGCCTAGAGATGAGGCTCAGCTCTCAGTGTCATTCAACACCTGCAAGGCTGCGATCAGCCTGACCTGGACCAAAGGGCAAAAGGTGTGCTCCAAGCTTTTACCTGGGCAGATATCCAACTCTCAAGCCAGTAAATGGTTAACTTCAAATATAAATATCTCATGTGACGAGTGCATTTGTTCTCAATCAAAATGCCTGTTCTTCTCTGCCAGCCCAACATTACAAGGTTCTAGTCACAGTCCCAACCCGAACTAGTCTAGCAGTCTCTTCACAGTCTGTCCCCCCAAACACCCCCATCAAAAGGCCCTCGACCTGTACTGCCCCCCAGGGGTGGGGGCAAATTACTTTGCTTTTCTCTTTGTTGGGCGTGAAAACTGATAAATTTGACTTGAGGTTTGAGTCTAACAGCAATAAAACTACGTGCAACAGTGGGGACACGCAGAAAAAAAAACAAAATAAAAATAACTTGCTTAACTATCAGATTATCATGTGCGTTGCATTGTATAGCATTACTGGGTTCATATTTTGTTTCCAATTTGCACTTTTCGTCATAAAAATAGGATTCGCCACAATGCTTTCAGTTCCTCTTTCAAACCAAAACACAGTCACTGGCTGACTGGTCTTGCAGTGCTGATTAAGCAGGGAAGCCAAAAGAATGAAAAGTTTTAAGAAATAGGCCATGTCCCCCCGCCACCCCCCACCTCCCTGGGGGTGTGTGGGAACAAGACATTCTGGGTGACAAAGGTTTTAGTGATTCAAAAGGTAAATATAAAGGCATTCTGAGGTCAGGCATCTGCATGCCGTCCTGTAATTACAGCAGTCGGCTCATTATGATTGATTCAGTGGTGTGGTTTAATCAAACCGATCCTTAGAGGCCTGCAGACAGTTCACGTTTCTGCTCCCTCCCAGCACCCTGAAAGACAGACACAACTTTTGCTACCGCCGCCCCCTACCCAAAGCTGAGAGGGAGCAAAAATATGGAGCAGAAACACCGATTTAATGAAGAGGTGCTCCTCATTTGCACACGTACGTCACGATCCCCACATATCGCTCAATAAACAACAACCCCCCCCCACTCAAGCTGCCACAGACCTGAAGAATCTGGGTCACCAGCTCTTCGCGGACGGCCCACGGAGCCTCCAAAATAGCTCTGTAAATGAAATATTCACCAGCATTCCCACTTCAAAAAATGGGTTCAGCTCAAAAGACCCTGAAGAGAGCCTGAGCCAGACAACAGTGAGCCCTTTCTGCCCCGCCTACTGGGGCGTAACATGCGCGCAAACGCACACACACACACATATACACACACTGCATACACAACGCAGCATGCTGACAGCTTACACGAGCTAAACCAACACAGCAGTACCTTTTCTATAAATAATCCTGCGTTTAAATTAATTACTTCAGACAAGGAGTCCCTGACTCATTTATGAAACTTGAGCCAATCCACTGCTATCAGCTGATCTGTCCAACTCTGAGTCTTCAGGCCACAGAGCAGGAAGTCACATGACCAAGACTTGGGCCTCTTTTTCGAGGCCTGGATTACTTGAGCGCCAGCAGTTCCCTGTGTCGGCAGGCTACCAGGCCACACAAACTTGCTTTCGCTAGCATAGCAGGAACAACCCAGTATTACACGCAGTAACATGTTTTAAGAGCAGATACATTGGCCAACACCCTTCATATCACGCAAGGCAGTTTACAACAAGGCGGCTCCTTCCCCATCCACCCTCATAGGATATGATTATTTCTCTGCCAATATCATTAGGCAAGTCCCTATCTGTAAAGGAAATGCATGGAGAGGCATGATGCTGCCACATTCCACAGCTTTCCAGTGCATTCCGAAAGGGCAGAGCCGAAGGAGCATGCATATGCTATGAACCATGCTGGTACCAGGTGCTCCTTGTGGGGACGTCATAGGAGGAGAAAGGCAAACAGATCCATAGATCCGAGACAAAACAAGGCAAAAGATCTCCAAGCTCTAATCCTGTCTTTAAGGGTAGATGGACACGTTGAGCTTCTGTAGTGCACGGGTGGGTGTAGACGGAGTCACCTTGATGAGGGTGATGCCTCTGGCCGTGCGGGACACGCAGCTGGCCATCTCGTCGCAGAGCTTGCGGATGAACTGGTGAGGCACCACGAACACCAGCAGGTCTGCATCCTTTGCTGCGTCCTGCAGGTCAGGCACTGCGACCTGGAGAGGACGGGAAAAGGGGGTCTGGGCTAGAGGAAACAAACCAGGATGCCTGATACACACTCGGAATTACGGAAAGATGAGGAACCTGGGTATTCCGTGACAGCGGGTCTGCGGCTGACGCCTGGCAGACAAGCTTAGTTCCTACCCGATAAAGGAAGGAAGACCAGTCACGGCTAGTTGCAGAACAACTACCAGCAAACTGCAAACTCTAAAACAGCCTCACCCAAGAGAGAGACACTTTTCTGTCTTTAATGCTTCCAAGCCCAAATTCACACCCCTGCCAATCCACTTTTTCAGACTACTACAGAACACCTCAATAGGTACAAAAATCATTTTTACTGCACCTTTCATGTATAATATAAATGAAACACAGAAAATGTGATAGTGAACGGCAGCCTGTTCCACCTACGAAGAGTTTCTTTCCTCTTAGAGAAGACAGTTGATAACAGGTTAAGCACAGTCTATCACCGCTTCCTGACAAAAGTTCATAATTACACATGAAGGCAAAGCCCTTGCAGTGTATCAGTGTATAACCTTTATACTTTAACTCGCCAGGACCAGCAAGGAGCAATGTTCATCTAGTCTAGTCACGTTCCTCTGAGGTCTGCTGAAATTTCTCACATGATTTCTACCGTATCCGAGTCGTCCTGGAGTGCACTTACCACGTTCTCGGGCAACTTGTACCCCGGTAGGTACTTGACATTTTCGTGGTCTGTATTTATGATGTCTGTGAGCTTCCTGCCGTTGACATTCTCTTCGTAGACCCACATCTTCACGGTCGTGGCAAATCGCTGCAGTTCTCGCACATTGCTGCCCACGATCCGTGCAATAGCAGACCCCCTTTGCAAGAAACATCCATTAGAAACACCAAAATCATCAAGGAACCCCTTTGCTTGAATTTGCATGTTCAAATACCACAAATGAGGGAAAAACACCCCGCAGAAAGAAAGGATGGAGAATTCAAACAAATGTATGTACTTTGGATACTACATTATCTTGCGATAAGAAAAAACAACTTTACACCTCGCTCGACTGAAAATCGATTGTGGATGTGTTTATATATATTTGACATTAAAACACACACATACAAATATGCGTACATATACTTATCTATGTGTGTAATTATTAACTAATTGTCATTTGCATATATTATAAACTTAGGTCAATAAATACATAGGCGTGAATATCACGCTTCAAACACAAAAGCAGGCTTCCTCAGCCAATTGTGTCCTCGGAGACACGGAAGACAGGCATTTGTTTGATTTGCAGAGCGAATGGTTTACTTTCAGCCGTCGTTGTGTAGGATTAACCGTGGACTGCATGTGATGAAGAATGTAACTGTACGGAGACAATAGACTACACAATACACGGTCTACCTCCGCATAATTTTACAGGAAACGTCTGCATATCGCTTTTTACATGAGTATAAATTGCCATGTATTCAGTTGCAGATAATCTCACAACCATACAATGCAGAAAGGCCAAAAGCAATCCCAACGACACCGTAGGAACTCAGATGGCACTACTGTGAACAGACCTTAGTGTGCTTATTTTGCCGAAAACGTTACAGAAAAATAACTCACCAATTTCCCGAACCAACGATGCACACTTTTAGAGGCGCGGCCATTGTAGAAGTTGACACGCTTGCAGACAGATTAAAAATAAGATAAGAATAAAACTATTTTAAAATTATCACCGACAACAAGTCAGCGCACAGCACACACAGAATAGGAAATTACTACAGCGCGTGCAAACAAGTCTACTGTAAGTTACATCATCGTCACGATTTTCGACACCGTCGAGAATTCTGGGAGTTGAAGTTTAAATGTTAGGACCGGGTAAAGATTTGCCATTCCATTATATCCCTTACATACTAAATGTACACCGAGTGCAAAAGACGTCTCCCATTGTATAGTTGCTGTCTGAATAATGCACTAATAGAACAATGTATTATTTCATTGTTTTAGCATGTCAATTTTACTTATCTTAGTGTTTGGGAAACAAATATGTTTCATTCCCATCATTGCTAAGCATGCATGTCTGCAATGTCTTAAGAGTCGGTAATATGCACAGGCTTTTTCATTCTGCTGTGGGGTGGTGGTTTTATTCGTAGAACGATACAATCTCGCGGTAAATGCAGCTGCTGTTACTGGAAGTGATTTTTAGCGCGTTGGATGTGCATTTATCATGCTGGTGCATTTCTGTCAGATGCAAATTCTGTGTCGCTTGTATATATGTCACTAGTAAAGTGTTCGTTATTCCGGCATTGTAAATGGTTCGATAGTTTTCCCTTCCTAAGGATGATTAGTGTAAATAAATTGTGTTCAGTTATTCTTGGTTAACGATTAAAGGGCAGGCTGAGAAATGTTGGACTTTTTAATTGAATAATGCGGAACACATATATCGATTTCAATTAGATTTCCAAACTATAAATTAAACCGCACCTATTTTGACAAACAATTATAGCTTACTTACACCCGGCAAACTGAATTTAGATCGCTACATCCAATATATCGCTACATCCAAATATAGTTGGTTCTATTTACTGTTTACCCAGAATGTCCTTTTTATTCGTTACATACAAAAAATATATAGAATTTGTACAATTTTACACTCAACGGAGACATGAAATATCGATCAGGTTGTAATGCGTGTTTTTCCTAGATATAAAAATATGCAGCCCTCTAGCGTCGCAGTAAACAGCAAAGACTGCCGATAATGATGAAGATTCTGGTTATGAACTGCAAACCAGCAGGCAGTACAATATGTTAATCTCAACGTCATCGCCGGTGCAAAAATCCACGTTTCGGGTGAAGTCGGTGGCGGCGGAGCCCCTCACTTCAGATGTGCGTGTATGTGTGCTGTCAAATGGAGCCCCCTCCCAGCGCCGTGGTGATGTGTAGCTGTTGGATCGTATTGTAACACGGGATCCGGGTTGGCGGAGGAGTGGTGGGAGTGACCCCAGCGGTGATTTCCAACGGAGGGGCTCCGAAACAGAAGGACGGTGTCTCCACAGCCGCAGCAACCAAGAAGAACTGTCTTCGGCGTAACAGGGTGATGAACGGGAGCGCGTCCGAAAAAGCGAGCCATCCAGTCCGAGCAATATGGATATTTCTTCTTTAAAGTTGTTCGTTTAACTCAAGGAACATTCGCTACTCTTGCACCACTTATGATTTGACACGACACAGTAACACGTTGCGACCATGGAAAAGGCGTGCGGCGTCCATTCGGGGGCTCATAAAAGCGGCCCGGGATCGACCTCTTCGGATCGCGGGAATTCGACGAAGAAGCCTGGGAGAAGCGCTTCCCACACCCCGAGCTCGGGAGCGGGATCAGGCTCTGCCAGCAGCCCTGCTGGAGGGGCAGGCAGCCGTGCAGGGACAGCGGGAAACAGCGGGAGCATGCAGCAGCCTAACAGGCGGCACCTGGAAGGAGTGCTGAGCAAATACACGAACCTGCTGCAGGGCTGGCAGAACAGGTACCGGTCCCCGATCGCGCTGAAAGTGGGACCCCCGGAGTTGCGTGCACGGTATTCTCCGCAGAGTTCAGCGGTTCAAGCGTGGGGATGACGAACGACCGTTTAAAATGCGTCCCGCGACTGAATCACGATCGCGTTACGTGATGTGCTTTTCCCCCACGCGTGGTCATGGCGAACGCGTGTGAGACGGTCATGCTGTCAAAAGGTGACGTTTGTACATGTAACCGATCGGCCGGCTGCGCGTTAGCTCACGGGGCTGCGGACACGTTCGGCGGCGGTGTGGAGTCTGTGCATGCTGCCACGTTTACCGAAACACCACCACCCCCCTTCTCAAAAAAAAGGTGCGTGGGTGAGATCGGAGGGGAAGGGGATACCCACGAACATGCTCCCAGTACACCCAGGAAAAATGGTTTGCGCAGACTAACTGAAAACCTTTCTTTTTTTCCATTTTGAAGGTACTGACTGCTTTTGCTTAGATGGAAGGCGAGGCAACTGACCCTAACGTTATCCAATACACTTACTGGGCTACCTGTACGCAAACTGTGCGAGATTTCTTTTTTCTTTTGGCAAAGCTTTAACTTATTTTAATAAGTCAGCAAAAAAAACACCGCTGACTTGACCCTTATACTCTCTGTTGGACAGGAAGAACTGTTAAGCAGTCAGCACTAAATAATGTTCGTGCTGTATTTATAACTACAGCCATGTTTGTTATTGGATTAAAGTCATATGCTGTTGGCCACTAACACGAACGTCACAAACCACGAGGAGAAATGGGAGTAAATAAAAAAATAGCCAGTCTTTTATGTCAATAAAGTGGTGGGTGTGTAGGGCACTAAGGACGCGGATCGCTGCCAACTGTTACAGATCATGTGGCCGGTCTCTTGGAAAATGTTGATCTAATGAAGGTTAGAGCACAGAACCCCGTGTAACCGGATTTTTGGACTTGGAGGGAGGGGTTTTCCAGCCCCTGGTGTCTCCGGTACTCCATCAAGCCGAATTGCTCCTGTTGCTGCCGGCTTGGGTATCTTATGATCGCACAGTACTGATGGATTGGCCTGCTTTGGATGGGTTTCCCCGCGTTTGCTGTGGTCCTCCCTGTCCTTGACTGGCTCTCGTCCAGTCTCCCAGGCCAGGAGGGCTTCTAGTCTTTAAGTGGCGTTAGGGTTCGATTGGGTTTTTTCTGTAGATCTAATACAATGTACAGAAGTGCACTTGATGGAGAGCGACACCCTCACATGGAGAGCCAAGCATTCAGCACCAGAAGCGACTGCCAAGGTGATTTAATTATTGTAACCGATTTCCAACCACGTCATTTGTTAGTCACATTTAGCCTCCGGAAAATCCACTATTTCTACAAGAACCATATACAGAACACGTATATGGCAAAGGTTTGCAAATAGATTTCGCATTCAGTTTAACGTAAATGTGTTCAGTGTTTCTTTCTCTGACACTTTACTTATAATGCGCCACTTGTCTTTAAATTGGGGGAAACTGCACGGACAACTTTATAGTATTAAAATTGGGTTACAGTGCAGCAATCGACCCTCGTAAAGGCATCCGGGCAGATGGTGGAGCTTTTTATTATTATTTGGCTACGGATCCGTTCAGGTAGCCTACTTTAGAAAGTCCCCGGAGCTGACTAACCTACTGGACCGGTCGGATGATGGAGGGAGCTCGCTTCTCGCTGGGCTGCGACGCTACAGCACAAGTCATCCATCCGTTTGGGAAGGAAATGCTACAGCAGGCAGTTATTAATGTAAGGCATAAGGAGAAAAAAAGCAATTTTCCCTTAAATGAGCTCTGCTTTTCAGTGATTGTATGGCTGTAATAGATGAGTTACCTCGAATATATGCGCCCGCAGCTGGCTCATACTCTGCAGACCGTAACTGAATTGCCGCTCCGCTTAGTGTCTCGCTTATCAGTGTCCGTAACTAAATTATGCGCAGATTGGGCTGAAAGGTGCGTTATTGAGTACGTGTCTGCTCTCCCCTCAAGGATCGATAGCAATATTTTAAAGTGCAGGAAGACAAATGACTGATATACCTCCAATACCCGTCTAAATTAATCAATATTAACAAGCTGATAAGGGGGAAAAACACACGTAGCAGGCATAATGTGTCTAAACGGAAATAGACCAGGAAATAAAAAAAGGTGTGGCACCTGGAATGTGATTAACAGGTCAGCTGTGTAATTGATCTCTCTCTCTTTCTCTCTCTCTCTCTCTCTCTCTCTCTCTCTCTCTCTCTCTCAGTATATGTATGTTTAAAGTGGAGATTTTCTGGTTTTGGATTACAAGTATTGGGTGTGTGAAAGACCAACACAGAACAACAAACTACCAAACAGTGTCCATGTTGTCGTCAGTGTGTGAGGTGTATTTTCCATATACTCATTTATAAAAAAGGTTAAGCACCCAGACGGAGTGGTGCAAATTAAATGAATCTACACGTGGTGAAAGGTCATGTGACTGTATCGCAGTGATTATAATATCAGATCAGACGGACAGCAGAGTTGGCGGTATG
>JAODJX010000136.1:24163263-24179885 GCA_026776945.1 Isichthys henryi
GTGTGTGAGTGTGCCCTGCGATGGGCTGGCCCCCCATCCTGGGTTGTTCCCTGCCTCGTGCCCATTGCTTCCGGGATTGGCTCCCGACCCCCCCGCGACCCAGTAGGATAAGCGGTTTGGAAAATGGATGGATGGATGGTCTGTAGGGTTTGCAAACTACCCCAATGCCTATGATGTAGCTAATTTTTGGGGTTATAATGGAATAGTATAGATTGCCTTAAGATTTCTTGTGTGGGTGGGATAATCTGAAAGTGTGTCACGGCAGATGTGTGACAGTTGACAGTTCTGTATCTAGTCTGATTGAAGTAGCCATGATTCTGGTCTGCACTAAGTGCTCTGTAATCTCGGCTATGTTGGGTGATGGCTATCCAGAGCCGGCGCTGTACTGAACTCAAATTGAGACGGACGTATCTTGATTCATTGTGACGGCAGTCTTGGTTCAATATATAGACTGTCTGGGTGTCAAGATGATCAGTGAACCATCTCACAAAATGTTTCTGCAGCTTGGACAAAATTTTATCTGTACTGAGTCAAAGATCAGTGCTCTTGCTCTAATTCTGTGGATCGGGACATTTTGGTTTGAAGGCTGATCTTGTTATTTGTGTTTATTAACATCTGGTTTCATGCTCCGGTCTCTGATGTAATACGGTTGGCTGTATGAAAAGGTGTTACCTCATGGAAGTCTTTAGCAAAGGAAGACGTGCGATGTTCTTCCACCCCAGACCAGGAAACATGATTCGTGGCTGTCCAGCGTGGCAAGAATCGATAGCATGGAGATTCTTGTGGCCTTTATAAATTCACTTGGGTAACGGAGTGGGATTTTTGCAGGGTCTCTGCTGTTTTCTGGAAGCTACCTTCCGGACAGCCGAGATGCATTGGAATAAACAGTAGGTTTTATGCCTGAGGCAGTGAGATATTATTTTTTAAAAAGGCATATCCCGTTAAAACGAACTGCCTGGCAGTCTCTTCTGCCGTTTGACAGTTGTTGTGGTTTGTGTGGTGTCTGAATATTGCGGCTTCATTATTTTCTCCCTACGGAATATGGGCTTACGTGTCTGACAGGAAGCTAAATAGGAGAGTTTTCCGTTGTCTTTCAATTTTGGTTCTTTTCTGTTGTGTAAACTTTCAGGTTTTTTTTTTGTTTAAAAATAGGCTTTTTATAGCCGTGTTTTGTTGAAAGAGAAGCTCTTAACTGTGAACACAGTCAACACTTTAATAACTGGCTTTGAAAATATAACGTAACTCTTGTGTTAGACCAGACTTTGTCGATGGGATCCATGTTGGATGTTGGAAGACTGAAGGTAGGATGAGGAAATGGAGGACAGGCTACGGAGGTGTTTTTATTGCAGATATCTGGGATTCTGGTTTGGCGAGAAATTAGTTCTCAAAGACTTAAAGGACACAGATTACGTCGATCGGGGGAGTGGAAGGGCACCCCCCACTGGCTGAGATGTCTCTGTGCACTCAACTCAGCGGGAATGGGAGCCTGCTGACTGACCATTTCAGTCGGCCGGTGCGGAAGGTTGGGTGAATGATCTCACAACTAACTGGCTGAACGTCCTATTGGAATGATGTCAGCCATGGACAGTCATGGGGTCAGTGGGGGACGCTGTGCTTGTGATCGGAAGGTTTGAATCCCAGAATCAGCAGAATAATCTCACCAATGAACAGCTGAGCAGGGTCACTATGGAAACGGTCTGACCCGGCTTTCTCAAAAAAAGTACGTTGCTTTGGATAAAAGCATCTGGAAAAATGTAATGTGGTTCCTTTTTGAAAGGACATAATTCTGAAGGGTAGGAAAAAAATCACATTGGGATATTTAAAAAATTTTGAGATTGCGATATTTATAAAAGAAAAATAAGAGATGAAATTTACCCAAAATAAACTGCAGCCAAATAGATCTTATCTATCAATAATGTGTCAGATAAGTTGATGGTGTTGCTGTTAGTTGTGCCAACAGACACAAAGCAGTGCTGACAAATCACTTGCTTAAGGTCAGTATCATCTCTGTGGAATACAATATATTTTCATACAGCAGACGACGAATGCCTTTTGAAGGCCCGTTCTTGTTTGCTTTTCTCCGTCTCAGTCATTTGTGTTAAAAACACACCACACTGACTGTGAGTCAGCAAGGAAACAAAATGATTATGTTCGGCGCCAGGAGCGCATGCAGATATCTTGCAAAAGGAGCAGCTTAAATTTTAAACTTTAAACTGTTTCTTTTTTTTTTTACATATACTCCGTTATCTTGACATTATCATTAAAATTTCAAGGCTTGCTAAGTGTTGTTCCCGGTAAAAATGGTTTCAACAGAGAAAAAACGTTCGCGTAAATTATTGTCGTAACTCAGCTGACTAGTGTGGTCCTTGTGATGTTCGCGTTAAATTATATGTGTAACTTGCAATGATAATATTGCACTTGTCCCACTTTATCAAGAATCACCATGAGTGGTGGTTTGCTGTGCATGCAGAGCTTGCATGTCCCTCACTAGCAACAACTGTGTTCTGGGTGCAGTGGAGGCCTAATTGTTAGGGAAAGCATGCTTGTGGTTGAAAGGTTGCGGGTTCAAATCTTCTAGGGTTGTCATATTTGGTAAGACAAAAAAGAGGGTGTGTTCAGGGATCAGAATATTTATGAGTTTGCATTAACTGGTCAATCAGCTAGCACATCTCTCATGAATATTAATGAGTATCCCAAAATTCACCCTTTAAAACCCAAAAACATCCAGGGAAGCCCGTATGTATGGTAACCATACAGTTAACTCTCATTTTACAGTCTGCACACAATTGACACAATATCTGTGTATACATGTCTTTTTCGAGTTTTTTAAACTTCAAACAAACTGTGTGATTCACTGTTCGCACGAAAACAAATACACAAATGAAGTGTCAAAGGTTTCTGGGTTTCTCCGTTACTCAGAGCAGTGTGGGGATGTGCTTATTTTTCCATCCATCCATCCATTTTCCAAACCGCTTATCCTTCTGGGTCGCGGGGGGTCCGGAGCCAATCTGGAAGCTACGGGCACGAGGCAGGGAACAACCCAGGATGGGGGCCAGCCCATCGCAGTGTGCTTATTATTTAATTTATGTAATTAATTTAAGTAAACATGTGCACAAACCTTGCAAACGCTGTGTGATGATACTGAGTGGCTGCTGTATACTGAAAATTGGTGTCTTTACCTGTACTTTACTCCACCGTGACTTGCAACACTGGGTCATGGAGGTCGCAGCGCTAAACCTGGACAAACCGCCTGGATGCCCAGACAGGTGCCCAAAAAGAGGATTTATCCAGGGGATCTCGGACGTATGGTAGCCCTAGAACACCCAACCAGCAAGGTACCACTGAGGTATCCTGAGTATCACCCCTAGCACTGCTCCACGGGTACTAAATCATAGCTGCCCCCTGCTATGTCATAGTGTCACATATGGGTTAAATCCAGAGGACACATTTCATTGTTGTGTGCTGTGGTCTGTCAACAATAACAATTAATCACTTCATGTGATTGTTGCACGTGTGCTGTGATAACGATGCTGAAACGAAATGTCATGCTGTCCTACTTCTCATTCCTTACAGACATCCCTGCTTCCGGGCTTGTTGGTTCTGTATTGCTTTTTGGCATTTCTGTCGTTCCAGGCTTTTAAAGCAGATCAGTACCTGGTGACCCCCCCTGCACCATCTTTAAGGCCTGTCCTTGGAGCATCCGGTGTGCTTCTCGAAGGGGAATCTGACCCTCTCGCGGGAATCAGTTGTGCATTGACCTGCACTTCCCGATGGTGTTGTGCTCCCGGTCCCCTCAGCCTCAGGTTGAAGTAGTCCTGATCTGAGTGGGATGATGGTGTTTTCGTCCTGAAGTCCCTTGAAATGGGTACCTAGGTGGCTCTAGTAGTTGTCAGGAAGGAGACGTAAGGAACCAATTCTCAGTCAATGAACAGATTAGTCCATAAACTAGATGCTGGAATATTCTGTGTGTGACTGAGCGTAAGATGTTGGAATGATGGTTGGTTGGATTGAAATTGGATGCTTTATTACTCAGAACATCTTTTGAAGGCTGCTTAGTGTTTATCGTAATGGATATTTTGTTGTGGGCCGTGAGTAGTACATGTGAGCCGTGAGTAGTACATGTGAGCCGTGAGTAGTACATGTGAGCCGTGAGTAGTACTTGTGAGTAGTACTTGTGAGCCGTGAGTAGTACTTGTGAGCCGTGAGCAGTACATGTGAGCCGTGAGTAGTACATGTGAGCCGTGAGTAGCACTTGTGAGCCGTGAGTAGTACATGTGAGCCGTGAGTAGCACTTGTGAGCCGTGAGTAGTACATGTGAGCCGTGAGTAGCACTTGTGAGCCGTGAGTAGCACTTGTGAGCCGTGAGTAGTACATGTGAGCCGTGAGTAGTACTTGTGAGCTTGCGTTAAGTGTGTTGTGGTGGATGTGGTCAAGCTGCAATCTGGGACGCACAGATCAAACTTTTTCAAAATGAAGACTTTTTTAAGGGTTAGACGCCTGCAGCTGATTGGAGTGGCAAAGCCGAATCGATAAGTGCGTCACATGGTGTGAGATCGATTATGCCTTCGGACGAGTCTCACACTCTTTCATTTCATTCTGTACAGAGAGCATTTTGAGGGTGAATATTTTATTTGGCCCCGTGATCATGACCTGGATGGATGGATAGATGGATGGATGAGATTTTTATTTAGCTTTTTATGAAATCGTTTTTGAGAGACGGCTCCCTGCAGCCAGTTCTCTGCCTTGTCTCGTGTCTTCGCTCTGTAGAGCGATTTCCTTCCTGCCTCGGCACAGCATGGTACGGAGATTTGATGGTACTGCTGATTTTATGGAAAGGTGCTGTTTTCCTCGCCGCGGGTCGGAAGTTGGGGCTGCAAAGGCCCACTGATCGTTGCAGCGTGGCAGGCGGGGGTGGTTTGAGCGTGATGCAGGACACTGCCGCACCGAGTCCCCGACACGGTGACCTGCTGGCTGTCTGGATGCCCGCATGGCGTACGGGTAACGATGCACTGAACACGGACAGTCACAATCCTGCCATGGGGAAGAGGGGTGGGTGTCTGTCTCAGTAATTAGCTATCTGGGTAATTACAGGCCTTTATGGTAATTACATCAGCCTCGTCTCTGCTCTGCATGCACGGCTCACCTGCTTCTTCTCCTGGCGTGTCGCTGCTGCATGCTGGGGCAGCGAGAGCCGCTTGGCAGGTACGCACTCAGTTGTGTGCACCTGTGCCCAGACACATGCATGCTCCTATGAACACATGTGTGCACACACACACCCTCACTTTCACATTTGGGAATGGTGAATTTTTTTTCTCATTGTATAAGACTGACAGTTTCTAAACCCTTACAAAGAGGTAAGCTAACGAGAGGTAAGGAGTATGTACTGATTACGGTGCATTGCCACACTCACCGCACGGCAAACCACCTCAGGGATGAGAACCTGAGTGGAACCATGTGGCAGGTGATACCTCAGCACCACACTAGTCAAATGCACTAGTGTGTCGTTTTTTTCCAGTAGAAGAGCAAGAGGACAGCTAAATTAAATAGTACTTTTCATTTTTTTTTGTTGTCGGATGTGTAGCAAGTGCATGCATGTCCGCAGACACGTATGTGGGATGCCAGTGGATATGTAGGTGCATGTGTGTACAGCGTGTAATGTGTGTCCACTGATATAGGTGTGCATGCCATCTTATGCTAACATTCACACCACGTACGCATGGACAAAGGGCATCAGATGTGTGTGTGTGTGTGTGTGTGTCAGCTGGGATGTGGGGCAATCTCTACCCTACACTCTCAGACGAGATGTCTATAAAATTCTGGCTGGTTTTAGCCCATACGCCGCTGAAGGCGAAGCTGAAATCCCCGCCGTGTTAAGACGAAGCTGAAATCCCCGTTGTGTTAAGGCGAAGCTGAAATCCCCGCCGTGTTAAGACGAAGCTGAAATCCCCGTTGTGTTAAGGCGAAGCTGAAATCCCCATTGTGTTAAGGCGAAGCTGAAATCCCCGCCGTGTTAAGACGAAGCTGAAATCCCCGCCGTGTTAAGACGAAGCTGAAATCCCTGCCGTGTTAAGACGAAGCTGAGATCCTCGCCGTGTTAAGGCGAAGCTGAGATCCCTGCCGTGTTAAGGCGAAGCTGAGATCCCCTGCCGTATTACGGACAGCCACACTTTGGCCCCTGGGGATCACTGATTGTTGTTGTTTAAAACAATCTGCTCAATGTGAGAAGTTAATTTGAAGGTGAACTTGTGGCTTATTTACTCAGCTTGTAGACAGACCGGCTCCACTTTCACTGCCCCCTCCTTCCCCCTCCTCCCTCCCAGCACAGAGGCTGATCTCGCCCTGATACCGTGTTACGTTATCGTGGCTGTTCGTGATTAAAAACGACACCTCGAGCCGGGGCGGAATGAGGTCAGTTGCCATGATGATGTCATGGGGTGTGTTCTGGCAGGTCTGGACAGCGCCATCCCTGGGGAAACACAACTGGTGGGGTCAAGAGGGTGGGGGCTTCTATGACATTCAACAGGGCACGAAAATTTCTAGCCTGATTCCAGATTTTACTGAAGACAAGGGAATTTGTTACAAGAGAAGTGGAGGTCAGCTGGGAAGGTGTGTGTCTTCCGGAGTTTCCGGAGTTTTGTCGGGGCCGGATGGGAAGGAATCCACGTGATACAAGGTTTAATGTGAAAAAGCAGCCATTTCAGCAGATTTTGGAAAAAGGAACTTCTAGCCTGTCTGTTGGGGATGATATGAGCGAGGAGATTATGGACATTTTAATGGGTTTCAAAAGAGGCTAATTAATGTCTGTTTTTTGTAAGTTGTGGAAAATTAATCGCAGTCACTTAGATTGGTCATGTGTCTGTGCTGGTTGGTAGTCTGTGATCTGGTCGCGGTCTGTGATTTGTGATGCTTTTAGTACCTGGCAGTGTTTTACTTCCTGTCTGCCCATATTCCTGCCCCCAGGGGTGGTTATCTGCTTGCAGGCAGAGCCTGGACCTGTGGGACCCCATGACGGGCCGCTCAGCTGAAATGTGGTCACCGCTGGGTTGAGGTGACCTTCCCTTCTGGCTCTGGTTCCTCCATCAAGCCGCAGAACAGCAGCGGTGTGTTTGGCAGCCTGACACCTGCCCCACTTTCACTTCCCTATGTTTTCCTCCCTTTCCTTCTCTCTCTCCCCCCCCGGCCGCTATCAGGCTTCTGAGGGTGCGTAGGGGACCTCTTTCTGAAGGGGGCTGGATCAGTCACACAAGCACCGCCCCTCTCAGTCCCTGATGACTGACAGCTATGCCTTCTGCAAGCCTTTTTTTATTTAAAAAAAATCATTTGCTAGTAACTCGTTGGTTATGAGCTGTGAGTAGCTGTCACATGTAACAGGGAAGAGCTTTGATGACCTGCCGCGTCCTGTGTGATGTTGGCAGACTTTGCATTTTCTTCAGTGTTACTGAAGTGTTAGTTACGAGGACAAGCAACATCCTGGCTGTGAGTTTTCTTATTATTCCGAGTGTCTAAGCCGCCCCTTTCGACAGCGATATAACAAGGCTGTGCATTTTCCACCCTCTGGACCCCATTGTCCTAGTCGCTCATATATTGCTTTTGGACCTCGAATGTTTTAGGTGGGGATGTGCCAAGATAACCATGTGACGCAGGAGCTTGGCTGCTATTGGCTGGTTTATCAAAGCCCACCCCCTGCAGGGAGAGAGGCAGTGGGTGGTGGCCATGCTGGCCGGATCACGTGAAAAGATGAAATGAAGGAGGCGGCTTGATGGAGGGGAGAAAATTACTCACAATCGAAGTGAATAATAGGAGAGGAAAACCTTCATTTCTAAGCTCAATTTAATTATTTTGTAAGTCACGTGTGGTCTTGATATGGAAGTTGGACTGTACCGCAGGTTCTGGCTGTCTAATGCGTTATTGCTGTTTCTCTTCCTGAATAAATGCCCACATGTGAATGTGACTTGCAGCCTCAACGCTGGGTCTGGCACAGCTTTCCAAAAATGACAACCATTAATGATCGCTTCCATCCCTGAGTGACAGCCGAATCCTTTCCCAGGCGTCATTTTTCACAGAAGGCTCTTAAGTGGACACACCGATCGCCCTTATCAGCACAGCTTACGCCGGCGTGAGCGACTCCCCGGCCGTGTTTTGAAGTCGGTGATAACCTTTGCCGTCGTCCAGTTTGAGATACTCGCTGATTCTCACTGGCGTGCCAGGATCTTCTGCAGTCCCTCTGTCCTAACTGCACGGAAGCAGGTGGGAGCAAAGTGTGTGACAGTGCGATGCTATTTTTAATTTTCCTCCTGTCCATTATTAGCCCTCAGGGGGAAAGTTTTCTACGAATTAGTTTTATTGTGCGGAAAATGTGGAATTACTTGCCTGATGGGCTTACCGAGCGACTGACCTCGTTCATTCGTAAGCAGGAAGTCAGGATCACCGACATGGATTCCCTGGCATTGACGTGTCACCGGTCTGCCTTATCAGAATCACCAGAAAACATTTTATAATGTGCTTAATATTACACAGAGGACAGGGAGGGCCAGTCTGGTGCCACGGACCTGGAAATTACAGAAGCTCCACTACTGTGAAATCTCCGTTTGATCAAAGAAACCAGCATCTCCACGGCCTGCAGGACACCCTTTATGGATAATCGATCGGTGCAACATGGGTGCCAGTCAAGCAGCCGGCTGCTGTGAGGCCCAGGATATGCGTGTGTGTGTGTGTGTGTGTGTGTGTGTGTGTGTGTGTGTGAGCCGGAGCGGATGTGACTAGTCTGACTTTTATGTGTGGCTGACAGATGATGTACATGTGAAAGTTTTGAGGCTCTCTGGTGATGGAACTAAACCCCAAAAGAGTCTGATAACAGAGAAAAATATCCACTGGATGGGAGCTCGCTGCTGTAGCGTGTGAATGTATCCCACCCCGCCTTTATTTTTTCCTGCTGTACAGCAGCTCATTGACTTGTGGTTGCCATTGGCAGCGGGGGCCAAAGTGCAGTGTTGGGTGAAAGGGCACGTGGTCAGAGATGTCATTTACAATGTTGCTGACAGATCGGGAATGAGGTTCTGTATATCAGAGACGTCAGGGCCTTGTCGTCTCCAGTCCTCCAGATGACGGCTATGCCCTTCATTTCCAACGCTGCAGCTGTGTACTGGTGATTCCATTGTACCAGTTTTACTGGTTAGCTGGTGCCTCCTTGTATTTCCTTGACGGGATAGCGAGTTCTAGCAGTACAGATTCAAGAGATGTCAGCGTTCCCTCAGTATACACGTCCGGGATGTAATATTATCTCCCAGAGCCCCATGGTGCTACATTTACACAGTGACTAGACGATATGCTGAGTAAGATCCCAATAAAATCCATTGATATGACATCTTGGTTAAATTAAAGATTGTTTCATGTAAATCCCTTTAGCAGCACAGATGAATAACAAAATCGGAAGTAATCTGATTTAGGAGGTAATACATGTTATAGCCAGTAGGGGTCATAGTAGTTAAAATATATTTGCACCCTTATCTTTTGTTTAAAACTGTAAGGGGAAAACTTTTGTTGCAGGCGGGAGAGAAGCACTCAACCAGAATCACTTAAGTAGGCAATCATGCATAGAGCAAAAGACAGCTCGTACCACCCGAATAACACGATGTAATGTGAAATAAATGTCATAAGGGCCCCCCCCCTCCCCAAAGAAGCCAAACACAAGGAAAAGGACGTTGCCGGGGCTGAGGGGGGGTGTGTTTTACAATGGTAGTGTCCTCACTGTCCTGGAATGAACGGCCTTCTCTTCCAGTGAATCGCTCTTTCCAGTGCACTGCTTTTATCCAGTTACATGTCACCGGCTTCTTGTTTTATGTATTCATATTAGCATAAATTCTTTTCTACATGTGTATTTTTGGGTTTCTCTCTGAAGCATCCTGCTGCGGAAATAGCTCTTTTCAGTTTAATAATTTTGCCTCTGCTGGTGTGACTTGGTATTTTCGTTCCTTTGTGTCGGTTTCTTAACGTGTCATTTATTAACCCTGTCCCTGCTGATGCTGATAGCAAGCGCAGACTCACCCTATTGCAGCTGATGGTCCTTATCTGATGCCGGTCCGATGGCGTGGTCCGATGCTATATCTGCTGCGTGTGATTCAGACATTTGGTACTTGCACATCCCAAAGTGCTGCGAGGTATGTTCTAGTTCAGGAATTGTCAACGTATTTTTCTCTTTCATAAAGAATGGCGCCGCAAGTTATTTCCAGCCCTACTAAAAGTCTCAGTTTCTTAGGTGTTCAATAGGCTTCTCAGACGGCCCATAAAGAGCCATGGAACTGCCCACGTTTTTACTTTCGGCTTTTACTTTTCGGATTTTGCATCTGGGACACACGGTGGTTGGACGTCGGCCAGGAATGACTGTCCTTGCCCCCCGGTTTCCCCTCTAGGTACTTCGTGTTGGACCCGGAGCTGGAGCAGCTGCAGTACTTCGTGAACGAGCACAGCCGGAGCCAGAAGCCCCGTGGCTGGCTCCCCCTCGCCGGCGCGTCTGTGACCCCAAGCGATGAGGCGCCACACATGTTCACCGTCTACTCAGCTAGCGGCGAGCTCTACAAGCTCCGAGGTAGGACACGCCCTCCCTTGGCTCCTCCCTAATACCCCTGCACCTCCTTAATGCCCTTCCTGTGGGGAGGGGGGGGCATGGGGAATATGTGGATTTAAAAACGAAAGCCAAGACATTACAGATTCAAAGTGAAAGAGCCTCAGAATCACTCAAATCTGCCGAGCAGCTTCATCATACGTACGTCATACGGTGTAAAATGGCACCTTGCCAACTTGGAATAAATGTATCTGCCCAGTGAAATAACTCGATGCTAGAAGCAAGCAGGGCAGAGGGCTTGATGGCAAGAATCTTAGCGCCCAGATTGGACTGTAACAAATGTTGCCGGAATGTAACGCGACCTGCTAACGTGCTAAATGGTCCGGTAGGGGAGCATCAAAGCATAGATGGTGGTTCTGGGGAATAATAGTCGTCTGTCTTTTCAGGCTCTGATGGCAAGGAGTCATGCCCGACAAACCGTACCTCGGCAGATACATGACCCAGTCGATGAAAATGGTCTGCAGAGAGGGTCTTGGGACCGATGTTCACAGTCAGTAGGTAGTTTGCAGTGCCTGGTCACCTGTTTGTGGGTTTGCCGGGGTTAGCAGCTTAAGAATTGACCAAGCAGTGCAGGTACTGGGCTCACAATGAATAGACTTGTACTGCTCTCAGTGTCAGGTTGCATCTTTAAAAGCTCTATAATCACTGAGGAACACATGTAGTTGCCTGATCCACTATGGGTTGTGTTGTAGAGCAGTTCCCTTCAGCCTTGAGTGATCATCCCCATGGCAGGTGCAGCATTTACTTCTGTCCAGTTGGGATGTTTTCTAGCCCAGAAATGGTCCTTGTTGTTGCTGGATGGGCTCCCAAATGGTGATTTCCTCCTTTGTGCCTGTAAGAGTTCCTTCTTACAGTAAGTCCTGATTCCCGAATGGTTCTGAAACCTCGTTTTGGACTGCATGATGCCTGAGCTGTCCCAAATTCTCCAGCGATGCCCCGACAGCCTGCAGAGAGAATTAAACATTAGTTTGTTTTCCCTTGTCAGCACTCGGTGCCACTGCTGGCATTTCCCTGAGCTTGGCTGAGAGCGTCTTGACTTTTGGATAAAGAAAAACGGTGCCCTAAGGGATGTCTGTCGATAATTCCTTAAGATTATTGGGACGATGCCACGAGTAACCAGTAGGGTAGGAAGTGAAGAGGAGTGTGACTGAGCCAAATGGTGCATTTAGCTGGCCTACTGCAAGTTTGGCTGCTCTCTGCTTGTCTAATTACCTGCCTCAGGCAGTCAGCTGTGTGCAGCATGGTCTGAAAAACAGTACCAGTAAGACCCAGTCACTGCCCTTGTTTAGTGCATGGGTCCATGGGGGTTGTCATGGAAACTCTCCTGTCTGGTACTATCTGTGAAACTTAAGTTTCTGGTTTAGTGATAAAAGCTTTCCTGTTTTTCTGCGTTGAGAAGTGGGGGCTGGAGGGGGTGGGGGCTGTCAGTGCAGCCCTCTTTCTGACACTGCAGAGTCAGCTTGTGAGGTGGGTGTCCAGATTTCGCATTATCTGCAAATACTGCATCCAGTACTAATGAATATGGAGGAGTGCATTCCGGAAACATCCTCCAACATCGTAATGAATCGGTTTCAAGATGTGGTTGAACTTGAAAAACATGTAAGGCTGGTTTTAATAACGGGTATTCCAGAATATTCCATTTACCCCAAAGTTTCTTGGATGCACAGAATTGCTGAATCATTGTAACCCTGCTGTAGTAGATTCCAAGTGTAGATTCCCCGGTTCCTAATGAATATGAACGAGAAGCAGTAGGATAGCTGGCTCTGTCACCCAGAGGGTGTCTAAAGAGCCAGCCCTTCATAATGAAGAGCGCCTGTAGTCAGCATCTGAGGCATTGTAACAGGTCTGACCTTCTTCAGAAACATATTCTCATCATGTGTCTCTTGTGAAAGTGTTTCAGTTCAATGACTCAGCGTGTTGTCGGCTGCCTCTGAGTAAAAATGAATCGACAGCTGCTGCGTCTCTGTCACCCCAGAAAAGGGACGTCCCCAATTTCTACCCGTCGGCTTTGGCATGGACTCGCTGGCTCTGGTTCGAAAAGCCTCCTTGCCCTCTGTTCTGCCAGCTGTACAGTTTATAAAATGCCCGCATGCTCAGCCCGACTCTGTCGATCTTCCAGTATTGTCCAGTCAAACAGGGGCCGACAGGCTGGCCCGAGCCCCCGACTTGAACGCCGGTCGCTCTAACTTGGTGTCTGTCAGCTTCTGTGCTAGGTAATCCGGGGACTGACGTGACAGATTGATTAAGCAATCTGCCTTGATGAGGCTTGTCCCCACACAGTAGGTGTGTATAGGACATAGCCGTTGCTCAGTCTGCGCAATGGCGCCGTGCTTCGTGGCTGCAGCTCTTGCATGGCCGTTGACCTATTGCAGCTGATGGTCCTTATCTGATGAAAACGGAAGGGTTCTGTAATTCATGGCCCTCTTAGGGAATCAAAGCTACACTCGCAGATTATGGCGACACAAGAAGTAGGGCCTTGAGCAACCAAACACTGTATTAATTAGAGATGGCGCGATATTTTTTTATAGCCCAATCTCAATACTGATATAAAAATTTTGATTATCTGTCAATAGTGATACAAATCCAATATTTTTCCCCTTCATCAACTACTAAATATTAAATGAGATATTTGCACGGCCAACGCAATTTATACATATCTACTTCTTTGTTTTATTGAGTAACAACTTGTACAAAAATGAACAGAAATATAGCAAATTCTGCGATCTGTTGGCAAATTAAATATAATTTATAATATATATTTATATTATAATTTATAATAATTTAAATATAATAAGTCAGTCATAAAAATATGACCCTATTCCCCAACTAACCATTTCTAGTCAAAGAGTACACATGAGTTTCCTGTATAAAATATACAATGGAGCCAGAAAACTTAGTAATTAACCAAACTCACCTTAGGGACATTTATTTCATGGAGGTATATGAGGGGCATCCGGGAGGGCGGGGGTGTCGGCCAATGCTTGGCTGGTATTACGGTAATATCGTGTATATATATTACCGACTTGGAGTGGGGGAAAGGGATTTTCTGACCTCAACCCATAACAGTCTGCTTGTCTGAACAGTAAGTCCATTTATTACCAAATTATGAACGAACAGTACTGCACTGTGTACTTTGCATGTCAAATTGCTTTGTCTTTAATTATCAAGACAAAGCAATTTTTGTATAGCACACAAACAATCTAAATTATGGCCCACTAAGTTACTGTTGTACGCACTGGGAACGCTACGTTTTAGACTCATTACCAATGAAAAATTAACGGCACTGAAAAGCTTAACAGTTACTGCGGAAACGTGAGATTGCATGGTCAGTCAGACAAAGACAAAGACATGTGGCGTAGTCAAGCCAAGATTTTAAATATTAAAATTATAGTCTGCCCTTATACTAACAAATATTATGTATTACTAATATTGATATATGATTTCATGTGATCCAAATCATTTTCAATATTGTTTTTGGCTTACGCGTCTCCTACGAGTGTCTGCGATCTTTCTGCAAGCTCAAAAAACGTTCCCATTTAATTGTTCACGACCAGTTCGCGAATAACCAAACCCACGAACGTCAAATCGCAAATGCGAAGTGGGCATTACTGTATTTCCCCACTGCTTCATGACACCTCCGACACGCGTGTTGCTGAACAGCTAAATCCATCACGTGTGTCACTTCTGCGTACCATATGTCGCTCTAGGGCTGCAAGGATTTTCGTGATTTTTCAGGCTATATCTATCTCTGATATCTACCCCCCCCGATTATCTGATCCAGCATTTTTGCCGGTATCGGCCCAATACTGATAGTGTGTATGAGATCGGTACCATCTTTAGTATTAATTATTAGGCTCTGTTTTTAGCAGGGAGCTTGTTGGTTATAATAGTGCTGTCAGTCTGCTGTATGTGGCCTTTGTCCTCGTGCCTGACATTGAGATTTGACAGTGTCACGGGGCAGTAATGGCATGGTCACATGACAAGGCAACAACTGACCTCCTGGGAATATGTTTGCTGCCTTTTCTTTTGTTCTGTCGGATTATTTTGTCTGCTGCTAAGCATTAGCTTTTTGGCTTATTTACGGTTTTAAAATGATTTTACTGGACACTTGCCTTGTAGAAATATGTGTCTGTACATGCCTATTTGTTGAGTTTGCTAATAGCTTGCATACTGCAGACACAGCAGAGACACCAACAAGGGAGTATGTGAGCCTGTGGACATGTGGGATTTAGCAGCCCGTTCTAGTCTGGTACAACAACGGCAGCTAATCGTGCCGAAGCTGAAGATCTCTGCTTATTGCTGTGCTTGGGTTTCAGAGCATGCAGAAAAGCGTTGCCTTTTTGATTAAATACCGCCAGAAAGGCCGGTTTTCAGCAGTGCGAGACGGAGTGGTCACTGTCACCCAGCTGCCGGCTGCTTTTGTCTGGCTAAAAATGGCAGCAATTTCAAGGACCGGCACCATTACGTGTTCTGGGGTTGTGCGTTTTGTCTTGGCGAGCTTCATCTTTCAGGTTCACTATAGAGCCTGTAGGTCTGCGTTTCGCTCGGAAGCCTAGAATGATCACAGGCATAATGCCAGCAATTTACCACATTCCGCAAATTGCAGTAGGTATGGATCATAATGATCACAGTGGCTCTGGGTACCAGGTGCATCTAGACGAGGTTCTTATTGTTTGCTAATTTGGCCGATGCTGCATCATTTATTTACTTACTGCGCTGGCTGGGCACCCTTGCCTTTGTACTCTTAAGAAATGTAAGCAGCCTTAAATATTTTGGTGAAACACCCACCTGTGTTGATAAAAACCAGCAAGTCGCTTTTAATAAATGCAGCATCAATTCACTTTACAGGGCAGGTTTCAATTGTTCCATTGTATTTTGATGAATTTATGTTGCCATTGGAATATGGATTCCCCTCCAGTCACATACATCCTTTTTCAGAAAC
This sequence comes from Isichthys henryi, assembly GCA_026776945.1. NCBI lineage: Eukaryota > Metazoa > Chordata > Actinopteri > Osteoglossiformes > Mormyridae > Isichthys > Isichthys henryi. The sequence continues at coordinate 24,178,827 of JAODJX010000136.1, forward strand.
GTTATTATCGCATGTGTGTTTCTGGGAAGGAAGGGCCCACACTTGGCAACATCCTCCCACTCCAGTTTAAATGCTTTGCTCATCCCTGCACCTTTTTGCCGCCCTCATCAGTCTCCTTGCCACGTCTAAGGCTTCCCTGATAGGCATCAACATCTGATGGCGGTCGCTAAGTTCTCTCGCTTCCCCCCCCAGCTGCCGACGCCAAGGAGCAGCAGTTTTGGATGAGCCAGCTCCAGGCTTGCGCCCGCCGCCACTCCGACGGCAGCACCAGGGTAAGCACGGCACTCACCCACACGGTTGCCAAGATACCACACTTCCTGTCAGGCTCCATCAGTTGAACATGAAACTGGGGGTGTTCAGGCGGGTAGCATCTGGGCTGCTGGTTATGGGGCCCATCTGGAGTCTGTAGCACTGGGGATTATGGGTAATGGGCTGTCACTGCCAACCGTGGTGTTGTTGTCATAGCCCTTAATGATTTGGGGTTGATCTCGCATAACCATAATAAGATCTTCATGCCCTGAGATGAACTTTAGACAAGAGCCTAAAAACATAACTTTGAATTTTGAAATGAAACTGGGGGGAAAAGGACTTTAAAATCCAGCTTTAAAACTGTGGCCAAATTTAGTGTAGGGATGTGTGATAGCACTGGTTTTATTTTCCATCCAGTACGAAGGTTGGTAATGCCAGTTCAGACAGCAATATTCAGTGCCGGGCCAACCATAACTGGAAGGTCTGACTGTGGATGGGACACTGCTTGGTAGCAGTTTGTGTCCTGCTCCCTGTAATAACATAAAAATCGATATTTTATTGTTGGAATCAATTCTCAAAATGAAATATTCAATATCAGAAGGACCAGTATCTCAGTTTCAATCTTCATTTTCTTAATACTTAGTACTTTTCTTAGCTTAGTATTGTGATCACGTGGTTATCATATGCCCCCTCAACACACACACACACACAGGGTATACCTATCCTTATGGGACCCGCTCATTCACTTCTATGGGAAAAATGCTAACGCTAACTATGACAACCTTAACCCCCACCCTGCCCTAACCATAA
>JAODJX010000136.1:24227654-24249460 GCA_026776945.1 Isichthys henryi
CTGTTTGATGATGTGATGGAGGTTCTGTTTGTTTATGTGACGGAGGCTCTGGTTGTCATGATGGAGACTGATGACATGATGGAGGCTCTGATTGATGATGTGATGGACTCTGCCAGTTCATGACAGTGGATGTTTGATGACATGGTGGAAGGTCTGATTGTCACAATGGTGGTTCTGCAGACGTGATGGAGACTCTTTGATGAGCTGTCAAAATCTCTGTTTGGTGATGTGATGGAGGTTCTGACTGATGATGATATGGATCCTCCATCTGATAACGGGATGATGTCACCAATGTGACCCGTGACAGGCGGCTGTGGCGGCACGTGACAGCGGCGCTGAAGGACGGCAACATGGACGGCGCCACTGAACACAAGCGCCGACTGGAGGAGCGGCAGCGGACCGAGGAACGGCAGAGGGCGGCCGCCAGCACGCCATGGAAGCCCAAGCACTTTGCCAAAGAGGTGAGGGTGCTGGCCCGTCTCTGAGGGCAATGAGCTTGTCCAGGAGCCTCTTCTCCAGGTCTTTGGTGGACAGCCAAATGTTGTTAAGTCATTACAAACCAGGAGCTGAACTACTTCATCAAGGTCTGGTTTGAGTTCCAGGATGTACTGGTGCTTAGCTATATACACAGTATTCCTGGCCGTGCTCCAGGCCCTCCCAGGGAAATGCTCCAATGTGTCCACATTTAGGCACTGAAGTAGTCAGAGCAAATCCGTTCTCCTGGCTGACAGTTCTTTCCTCCTTTGGAAATGAGGCTTTCGGCTCACACAACACAAGCGTTTGACTCAAACGCTAAGCACCAAATTACATGTCAAAAATGATTTGATTTAATGCTGGAAGAATGAATAATTTTCCAATATGGGAAACACGTTCAACTCTTTTTTTTTCGGATTGACGTATCTATTTGTCTCGTGTGCAGGGTGAGGGCTGGGTGTACCACAACCCCCTGTGGAAGGCGCACTGATGCGACAGCTGTCTGTCATGCTACCCCGCTCAACAAGTTGGCCGGGACCATGGACTAAAGAGGAGGAGCCGCCGTAAGCCCAGAACAACACACCACCCCCCCATTGGGTGTAAACCTGTGGAGGGCCCAGGGATGACACAGGGTATGTTCAGAAGGGACCCTACAGACTATTCAACACACACTGCTGGTGTGAGAGACTGTCAGACCGGGAAGGGACAGGGCTCTGCGTAGGCGGGATCATAGGTATAGGTTTTTTAGTATTCATTGTAGAGTCTATCTATTTTTCACAATTGCCTAGACCTTTTTTGCACACTAAAGTGAAGAGCCATCAGCATCTTGTGCACTATGTTAGCACCTCCTTTGGGAAATCTGTGCGGAGGTAGAAATGAATGGAGGAAGACGAAAGACGACAGCGTGTTGGATGAAGTCAGTGGAATGTACCCGGCAGGCTGGACACCCAGCCCAGCGTTCTCCAGTCAGCCCATGCAGAACTCTGGCCTGTCATTGGAGCAAGATATGAAGCTCCACCAATCCCCTCAGCTTGCTGAGTCACATGACCCAGCCGTGTCCTGCCAGTGGGATCTGAGCTGTTAAAGTCAAAGATCAGGAGTTATAGACATTATCTAGAAGAGGTCTGCCTGCTTTTACAGTGATCTCCCAAAAATCAGTTAATGTTGTCTGGGTGCATTAACAAATTAAACCCAACAGGACTGATTAATTGATCATGTAATAAATTTGTCACTTGACAGGTGCATTGTGGGGCAGTGGTGGATGTAGCTTGTGCTCTCTGGTTGGTGGTAAGACACTAACAATCCATAATGCTCCTAATCCAGTTTGGCCAATTTGAAGTTAGTCTGCTTCCTTCCTTTTGCTGTGGTCCAGGAGAGCCACCTTGTGAAATTAACATGGAACTGCAGATTTTATGTCTGGAACATTGGAGACGGCTAGCAGGCTGAAATTGGAGCAGAATATGATTTTCAGTATTTAAGAAAAAGATTGTAATTCATTCATACATTTCTGAAATGTTAATGTATTGACCAAGTGTGTCCTTGGAAACAATGAAGTATATCAGCAGCGACCAGCTGAGAACGAGCCGTGATGTCTACCACTCAGCGGCACACACACATGGAAAATCTGTGTGCTGTCCGCGTCATACTTACCTGCTTTAGCATTACGATGCCTTCTTTTGTCTTACATTTGTCTGGTCGTCTCACCGGAAGTTGTCCTCTTGTCCGCTCTGCGTCAGGCGGCGGGGTAAAGATGGCATTAAAAGCCAAGATTCAGCGTGTCGCTGACTACCTGCTGCGTTCTGTGTTTTTGTTGAGTTTATGCTCTTCGGGGCCCCGGTTCAGACCATCGTAACACCACAGCAGACCATTACTTCGGAGTTCTCAGCCCGCCAAAGCTTGCATGGAAAACCTGCGAAGAAGCCAGTCTTCCCTTTCGTGAAATCATTCTAATCCTTTTATTGGCATCTTGCTTGACGGGTAAGCCTTGCTTAGCCGCAGGTAAGATACAGCACCTTTTGTCTGACTCACGATAAGTTAGTTGATAGGGTGGCGCTAATTGTGTGATTGTCCATCGTCAGTAGGCCCTGCTGGAGACAAAACGGAACTGGTCTCTTCCATTAAGGAACAGAATATTCTTGGCTTTAGTCTCAGCAATAGATGCTTTACTATTTTTTTATTATTCCTTTTTTGTGTCCGAAACGGGATTATATCCGTGAACCATCCTGTGTGTAACTAGGGTAACACACGAAAAAGCCACGGAAACCAAGCATCATGTAGCGCAGGTGGGGTGCGCCGGCCTGGCCCTGCTGTTGCCTGCAGGGGGCGACAGAGACCAAAATGCGTGAAGCCGGGCAGTTGGAAGGTAGTTTGTGCATTAATCAGTTGCCACCTTGCTTGTCATCTCCCATGCAGAATCATCCACCCCCAAGCACTGTGCTTAAATCTGGTGTTTTATAAATTATAATTGCAGGCAAGGATCACTGATATGTACAGATATGTGTCACTGTGGAATTTTGTCTGTTTTTAACACTGAACAAACGCCTCAGTCATTCAGTAGTGATCTGATTCTTGTGGTCCCGCCGAGTCCCCGCTTAGAGGCCCAGTGTTTGGGGAGGGGGGGACACACGCCTGTCATTCCTCCTGCCTTATCTCGGCACTTCCAGTGGAGTGGGCCAGCAGTACCCCGACGAGTCACAGGAAGTCAGGCCTCCCTGTCACACTACCGCCACTGATTGCTCCGGAACTGGTGCTGCCCCCCGATGGCGATGTTCTCTACGGCAGGCATTTCCTGTCCCCATAGATGTAGGTCTTTCCGGAGCAGGCCGGCCCGTCTAGCTGGGCGAATGGTGAGCCTGAGCCAAGTCCGAGATGTTATGAATGTATGTACGTACCGAAGTATGTGTAGCACTTGTTTTAGTAGTACAACAGTGCAATGTATCCACAGCCAATGAGCTTGAAGCAGCCTCCCCTCAGTCGCCTGTGTAGAACCTATGCAACAGCTGACATGTAATGACGTAGTTCTGGGACAGAAGGGTGTTAACACAGTTGTTTTTGTTTAAATAAAGACACCACACTGATCGCCCTGTCTGCTCGTCATTGTTTACTGCAGGGGTTCATGTCTAGACTTTTTTCCCACCATGCAGTTTTCAGGAATTAATGTAACCCTATAGCTTTCCTACAGGAAGGCTGGTAGCTGGTTTTTGCAGGTAAGGATTTTGTTTACAGTGCATAAAGTGCCAAGTTATAGGGACACAAACTGCAAGGTGAGCAGTGCCACCCTTTGCCCCTTTTAAAAAAATTACTCATGTGTCATCTGTTATTATAGCAACTGTAAGTGCTGCCCCCACGTGGTGATTCTTAGTACTAGTTTTCCATATCATCCACTGAATATAACTGGTCATGTTATGCAAGTGTAGTGAAACTGGTGTGGTTAAACCAGTGAGGGATTACCAACCACAGCATGGTCTGATGGACTTGGAGGAGGAGGGAGGGTATTTCTGGAAGCACCACGGGGGTTTATATCCAGGGTGTGAACATACAACCAACAGGCCTCCAGCACCCCAGCATTTAACTACAGATGAATTAATGAAACCCACTGACACAATTCTGACAGCAACAAATTACATTGTTTTTATTATTTTGGAAGTGAACTTTGACCTCAGGGCTACAGTGTAGAAAACTGTAATGGTGGGGGACCATGAAGGAAAACCCTCCCAGAAAATGCTGGGGGTGAGGTTTGCTGAGCCCCACCCTCTGGAGCATCCAATCATACTGGAAAGAAGTACCTGCAGCACATTAATAAGGCAGAGAGAACATGATGATTTTATCACTAAGGCAGCCTGTCATCTCCCAGCCATGTTGCTCAAACAGGACAGACCCAGAGATTCTAAACTACATTTCAGCTGTATGTTCACCAGAGGGTGGTACTGCTGGCTGCTTCAGTGTTTTTGCATAAACGTTAATGCTTTTGAGGAGTGTGGCCCTTTGGCATCAATATGAAGGTGGGTAGTCTGCAGTTGTCCCACGTAAACCAAAACCAGTGATAAGAGCAGCAGAGAAACGACCAGGGGGAGTGGGTTCCACAAGGTAGGATTTCTCACTTAGCTGGGTTAGCTTAAGTTTAAGCTAGAATTCATGATCATCCAATAGGAATGCACCTTACCTAAACCCCTATTGGATGATCATGACTCCAGTTCAAGTTAACTCAGCTAACTGAGAAACCCTGCTTCCTGGAACACCCCCCAGCTAGGTGGGACTATAAATTTTTATATATGTATATATATATATATATAAAAAGGCAAAACAGGAAGAGCCAATGGCTGAGTTGTGTGTGTGATTGCAATCATCTGGAGATTCTGTGCTGTTACAGGGTGTGTTAATTTGGCATGTCAAAAAAAACAAAAAAAGTGCACGCACAGTAACCAATGAGGGAGCTGGTTGCGGAATTAGACCTCGCCCCCTACTGGTGAAAGACTAGTATAACAAACAGCATCCAACAGTGGCGGCTTGAGAAAACAGATTGCCATCGATAATCAGTAATTCCTCCCCCCACCCATGTTCGATCCGTAAACGTGGTTTCAAATCAAACTGCGGGATATTCAATCAGGTTTTTGTTGGTTTTCATTAACAATTCAATCTTCCATATTCAGTGTCTTCAAATCATCCACACTAGGAATCATAGCATTCATTGTTAAAAAAAAACAAAAAAACAAAAATCAAGCCAATATTTTGTACGACCTCTTTCAGACAGTCTTTATATAACATATTTACATGTAGGGTTTCTTAATCTTGTAAGTTTTACAGTTCCTCCAACACAAATGTTCCTCCATACCGTATATTATGGTCTGTACACGTGTCAGGAACGAAAACAGCCCCGCCTCAGTCCTTCTTGCCCCCCCGTGAAGGTATCAGGTGACTGCGAGCTGGGATGTCTGTGCCGCATGGAAATTCCTTCCAGGGGAGGAGACGCCCACCTCCGGCTTCAGGACCTTCACAGCCCCAACATCCTGCTCTTAAGTTTTTTTTTTTTCCTTTTTGCTTTATTTTTTAAAATTAAATCTGAGTGATAATTACAGAGGCTTCCTCGCAGCTCTCCTGCCCTTCTTCAGGACCAGCTTATTCCTCACGTAGCCACGCTTCCTCTTAGCAACCTGCGGATCAGAAAGGATGTCGTTAAAAACGCAGGCGTGCAGCATTTAACGCAATAAAAAAAAAAACCTGCACACCTTCCGCCAGCTGTACCCAGGTCAGGCCAAAGCCCTCACTACAGGCACCTAGACACATCAGAGCAGGTCCTGATGTTGGAATCATTCTGCCTTTTAAGATTGCAGAAACCACACTTTTTCCAGGAAGTTACACTGCAGAATATGTCACATGACATTCGTGGCGCACTCCCATGTCACATGACATTGAGATTAACTCTGTTGGACAGCTGTGAGGTGCTTCTAGGGGTATTACAGTGGCAGGGTTGGAAAAGTAAATAAGTTCAGTTGTGTAAATCCTCATACACCATGCACAACAGGAATAGCTGCCTACAGTCTGTCCGCCTCAATGCCCTGATCATCACTCCTCCAGCCCCCTGGGGGGGACAGGGAGCTCCCACCTTCTTTGAGGTGTACTTCTGCTTGGGCACGATGTTGGTGACACGTGGCTTGTGCCCCAGCGGCTGCCGGTTCTCCGGCTTCTTCACTTTGTAGATGCGGACGAGCCAGTGCTCTGAAGTGAAGGCTTCTTCCAGGTGCTCAAAGCGGATGTCCTTGTTCCCGATCTCGGCGTTGCGTGTGCGGTCAAACCCCGGGGGCGTCCGGAAATCCAGCTGGGAGGGTTGGGGATTGGGGGATAGGGTGTCAAGGGAGCGAGGCGAGGCGTGCCCACCCCCGGGAACTCTAAGGGCGTCATGCCGCCTTGTGCTGCCTGAAGGGCATCTCAGCAAGATGAAGGCCATTACCCTCCAGAAGAGGTCAGCAAGAACATTCAGGGTGCTCTGGACACTCACAGAGCAAACTTCACATTACAGCAGGGCACCGAGCTTCTGAGATTACATGCATTACATAGATGCGCTGTGACTGCAAGGTCATTATTATATTATATTTTAGCTTTTGGCCATTTGTCTTTTGCTCATCATAAGGTCACACAAAGAAGGTCCTCAGAGGAAGAAATTTAAACAGCTGGTTATATATTCCAAATGTCTGCACTGCCACCTTACAGGACCTTAAACTTTAGAATATGAAATCATTGCTTCCTGTTTCCAAATGACTTTTCAATGCTGCTGAAATATAAACAGATATTTTTTTGACTCATGAAGCATCCATTTGAGTTGACGGGGCCTCACCTGCATCTCGCCAAAGCGATAGTAGGACATCTTGTACATGAGACAGTTGAGCAGAGTCGGGGAGCCAGCCTTATCCACGCGGAACTCTCCCTGGGGGGTGAAGTAGTCGGTTTCCTGGAGGACATGGAGGGAGGGTTCCAGTCAAGATTACGATGCTGTGAGCTCCAGACTACCACCTTCAGACCAGAGCAAGAACTGTACAGCACCAGCAGCTTTGACAAGCATGAAGAATCGATGGCTTTATAAACCATATTCCCCCCCACCTAAAAATGCACTGCACTGTCTCAGGACCAGTCATCCTAAGCCTAGCGATGATAGCGCTGCTTTGATGATATGAAAAACCATGTTCAAACTCGGCAACAAAATCCTGGCAGCGTAGCTCAGAAGATAGATTGTACATTTTCTTTTTGATTAATAAACCAAAAGGCTAATCCATTGTCAAATGTGTTTTTCTCCAACTGGTAGAGGATGGTGTGTGTGTGTCTATATAAAACTATTTGCACCGGGCACTGTCAGTTCCTTGGGGTGGGCTGTTGGACCGCTCACCCGGATATCCTTGGGGTGCTCGCCCTCTGCGATCCTGACCATCCACAGGAACTTGTTGATGTCATCCCCAGAGTAGCCAATCACACCCCCGAAGATGATCAGCACGTAATCCACATCCAGGCTCTGCATGATCTCGTAGGCGGCGCTCTCATTGGACGACATGGCCTTACCCACCTGAAGCGTTTGACACAAATGTTCAGAGGTGTCCCTGAAACCACCCGGTTCTCACCCGAAACGTGAAACGGTTAAATTCCCTGTAGCCTATGTGAACGTTAGCAGCGAGCAGGGGGCATCTTCTGAAGAAACGAGACTGAGAAGCTTCCAAGGAAGGCAGACAGATCTGTCTGAATACAGCTCGATGATTCTCATCTCCCACATTCAAGTCATAGTCAACAACAAACTGGGCCCTAACAGGACAGAATGCTGCATTCCCGCTGTGCTCCAGTCACTGGACAGGAAGGGGACCTGAGGGGGATCCGGCAGTCAGGACTTCAAACAAGAAATTTCATGAAGGTTTTCTAGCTCTGAGGGGAAGTGAAGAGCAGGACTGCATACAGGAGCAGGCTGTCCTACACCAGACACCTTCCAGGGTGAATCACTGTTAGTTTGAATTTTGGTGTTGGTAATTAATGAACTTCTGAAAAGAAGTAACCCATATAAAATATTTATAGTATATAGCATTAAAACACGCTTAAAGTTCAGGTACAGGTAAAATTCCAGGTACATTATCGATAATGATTATGAAAACTTATCCAAGTTTCATAAATAGAGTATGGCAGCCCAGGCCCCGCCTCTCACCAGCGCAATGTGGCTGTTGTTCCACGTGTTATTGTCTACCAGTGTGGTGCGGTTCGCCATGCCGGCGATCTGGTACCCATAATCCCACCAGGACATGACTCGTGCACGCTCGTCCGTATTCTGCCGCAGCCAGTAGTACGCCTCGCGGAAGTCGTCCAGGATGTTACGTGTGCTGGGAGGAGGGGTCAAAGGTCACACAAGCAGGGATTAACGCCGACCTCTGACTTTCAGACTTAGGGATCCTGCAACCCTGCCTGCGTTTCTCAACAGTAAATCAAGTGTAAAACATAACAGCTGTAAACAGCACATTTACGTGCCATCTCCTTGCAGTATAACAGATGAGGGATTAGATCACATGGGCTCCTCTCTGCAGGACGTGACCCCCCTGCCCTACCCGTCGTTGTTGTAGGAGGCAAGCACCACACTGGGGCTGGAGTAGGCGTTGCTGGTGACCCAGGTGCAGTGCACGGCGAACATCATCAGCAGCATCAGCATCAGCATGGTCACGATGCTCTTGATGTTGGGGCCCAGGCCGTCATCGGCCTTCTCCTGCTCTGACACGTGTTTACGCACCTTGCCCGCCTGTGGGGACAGCAACGGCCAAAATAAACACACATGTCCCCAGTAGGGGAATCTCACACACTTGTTTCACTGGTAACTGCGTACCAGTCAACCCAGAGCTAATGCCATATCGTACATGCCATGCATCTCACTATTCTGGTTGCACCACCCCCCCGTAAAAGCTAGGGGGCAGCAGTAAGACCATCCACTAACACACAAGAGCCAGTAAAGGACACACATTCTCCAGTCCCAGCTCCTACTTGTACAGCGTTGTGCCGCATTTGAGTTATTAGTCACACAAACTCAGCACTCAGTCCCAACATCCTGAATAGAATCACAACAGTCCCGCTAACCCAATCAAGCATAGCAAGCTGGACGGACGCTACCATTAGGCGAGCTGTCATAGAGGTCAGCAGCGTAGAGGTGAGTCCAGCCCAGCGAGTCTGTATATTAATACACTTTGTGTGGTAACACGCCCAGTAAAAGACCGTTTTCTGCTCTAATGGATTCTCTTTTCATATCCACTAAAAACCCACGGAGCACTAAGACACAGATCATCAAACGGCCAGTGTGTGCTGCAGGAAAATCAGGCACGGCCATGAGCCAATGGCATCCACTGGCTCTATTCATGGGAAAACATTCAGTCTGTCTGGTGTCAGGCCAAAGAAGCAATCTGCATTTAGATGCGATACTACAGAGTCGGATAGGGATATGGGGTGGGTTTGCTGCACGACAGCAATGTTTCTAATACTTTACATAACAATATTTTTATGGAACAGCAGGTAGAGGGTAGCTGTGTCCAGTGGGGGGGGGGTGGATCCAGACTACGAGAGAATCCAACAGAGAGAGATCAGACTCACCTATTACACTGTCGTCAAAGTGAGACCAAACTACTCTCTCATTAACGGGCAGATGTGAGGGCAGCGGTGCATACCTTGTCGTAAAGACTCCCCGAACTCCGCTTGTCGTCCTCGTCGCTGCTGTCCTCGGCTGGCGGGCTCTCCCGCTTCTGGTCGTCGCCCAGGTAGTGCTCGAAGACGCTGGAGAAGGCGATGGCTGACAGCATGCACACCACTGGCGTCAGCGTCAGCATGAGCCGCACCATGACGCCGGCAAAGTACACAGCGCTGATGGCATACAGGGCCACTAGGGGGGGCAGCAGAGAGAGAGGTGCGGCACCTTTAGCACTGCAGTTCACGTACGTCAACACTAGGGTGCAGCAAAGCAAAAGAAATCTAAACACCCACAGGAAGATCTAATATTCACATTGCTAAACTTAAAGGGCCTCTGAAATAACCTTTAACTCTGGTAATCATGGAGCTAATTAAGCCAATTATGGAAGCTGCATCTTGGCATCATAAGACTTTGCTCTCAGTGCCCAATTCTTTTATGCCAGCTTAAAAAACAGCCACTTTAACATTTAAGTAGGTCAACTCAGAGCTGTCGACTGATGCATATAAGCCAGCAGTAAATATAGAATACAAGGTGGTGACAGTTGCAAAGCTCCATTTCGTGATGTGCAGTAAACCTGTATTGTGTATAAGCCAATAAATCAGCGACCCGCTACAAGTCCCCGCCCCCTCCGCACCAGGAAAGGACCAAAAACTACCCTGCTGATTCACACAGCTTCAGTTTCTACGGCATTCAAAAATTCACAAATAAGCAAGACCTTGGCTACAATTAACCAATTATAAGCTTACTGGCTTTGCAGTTATATTTTATTTATAAAGGCGGCGGGAAACAAAAGAAAAGCATGAAATCGTAATCCAATGCTTATTAAATTTTTTAAAAAGGGTAAAACGGAAAACAGGCCTTGCGTCACGGTACGACAGAGTGAAATTCTACAGGACCGCGGTTCAGAAGCAGCCTGCGAATTGTGCGATCAGGGCTGCTGCTCCCCGAAGGCGTCGGTTCACAACAAGGCAAAGGCTAATGCTGCGTCATTTTGCACAAAACTTTATTAGTGCCAAAGTGCTCTGCACAAACTGTCACACGTGCGCAAGACGTGCTAACAGTTAATTGTTTACCTCTAAGGAACAGTGTAATATCTCCCAAGGAGGCGCTTCCCCCCCAACAGACGGGGATTAAGAATAGCAGAGAGCCCCCCCCACTCAGTTTAGGGACACAGTTGTCTTCCAGTGACACAATCAGAATGGCCGTTACATGGCATCAAACTTGCAAATATCGCAGCCCGTTCGAGACCCGAAGTGTAAACAGAAAGCCACTAGATATATACACAGACATCCACTTCAGACCTGGAAATACATAGCAGCTTCCCCATCCACACACACACACACACACACACAATATGGACAGAAATACTAGGACATGTGTCCTATACACCACAGGTGTATAAAATTAAAGCACCTAGCCATGCAGTCAGGATTACAAATATTTGTGAAAGAATAGGTTGTTCTGAAGAATTCAATTCAAGTGTGGTACTGTCATAGGAAGCCACTTTTACAATAAGCCAGCTTCTGAAATTTCTTCCCTGCTAGATATTCCATGGCCAGCTGTAAGAGGTATTATTGTAAAGTGGAAGCATTTAGGAACAAGAGAAACAGCCAGGAAGTGGCAGACCACGTAAAGAAACGGAGCGGGATCGCTGAGTGCTGAGCTGCATAGTGCGTAAAAAAGTCACCGATGCTCTAAATAACTGCAGAGTTTCAAACTTCCTCTGGTATTAACTTCAGCAACAAAACCTGTGTGCTGGGAGCTTCATGGAATGGGGCTTCCATGGCCAAGCAGCTGCATGCAAGCCGCGCATCACCGAGCAAAATGCCAAGCGTCAGATGGAGCGGTGTAAAGCTTCCACTCCGGAGCAGTGTGACGAATCACACTTCTCTGCCTGGCAGTCTGACAGACAAGACTGGGTTTGGGAGATGCCAGGAGAACGTTACCTGCCTGACTGAACTGTATCAGCTGTAAAGTTTGGTGGAGGAGGGATAATGGTATGGGGTTGTCTTTCAGGGGCTAGGCACGGCCCATCAGCTCCAGTAAAGGGAACTCTTAATGCTTGGCATACTAAGATAATTCAAATAATAATTCTATGCTTCATTGTGGGATCAGATTGGAGAAAGCCCTCTTCCAAGGTTTCTGCAGGTTTCAGCAAGTTAACCCACATGCCGCGTCGTGACACATTAGCCGGGTGTGCTACGATAAAATTCTGACCAGGCTACATAGTTTGCAGTTACTGGTTAGCGGGTTGTGCTTCTTGATTCTATGTTGGTTTCGTTGCGTGGTTTTGTTAAGGCGTGATCAATGGAACAATTCCCCCAAAACATATTTAAAAGTGACACATAAGTTAATGCAATCTCAAGTAAACTTAAAAGTACAGCAGTGCCCCTATATCCGCAGGTGATACGTTCCAAGATAAGGGACAGCCGTAACCGTGGACAATATCGAACCATTCGTGCAACACATATACACCTGGCAAAATTTAATTGATAAATTACACATAGTAAGATGTTAAAAACATTAAAGACAGTAATAATAAAGTGCATTGTACATAATACACCTCTGTACATTCGAGAACGAAAGGGATGTTTATGTTTTAGTCTAATTTGCATGGGATGATATGAAAAAAAATATACATGCTTTTTATACCCCTCAAATGATGAAAGAACAACTAAAAAACACAGGCTGTTACTGATACACAATGAAAAATACTGTATGATGTATCAGTACATAACCCATAGCATGAAAAAATCCGTCTAAAAATATCAGCCTATTGTGGGAATTCGCCGGCTTACAGCCTGTATTTGTGTGGCATGTGATTTAAAACTTATAAACCATTCGGTAATTTACATTTGCACAAAGTAAGGTCCTCAAAGACATTGAATGATTCTGGTGTGGAAGGACTAGACTGGCACGTACAGAGCCTGGAATAAACCCCATCGAACACCTTTAGGATGAACTAGAACGGAGATTGGGAGCCAGGCCATCATGTCTAATATTAGTGCTTAACATCACAAATAAAAGGATGAATGGGCAAAAAATCCCCACAGACACTCCATAATCTTGTGGAAAGCCTTTCGAGAAGAGTGGCATCTGTTATAGGTGCAAGGGGGGAGCAGTTTAAAATGGGATGTCATAAAAGTTCCTGCAGATGTAATGGCCATATGTGTGTGTGTGTGTGTGTATGGATTATTCCGTAACAGGGATAACAATTGACTTTCATTAAAAGATGATTTTAATCATACCGCAACTCCAGAGCCAGAAAGGTCATACAGGTACATGTTATTCATTAGACTCATAATCTTGGAATTCTTCAAGTGGTACCATAAACCGGAATCGCCCTTAACACAGGTTCAGAGCGGATGCGTGGCTCACCAAAGACGCGCTCGTCATTGATGTTCTTGATGCAGAACCAGAGTCCAGCGGGGAAGGTGCACACCAGGATGTGTAGATCGAAGAAGAAGGATACCCAGGTCGTGGGCTGGTGCTCTGACACAGACGCGATGATGGGAATGTGGATCTTAGCGTATCTGGAGGGCAGGTAAAGACCCACACATTTTACAACAGCATGACTTTTCAAAAGCGGGCCAACCATAAACTTTCCCTGGGGCGATTGGTTCTCAGTTTGGTTCTGCACCAGATAGTGTCCATTGAAAGCAAAGAACTCTGTGCTGTCAAAAAAAAGCCGAGGCTGAGTCACTGGGGGAAAGTGAGAAGCCTCATTTCTGCTCCCTAGAAATCAGTACTTTCCTGATTTCAGTGTGAGCTCAGTCAGCATAACTTCGCCTGTGGCGTTCAATTCAACTGCCTTCCAACATTTACATTTAAAACTGTCCCCTGGCCCTCCTCCGTCTCTAATCCTCAGTATCCCATGACTACTCAGTGTTATGGAAAGATGGATTACACTGCAGGCAACAGTGAAAACCTCACTGGGAATTGTATGGACAAGAAATATAACAAATTATGAATGTGTATTTGGCAACCATCCCCTATGGGTTGTGCTGGAATCGATGGGAACAGCAGTGTGATGTATGTCAAAGGCACACCCTGCTTCAAGGATGAACAACCAGAGCTAGGAACAGAGTCATGTGTACCAATCAATCGATGAAGTAGTAGTCAAGGGGGAGGGGCCAGAATACAGCAGGAGGGCGGAAAAGAAAGGCGACAACCACAGCTGTCAGATCAGTTACTGCTAAACCACAAGTGGAAGCAAGACTGACAGCTCTGTTGGTGGCGACCATCTCCACTGGGTGATAAAGTGCCATTAAATCAATATTTCTAATTCGATGGGAGGGCTCAGGGGCTCCTGTGAAAAAGGTACCAGGATTAAGCTCTCAGATACGATGGGGGGGGTGAATTATATATTCACACACTGTTTCTGATGCCAATGGGCCTTTGCTCTCAAAGGTAGCATCACAGATGCGACCTGTGTGACGTTTCCTGCTATTGCACGCATTCTCACACCCGGGGGCGGGACACACCGACTGTGACCAGAGCAGCCGCTGGGCCCTGAGTACGTATAAAAGACGAATTACGCTGATTAAAGCACAAAGCAGAGCCCTTATGGATTATACTCAGAAGATCTTGGAACATCCTCTTACGATCCCTGAACTGCTCCTCACAGAAATAAAGTATGTGGAGGATAAGCAGGAAGAGGCAGGCGTTTTGTGAGGGGCGAGAGCAGGGGGTGGTGAGTATGTGGGAGCCACTGCATACCACACTTACCCCGTGTCCCATAGTGAGTAGAAGCGTCCGCTCCAGGGGGCGATGTAGCCTAAAAGGACATGACATAAGCATGACCACAGTGATGGATCCGCGGCCACAGCATACCAGGTATTTTCACACCCCAGCTCACCAGTGTAGGTCAGGTATATGACTGTGAGGAAGACCACACCAGCTGCCAGCGACACCCCCAGGAAGAAGAGGGTCTGAAACTCTTGCTTGGTGAGCCGGTCTTTCAGGTACTGCAGGAAGGCGTAGGCCTGCAGGAGCGCAAAAACACCTGGGGGGGGGGGCAATGGTGCAAATTCAGGGGAAATGGGCATCTGTCGTGTCTCAGGGCAGAGGGGGGTGATGTGTAATGAACAATAGGACAACATATAACCAGGCAACGTCCAATCAGATTCCATGTACATTGGCTGGATTAACTAGGTGACCAGCAGAGCCGTCGGATGTGGATGCGACTATCTTAAGGACGTACCTGCAGCCGCCATGTGCTCGCTGGTCCTGATTGGCTGGAAGCCCACAAAGGGGATCTGCATGGAGAGGACCAGGCCCACAATATAGAAGGTGCTGTAGGCTAGAGGAAGGAGAGGGAGGAGCTTGGCTTTGTTATTCCGCAAGCGTTTATGAAGTAAACCTCCATGTAACCAAACATGCACATTTTAATGGCCGGCAGCTAAGCTTTGGAATATCATGCCTCTTTACAGTAGGACTGCACCTACATTAGAATGCACTACCCAACACATTTATATTCCATAGCTTTCAATTTGCTTTGAGTTCTAGAATATTGTTTGTAGCTATTGTCTGTTTTATTTTTGTTTTATTGTTGACTCTTTTTGCCTTTTACAGCACCAGCAGGTAAGGAACCACCGAGATAAAAGTAAAGACCAGCAAATCCACAGGACCAGGCAGGGTGTTGGGCCGCACATTGAAAGATTGTGCTAATCAGCTAGCAGGGGTGTTTGCCAGCATTTTCCAGCTCTCCCTCCAACAAGCTGCTGTCCCCACCTGTCCGAGATCTACTATCCTCGTTCCTGTACACAGACAGTCGACAGTACAGTACTTGAACGACAGCCACCCAGTTGGCTTAACCCTAGTTGTCGTGAAGTGCTCTGAGAGACTCATAGGCTCAGTTCACACCTGGTATTAACATTTTTACATTTTACATTTACATTTACAGTATTTAGCAGACACCCTTAGCCAGAGCGACCTACATAAGTGCTTTGAGACTCTAACATGCATCCTGGGTGATCCGTTTACATGTGGACAGCGCTAAATACAGTTGTGAACGCACCAAAGATGCATAGAAAACACATCACAACCCCGTCGCACAAACCACATTTTGGAGGTGGTCTGGGACGCATATAGCTACATTCTTATAGGAGTGTGAATGTGTCCCGGGTCGCTTTGAAGGCCCGCTGACATCCTCACGTGGGCGTAAGAATTAAACGCAGGAATGATATTTGACATATGAGTTATGTCAGAATGTTCGTCGGTGCAGAATAAGCCACTGTATATTAAAATTGCACAGTGAACAACATCTTTTTCCCTGCACAACCAAAAAATGTTTGAATCTACTGTGAGGTTGGTTTAATATCAAACTGTCACGACCCATTTGCATGGAAACATTCTCAAAGTCTGCATTATTAATGTTCTGCGCAAATTCGGGAAAAATAAATTGTCGTCTAAGAAGTGATTTATCAAAGATGTTTTGAAATTTGCACAGATTGTATATTTAATGCGGACTTTGATGAAGTTTCCTT
The DNA here is from genome assembly GCA_026776945.1 of Isichthys henryi. NCBI lineage: Eukaryota > Metazoa > Chordata > Actinopteri > Osteoglossiformes > Mormyridae > Isichthys > Isichthys henryi. Next base: position 24,243,807 of record JAODJX010000136.1, read on the forward strand.
ATTCATGTCAAAGCTGCTCCACACTTTATTAATATTGGTGACACATGCCACTAATAATCACGTGAATGAAAAATTAAAGCATGTAGATAAGAATGTGCATTCAATTGCCTGGATAATGGGCATATTAAAGCATATAATTGTATAATTGTTTATATAGTTCTATTTTGGGCTGCCCAGGGGCCCAGTCAGAAATTCAGTCCCACTCCGGTTCTGACTAATTTGCTCTTTTTACTTAACTTGCTCCAAGTCAAATACACAATTCAGTGAGTCAGACAAAATAATGAACCAACACAAATTTTGAGTTTCATTGGTTATGATTAAAAGCCAAGAAATTATCATATGGCAACCAACATAATGCACAGTAGACTAAACACTTTGCCCTTGAGTAAAAAAAAATTTTTTTAATATTATTATTAGGTTAACAAGTACATTTGTATCACGTATAAAAATGCATGCTTACAATGTGAAAAGTTTGACTTTATTGTGAAATATAGTTTGAATTAAATAAAATTTGCATTATGTGAAATAACATTTTATAATAATGACTGTCGAATGAAAATCACAACATTATTACGAAATAAATTTAAAGATTACACATAGAAGATAAGCATTAAGAAATATAATACCCTTTATGGAATTATTTAAAAATAAAAACACATTTATTATTGAAATATCTATTTATTTATTTATACATTTATTTCATTTAGAGTATTATGGTGTTCATTATAAACATCTTAGCCAGTTCGTTTACCCTGGAATACACCAATAGCTTTTCAATTCTTCTTCTTCTCCTCCGTTTAATGTTTGGCAGACTCTGCATATGGAAGTGATTTACGTGCTTTTTTTTTTTTTTTTTTTTAAGCAAGCTGCGGGAAAGTGAGATGCGATCATAAGCGGTCGGTGGAGACCCATGCGGAGACGCACATTAATGTCAGGTGTGAACAGCCGTGTTTAGCGCTGCCCACTTCTGACTGGATCACCCAGGATGCATGTTAATACAGGGCTGTACTACCTTACATCAAGATCATCATCCCATTAATCTGGACAGTCAGACGTTTGCTTACCAAGCAAACAGATCGACAGTCTCAAATGCAGCTCTGTTCCACTTGGGAGGGTCCAAACACATACATAAAGAATGCTATTCGTGGACTTCAGTTCTGCTTTATATACAGGAATAGCCCATAAGCTGATATAGAAACGTAGCAACCTTGGTTTAGACACTTCACACGGCTCATGGATTCTGGCTTTCCGCACCAGCCAATCACAATACGACAGCACAGGAAATACCACCTGCATCGTCATACTGAAAATCGGCACTCCACTGGTGGTTTGCGCAGTCGGGTCTTCATGCGTTTTCAATGGGTGTATTCACACCTATATTTAGCACTGTCCACTTGCGATCGGATCACCCAGGACACATTAGTACCAGTAACAGGGCCATAGGAACTGAGCTTCCGTATTTGGTCGGTGCAAAAAGGCTACCATCAGCAGCAAGGACCCAACCCAACCAGAACACAGCCCGTCTGTCTCCTTGCCATCAGAGAAGAGATACCAAACTATGAAAGCTCACAATAGTTTAGCAGTTTCCATCTCCTACGCCCCCAGAGCTGTTGAGGACTGTAAAGTTCATTCCAGTCAGCCTCTCCCACCCCCCCACAGCTGCTAATGCACCTTGACATTTTCACCCATCCATACCACTTACAGTAATGTAGAAAACACACTGCATTGTTTCAATGCAACAACAATATTTTAATCTAATTTCACTGATTATACAATGTCTTCTTACCATACCTCTTTTTACAAATGTGCCCTTAAGTGCTTTTATGGTGCATATTGTCAGGAAAGCTTTTTGTATATTCATCTTCGTACCTACCACTGTTTTCTACCTGTCAGTTGTCTCACATAACATACAATAACAGTGAAAGTCTTCTCATCTCATCTACCTGATATCTTGTCTCATATCTTTAGATGTGATCATTGGTTTCTGTGTTGTACAGCACTTTGCTCAATGTATGATGTTTTAAAAGTGCTTTATAAATAAAGTTGGCACTGACATCAGCAGTAGTAGGGAAACTTTTGGGGATTTTTCCATTCATGCCTCCAACTAACAGCTTTAATAATTAAGTTAGACTACAAATACACAAGTTTCACACAATCCATGCATGGGTGAATTGGCTTCATTCGTGAAACAAAACCATCTAAGCTCTCCTGTGACCTGGGAGCCAATGACCCACTACAAAGCAAAGAGACTTACGACAGCATGAAAGATGGAAGGAACAGCTGCAAAAACCTACAATGAGCGGGGCAATAAAAGCCACACCCACACTGGTCATGCCACTGCTTCTCATTGGCTTAACCCAGAACATACAGCTGTATGTGCGCATTCAGATCTAGGGGGTAGAGTGTGTGATGTGCATTAGCAACACCATCCTCTGCTGCAAACTTTACAGTTTACTACAACGTTTCCCAATTTATAAACATTCAGAAAATCAACAATGAAATTTTTGAGCTCAACAGGGCCTCCCTAAAGAGGGCAGCATAGTTGTGATGTTGCAGCCTGGACCATCATGGTCAGCCCCCTCTAAAAGGCATCAGATTAATGTTACCACTTACAGTATATGTGAAGCTCCCAGTAGATATGGCACCTAATGCTTAATAGATACTCTATAAAAAGTTTTTGAAAACTGCTATGCTTGAATGATTTTATGGCAACAAAAAAATAAAGCCAGACGTTTGCTCTCATTATTTTGTATTTGTCAGTATTTCTCCTGGGCAGGGATAACAGAATTCGTCTTCTGGACTGTTTCATAGAATTCATCTTCGAGTGGAAATCATTCCTTGAAGAGAGTCTCCATATAACATTCAGGTGTTCTGCTTGGGGACCGCAAGTTAAAATTTGCATTTTGTTATTCAGCAGATGTTTTCATGCAAAGTGACATAATCGAAGGCAGATGAAACATAGGGTGGGTATGACTGCTGCTAGGCTGAGGAACCACAAATGCACACGGAAGGGTAAAACGAGGGGGTTACTGAAGGCCAACATGAGCTGGTCACAAAATGCAGAGACGGGCGTCACTGGCAAAGTCTGCAGGCAGCAGATGGGGGCAGCAAAGGCTAAGATGACCTGACAGTGTTACTGAAAAAATAAATACATTTTTGCAGGAGCTTGATACAGCAGCTGCGGACTGACAGGCCTGGTGCACAAAGGTCCAAGAGGCCATGCAAAATTGGCCACAGCTAAAGGAACAACAGGTGAAGGTGGAAAGAGACTTGGGTTCTGGAGATCTATCGCATTGACTGCTCAGTGCAGGGGTTGTCGTCAATCAACCTTTCCAATGTTTCCTGTGGATCAAGAAGTTAGGTATGGGGGGCAATATGATGGGGGGGGCGTTTATTATTGTTTAGTGATGGCATGTTCCCTCTCTTTCTATGGAGGTAAACATGCACTTCATACTTGAGTGAAGTACTGGAGACTTTTAAGTGACAAAATAACTACATTTTCAAACAGTCTCCAGTACTTCACTCAACATAACTGAACGGCCCAACCCTGCTTGCCGACTCGGCCCAACCCTGCTTGCCGACTCGGCCCAACCCTGCTTGCCGACTCGGCCGAATTTGGCGGGTTTGTCAGTTTCTCTTGGAGCGTGACCCCCTTGCACACATGAAATCCACTGACATATCAGGTAAACACAACATGGATAAATAAATTCATTCCCACTCAGTCTACCATAACAGTAAAGTGTTGTGTGCGCCCAGATGATATCAATTTAGTGAATAAAAGGGGGAAAAGTCACCCCTCTCCGCCACGATAATGGTGCGTTATGCATTCACACTGGAGCTTTGTCAGAAAGTTACCGCTAATGTTACGATGTTGCCAGGGTATAGATTAGCGTAGACTTTACCATTTTGCTCCCATTACTACACAACACCATAATGGTAAAATAGTGATGTATAAGCATGTAAATGGGGTGTAAGAGAGCGAGAAGAGAGATGCATTGTCGGCCCCAAATAACTAAATGCCTTTTCCATTTACCTACTTCATCTGTATTTCTGTTCCTTATATAATACCTAAGTTACTTAGTTTCATTAAAGCTTTATAAGAGTGTCTGCTAAATGACAACGTAACAGTCTATTAGTGCCGTTAACTGAATTCTGTGCACGGGGGGTGGGGGCGGGAATCTGGCTTCTGAGCGAGTCACCAAGGCATTGAATTAGATGATCGGTTGGATAGAGTTTTTTTTTGTCATGGCAGCAAAGATTTTGGCATGGCAGCCCACCGCTGAGAAACATCACCAAGGCACGTATTGCTTTCCCATGGCTACGCCCGAGATCGTCACCTTGCCGGGAATGTCCTGCCTCCTGGCAGAGGAATAGGGATGATTGACCCCACATGGGTTCATGATAACATTCAGATGAGCAAGGAGTGGATCCAGGGGATGCCAAATGATTCCAGGGCAAAATCCGTCTCCCCGGATTTCACAGTAGAAACATGGCTCCTTTGAAAACGAGCTTTCATACTTCTGCAACACAAATGACCACATTCAGGAAGCTGGTTTTCACTTTATGGGTGTGTAACACGCTTGTTCCACCCAACACGCCACCGCGTCTCAGTGAATCGGTGAGCTTTTATTTTTGGTTACTGCCCTTCAGAGCAGATAGTTGTATTTGTGAAAACTTTCACAGAAATTAAAACGGAAAAAAGTGCCAGCTTATTTTGAAGGTTCTAAAACCACCACCATTTCCTCCTCAAACGATCTGTTGGAATACATTGGTGCCGAAAGCCTACATCCTCTACCTGCCAGAGAGATGACTTTCGAGAGGCCCGAGATGCTCAGACGAAATGCAGAAAAAGCATACTTTCCACAGTTTTTTTCCCCTATTAATTTTTATGCATCTCCTGTGTGTTAGAGGTCAGTAACCTCATGTCTATCATTTTCACGGCTTTCAGACTCTTACCTGCGCATGACTGACGGGGCATTTTGAATGCGAGTGACCTTTTTAATCAAAGACCAAATATAATATATCCCCGGGGGTTTCTGAGAGCCTTGCCTGCCTCACAATGAACTGCGGCACACGTTCTTGCAGATTATAATTTGATTCTCTTAGGAACAGGCTGGGAATATATTACTCCTTGTGAACCAGATATAATATATAGCTGTCAAAGAATGTCATTTTTCAATTCATTTGCAGATCAGTGGGTACCTCTACATTTAATATACCATTGTGATGGCTACAGCTGGATGACCTGTGCATCTAGAGTAGTAATTCCCGACCCAGTCCTCAGGGACCCACAAACGGTCCATGTTTGTACTCCCTCCCAGCCAGCCCATATTTTTGCTCCCTCCAGGAGCTAGGAGGGAGCAAAAACATGGGCAGTCTGTGGGTGCCCTAGGAGCAGATTGGGAAGCACTGAGCTAGAGATGTGCACCTATCACTGAGTTAGGAGACAAATGTCAGCCTGGTGACCCTGATTTCTCCTTCATTGGAGAAAAAACTTTGGTTGGTGTAAAGACCACTAAAACACAAACTGTACCTTCTTCACCGGCACACACCCGCAGGCACTACTCAGCTGCCCTGCTTCACCGGCACACACCCGCAGGCACTACTCAGCTGCCCTGCTTCACCGGCACACACCCGCAGGCACTACTCAGCTG
>JAODJX010000136.1:24258766-24270244 GCA_026776945.1 Isichthys henryi
CCGCTTCCCCCCCCTCCCGTGCCCCCCCTCCTCCACCTGCCGCCCTCCCCCGCCCCCCCCGGGCCCCCCCGCCCCCCCCCCCCTCAGGGCTTTCAGCGCAAGCATTCAGGCAGAGGCCTGCCTTAGACGGTATTCACAGGGCCAGAAGACGACTTTCACTTAGAGGAGGACCATCCAGAGCTGGAGATACAAACACAGAAAATAAAAATGGAAAGAAAAGAAAGGCAGCTATGGAACAGGCACTTCAAAGAACAGCACCCTGCAAGCTATTACTCTCCATTATGTATTTAACACAGACTTCAGCAGAGCGTGAAATCAGTTTTGAGTTGTGTGGGGGAAGGGGGGGGCATTGTCGGAAATGGTGTCTCTGGATATTACGGTATAAGCCATCACAGAGAGGTGGCACATAGCGGGAGCAAAATGCACCCGCCCATTTCCTGTCACGCATCAGTCCAATCAGGAGACACAAAGGCTTCTGCGGTCACTACAGCAAGGACCTGAGGTCAACCAGGAAGGTGAGAAAGCGACCCATCAGAAAGAGGATGTTTATAAATGCTGCCCCCCACCCAAACACAGACCCTACAGCCAAGTTGTTCTTAGGGACAGCTTGTGTTATAGCTGCCTCCCTACAAAAAAAAAAAAAAAAAAAAAAAAAATCACCAGGAAACCCGCACTTTCATCCATCCTAAAATAGACTCCAATAAAACATTCCAAACCTGACCCTAAAAGAACGGAACAGCAGAGAGACCAGCGGAGAGAATCATAACGGCAGACGGTGCTGCCTTTTCGGGGTCTTACCCAGACTCACTTAGCAGGGGCAGCAGAGTCCCCACCGCAAGTGAACAGGCAGTTGGGTTATTAATGCAGGCTGAACCTCCAGCACAAGAGCCCTCCAGGAATCCCAGAAGCTCTTTAACATTCACGCCATCACCCTGTGGTGTCTGACGTCCCATAAGCTCTGGGGGGTGGGATCAGTGTGGCATATCAAAGACTCTGGAGGAAACACATGGCTACTTCCCGACAGGGACCATCATGCGTCAGGCACACCCCCGACACGAGCAGGACCCTACAGCATCTACCCAGAGCAAGGCCTTCACCCACTCCCCAGCGGCCACAGGGTCCTCGCACGCTACCATCACTGCCTGTGCACCATATTTATAGGTCAGGGTGCTACCGTACCACAGCTGTACCAGAACTCACTGCTGAGCACCGGCGCAAAGGCACAGCTGACGGTACCAGTGGAAACCAACAGAACCCCATTAGCCAGCTGTCCTCAAAGGACACAAACAGAAGGAAAGACTCTCAAAGGTAATAAATCAGGGTTTACAGCCCCGCCGCACACACACACACGCTCTCCAAAAAAGTGTCCCCACAAACAGTATCCCCATTTTATATATATATATATATATAAACATTTTACATTATTTTTAAACATACACACACATATGTTTTACTCACAGTCCCACCAACGATCCTGCCCAGGGGGTACCACGCTCTCTCATCAAACCAGTTGAGGAACTCATAGAAGCCGTTCGTCGTGAGGTAATGCGTTGACCTGTAGTTGAACCTGGGGGCAACGGAGGGAGGAGAAAAACCAGCGTTAATCGCAATGTAAACATACGGCACTGTCAAAGTCTGGGACCTGGGTTCACATGGAGTTAAAGGTATATGTGCTATATTGTTGTGGATTTTGACAGACAGACAGACACAGACACACGCGTCTCTAAGGCACAAGCCAATTAAATCACTTTCAATTAAATGCTAAATAAGTTACGGTAGCATTCAAACCACCTAGAATCCTCCAGGACCATGGAAACTTCTCCACTGGATGTTTAACAGTTCTGAAAGGCAAACTGAATATTCCGTACACCCCGAAATAGGTTTGTAATTACATCTTTGTGGGGACTCTCCATTCATTTCTATGGGGAAAACTCTAATCCCAACCCCTACCCAGCCATAACCTTAACCATAAGTAACCAAACAAAATACGAGACTTTTGGCATTTTTTCGTTTTTTGATTGTATTAGCAGATCTTTGTGGGGACCTGAAAAATGGTCCCAACATCAAAACAAGTTTATTACATTGTAGGGGATATTTGGTTCCCACAATGTCATATAAACATAATCCAAACACACAGAAAGAGAGAGACAGACCTCAGGCCCAAAACCATGCCTATGTCCATTAGCGTATTTGCTTTTCTCCTACCAATGCCAGAACATTGTTTCCCATTTGGGGAACAATGCTAACAATGACTTAACATCATACCACCTTGGGGGAAGGGGAGAGACCCCAGCCCAGGATATTCCATCTAAGCTCCCTTGATTCTGTTGATTATGAAGTTTCATAATCAACAAATCTGAACCAGATTTGTACAACAAGCAAACTAAATAACAGCAGCGCACACAACGATCCTCAAACAAAAGTTCCATGAAAGCCGTTCTTGAAGGGCAGTGGTTCTTTTCCTAGAACAACACAGGGAGACAGATAAGGGGTGTGGGACAGGGAGTCTAAGGTGCTGTGAAAAATGACAACTCAGGAAGCTCAGGGGTAAACCTTCACCACATCCATCATGTCCTGCATGAAGCTACAGGGGCTGCCTTGCTGCCTGGTGAACAGAGCAAAGGATCTTTGCTGATGCGACATCCAAATTTGCTTCCCAATGCTAGTGGAGTCGATAGGACTTGGAGCCCATTAAAACGTATCCTTTCTTAAAAACAGAATTAATGCAGAATTACAAGATGGTGCATTCACCTGAAGTATGCACCAACGCAACCTGACAGCAAGACGTTCAGAAAGTCTGCAGAGGGAGACGTGGGAAATTGTTGTCAGTCCTTGAGGAACTACGCCTTTACTGCATACATTTCTGGGTGTTTTATTCTATTTTAAAGGACTGCTGAAAAGTTAACTTAAAACATAGATCTCTAAACACTATAAGAGTCATTATGGTTTTTCTTAGTCCCAAAATAGTCTCTGGTAATCATTTCACTCATATTTACACAAAAAATCATTCTACCCTTGAGTAAAAAATTAGCTAAACGTATTAATTCAAGTTTCTCTTTTTACTTTAAAACCAATGACCTTGAGGCAGTGTATTACTTACAATTTCCAATGGTGACAGTCAATGACCATACAATTAAGCATCTCCTTATGCATTAAAAAGCAGCACAATATTAACATGGCCTGTTATGGACTATAGAACAGCATTAGCGTTAGCATGACACCTCACCCTCCAGGCCTCCATCACAGCATTAGGATTAGCACGACCCTCAGAATGTCAGTAAAAAGAAAATTTTAAAAGCCAAATATACAACAAAATATTTTGCAGCAATACGTGATCAGCATGAACTCATTCCCTTTTCAAATGAATTTGATTAATAAAAACGTATGTTGAACGAGGCCAGTAGCAGGGTGCAACACAAACAGCACTGTGCTAGACATATTTGTTGCATTTTTAATAACTGCAGGGTACCTTTACCACTCTGGGGAATATTTCTGTGGGCATGGAAACTATATGCTGCAAATTCACAATTCTGCATCATCTAGCAGGAAAAATCCTGAGATCCAAGACCATGCACAGGAATCATCATGTTTAAACAGTAAGGCAGGCAATTCAGTGGGTGGAGCACCTCAGAGACATCCTTAACAATGATCTCCCCCACCCCCTGCTCGTCAACATCATGTCAACCACTACCGAGAATACAGTCGACAGGAAAAGCAGTTAAGAGGAGCCTCCTGTTTCGTGAAGAGTTGCTGAGGCAAAATGAGGTGGGTTGTGTGTGTGTGTTTTGGCATGGAGACTGTTATATTATACGCTCTTATTTGAAGTGAACAGAGACAGAAGGGTACGTCTATATTTTGGCTTGCACTGCTCTTTTTCCAGGTGTTTGAGTGGCGAAAAATAATCATTTCATCTTGGTCTACACACACTGAGCCTGAATAGTTAATACTCAGTGCTAATAAACCTTTTACTAAAAAGTCAACGTTAGCTAGCTTGTCAACTGATCACGCAAGACTGACAGGCTGCTCAGACGCATTCAGCCAAAACGCACACCACATAAAAGTCAGCCATTCAAACCTAACTGGTGGTCCCCACCCCCACAGGCACAGCCAGGGTACAGGGCACGGCTGTAATCACCCTCCGGGGTCCAGACAACCCCAGGAACGGGCGGCCTTCAGGCCTGCATGACGAAAAGAATTCCAGCAGGACACTGCCTTGTCAGAGCCAGAGCAAAGGAGGGTGTCACATACATGAGACACAAAGAGAGCCACTCTACATTCCACCGACAGCTCAGCGGTTGAGGCACATCAAAGATCTGCAGCACTTCAGTACTGCTCTCTCCAGTAAATCCACACCCTGAGAGACAGAGACAAAGTCTGAAGTCTTACCAATATTATAATCCTACATGTGGCAAGGTTTACAAATGAAACCTAATGAAACATACACGGGGATATTTCTGGGTGCAGAGATGGAGATCAGAGCTACATGGGATGCAAGGGCAGCCAGACATTCCATAATTGCATCCAACAATTTAATTCCAGGATGAGCATAGTCGCATTAACATACTAGAGCCCATCTCTGTAAATAACCGCGGGGAAGGCGGAGGGAATAACACACTCAGGCTCAGCGAGCATTCAGTGATTGGTTTAATCCCATCCCCGCTTCGGCTCCTCAGAAGGTATCCAGTTTAAGCTCATACCTACAATGCTGCTCTCCTTCCACAGGCCAGGGAGCCTGACACATCGCCAACGGCAACCGCGATTCACGCTCCAGCACACATGCAAGCGTGATGCAAGTGTCCGACAATTAACTGTTTCTTTACCCACTATGTTTTTGCGCATACAGGGGTCACAAAGTCATCCAGCAGGGTTGGGCCAGAGCATCAGTCGGTTACTGAATGGAACCCGACTGATCAATGATCAATCCACAAGCAAAGCAAAAGGAGAAACGGCTGAGAATAGTAGGGATAAGAGGAAATGTAAAGGGTATGCAAAAATTGGAGCCAAAACATATGAATAAATCTGTCCTCAGATAATCTAAGATTCTCAGCTTAGCACTCGTGCTTGTTAGCAGTAAACAAGCAGCACCATACTCTACAAGGTAAAACCAAACTGAGAGCCCAACATGATTAGGATACATATGAAGTGTATTGTGCTAAAAATGACATCCATGCAAAGGAGATTTAGGAGAGAAATAAAATATGCAAAACCACACTGACACCTGAAGAAAAGCCACACAGAAATGGTGGCTGCAGAACAGCGAGGCTTTAACCAACATCCTACGCCTGATCTCCGAAGGAACCGCTCAGTACCTTGGGAGCAAGCAGGAGAACAAAGCGGATTAGCATCCGCGCTAGCCTCTGCCAGTCTGATTAATCTTAGAGAACATGCCTTGATGCTAACTGAAATTATGGGGGATGAACCGGAGGTTACTCCAGAAAAGACTCTCTAGGAAGAGTCTCTAAGTCTTGGGGAATAAAATGACACATACAAGATGATCTCATGTCAGTAAGATCAAGTGGGTATCAAATTTACACAATGCTCTTCATGTGTGTTCAAGTTAACGGACTTGAACTAATTCCAAACACTTTCCTCCACCTTTGTGGGTGGAGCGTGTACTCGAATGGACACCTTTGCACTGAACTGAAGAAATCACGGCTGAGAGGCAGACTACTGGAATGGTGAAGATCAACATCCCCAAAAGAGACTGCCATTATTTCACAAAGGATAAGTCAACTTCAGATGGCACACACACAAGCCATTCTGGATTGGAACTCCAAGCAATAGCACAAAGAGGCCATCGTATACCCCATACCGTCAATTTCTTAGAATCCAACCGGTCATCACTGGGACGACCTTAAAAAAAATAATTTTAAAAAAAATTTAAAAAAAGGATAATGTGCGCAGAAAGCTGGCTAACATGTGCAGCTACCATGTGAGTCCCCTAAACAGACCCTAGTCAGACATTGCATGCTATTTGGTCTATTCAGTGATTCTTAGATGACTAGACACAACAACCCTTGTCACGAACTCTGTCACTCAGTTCCATGGATCTTGAAGGAATTGGCAGGTGAATGAACATCTTAGCCAAGCTACCTCAATGCAGTTCTTGCAGGACGGAGCCAGCCAGCAGATACCAAAAGACCAAAAGCCACCCACAACATTGCAATGCAAGCAGCCAGCAAGATGGAAGGCATCAGACATCACAATATGTGACCGAGAGACGAAAAAAAAAAAATAGATCTTGCAGACTAACCTTGACGATTTGTGGCCTCTAAGCAGTTTACATGCCTGCCCAATAAAGCTGGTCGGCACTTAATAAATCAGCCCAGTTCTCATCAAACCTCACCCTCTACACACACACTTAAGGCGGGGGGGGGGGGGGTACTGCGGAGGTGGGCGGATAATGAGAGGCAGTTTAACAGGCCAACTGGGTCATTAAGCAGCGCGACCCCTGGGAAGGAGCCCACAGAAAGCTGCCATCACAGCGCTTTTTCCTGCTCCTGCCAACGATCCATATTCAACACTGAATAATTTAGCTTATTAGCACAACAAAAACTTCGTATTCTATCCCTGAGAGCTTACCACAGGGGAGAGCAGTGTAAGCTCATTATAAATTTAAATTATGAAATGATGGCCCCTCTATCACATCGCCTCATTTCGGCCACCCTCATTGATCCTCTTAAGTTCTGGCCTTTGGGGGTGAAGGACATTCACAATGGTGTGCCCATTGTTTTTCACAGGTGCACGGCAGTGCATTAGAATTGTTTAGGAAGAGAAGCAACCTGTCTAGGTCTATGAAGGAGGGACTGGAAATGCAAAGCCTTGTCAGTTAAAAAGTCTTCCCTGCCTCAACAAACTGAAAAACAAAAAAAGTTTGCCAGTCAAAATCTACTTACAGAACAAAACTGGCATGACACAGCCAACAACAATAGGTCTGGGTACAGGTCCAAAAACAATGTTTGAAGCAGACCCACAGAAATGTGTATGGAGGGCCCTGTAAAGCACCCCCTCCGTGCAGAAACTGTACTGCAGGAAGAAACAAACCCAGGAAGCTTCAAAGGCATCTGCAGAACTGATGGGCAACTGATGGGCAACTGATGGGCAACTGATGGGCAGCCCATGTTACGCAAGACATCAAAAAGCAGAGGAAAGAAGCGGGGAAAAATAAAAACCAACCAAGAAAATAAATAAATAAATGTTTCGTCAAGAGCATAAGTTTACAGTGTTGTTCAGAACTAGGCATGTAACGAAGAATCGTGAAATCGGTTAAAAATCGATGTAAATGTATGACGATTTAAGCCCGCTGATGTGGAAAATGAATCGCTACTTTATATTTAGACGTCACTGCATGCGTATTAGCGTCGACGTCGTACGGTAGTTTTTGGTTTTGAGCGAACGCGAGATGGCGCGCGAATTTGAAATTGAGGACACACCCCCCGTTCTTAAATTGGCGGTGTGGCAGGATTTTAACTTTCCGGTAATCACAAACGACAACGGCGAAAAAAGCACAGACAAGACAAAAACTGCGTGCCAACATTGTAAAAAACTGATAAAACACAGATAGCACAATGAACCACAGTGAGCAATTCACCTCCGCCAGAGCAAAGACTATTAAAAGCGCAAACCACGCTAAAAAGCTGCACATGCAAGCCTTAATATAAAGCGTAACTAAGTAAAATAAACTAAGCGCACCTTCATAATGGATTCGTTATGCATTTATAGAACATTCAGTGCACCTTCATAATGGATTCATAGAACATTCATAAGCAGCATGCAAGTACATTTTAATAGTTTTAATATACATCAATAGCAAATATTATAAAATAAACATAATTGTATAATTATATGTTTGCTATTAATGTATATTACAGCTGTTAAGGGATGTTAGGATTTAAAGATATACATGCATGATGATTATGAATGATTTCTGAATACTTAATGAATACATTATGAAGGTGTACTGAATGTTTTATGAATGTAATAAAGCATTATGAAGGTGCAGTTAATGTAAAGCATTACCGTTTATTTGAAGATTTTTTATTTATTCATTTATTTTGATAAATAAAAAGGACAACTTTTGCAAAGTTCAGAAAGAAATAAAGAAATGTTTTTGAATAAATTTGTCTGCAGCTCATTCTGTTAAAAAATCATGAGAAAATTGTAGCGAGAACTCGTTAATCGTGAATCTGATTGAATCGTGAGTTGAGTGTATCGTTACATCCCTAATCAAAACAAACATTTAATTAGGGAAACGAGCATGACCAGACTAAATATTAACAGAGAAACACAGCAAACATGCACAAGATCTTAATGAAGCCAAATGGCACAATACAGGCAGTCCCCAGGTTACGAACAAGACCCATTCCCCAAGTCTCCAAGTTGAATTTCAAGGCAAGTCAGAAAAATAACAATTATTCAGCAATAATAGAAGTAGGTATATACAGCACTGTACTACACCTCAAGCCTACGATATGCTGAAGCCGTGTGATGTGTCCCCAAGTGTCACAAAGCAGTGCATACATTCATCATTACAAACCATTATACATAAATTAGATTTTTAATATATAATGCTTTATGGGAGTCCATTAGTAAGTACGAGTTGTCTGCAAGTCAGGCACTGTACACTGCTTGTACAGTGTCACCGAATTAGGGGACAAGAGGCAGAGTCTCCATCTCCAACGGGTCCACAATCTCTCACTCACCTCACCAGGGGCTTCAGGACAAACTGTATACAGGGTATTTGATGGTTCAGCATTACCAAAAAACGCATCCCCATTTGACCCCCAGCAGTCCAACAGTGGCACCTTCAAATTCCCACAAGTGACATGGGACCGGAGGTGGTCACCACAGAGTATGTATGGCGAATAAGCAAATTCTCTGCCACAAACTGCAGTTCATTAGCAGCTAAGGGTGAGACTACATCATCCACAAAGTAGGAAAAGTGTGGAGAATAATAGAGGTAGGATGGTGTTGCAACTCCATGCTGGCCTGTCTCCGGCTGCAACATCGCCTGTGTGCTGAGATCTGGGGAAATGTGTTTTTTATAAAACGTGCAGGGCAAACTCCCACTACTGGGAACTCAGCATTTAGCTGTGAGCAGTTATGAACTTAAAGAGAAACCCCCGTGAGAATCAGACGACTTCAAGTATTTCCCATTCACCTGATTCTGAGGACACAAAGAATGGAAATCAATGCACTCGTATTTCCAAGGGAGGCATTACTGAAAAGGCTGATATTTCAGCTTTAAATGGTCAAAATCATAATGTATCTAACATTTACTGCTCACAAGCATTTCCACTATAGCATGATAGTAATGGCAAACACACACACACACACAAAATGACACGGTTGCGGAAAACAACAGGGTTAAGACAGACTACTCAAACTCTAACCAAATGCCAAATGATAACTTCACCGAATTCAATAATTTCAAAACATGATCACACTTTTCTGAGTGCTAAGGCTTTTCCTGTATACTTGGAATCTCATAACCAGGATGCTTCCTAGACACTTCATCACCTTGTTCACTCATGTTAACGGCAGTGGAGTCGAATTTTAATTTAGTGAAAATTAGCATTTTTGAAACAAAGTTTCTGACTGAGCACCAAGGGTCTTCCAGCACGTTCTGGTGTGTTACTCCAAAATGTTGGGGAGGAAAAGGCATATAAGCTGAATTCAGATCCACATTATACAGACATTTGTCCCATATTTATCAATCCTGTCCGAGCCGATTCACATGACAAGATCTTTGTGTAATATCAGGACTAGGTGCACCAAGTGAAGCCTTTGTCAGACTGGATTTAATAGCATGTAAAAGTACATAAACAGTGTGAAACTGGCAAGCTCAGGCCAATCCAGTGTGGCACCAGTGAATGTTAGATACATTACGACACATATGAGAACACCACCATCAATCAGATTCCATTTCAGCTGTGCCAAATGAGCACAACCAATCAGATTCCACTTCAGCTGTGACACATAAGCACTCACGGAGGTCAGGCTGGAGCAGATGGCGACTAGCGAGTGCATAATAAACACCGGATCGGTCAGGTGAGAACTCGCCTCGGGCCTGGCAATGGTTAAGCCCAGGACAGCATTAAAAAAAAATAATAAAAAGATAAAAGGAGGTGTGGAATTAGTCTCACTGCCATTACGGTGGCCATTACACAATGAGTCACAGCACCACCTGCACGCCAATGGAAAGAGCGTCTCTATTCCCTGTTATCACTCATTTCGCTTTTCCGTTTAAGTGTCAGACCCATGATATACACCTCCCCGCCCCCCACAGAGACACAGCAGCATGCTCTGCCTCGCTGCGAGGACATTATTGGCTGAAGCCAGAGCAGTGCAGTCCCACAAGCCACTGGTGACTGAACGTGGGTGGGGTGTCCATTATGCTTCTATGTAATGGGAGGAGGTAATCACTTCCATGCAGTTAGTCACAAGCCTTTAAAAAGGAGGGGAGGGATTTGGTCATTAGTGGCACACAGCTGTAATCATCTCTGTTTTTTAAGGGGGGGGCGAGACTGATGGGGTGTAAGAGGAGAAGCAGGACACCCTTTTAATAGGGCGGAGTAAAAGATGTTCCTTTTTTCAGAAGCAAGCAGGACTCTTAAAGCTGTCCCCAAAAAGGACCCTGGGGGGGGGGGGCGGCGGGCCCCCCCAGGCCCCCAATTTGGACACCAGAAGTGGAGCATGGTGGGACACTGTGGGGCACCACACACACACACACACACACACACACACACACACACACACACGACCACTCTTTGGGGGGGGACGGGACACGCTGTGAATCTTCTGGAGCAGAACCACACGGCTGAGTCATCCGACACGGATAAGTGAAGGCTCACGACACAGAAAAGCGAGGAATAAAGCGGGACCAGTGAGCAGGGCGGGAAAGGGCCGGAATAAAGCGGAACCGGCGAGCGGCGCGGAAAAGGAGGGGGAATAAAGCGGGACCATCAAGCAGCACGGAAAAGGAGGGGGAATAAAGTGGGACCATCGAACAGCACGGAAAAGGAGGGGGAATAAAGTGGGACCATCGAGCAGCGCAGGTTCCTAAGCATCTACTGTAGTAGAAACCAAAGTTCAATTGGTTAAAAACAGCTGGGGTGTGGGGGTGTAGGGTTGGGAGAAGGGGGCGGCAGCTTTACCTACAGAGCAGCCATGCCAGCCCCCCAAATGGATTTCCCCATTTGACAGCAGCATCCCAGATGAAGCAAGCCTCACCTTCAACATCTAAACAGTCATAATACACAGACCACACCTCCCCCACTGTTCTGCCCGGCAGTGATAAGTGATCACGAGAGCTTTGTTCATGTGTCTCAGACATCCGGCTTGATGGGGGGGGGGGGGGGACACAAACACACCCCATGGGAGTGAGAATGAAAAAAAACAACCCAGCGACAGCGGATGCACACAAGACCAGCGCGGGACAGACTATGCAAACTGGTCTTTTCCTTGGCCGTTTGGCAC
>JAODJX010000136.1:24275309-24295307 GCA_026776945.1 Isichthys henryi
CGCCCCCCCCCCCCCCCCGCCCCCCCCCCCCCCCCCCCCCGCCCCCCCCCCCCCCCCCCCCGGGCCCCGCGGGATGTGTAGAATTCATGGCTACTCAGAAGGAGGAAGGGGACACCCAGGCAGCTGAAACACCAACTGACTCACCCCCAGGCCACATGTGTCCAACGGGCACCCACGCAGCGCCAGGCAGCCGAGCACTCCATCAAACAGCAGCGCCCCCATGCTGCCAAGGCACACATTGCGACACCGGCATACTCACCATCTCATTTATACCGAGCATAATGAGCATCTGGCTTAAGTGTAGTGGAATATACAGCACTCACAGCCAGTGCCAGCGCTCTGAAGGGGGGCACAGGAAGCAGAGAAGCAAACACATTAAGAACTAATTAATGGCTTGCTGTGCATGTGCGTGTCTTTCTGTTATTACGTTGTGGGGACCAGACTTCCCTGTAACCTGTAACTTTTTACTTTGTGGAAAACATTTTTCCATGGGGGAGGATTGGAAGAAAGGACTGAATAAGTAGAGGACTCCCCCAAAAGAATTACACACACTAAGCTTCAATATTACTATTCAAATTAAACACACTGATAACCAGAATCTGAATGTGCCAAGTGAAAATTTCATCTTTCATTTCATTTTCATTTAATTTCAGACACTCCCAAAAGGCTCTGCCAGCTGTAAATGAAGGGGCACGTTTTTCTGTCCACCATCCAACCGCTTATCCCAGAATGAGTAGCGGGGTGTGGGGCAAATATTTCCATTCATGATGCAGATATATTGTTCTTAAAATGTTTGTCAGAAGGGATGTTTTGAAGAAATTTCACTTGAACACTGAACTTAAAATCGTGATACATCCATCCTTTTCATGTTTGATGGGCCGAGACATCGAGCCAATTAATCTACACAGATGCACGCGCACACACACACACGTACAAGCGCACGCACACACACACAGCAGCTGCACCATTATGTTCTCTCCATGACTGGCACCATCATCCCACAGAAGGGCTTTATCTACCCCAGAAGATGCTGAAGGACAAAAGGTCCCTCAAATGCTCGGGAGAAGCCTGCACAGCCAGGATTCACGTGGGACAGGAGAAATGGGGGTGGGGCAGCAGCACCAACATTGCAGGACTCTCAGGCGCTTTCATGATACAGCAAGTGGGGCTCAACCCACTGAGAAAACTGCTTACAGCTTCACTCCTCTCCCCCCTGACAGGTACCCAGCCTCCAACTCGGCCAAAAACTGCTTTCAGTTGCACTCAGGCCGCTGTGCATGGGAGAAGGTTAACATGGTCAAACACACAATACTTCAGGGTTTTGCCCCTTGGACACCTCGGTGCTGATACTTAGGCAAACAGTTTGTGCAAACGTATAACAGCAAACAACTGCCCCAGGTCTGCGGCCTGGATCTTTTACTCATATAAACTTGTTTAGTTACTCAGCCAAGCGCTTGGCTGGATCAAAGGTTAGTGAACTAGCTTCAGCAATCAGGTCTTTAGGCAAGGCAAGTCTTTCCAGAATGACTGTAAAGCTGAATGTCAAAAGCTGATGGGGGTTTTTAATTCAAGACATGGGGAAGCTTATTAAGGCGGTTGGTAACATGAAAGGGGGTGAGAGTCAGTATCTAGTGAGCACTGATCCAATTATCCCCCCCTCACTGCCGTGCTTCCTCCCCCACCACTAAACCAGCTATACAGCATACAGATCACATTTCAACGGAAATAAAATTTGTGCAAAATTACTTTGCCTCCTATATGTAAATAAGTAAGGATACACTGTGGGATTGGCCCCCGGGCCCCTACAGAGGAGCCAATGCAGATGGCGGAAACGCCTAGCATTCAAAGCAAGTCCCCCCCAGTGCGGCACACCGCCGTGTCCGCCAGGATCGGTTTAACGCTTTTTCTGCTTGAACAACCAGCAGTATCACAGTTAATTGGTATTCTCCGCTTTGAGGGCAACATCAAACGGCAGTTTGTTTTAAGGAATGGGGGCGGTGGGGGGCAGGGTGCAGGGCGACTGGACCAAATTAAACCATTAAATAAAGCAACTGACCGTCATCCTGACACCCAGCGCGAAGTGCAGCAGATAAACAGAGAGGGGAAACGTAGAAATTACTGTGTGCACAGAACCAGGAATTCTGCAATGCCGTGTCACACCCCTCAGAGATTTCACCAAAGCAGACCAAGCAAAAAAAAAAAGAAAAGAAAAGAAAAAAAGAGGCCATTTGTATTGTTATTCTAACGCCTAGATACGCCCGGGCACCACTCAGAGGTTTGCCTGTGAATTACCATGTTTACAGTGGCAAACAGGGCAGGGTTTATCCCCAGTCCATTCCAGAAACCACCAGGAGCAGAGATATCCTTCACCAGAACGTTCTCCTGACCCTGAAAGAGGTGCTCTATTCACAAGCAGCCCCATTGCAAAGAGTGGCTTTCGGTAAACATTAAAATAACACCACGTGTGAAGGAAGAAAAAAAAAAAAATAAATAAAAAAAATAGTACAGAAGCGAGGAAACGAGTCCATTCTCTTTTGACAGATTTGTTTACCAGGACCTCGGCTCAGTGGGACGCGAAGTGTTACACGTTTGCAGCTTTTTTATACCTCACAAGATATCGATATTCGGCGTAAACTAGAAATGCACCATCTGCCGGGAATCTGAGCAGGCGACGAGGGCTCCGTCTGATTCAGCTAAATCTTCGGCACAAAGGAGCCATGTGCTTTTTTTTCCAATTCAGCTGTCACCCCCTCCAGTTCAGGGTCCCCATGCTCATTTTTATACATATAATTACAACTAAAAGCAAATTCAGCCTGCTGCTGCTTGAAACCAATGCCACTGCACCAGGCTAAACGAGCCACCCCAGGTTGATGCAACTCGAACAGAACAACAACCTTGAGAAAGAGTGCCACACCAGCAATACCTTCTTTCTGGTCATGATGTAAGCTACTGAAAGTCAGCTGTGTGGGGGTGTGTTTGCGCGTGTGTGCTGGTGGGTGTACGTGGTACATTCTCATACACTACCACTAAATTTCTCCTTCCAGCCTCATCAACAGTAGTTAACTTGGTTCCCCATTCATAACCAGAAATCCCTTTTTAGTGGGGTTCAAGTCCTGAGATCATCCTTCCCAGGACACATGCCCAGCCAAAACAAACACACACACAGTCTCAGAGTAAAGCCCTAAGGCTCAATGGAGAGCTCCAGCAAGGCCTGCCAGCAAATCAAACACTCGGCAACAGCCAATTATAGCAGGCCGTGGTGGGCACACGGTCAATAGAGAACCAGTCATACAAGACGGCAAAGTGAGTGGCGGCTCCACCAGACAACCACCTGGCAGCTTCCCCTGCTGCAACAGAGCAAAGTAAGTAAAGTTTGTGTCGGCCAAGACCTTGTTGACGTCCCAGGGGAACAGGTGCCGTCACCTTCTTACCACCAGCAGAAACTCACAGCCTAGAAAAAAAGGAAACCTAGAAAGAAACCCTGGAATAAATCTACTGCACCCGCAAATCTCATTCTAATCTATTGATTTTCCCCTGGATCACGAGGCCCCGTATCTCTTAAGATACGTTTCTGATTAACTGCCAGTACGGAGGCAGACAGGGCTGCACGTAGGTGACTGACGTCACGCCTGGAGAAGCTTGTGTCTGCGGTGTTACGGTGAGGATAAACGTGAGGGGCACGCTGCTGTTCTCACAGGCAGTTTGGGGGGAAAAATAAAGATGATATCATACACGCCCACACTCTCTCACATACTTACTGCGGCGTAAAGGGAGAGCAGTTTAAAACCAACAAGGCAGGGGAGGCCATGTTTCATCAGAGACTAAGGGACTCCTGGGTGTCACAACATCATACCCCACCTCTTGTGACATGCCTGCGATCACCTTCAACTGTACAGCTGAGCATGATGGATAAGGAGGCACCAGTAGAGACACTGTGAGGAGCAGCTGGGGTGGGGGATCCAGAGAAAGCAGCATGTCTCACTGATGCAAAATGCAAAGCCCCCCCAGCATCAATGGGCTTTCAGCTAAACTCCACGACTGGCAAACGGTCAGCTGCTGCTTCATGTGTGGTTTTGCATTTATGAAAGGATTATGATTCTTAAACTTTACAATTTCCCCTCGACCCTCACATTGTTACAAGATCAAACTGTTACAGGATCGTCTCATTTAAACGAGTCTCAAAATAAAGTGCTGTATGACTGGAAGGAGGTACAAATAGCAATTAACTGAAAGAGTTGCTGTGGACCCAACTTCATCTGACATGTTTTACTTACCAAATAAGAGCAGGTGCAACAGCTTTAAATAGCAAAACAAATGTCAGTTACTTATATTCACCAGATAACACGACATTGACCTTTTTCTCCCTTGTTTCTTTTTACTTGTCCTAAAGACCACAGGTTACAAACCTCCAAAGAAAACTGAAGTGTACTATTCTGTTCTAAATAATGTGTAGGTGCAGGGTAATATTATTAATACCAACATTGCATGTTCTGCACATACAGTTCTTACATCACTAGTAAGCTAGACTAAGATCAGCCTATTTCATACATTCATACTGTACAAACATCATAGCACAGGGAGCTAAAGTTTTGCTAAAACATTTTTACTGACATAGGAAAAAACAAGCAAGTTTTGCAATTTTATAAATTATTCCATTTCAAGATTATCTAGTATATGTTTCATAATCACTTAAACGTTTACCCCCATCGTTTCATCATGTTTTTGTGGTGGTTTACTTTGGCTTTACATGTATTACAAATTACAGTCTTTGTGTCGTTTTCACTCACAGTGAAGAACTTCCACGCTGAAGACGTTAGCATGCAGCTGTGAGGCTATTGCCTACGTTGCTGTGTGTATGACATGTGGTGCATGCGTAAAACGGGCCGGTTCTGCATAGGAAATACATGAGACTGACCGGCAAAATCTCCGGTGCGGGCTGAGCACACTGATTAATGCCTGGCCGATTGATCGGTGCATCTCTAATCCCAGGTCATGTTTCTGCTAAATTACACAGTCATTCTGGGGGGGGGGGGATAAATGTGAGCCAATTTCTTTTGTGAGCACTGAGAGCATCATTTCAGCACTATTAGCTTACAGGCAAGTTAAATATCTTTGTGAAGTTGACCAAATGGGAAGTCTGTTTTCTATATTATACAAAAAAAATCTATTTTATTATCTTGTTTAATACAGAAAGCATGGCTATTGGGCTACATAAAGAATCAGGAGAACCTCCTATGTCACCATTCTGCAAAGTATGGCCTAGTTTAACAAAAGCAGAACTTCATTATAGAAGCATATTGACCTACATCCAGGCAGGTTGACTTAGATCAAGGTTCTCTCAGCACACACTTCCACTTTATCTAAGCCATTTATGGCCTGCTCATTGAAGCCCATTTCCCAGAATAACAATCATCTAACCCTAATATAATAAGATTCTTCCTCATCTTCTCAGCACTTTGCCCCAAAGGAGTAACACGGCATCGGCTGATCGCTCATTTCGGCGGTGGCACCTTCTCCAACCAGGTTCGCCATATCCCTGTCGTTTTGTTTTAAGCGATAATCGACAACCAGCGCAAAACCCTCTCTAGTGTCTCCTACTGGAAGATCCTGTCGCCATGCACCCCCTTCCCACCCCACTCCCCTCGCTCGGGCTCCCCTCAGCCAGCCCACAGTTGGAGCGTCAGCATCTTAGGGCTTACCCTAAGACTTTGGCAATAGAGGATTAAAGATTTTTCTTCTTCTTCCGTTTATATCCAAAGCCATTGTGACCCCCCCACCACCACTTCAAGAAACACAGAAGACCCATCTGTTCCAGGGAGACCTCATGTAGCCCTCCAAGTACCCACCTGCCATCTATGGACCACTCTCTGGTGTTTCCCGAACACTCAACTCTTGTTCTCCGCTTTCCCATGCTGTCCTGTATTGTGCAGCTACAATGCTAACTTACACTTCATTGGAAGCACAGCCTAGCCGCACTTACAGCTAGTCGCCGTATGTTTGTGGCGTACTTATCTCATATGTCGCTCTGGACAGAAGAATCTGGTAGATAAGTAAATGTACACATCACCAATCCCAGAGATGAGCAAGTCTGATTCAGGGGGGCAGCACAGAGGGCGGTGATACCAACTTGCTGCGCCGTGGGTGACACGCACAGGCGAGCAAGGGGGCAGTGTGGGCGGAGAAGCGGCTGTGAAGAGTGCACAGTCAGCCCTGGTTACACCGACAGCACAGCCATCACAGAGGCTGCCCCCTCAGCACTGCTATTTTTAATCTCCGTACATGTAGTTACCGTGATGGTTTGGCTCCGCCTTCTCTGCCGTCCCTCCTCCAGCAGGGTCAAGTCATCGCCCCCGGCAACCACGGCTCCTACACAAACATGGCCACGTAGCCGTGGCGACGAGCCGGACAACCGGACCGGGGGAGGAGGAGTGAGAGAGAGAGAGAAAGTGTGTGTGTGTGTGAGGGAGAGGGAGAAAGTGAGGCGTCTTTACACACACACACACACACACACCTTCTCTCCCTCTCACACGCACACACCCCCAATGGCCACCTCCTTCTGAGGCTTTCTGGCTTCCTGCTTCTGAAACGTGAGGGGGGGGGGCTCCGTGCCTTATGCGTGGGAGCTGCTGCTAGCCGACCACATAACAAGAATGAAACGTGAATGAAAACGGCACGCGCACAGCTACACCTGAAGAGCCGCGCGCTACGCACAGCTGCTCCCCTCCCAACAGAAAGGGTTACGAGCAGTAGGTCAGTGTCAATTCCAACATCCCAGATGACATGACAAAGTAGCCGCTTGCTCAGAAATCCATGCAAGCAGAGGATTTTCAGAACTGTGGTGCACAGTGCCCGAGTACAAAACCTGTCCATGAATCAGGCATAAAAAATGCAGAGGCAAACTTTTCCATGGCCTCAGATATCACCCCAGACAGTACAAGGGCCATGCCTGTTCTACGAAATAATGACCAACTCCCCAGTGGGGCACATACTGGAGACAGGTGACTGAGGCGCAGGACACCGGACCCTCTGCCAGAGATTGCTTCAGTGCTCCTCCCACTACTGCCAGGCTCCCTCCAATCGCTGCAAGGGGGCAGGGATTTGCATGGCATTTGACCCCAGCTATTGGCCGTTGGGCAGGGACTTTGGGAGCCACTATCGTTGGATTGGTGAACAGTCGTGATAGATGGGGAGCAGCCGAGGGCATATAGGTCTCCAGCTTCCCAGCATGCTAAAGTGTTCACTCTCACAGCCCGGAGGTCCACGGTCTGATCTGGGACAGCGAGTAGGGCTGGGTTTAGCTACTGCTTGGAAGGAGCTAGTGGTTCCCTTTTCAATAAAAGGGCAAGGCCTTCCTAATCTGCTAAGCAATGAAAGATCAAGGTACACCTGCCTCCTCACATGGAGGAACAGCTATAAATCAGTCTATACAAAAAAAAAAAAACAATTTTCCCCAGAAAAGGACAGACTCCTTTTCAGGTAGCACTGGAGCAGCCAGTCTGACAATAACATTCAGAGCCGAGGCAGCTGAACCATAAAGGAACGGAGCTCCTTTGAAGGTCGAGCTGCCGATCCAAACTGGAAAGGTACGTTAGCCCCCAGTGGGCCACCAACAGCTTCTGGCTGAAAATACAGCCGAAGCATAAACCTGGCTGTGATACACCCACCAGGGCCTGGCCTGACCTTGCCTGAAATTTATGCCGCTGTGGCAAAGGTCTCTGCACAAAAGTGAGGATATTGTTACGGGTTAAAATAACATGCAGGCACACACCCCCAGTGCTAACGAGATTCACTGTCAACGCCTCAGAGACTGTTATTAACGTGATCACTAATGGTACACCGGTGCTGCTCTGTGTAACCGTCTGGGATTTTCATTAACAGGGAGCTCTGGGCATCCTCAGTGACGCAGCAGGGCTTCAGGAAACGGGAATCTGTGGTATATCCAATAAGGCCGGCGGAACACAAAGCAGATCGTGCATTTTTGACTGACAAAAACGGAGGTAAGAGAGAGACTCTGTCATGGACTATGGAGAGAGGCGTGGCCAGAAGAAAGCAGGCTATGCTCTCCACTGAGCATTTTACAGCGTCCACTGAGCCTTCGGAGCGGAAAGCCAGGCAGCTCCCAGCACACGAGTGCACGAATCTTGCTCATCTTCCCCTCTCGCGAGCTGTAGGGGGTGTCACGCAATAAGGAGACTACTCGCTACTCCCAGAGTGGGAGAATAAGCAAAGACGAAAACTACATTTTCCATGGAAAAGGAATGAATGTCAAGACCCAAGCATATGTGTGGAACTCAGCCATCGTTCAAATGTTTGTTCCAGAGTCATGGCAAACACCTCCAAGAGCATGACTGAAAGACAAGATTAACAGTAAACCATACTGGATGTCCTTGACGGGAGGCTGAGGATCGGGCAAATGGTGACCAGTAATGGCTGGAGCTGGGGGAGACTTCAGACAATGTAACTAGCGACCTGACGGGGTCACGTGAGCTGGACTTTTGCGGAGAGCCACTTGGGCTCTCAGGAACTGTCTCAGGAATGAGGGCACTTTGCACCTCAGAGAATAATCACAGGGTGGAGGGTGGGCCAGATTCGCCCACAGACCAGAACCATGGGAGAATCCTCAGCGACACTAAAGCCAGCACCGATAAGCCAACACACACTTTAAGCGACATCCAAAATCAATAGGCACCATCACGGGGGCGAGAATCTCATGTCTACATGAAGGCCAACCCGCCATCCTTAAAGTTTGACCTCACGCTTTCTGAGAGATTTTTAACAAACAATGAACTCGGGTGTTTTTTGTGGGGAAAAGTAGAGAAGGGGGACACTGGCGACAAAAGGGGTTAACGGGGGCTGATCTGAGACAGTCCGCCTGGATGCACACAGCCGCTGTATCGCACGTGATCCCGACCAGCCGCCCCAGCAGGGGGGTGACGGCTCTACAGAGGGGCTTACAGGGTACTTATATAATCACAGGGGCACGCCGGCCAACTGGCACACTCACTGGAGCTGCTCATCGCTTTATGCAAATGTAGCCCACACACACACGTGTGCATGCACACGTACGCAAACGCACACACACAGGCTCAAGGGACAGATACCTTACAGGTCCTAGTCTTACCAGCCTTTTCGATTCCACTTATGGACAATATACTAATACAAATTCCAAGTCTAGCCCAAAGAAGGTAAAATGCAGCCCCTCACACACCATTTAATCCTACATTACACACAAGAGAGGCAGGCCACTGTGTTATTCTCCAACAACGCACTGCTCCATCACAGCTTCTCCTGGATACACAGAAAGGAATATTCACAAGGATCCAGAACATAAACCTTAAAAAAAAAAAAAAAACAACTTCAGAGGACAAATAGCACGATGGGCCAGTGGAGGATCCCCCAAGATGAACCATAAAAGCTTCCCAGTACTCCCAGTAACGTCATCCTACTAACCCCGAAGGTTAGTGGGGGATCATTGCAAAGCAGCACTGTGGCATGTATAAAAATAAATTAAAAAAGGCGTAACACACCCACAGCAGTAGCATCCACTAATGCCCCAAGTACTGGAGCATGGCATTTTAGACACACTAAACAGATAGCCTCAGCCTACTCAGTTTACCCATAATTCCTTGGGGCCTACAACCTCCCTCAGAGGGTAGAGAGATTCACCACTGCCAGAGTACAGTGCATGGAAACACAGACTTTAACCAAATCAGGGGTGGCTCCTAATCATTATAGTCCCATTACTTGCCAACAGAATACTTTCCCCCTATTTATAACTTAACCATCTTGGAGAGACTGACACAGAGGAAAGTGAATTCACCTATACAAAAAGTTTAAACAAACATTGTGTATTCTCTCCAATTAGCCTTTGCAATTTATAGACGAAGTGTCATTGTCATTATGTTATCCTTATCTGGCTCAAGCATTAGCCAAATAGGAATTTTTGCCTGGAAAACAGCAGCTGAAATCTAAAGGGGTGGCTGAGGTGTCTGTGTGTGTAATAAGTAAGGCGTTAGAACTTAGTTCTTCATAGGCACGCAAAGCTTGCTGAAGTCTCAAACGTTACAGTTCATGTAAGTGGGAGATCCGATGCCGGCAGATAGCATGAGCAGGAAAGTGCGGAGCTGTGCCAGGGCTCTGCACACAGCCGCATTGATCGCAGGGAAGCAGCCGTCAGTCACTCTCCATCTGGCCCAACAAACGCGGAACCACCACAACTTCAAATCACAAGAATTCAATTCAAATAGCCGCACTTCCCGGAATTAAATTACGCCGTCATGCCGGAGCTATCGGATCCCAGCTTCTTTAAGTTTCTGTGTTAAAAAGCGCGTCTCACGGACATAAATGGCTCCGTAGACCACTTATGAGGTCAAGGGCGACAGCGTAAAAACTGCATGACACATTTAAAAAAAAAAAAAAAGCCGGAAAATCACGCTCAACTAGATCGTGGGAACGTACAGTTTCGTCATTTCAACATTTTGTGCCTCATGGTGTCCATCGCCATCATCCTTAAAGCATAAATGAAGGGGTGAACGAATGAATAGATGAATGAATGCATATTTGTTCGTGCGGCATGAGGAAAGCCTTTGTATTTTCTCACCGATCCAAGTTGCACAAATACATGACTTGTCGTGTCAGATTTATGACGGAGCCTGCGATGCATTAAAAAGTTGTCCGGTAGGCGGGCAACAAACCAGCGGGAGGCCGAACTGTCAATGTCAGCTGAAGCCAAGTCGAGCAGCTGACGGCTTTATCTGCCCCGAGAAGAGCGACGGGCAGGCAGCTGCGAGCCTCCCCCCAAAGACAGCGGCACTTACCAAGGGTCGAACTCGTGGATGATGCTTTCAAAGCGGATCACCGCGAAGAGCCGGGAGCTGAAGCCGGCCAGCCAGGCCAGGAAGAGAATGGTGAACGACAGCAGGGACTGCCATGCCGCCGGCTGCGTCAGCCCGCCGGACAGGCCTCCGCTGCCTGAGACCGGGGCCCCGGCACCGGGAGTAGCCTTGTGCTTGCTGTCGGCGACCGTGTTCTGCTCCGCCATGTTCTGCGCGCACGAGCCTCCGTACGTATGGATAGTAAAGACAGCCCCCCACCCCCGGCCCCGCTCTCCTTTCTTGAAATCCTCCGCCCTAAGTCAGTCCCGTCCCACTCGACAACAGCACCCCGCCCGTTATCCAGTCTGAGTACTCCGCCGGTATTCACTACAGCCGGCTCTCCAGCGCTGCGACCGACTGGTTCTCGAGCAGTGGAGGCGGGAAGATAAGGGGGACAGCAGGGCTGACAGGAAACGCTCGTAGCCTCTCACAAGACGACAGGTACGACGAGGCGGTGCACGCCCCTGCCTATCCAAGGCCAATCCCAGACGGGTGTGGCCATGACTGACGACGCTTTTGCCCAATTGAACGACAGGTGTCCCGGCTTTCGGTTGGAGCGCCGTCCGCACAGAGGGGATGTTTAAAGTCACCAATCCCGTTCCAAGTAGGCAGTTACAGAGCCTTCTTTCGGCCAATCGGCTCCCACGAACCGTGACCGCCGACTTCCACTGAACCAATAAAGTAAATTAATTTCAAAACAGCAGAGGGAGGGTGAATCCAGTAATACGAGAAACGAATGGAAAAAGCACGAGCTGTGGTAGATTTACTTCCGAGGAACAATCTGTTCTTTGCTTTTCCAACAGCAAGAATATGTATCGTATTTGTTTGTCCGTTGTTGCATTTAGATGTAGTAAATTATTACTGTTTACATGGGTTGACGTTTAATACACTGAAACAACCTATTTAAGATTTAGTACCGTCAACGTTGCTTTAACGTACTTCCTCGTTGTTCTTAAGGTGTCCAGTACATCTTTATTATGCGTTCCACAATTATGTGGTGCTACCCAGCATGTATTTTTGGAATGGAAACACATAATATTTAAGAGAAACAATGGTTATGACAAAGATTTTACGCTGTAGAATAATAAAATAAATGTCAACACTAGTTTTGGGTATTGATTTAAAAAAACAAACTTCTATTTGAAAACAAGGAAACTTTAGTGCAGCAGCTGCTTATGTGTCCCATGCATGTTTGAGATGAATGGGGATATGGAATCCAGACCCTTTTCAAATCACCACACAAGGCTGCGAGAGGCAGCAGCTTGGACAGATTGTCTTGGGCAGATTGCCTTGAGAAGATCCCCTCCAAACTGCTCACCAAGACAATCCCGAAATGTGTGCCCGCTGAACTGTGTTGGTGGGTACAAAGCAGTATGAAGAATAATGACCAGCTGATAGAGGATAGACAGTGCTTGCAGCAAATGCTTTTATCTGTATGTTTGAGTATGTTTTATTTCAAATCGACTATGGAGAGTGTTATTGACCACAGCCGAGATTAACTGTCTTGTTAAAAAGCAACATTTTCGTCACTATCATCTAGATTTTCATCATCTATACTCGTATGGCCAATATGTTAAATGAGGGAGATACAAGGCCAATGTGTTGCATATAGCTGATATTCTGTCCACATAAAGATTTCCTCAATGAGTCATGTGACCCGTCTCTCTCTCAGTCCAAGTGTTTACATTTAGGACTCAAGAATTACCTTTTTTTCTGTGTTTTATTACCCTTCTTGACACAAAAGAGCAGGGGGTCAAGTTCTTTATGCTCTAAGAGTCTGTTTGTATGTCAGAAATATTGGCGTAATTAGCATAAAACTGGATAATATCTGTGTTGAGCGGGGTTCTTTGCATTGATTTCCATATTCATAAAGACATGCAGACAAATGTTAACCAACAGGATACCAGTGTCTTAAAACAGTTTGGCTTCTGCAGGTTTCCATGTGATTAATGAAGCCCCTATATGTGGTATTTCTTCAAGAATTTGAAGACAGAACTCAGTCCCTCTGCTGTGACACCTCATACACTGGCTTCATGCTAAATATCCGCTCATGCATATGGATGGTCATATTCACATACTTAGCTACTAAGCATATTTAAAGAGCTTGGTCTGGTCTTTTAATTTTTAGTTAATCAGTGCCATTGTGTCCTGGGGCTTTGGCCATGGTGCTGTCATCATCATCATTATGGTTCTGAATAGAGATACAATCACACGGTGATATAGCACAAGTAGGTCTGAAATTATCGCAAAATGGACCAAAAGACGTATAAAAAAAGTATTTATTGGGTTCCGTAAACTGACATAGAAAAAGGACTGACTGTCTCATGGAAATGAATCTTCACCGAGTCATCATCATGGCAGCCACATGCAAATTCGACACAAATTACCCCACCCATGTGACATTACCGTTTTCAGCCATTTCATAAAACAGAGTTCACCTGTATTTTCTCTCTTTCAGACTCAAACCTGTGAACATTTGTTCACAAATCCAGCTTCTTCCACCACTTCACAGAATGACCCTCAGCTGGTGTGCATGGTCTTCTAGTACTGTCACTCTCTCTACACACTGTTGGGTATAGACCAGAATCCAGAAAAATAGTCGTCTGCATTCCATTTTTTACTGCTGCCAAATCCCACAGGTGTCTGCACATCTGCAGCACCCAAACCCTGAACCGGTTTCACTCTCCTCAAATCATACTGATTACATTCAGTGGTCACCCATCCGTTTTGAAGTGTGAATTCGGACTGTACCAAGATTAGACTGTACCAAGATTAGACTGCTATTGCACTAAGCTATTACAATTCTAAGACTGCCAGTAAGTTTGTAGAAAATCAAATGAGATTTATTTTACCTAGTCATGTTTGGGCTGGAAAAGTGCTTGACAATTCAGACTAATTTGCATAGTAAGATACAAATGTAAAGTGTTTCTTGCAAAGATTTTGCACTAAAAAATAAAGAGATGTTTAAATAGCATGTGATGACATTCTCAGGAGTATCAGGTAATAAACATTGGGAGTGTTTGAGATGTAGGGATGCCTGGCCGTGGGACAAATTGAAGGGGTTTCTTGACGAGCCGAAGGCCATGATCGTATCACTACAGAGAGAACGTCCCTCTCTTACTGCGCCGGAGGCCACTTATGACACAGAACCTTCCGGTATCAGTTCAAGACTGGTAGAAAAATTTCTCACCAGCATTATCAATGATACATGCACCTCCATCAAAGCAGACCTCTCTTTATCCTCTGATGTGTGGGATAAAAGGCAGGCTTCCCTTTTCACAGCAAACCCCAGGAGACAGAAATTAAGACTGGCGGGAAGACAGAGAAGGTCAAACTAATTCAAAGGACAAGAAAAATAAATCATTTCAAATCTGGAATCAAACCCTACAGCAAAGCATTTTAAAACTTTTTAATTTCTCTGATACTCAAAGAGCATTTATATTGCTTCAGTGATTCAGTTGCTTCAAAAACTGATTTTTTTTCCCCTATCTGGTCTCTTTGTAATACAAATTATGCTAATAGTATTAGCCGTGCTTGTAGTAGCAACAGTATTTTGATTGTAGTTTTAGCTCCCTGGTTGTTTCCTGATTGCAATGGCAATGTATTAGATGCATAGTATAATAGAAATATTAGATGCATAGTATAGTAATTAGTAGTTAAGTTAGTCACAGCCATAGCAGTAATTGCAATAATGGGTAGTGTGGTAATGGCCATAGCTATACAGTCGGCGCTCCAAAATCTATGTACTTGGCATTTGTGGATTCAACCAACTATGGTTCGAAAATATATATATATATATAAAAAAAAAAAAACATCCAGAAAGTTCCAAAAACGGAAACCTGAACTTGCTGCACACCGAGCTCTACATTTAAGGCGGATTTTCAGTAGACTACCATAATTTCTAGTCAAATGTGTGGGTGGCTGAAAAGGAACGTGACTTCATTTATGCTTCCCTGCTCCTAGCGTTTAGGTTTCCCGGATCGGTGAGCCTGAATGCCAGAGATACACTCCTGTTTACCCATATGCTATTTTACTGTGCTGATAACAAAGAACATTGGTTAAAATTTGGACCTTTAGAGTGAAGGCAGGAAAACTGATTTTATTTTACATTATCGGGTTGTTCATTTGGCTGTTGTATTTTCCCTCGTCATTTGCGTTGTATTAGGTATTATAAGTATGCAGTGCACTGGATTGGCACCCCATTCTGGGTAGTTCCCTGCGTTGCACCTATAGCCTTCAGGTTAGGCGCTAGATCCCCTGCGACCCTAAGTAGGACACGTGGTTACAGAAAATGAATGGATGAGTAGGCATTATAAGTAATCGTGAAATTATTTAAAGCATATGGGAGGATGTGCTTAGGTTATATGCAAATGCTATGCCATTTTATATAAGGGACCTGAGGATCTGTGGATTTTAGTATCTGCCAGGGGGTCTTGCAACCAGTCCTTGTAGCAAATCTAGTAAATGATGGATATTATAGTGAAGACAATAGGAGCGTGATGAACAATCTAATGGACCTTGGTACACAACCTGGATTTTGGAGACCGAGGCCTCATCCCGGAGCCTAACCTGGGGCAGGAGCTCGATGGCGAGTGCCTGGTGGTGGGGCTTCCACCCATAGGGACTAGTTGGGCATAGCCCAAAGGAGTAACATGGGTCCACCCTCCTGTCAGTTCACCAGCTGCAGGGGGGGTCGTGGGGGTCAGGTGCAATGTAGACTGGATGGCAGTTGAAGGCAGGAACCATGATGAACCAATTGTCCGCTACCAAGACTGGCTCTTGGCACATGGAATGTAACTTCTCTGGTGGAAAAGCAGCCTGATTTTGTGCAGGAAATAGAAAGATACCAACTAGATACCTGGTATATATAGTCAGGCTCACATCAATGCGTGGGTCGAGCTCTGGAACCAAACTCCTCAACGGAGTCAGGGAATATTGAGCCTGAATGGACCATGTTCCAGGACTCCATTGCTGAGGCAGTAATGTCGAGCTGTGACTAAGTTTGTTGGTGCGTGTCATGGTGGCAATCCTCGCACCCGGTGGTGGACAGCAGCAGTAAAAGAGGCTGTCAGGTTGAAGAAGGAGGCCTTCCAATTTTGGTTAGCTTGTGGGACTCTTAAAGCAACTGACAGGTACTGGCATTCAAAACGGAAATTGGCTTTGGCAGTTCCTGAAACAAAACGGGTGTGAGAGGAGTTGGTGAGGCCATGGCGAAGGACTTTCAGTCGGGCTTGAAAATACTCTGACAAACCGTCAAGCTACTCTGTAGGGGGAAGCAGGGCTTCACCCAAGCTGTTTACAGCAGGGACAAAGTACCGTTGACCTCAAATGGGGATATAGTCAGATGATGAAAAGAATATTTCGAGGATCTCCTGAATCCCACTCATACACCTTCCTTGGAGGAAGTAGGGCTGGAAGACTCAGAGGGGGACTTGCTAATCTCTAGGGCTGAGGTCAATGAAGTGGTCAAACAGCTGCTCGGTGGCAAGGCTCTGAGGGTGGATGAGATTCGGCCTGAGTTCTTGAAAGCTCTTGATGTTGTTGGGCTGTCTTGGCTGACATGTCTCTTCAATCATTGCATGAACATTAGGGACAATGCCTTTGGATTGGCCCGAATCTTTATGAAAGGGGATCAGAGGATGTGTTCCAACTTCAGGGGAATCACACTCCTCAGTCACCTTGAGAAGGTCTATGCTGGGGTACTTGAGAGTAGAGTTTGCATTACCAGCAGTAAGTCAGACTGGTTCCCAGTAGGTCGTGCACTCTGCCAAGGCTGCCTTTTGTTGCTGATTCTGTATCACGTCTTTACTTTTTAGCAGATGATGTGGTCCAGTTGGCTTCATCGGACTATGACCTTCAGTATGCAGTGTTTGCAGCTGAGTGTGAGGCAGCCAGGATGAGGATCAGCATCTCAAAGTCTCAGGCCATGGTTCACGACCAGAAAAGTGTGGATTGCCCTCTGCTGGTGAGGAATGAATTGTTGCCTCAAGTGAAGGAGTTTAAGTATCTCGGGGTCTTGTTCACAAGTGACTGAAGTAGGGAGTGGGAGATCGACAGACAGATCGGTGCAGCGTTGGCAGTAATGCGGACGCTATACCGTTCTGTTGTGGTAAAGAAGGAGCTGAGCCAGAAGGCAAAGCTTTCAATTTACCAGGTGATCTACATTACTACCCTTAGCTATGGTAGTGACTGAAAGAATGCGATCACGGATAAAAGCGCCAGGAATGAGTTTCCTCCACAGGGTTTCTGGGCTCAGCCTTAGAGTTAGGGTGCGGAGCTTGGACATTTGGGAGGGGCTCAAAGTATTGCCGCTGCTCCTCTGCATCGAAAGGAGCCAGTTGAGTTATTTCAGGCAGGCGTCTATCTATGATGCCTCCTGGACGGCTCCCTAGGGAGGTGTTTTGGGCATGTCCAACCGGGAGGAGGCTCCAGGGCTGATCCAGGACACGCTGGAGAGATTATATCTTTCGGCTGGCATGGGAATGCCTTGGTAGGTGGGTGGTGAAAGGGAGGTCTGGGTATATTTCCTTAGACTACTGCCCCCATGATCCGACCCTGGATAAGATAATGGATGGATGGATGGATGGATGGATGGATAAATTGCAATTGCGGCAACAGAGGGATTATGCAGAAATTCGAATTACAGTAATTATACGGTAATTGTAATAGCAGTAACCGATAGGCCTGTAGCAGATATAAACAATGAAAATAACCTGCATTCTGATGCCTGTTTATGCATGATGAGTTTGGTGTGGGCGGAGTCTGGATAGAACACGGAGAGTTCGACATTAGCGTGAATTCGTCCCAGGGTTTGGCTGAGACTCAGAACCATTTTCACCCTGGGATGTTAGATAAATGGTTTGCTCTCGACGTTGTTTTTTTTTCTTCTAAGAGGAGAGGAGGCTTTGCTCCACTTATATCAGCACGAGACAGAGGGACTCTGTAACTTTTCATTTGTATGAATATTTAATTTGAATTTTTTTTATTAATTTTACTTTCCAGTATGTGGGAGTTCTGCCCATCTCTCTTCTCACACATTTATAGGTATAAATCAACTCAATAGACATGCAGCCAACTATCCCTCATAACTGCTCATCAAGTTTTGGGCGTGTCCCACGATATACGAGGCAGGGGACACCCTGGATAGGTTGCCAGTCGATTGTAGGACATACTTACAGACACAATAACACACTATGAGCAATATAGATACACCAGTCCACCTAAATGCATATCTTTGGATTGCCAAGTGGCTCAGGTGGGAGAAGCTCACTCAGACTGGTATGTGGGGATTAAAAACTCCCAAACAGATCTACGGGTGCCCCGTGGTACCCTGTATGTCTCTATGGAAAATCCCTAGATGAGTCAACTTGTGTGTTCAATCGCTTTTACTGGCTATGTGTGAGTTCCTAAATGCAGACATAATTTGCACTAGGTTTCAATAAACACATGTGCCACACTTAATGAAGGCCAGGGTCAATATCCTGCAAACAAGTAATAAACAGGAGTGTTCTGTGAATTTCACTGGGATTGATTTCGTCCTTCCGCCCAGACAGCCAGAGGGACTGGTCGTAATTAATCGTTTCCATTGTTTTTGCTCTTCTGTTCAGTCAATTGCTTCCAAACTGATCCAGTATCACTGTTGTCTGGGGGGTGTATGTGTGTGTGTGTTTGGGGGGGGGGGGGTAGCAAAAGCCAGATAATTATTGCTACTGAAGTTACAAATCCCTAAAAATTCCTTCTATCCATTTGGCATGGCTGTGGAGCAACTACAGGCCCATGAACAGCAGGGACCAACAACGTCTGATTGTCTCAAAAACATGAAAAACAAAGGCTTTAATGAGAGAATCTACAGCCAGAGCCCTGGTCGCTGTCATGACAGCGATCATGACTGAGCTGCTAGCTATTGTCTCACCATCGTCACTTTCCAAATGAGATGCCGCATCTCCTGGAAGGACATTTTGCTTGAAGAAGCGATCAAAGGTGCCTGTCACACGTCTTAGAAGAAAAAAAAACAACGTCGAGAGCAAACCATTTATCTAACATCCCAGGGTGAAAATGGTTCTGAGTCTCAGCCAAACCCTGGGACGAATTCACTTGAGCTTCAAAGCAATGCACCACTGTCAGAGAATAACTGATCTGTGACTAGAACAGGGGTTATTATTGTATGGAGGCAGAGCACAGACAGCCAACTGACGTATCGCTAGGCAACCGCAACATGTCACATCTGTCAGATAGTTAGATTTACAAAAGCCCTTGGTCGTCTTAAAACCGAAACCCTGTGTGATGCTTCCTCAGCAGTGCGGAGATCGGCTCCCCGGCCTGGATGCTGCAGGGGTGTGGCTGGGCGGGGCTTCGACCAGCTCACCTGTGCTGCTATTGGCTGGTCTGTTTTTTTGCCTCGCAAAAGCTAAATTTTGGACTCCTCAGATTTTTCTGGAAGGATGGACTATGCACTGAGTTCCTTCCTGTGCCTGTGTGGGTCAGTCAGTGGGAAATACAGATGTCTGGGCACACGGTGCCGGAACAGCTTCTCACTATCCTCAAGTAAAACATGGAAACTGCACCCCCTTCTCTAGCAAATTCATAACATGCTGAGTCAGTGCACAGAAAGGCACCCAATCCACAGACATGCCAGATGGTGCACTTTCAGTGTCAGCCGATTCACTTCCAGAGCACACCAAATCATGCCAAAATCTGCCAAAATATACCAAACTGTCGAAAAGCAGTCAAGGAGTTTCAAACTTTACTGAACTGCACAAAAAGTCAGTGATATTTAGCCCAAGCCACGTTTCGTCAGAAAGGCCCAATAAGGTACAGCCGTGACCCAACATATTGCAAATGACACAAAAATTCATTTTCACAAAGTCTGCTGCCGCAGTTTTTATGATGGTAATTTGCATATACCTCAGAATGTTATGAAGAGTGATCAGATGAATTGCAATTAATTGCAAGGCCCTCTTTGCCATGAAAATGAATTTAATCCCAAACAATCCATTTCCACTGCATTTCTGCCCTGCCACAAAAGGACCTGCTGACATCATTTCAGAGATTCTCTCATTAACACAGGTGAGGGTGTTGATGAAGGCAAGGCTGGAGATCACTCTGTCATGCAGATTGAGTTAGA
>JAODJX010000136.1:24296044-24312384 GCA_026776945.1 Isichthys henryi
ATGAACATGCCCTTTCCAGCATGATGGAGCACCGTGCCATAAGGCAAAAGTGATAACTAAGTGGCTCGGGGAACAAAACATTGACAATTTGGGTCCATGGTCAGGAAACTCCACTGACCTTAATCCCATTGAAGTCAATCCTGAAGAGGTGGGTGGACAAACAAAAACCCACAAATTCTGACAAACCCCATTGATTATGCAAGAATCAGTCAGGATTTGTCCCAGAAGTTGATTGACAGCAGCCAGGGCCAATTGCAGAGGTCTTGAAAAAGTAGGGCCAACACTGCAAATATTGACT
The DNA here is from genome assembly GCA_026776945.1 of Isichthys henryi. NCBI lineage: Eukaryota > Metazoa > Chordata > Actinopteri > Osteoglossiformes > Mormyridae > Isichthys > Isichthys henryi. Next base: position 24,296,343 of record JAODJX010000136.1, read on the forward strand.
CTTTGCATGAAATTAATGTAATTTTCAATAAAAGCCTTTGACACTTATGAAATGCAGCAAACGTTGTGAAAACCAATATTTGTGTCATTCTCAATACTTTTAGTCACAACTGTGCATTAAAAAAAATCACAGCACAGCTTATAAATCTTGCTAAAGATGCAGATGATCTATCGGTTCCAGTTTGACTTTCTATATTTGAAGAGAAGTACAGTGTATTAAGATTCACTACTGCAACAGCAATTTGTTACTGTATATTCATACCAGCTACCCAACGAGTATGAATATTAATGAGTTTTGAAAATTAAAAAAGACCCCTTTCCATTGTCAGACTGTCTGCTCCATGGCCAATGAGAAATGCTCCTGTGAAATATTCAGTTGCAGCTCACCGCACAAAATGCCGGGATGTTGTTTGCTGAGCCTGCCATCATGAGATATTTGAATCGGTACATTTTATCAGAACAATGGAGGGCTCCCATATCAGAAATAAAAGGCAGGTGTGCATCAGGCCGAAGGAGCAAAGGGCAAATTAAAACAGATTAAAGCCTGCAGTACTGAAAGCAGCCACAAGGTAGAACCAGAGGGCTTGTCAGAGGGACGGGTAACGTGTTCTGTGAGTGACATGTCCACATGCTGCTGGGAACGAATCACATGACAGGAAGCAAAACACTGACGCTCTCCGCCATTGCGCCAAAAAAAGTCCAATGGTTTGTCTATTCATCTGGGTTTGTGAGTCTCTTAACCAGCAACAGGCATCTTCACCTTCAAGTGGCTGTGAAGTGAAGGGCTCTTTCCTGAAGTGGATACTTTTCTGTATTCATGAATTAGGGCATTTGTGGTGCCGCTGCTCTTCGCTCTGCCACCACAGTCTCAGCTAGAGAACAATGTTTATACATGAACCAAATCCTGAAGAGCCCTCTGCAGGTCTGGCCTTTATTAAGGAACGCGTGTGTCGCTGCCTTAGTAGGCGACAGCGGAAAAACCCACTGGGCTGGCAAATCTCGTGTGCCAAAAAGCCAGTGAGACAGGATGTAGTCAATGCACAGAGAGGGAAAACACCACTGAAACCTAATTTAAAAGCTTATATTGTGGCGTGAAGGTTTAAATTCACATGCTGCAGCGACTGAATGATTCATAATAAAATCTCCTCACGCTACAGGAAAAAGAATTGTTTATTGATCTCTTCAGAAAATTCTCTGTGTAAAAAAAAGGCACCAGACATAAAAATGAACTATTTCGAATTTGCCCTGTATTAAAGAGTTCTGAGTAAAGTCCACCCATTTTCGATAGCTGGTTATCTAGTGCAGGGTCAAAGTAAATTGGAAAAGAATTCTGGGAAACATTGGGTACGAGGCTGGGCATGTCCTGTGGAGGATACTGGTCCATTGCAGAGCACATTTATGCAAACGCTACAGAGGCCAACTCACCTAAGACATATACTGGCGGTTGGTGGGAGGAAATCTATGCCAAAAAGGGAAGAACATGCAAACACATGCTGATCCAACAACTGATATTCAGAAATTCATCCATCTTCCGAGTGCCTCTGCCGGAGAGGGTCGTAGGAGCTTATCTCAGGAAGCACAGGGCACAAAATGGGGATACGACCCAGACCATCGCTGTACACATACACATGCACACATACTGTAGGTGATCTGAAGATGCCACTTCATCTACCAGCTTATCTTTGGACTCCGGGAGTGAACTAGAATACCCAGAGGAAACCTGCACAAGGTAGGGAAAGTATGCAAACTTCACATACAGAGCAGAGGTGGGATCTGAACCAACAACCCACTGAGTCACCATGTCACTCCATCAAATTCAGGGAGTGCATACAAACTCCACATGCACAGAGCAGAGGTGGGATCTGAACCAACAACCCACTGAGCCACCATGCCATACCGTCATATTCGGGGAGCGCATGCAAACTTCACACGCACAGAGCAGATCTTGCCTCCGTGCCCCCAGCCCTGGAGGTGTGAAGCAATTTATCCATTTATACAACTGGATGCACAGTTATGGCTTTGTGTATATAGTTGATCTAATCAGTTAATGTAACAAGCTTGAATTAAACTTCTAAAAACCACTAAAAGATCCAGCTTTGTTGATTATTACATTCTATAATGTAAATCTTATAGTGAAAACATCTAAAACGTTTTGGTTATACTATAAACCAAATAATGTGTACTTTACAAAGAATATGAATAAATTAATATTTCTCCTACCCCCCACTGTCCTTTATGTTACTCTTGGCAGACCATCTCTCTGTCAAGGACTTTTCTAAAAAAAATTGTTCATTCTAGTCTCAGAACAACTTAGCTATTGTCCCAGAACAGTCTGGCTGACAGTATTGAATCCAGCAGAAAACCCTCCAGTCCTGCTAATAAAATTGTAAGACAGACTTCCTGTCTCTCCCAAAACCAAGATTCAAACATAAAAACTGAAACAATCGTGCAGAATGAGCAGCAGTTCTCTACTTTCTTTATACTTTGCTGTCCCCAGTGTCAGGGTGCAGGTGCGAGTTAATCATGGGGAATTATAGGATACCTCGGTAATTTATAGTGTCATGTCTGCCTGCCTGTGAATAATGCCCCTCTCTGTGTTTTTCAGGTTTTAAAATACAGCCCTCCAAGTTACCTGGCATGACTTCCACTCCCGCTCCATGGACCTTGACCACAGTTTGACAAAACACACCAAACTGAACGGTGTGCATTTCATTGTCTATAGTTACCTTAACCATAGTTACAAGCGAAGGCTGGTCATACTAACCCAGATTCTCACTCTGCATTGCCTCCAATGCCCATGTCAAGGTCCCCTTTGCTGCCAACATCTGTGTTTCTGGATTTCATGCATATAAATATGTAGAATGCATTACCACAGAGACAACTTCCTATCACTGTATCCGCAATGCAATGTACTGAGTTTTTCAACCATTTATAGCAAACTGAAGTGGGTTATTGAGGTGATACGATTTATGCATCACTTTTAAACAGTACGACAGGCGTGTCCTGCAAATCACTGAGATAAATTATAGCTGAAAGGCTTGGGGGGGATTTGGGAGGTAAAATATACAGCAGTGCTGGCTGACATTGACAGAACCTCCCCACCTTCTAATGGTCTGAAACATAAATTTATATCTAGCTTCTTTCCTCTTGCAGAGGTAGTTTTAGCTAAAACTACAGAGTAAATGGCTTCAGTATCTAAAGCAATTGTTTAGTTATGGTTAAAATAAACTTTTTAAACTAAGGGCAGTAAAGCAGCCATACCACCTGTAGTTCAGACTAGGTAATCCGTCTGAAGCTAAGTAGTATTAGGTCCAGGTCAGTACTTGGATGGGAGACCAACTAGGAAAGCTGGGTTGTTGCTGGAAGAGGTGTCGGTGTGGCCAACAGGTTAGCCCACCCTGTGGTCTGTGTGGATCCCAGTGCAGTGATGGGGACACTGGGTTATACAAATGGTGCTGGCATTCAGATGAGACGTAAAACCGAGATCCTGACTCTCTGAGGTCATGAATGATCCCTGGGCATTTATTGAAAGAGTAGGGGTGGTAGCCCGATATCCTGGCTAAAACTGCCCTCTGTGGCCCTATCAGATCTGGCCTCCTAATCATTCCCTATATCTAATTGGTGAATTATCTCCCGCCCCTTCACCACCTTAACTACCGTGTGGTGAGAGCACTGGTGCAGAATGGCCGCACATCATCCAGGTCGGTGTTACGCAGTGGTGGTGGTTCAAGTGGCTCCCCCTTGGTTTTGTAAAAATGCACCTTGGGTGTCTTGAAATGCACTATATAAATGTAATGTACGTTCATTCATTAATAACATTTTCTGGCAGAAATCTATAATATTTAGCATGCAGCTGGACCACGGATTTCCATTTCATCCTGGCTGAAAAAATCTGTTTGAGATAAATGTGTAAATAAATACTGCTCATTTAGGACTAAATGCACAATTAACGGGTGCATTTCACTTGTATACGAGAATATAATTATTTCAGCATCATTGCAGTTAATGGGCAATGTAATCAACACTGCGATTTTAGTGACTAATAATCACTGCCAGTATTGTTTATTTGGCGGATCTCTGGTCCAGTAATGCCAATTGATTGTTCTGTCATTGGTGTTTACATTTTTCACTGTATTGTAACGCTGTGACAGACAGCGAAAGCTTACAAAAACACCGTTATAATAATATTCAAGGCCATTGCCTTATAATGTGTTTCTGTACTGGCTCCTGTCAGTGTAGTTTATGGTATGTTTCTATTGTTTAGGTGACATAGTAGAATGGAACCATAAAAGCAATATACCTCGGAGTCCTTTTATCATGGGAGCGAAAGAAATGATCTGTAATAAAAGCTTCCGCCTCAGTAAGATTTGATTCAGTGGGATTAGCAATGAGAGGTATAAGACACATGAACCTCGTGAAGAGGGACCTTGGAATGAGAGGTCCGTCTTCATGGAGGGGCCTCTTTAATGCCTAAGGAGAAATTACAACTGCCAGGGACCCATGTAATATGATTTCACTAAGATGCCCAGGGAAATAATTTTGTTTCCTTCCCATTTTGGAACGATGACTTTCTTTATTTAAGTAACAAATTGAACAGAACTGTACTGTTACAAGTTCTGAAAAACAGACATGAACTGCTCCTTCAGTTGAGAAAACAAGTCTCTACTCATCTCCCTCAGCTCTGCTTAAGTGTTTCTCTGAGGATGTGTGACGGAAACTTACCACATTGCGTTGGGGTAAAATGACAGGTGGTTGTTTCTATGGTATTGAAGCTCCATTACTTATAGTGTTGCATAGCAACTAGTGTCTGAAGTTTTATCAACAATCCTAAAATGAAGTAATCCACCATGGCACCCACTTACCTTTCAGAGAGAGATTGTGGTTGGATATTAGCTGAGAAATGCTCAACGAAGGTGCAAATGCATCCATGTATCCTTTTTTGTAATCACTTATCCTATTCAGGGTCGCAGGGGGTCCAGAGCCTATGGCAACAATGAAAGGAACAACCCAGGACGGGGTGCCAACCCATCGCAGGGCACAATCACACCCCATTCAGTCACACGGGCACACCAATGGGCAATTTGGTAACTCCAATGAACCACAGCATATTTTTGGACTGTCGAGGGGAAACTGGAGCACCCATAGGAAACCCCATGATGACACGGGGAGAACATGCAAACTCCACACACATGGAGCCATGGCAGAGACTCCAACCCAGTTCCAGAGGGGTGAGGCAGCAGTGCTAACCACTGTGTGTTCCCCCATGCACATACACCCTTCAAATCAACTGGATTTAGGATCTTGTGGACTGAAAATAATTGTATGGGAATAACCCAGGATGAGGTACCAATCCATCACCTGCATGAGGTACCAATCCAGGTACCACACCATTCATGCCGATGGGGAATTTGGCAACTCCTATTAACTATAGCATTTTTTTTGGACTGGGGGGGAAACCAGGAAACCTGGAGGAAACCCCACGATGACATGGGGAAGCGCCTGAACCCCAGAGGATTCACCTGAAACATACATGGATGGCTGAAGCACTACGCAGCTCTAACCCCACCCAAGCAGGCCTGCCCATCTACAGGCACAGTGCCTCCTCTGTCCATCCACTCAGCGTACTCTCTGCCCTGCTGTCTGTGCAAACCAGAAGGTCCCAGGAGCTTGCCGGTAAATGGCTCAGCGCACTAAGTCTCTGTGGCTGTGATCAGAACATCAGGCGGTTCAAGCTTCGGCAGAACAGTTACGGGTCCATGGGTCCTTGAGCAAGGCCATTAACCCTCAGCTCCAGGGGTGCTACATGTTAGCTGACCCTGCACTGTGACCCTCCCACCTCCAAACTATTGAGAGCAAGAAGGCAAAGAGGAAACATTCCAATGTACTTGTGTGAATGGCAAATAAAGGATGTTTCAATGTCCTGGTCACTGCATGCATGTCTGTGTAAAAACTTGTTTCAATTAATTTGCGCAGGGGTGTAGTTAAATAGTCTTCTTTGGGCATGAAGAACAAAGAGGTATTCATATAGGAGGTTCTGATCATGGAGGAGATCTGCAGAAGGTCACCAACATCCATGAGAAGGTACAACCTCAGCATTGTTTGCAAGAAGTTGAGGGAACAGTTGGTCTTTATAGAATCTGCAGTTAGATCCTTAGACTGTATTAGTAAGTATTATGCTGTATAGTAGGTTGAAATTCTGAGTCAAAAAATGAATTCTGGTAAAGGTGTCACTTAAGCAAAGACACAATAGGTTGTTTTGTCGTTATCCAACAGTATTGTGCGGTAAGCACCAAGATTATTGTGCTCAATATCGTCAGTGGTACTGTAGTAAGAAGTGATTAACTTCAGTGTAGTGACTCTATCGTGGTGACGGATATAGTGTAAGCCATGCTAGTTACTTAATAGGAGAGTCAACCTTGTCACATCGTATGCAGTTGGCCCTTTTCTGCTGCTGGGAAAATGTCGTTATGGCGTTGGCGATGTCATGTTTGTTGACTAACTCCAGTGGGGTCTCAGCGGGGGCACTGCATAAATTTCCAGAAAAGCGCACAAGAGACAAGGTGCTACCTACCGCTCCGAAACAATGATTTTGTGCAGTGTTAGGTATTTCATAAGTTAATGAAGCGGAGAGAAATTTTGGAAGGGCAGGAGGTATGGACCGACACACTCTGAGACACAGCTGACGTATGCGATTAGCAGACTAGGTATTGGCTCCGGCTTTTGAACTTCTTGGCACATGTGTTGTAAGCCAAGCGTCGGCTGTCATCACCTCAGCTGCTGACTTCCTGCCACCCTCCAGTTCCGCTGAATGTTTCATTACGGTCTTTCCAGCTCTGCACATCTGCTCTCTCGCTGTGCTCTTCGACGAACCTTGCGAGCAAGGCCCACTTCTGGATGCTTTGGTGGTGCGTCTGAGGAAGCTTGTCATGAACGTGTCAGATGAGGGTGAAACAAACAGCACCGCCCTGGTGGAGACAAACAGAATGACATGCAGGGTAACTTTTGGCCAATGGCAAACGCTGGTGTGATTTTGAGCCGGAATTGGAATGCAATGCAATCTGGGCTTTTCTGATAAATAAAGACATACTGCAAGCAACATAAACTGAGAAAGTAATTTACATTTTCATATATTTACATCACACAATAATGTAATCGGTAGGTATCTTTGAAACCTTGAGACAAGCAGTGTAGAAAATGAATGGATGAATCATAATAGCACTGCTGTAGACAGAACTTCACACATAGAATTTCCAAAAAGGTAGAATCTGCGAATAACATGCCAAAGTGTCTGACTCCAGCAACAGAATCAGCATTTGTTGCAGATGCCTGCAGGTAAAAACTCCCAAGTTCTGTAGTTTGAGTGCTTATCACCTTCCAGAAGGGAGAAGGGTGAGCACTGACGGTGTTGGTGACTGCTGCTCTTTATGAGGCAGTGTGTGTGTGTGTGTGCGTGTGGGGGGGGTAGACAGATGTCATGGGCTGCTGGTACTGTTTCGAGCCACCCTCACCCCCCTGCAGTGCTCGATGTTCTCATACCGAGAAGCTGCCACACTGGCGATGCAGCCATTCAGGATGTAACCCATAATGCATCTGTACATAAGCATCTGTCAAAGCATTCATGCACGAGCATCTAATATCATCAAAGTAAAGTGAAATGCGTACAACTCCAGTGTATCCCCCATGATGGGTTCTCCCTGCACTTATATATTCCCCATAAATCACGTCTGTCATGTGATATTATTCTCTTGCCCAGTTAAATTAGCATTCCCGCTGCCTAAGCCAATGGGAAAATGGAAAACTCATGCAGGAACCATTAGTCCACATGGCTCAGGACCTGAGAACATGGGACATGAGTGACCTTGATAACTGGTATTAAGGTGGCTCTCAGGTCTCCATCTCACACTTAGAGGCTCCCCGTAGCTTAAATCTTAGTCAAACATCAAGGTCGTGGAATCATAAACTGTGATAAGAAGTGCAATAGAGCAGCAGAAGGTACCATGACCCTTCACACACCTCAGTGATCTGGGTCCATGAAGCTCTCCCTGCAGATTCATTTGCAGAGGATGACTAACGACGTGCCTATAATGAATAACGGTAGATCGCGTAGTATAGTCCCATCAATATCAATGGTAGTTAATCACAGACTAACTTTGATCAGTAATATATCACCAAGTCATAACTGATTAGTCTGAGATCATTGTTATAAAACTTAGGATTCCACACGTGTTTCAGTACCAAATAGTAAAAGCACTGATGCAGAGTTTGACTTTTCAAGAATGAAAGAGTTCCTGTCTCCACTATCATCCCATTTCAGGTTCATTAAAATCAATCCGCCGTGAAGGGTCATTGACTTTTTCAGTTATTTTACGTCTCGTTCCCCGGGGGGGGGGGGGGTTGCAGTATAGGAAGCGAGGGCACCTCACATGTCATGTACACAGGCACATGCAACTTAGAGACTCCAGTTAAACTCCAATAAAAATTTATGGACTGCAGGCAGAAAATGAGATTGTCCATAAGCATGGAAACAGGCGAACCTAACACACAGAGCTGGGGCAGCATCTGAACTACAGTGAGGCTACAGTACTATATGCAGTCATGGAAAAAGTTAAGAGACCACGGCACAATTTTTTCAGTTTCAGTCATTTCTCAATTTATGGGTATGCATCTCAGAATAATATATATTTTTTTGTAAACTGCAGCCTGGTTCTTCTCTGTTTCTCATTAATGAAGAGCTTCTTCCTTGATTTATGGAACTTCAGTCACTGCTGCTAGGAGCCTGATACGAACTGTCCTAGCAGTGCACTTCACACCTGCACTTAATGTTTCCCCATTCCTTTTGAAGATCACTTGATGTCATCCTACGACTCATGAGAAACCTGTCGGGTAAGTTAACGGTCATCCCTGATCTTAGAGAGTCGCTTCTGCTCTCTACCTGGCTGGTTTCTGGTCGTTCCCAGTATCTTCTGCTTCACTATACTCTTCGATACTGCTGTCCTAGAAATTTCGAACCTGAAAGCAACCCGCTGCTCAGCGTATCCTTCTGCCAGAGAATCAGGGCCACGATTAAACCAGGATTTAAAGATATAGAGTGATCTCTTAATTTTTTCCATGGGTGTATATAAATATGTGTGTGTGTATATAATCTACACTAATTGAAACTGGATCCTTATGCATGTTCAAACTACTTAACGGATAGACTCTTCTCTGTCCTCCCCTTTTCCAAGATAGGGTGACCAGATAATCCATGTCAAGGAGGATAGTTTGAGCTAGGACTGGATTTGTATACTACCTTTTCAATTAGAAGAACCTGGATTTCACTTAAACACTGAGTTCTATATTATATTGTATATTGCATTGTACATGGCCATTGTCTTGTCTTGGCTTTACTTGACTGTGTCTGTATCTATTACCTGTGTGTGAAACACTGACAACCGGAGACAAATTCCTTATGTGTGAACATACTTAGCCAGTAAACTGGATTCTGATTCTATTATTGGTAGAAGGTTTTACTTGAATACACAAAAGGAATGCTTCACCCCTGACATTCATTCACTGTACAACCCATGGTGCAATATTCTTCATTTCTGAGCCATTACTCCAGAATTGCATGCAATACCTTCCCTGACATTCTCTGCACTCTTTCTGATTATTGTAGATTGCGTCAGAAGGGCGGTAAGCCCAAGGCGAGGTGAAAACACAGGAACAGAGAAATGAGGGATTTGATTAAATGTGTATTTCAGCGTGTTTCCATGTAAGAATTTGACACGTTAGCTCGAATGGCATTTTCCTAATTAACTAATATCAGAGTGTAGATTCACTGCTTAATCCTCTTGAAGCTGTAATTAATAGCACTGAGATCCAGCCATTTGAATTTTCTCCTTCGTATTACATCACTGTTGTATTTGGCTTTTCAGGGCAGCAGGGGTAGGTCAAATTACCAGTAAATACATCATAATTTGGAAATGAGGCTTGAAAAATACCCGTAAATAAATGATGTCTTGGAAATTAGGCTGACAAAATCCCATCCTGAAACTTCAATCTAACATCTGACATGTGTACTTCCTCCTGACCTTTGAAGATAGTGAGGTGTGAGTGTTGTTCCTTGGAGAACACCAGGTGTTAGAAAGTGTTACTGAGTTCCTCTTTGTGTTTCTCAGGTTGCAATGATGGACTGAAGGCAATGCTTCTCCGCCTTCCTATTCACCCGCCTAAAACTTCTGTTTTGTCTTTTTCTATTTCTGTCATCTGTTTTGAACGTCTACATGAGGCTATCTAATCTAGTGTGTGGAAAAGACTCCCAAAAAGGTTACACTGGATAAGACAGTAGGTCCAGAACATCCCATGCTGGACCGCTCGCGATAGATTGCCATGGATGGGGTGTGGATTGTCTGGCTGGCCATTTAGGATGAAAGTCCTTTGACCACGTAGAAGACATCACAGATGATGGTACTAACTTTGTGTTCATTCTAAAGTACAAATCCAGACCAAGATTTTGTTTCAACCAACCAGTTAAGTAGTCTGACTTTGACTCTCTATACTCAACTGGTTGGTTCAAAGAAAGTCTTGGTCTGAATTTGTACTTTCTGAATCTGAACTTTCCACCTCTGGTTGAATATAAACTCAATGGCCAGGAGCTCACGTCAGATGTTTGCCTTTAGTCTGCAATGCTATCCTCTTGTGGTCAGACACTAGATTACACCCAACCAAATCATTGGTCACATCACCTCACCCCATGCTGTAAACTGTTTAAGCCAGACAGGGGCATCTATGAAGAGTCTGGTGGAGCAAAATGGGGAAACACCATGCAAAATCAAACAGGAGAACATCAAAGCCATTCCACACAATGAGAAAACAAACAAGAAGCAGAAATCCAGGTGGAAGATTATGGTTCTGGTGTCAAAACCATTGTCAGGATTTCAGGACGAAATTACAGTATTGTTACATTCTTTTCAGAAACAAGGGATGGTCATCGCTACATGTTAAAAGACATAGGAGGACCTATAACCAACTGCACTTAATGATTTGCTGCAATTCAAACAAATCCATCCATCTTCTGACCACTTAACCTGGTGAGGTTCACGAGAAGCCTCTCCCAGGCAGAACAGGGCATGAGGCTGATCACCCTGAACAGGATGCTGGTCCATCACAGGGCACATAATGGCACAACCAGACACTACTGGCAAGTCAGAGACACCAGCCAACCTAACTGCATGTCTTTGGACTACGGGAGAAAACCTGCACAAAACAGGGAGTACATGCACACTGCAGACAATGAGCAAAGGTGGGATACAACCCAGCAGCCCTGGAGGTGTGAGGCAGTCATGCTTGGAGATGCTGCTTTAATTGCAGAATATCATATTCACATGCATGTCATATCTGATTACTGTAAACCAAGAAAGTCTGTTTGACCCTCATGGTTGATGTTGTAGAGCTGACATGTAGAAGAAAACGTCAAGGCGTATAAGAAATGCATACGTGTCTAAAAATTAAATCCTGTGAACATGTGGCAAGCGGAGACATTTTTAAAACAGAGAGGAGGAAGATGGAGCTGGTGGTGAAGAACGTCTCAGTGACAGACCGCCTAGGAAAGAGAGAGGGCTCACATGACAGCTGAGCACATGGACTTGGCTTGTCACCATGGAGAATTGGGGTGGGTGGGAGGAGAGGGTGGAGCTAGACCCATCTGCCCCCTGCTGGCACTCATTCTAATTACAATCTCCAGGAAGCCCTCTCTGTAGGTGGACTTGCTCATCACATGACATCAGCTACGCACTTCATAAAAAAGAGGTTGCGTGCAAATCAAGTAATTCCCCACACAATGAAAATCGAAAAAGGCAGCTGGCCCACACCATCATGCCTGCATCACACAGTGATATTCCAGGACTTCTCAAAACTCCACCATTAAAGGATCTGTAGTTCAGAATCAGAACTTCCCTGCACCAGATCAAGCATATTAAAGGCATTACATGAACTCTGATTCATCCTCTGCCTTTTTTAGAATAACATGATTTCACGAAGCATAAAAAACTCAGCAACATGGATTTCTACCTACTTTTAGAATTTAAATATTTCCACCTCTTAGTTTATATATCATGGGTCGGTTCTGATCTGCAATCCACTGCTTGTTATGTCTTTCACGCGTCAACACTACGCTTCAGCTTGGTTAGGGTATAAAGGTGGATAAAGGTGAGGGTACAGAATGCATATTCCGGATATTGGTTTTCTGGTTATTATACTAAATGACTGCACAGTAATCAATAATTTAGTCAATAATTATCGATTTGAGTGAATGGTTTGCAGATATAGCTCCCACTGGCTAAAATTATCATTAGCAAGGCAGAAGGATACCTGCAAACCATAAATCCTCTGGGCAGCAAACTTCATTCCATCCTACCTTGACTCTTTGTCATAGAAATCTCACAGCCATTTTCTCTCTCCGGTTCTGGAGAAGCGCTGCCCACTCAGGTCCATCTGCTTCCTGCAGCTGGGGCATGGTTTTCCGCATGATAAGTCCGGTGGCAGGTCCATCTGCCCCCAGGTTCTGGCTGCCGTGGGAGGCAGCTGGCACCTGTGGCCAGGAGTAGAGGGTGAGGTCAGGAGACCCTGCCTTTCCCGCTGTGCTGCACCTGTGGGCTCCAGAGGGCCAAATCAATCTTATCTTCACTGATGTCTGGATGCATAGACTTCCAGGAAGAAACATGGACCGGATCCATAAAGTACAGGGCTGGGGTAGAGTTACAGGGCAGGGTGAGGTAAGTCGGGCTGAAATGACTCCGGTTGAAAGACTGAGGTGAGGTAGTCGATGACACTAAAGTACATGCAGGCTGGAGAGTCTCTGTACTCCTCTGACCACGCCCCCTGGTGGCTCCTGGTGGGAGTATGAATGATAGAGTGACTGCACTTGTGTGTGCATTCGGCTTTGTGAACAATGCTATGGTCACCAGGGTGACACACATGAAAACCTAAGCTGTGCTGTTGATGCCTGTATAATCACTCTTAATTATTCATAATTATTCCCGGTGCAGACTGGCTTGCGCTGTTCTGCTACAAGCCAGGCCAGCTTTTCCACGGCAGCATGGGGGATATTATATTCCCAGTGGCTCCTGGGACCCCAGGTCCTCAAGCCCAGTGGGACGTTTCTAGAAGAGGTGACGTCTTTGCAAGGGGCCGGGACCACCTCAGCCGACTCCGCTCAGGCCTGTGCAGGCCTGGGATTCATCCAGATCCCTGACCTCCATCATAAAGAGTGAGTTTAGCACTGTGAAGAAACTTACTTGTTCTGGCCATTACCCACAGCTTCTGACCGTAGGAAAGGTCAGGTATGTAGCCTTTAATGATGAATACTGACAAAACAGATGTCTCTCCTACCTGAATTCCCACTGATTTGAAAATATTCAAGCTTTGAACATTTACATGAATAATAATATATAAACAGTGGAGTGCTTGATCATGACTGTATAATTGTGTGTTTTATGTTCTTATGTTCTGATTTGAGAACAGCTGGTGGCGGGATTGATACACTTCTGTGAAACATGTGCCCTTCTGGAAGAATCTCTGCTTTGATTTCACCCTGTGGGCAGCAGGACACAGACTCATGTCATGGCCACTTACTGCCGTTATGTCGCACTTGGGCTTTGGTTTCGGGCTGGCAGATGGAGGCAGAGAATCGTAGGCAGACAGGATCCAGGATCCAAAAAAACAATCACGGAGTGTGTGAGCTTATCCTTTGAGGGCTCTTGGTCAAACTACAAGGTGTCTGGGTCACTGAAAGGGCACGGAGGCAAAATAGAGATAAATAGGGAACTTGTGGGTATTTCTGGAGTCGGTTGAGATCAGAAATAACTGGCTGAGGTTAAGAGAGATGCAAGGTTGGTTGGGAGGGGGAAGGCTCAAGAAAAAGATGTTTGCAAAGGAGAGGGAGTTGATAAGACAAGCGGCCAGAGTTAGAAAATGTTTGTCGCAAAAGGTCCATGCTGTTGATCATGTATTGAGATATGATAGATTGTGCTAATGCAGAAGATTTTGTATGCATAAGGGACATATAAGCAAAGATACTACTAGTAGTAGTATTGAACTATGAGGGTGTAGATTCAGTAGGGGATGGGTTCTGTGACAGACCTCGAGTGAGGAAATGGGAGTGTAGGCTGTGTAGGTCGTGCTGTGATATGAAATGCACGTTGAAGGGGATTTAAGCCACGGGATGGAGTGCCCCCGGTCATAATTGGTATGCTTGTTTTTTTCTTGTTTTGCAAGCAATGTGCCTCTTGAGCCAGCAACCAATCATAAATGATATACAGAACCTCTTGAAATAATAACCAATCATATATGATGAGCTTTTTAATAGGTGATTTGTTTTCGAGAGAAGTAAGGTCAATCTGCGTTTTAGCGAAACTTCAAACAGGTATATAAACTGCTGTTAATGTTCGTTCGGTGTGCCACCACGTTGGGCCAGGAAAACTGCCACTTTTAGAGAAACTTTACCTTTTCTTATCTTATGAAGTCTCAACGTGAATTATTTTAAGCGTTGGTCAAGTAGTAATAGCGATAGTGATTTTACATCTTCCACATTTCAGTCGGGCTTTTATAGTTAAACAAGACAGCACATATAAGTGGATCTGCCGGGCATTTATGTCTAAACGAGGCAGCACATAGATATCCATGTACCTATTTTTTAACATAATTGTTATTGGAGTGCTGGGGATATTTAATAACCTCTAATATTAAATGGACCCCAAACATGCAGCCAGGCCTTGATGCCTGAGCCCACGCCCAGCTCTGGCCCTCTCTCCCCTGCACGCTTTCCTTGTGCTGAAGCAGGAATGGTTTTCAAACCACCCTCCCTCTTCTTTTAAACCCTCCTCCACTCCTGCACCCAAAAACGTGCCCGTTTTCTCCATCCATTCTCGTGTCACATGATTCATCACCATCTGAACCACATCGAGGCTTACAACTAGGTAATAACATCTCAGAATTCAGTTGGTGTGCTCTAATTTAATGAATAGGACACACTTGCATTCTTTGCCTTGAATAAGATTGTGGCTGATTAATAATATTTAGAGACTCTGCCGTTTCCGAGGAAACAGCACAGGGAGAAACACCCAGTTCTCTACATGACTGTTCCCTTTAATAGTCTGGGAACGCGCTGTTGTGTTTGGAATATCATGCATTTTTGGTGTCATTACAGGTATTTAGCCAGTGAGATCAGGACATGGGAAGAGTTCCTGCTTGTAAAAGAGATAAATAGTTTTGCAGAAGTAAATTTTCCTACATTTTAAGGTTACAGTTGGAGAAACATTTACTTCATCAAAATCTTTGCAAGAGTCTGAAAACCCTTATGAAAAACCCCATTAAATCGTTAAACTGCACAGGCAGAGTCAGTGAATTTTACCTCCAAAAACTCACGACCTGTATTAGGAGAAATCATGACTCTATAACCTGGAAGCTTCCCCCCCCCCACACACGCAGACACACACACACAGACACACACACAGAAGGGTACCCCTAACTTATTTGGGAAAGCTCTTTCATTTATATGGGTAAAATGAAAACTATAAAAATGACAACCTTAACCCCCACCCTGCCCTAACCATAACCACAAGTAACCAAGGAAAATACAAGAGTTTTTGCATTTTCAGTTTTTTCATTGCAGTCACAGATTTTTATTAAATTGAGTTTTCCCGTATGGGGGATGAATCACTTTATGGGGATGAATTGTGTTGCACACGCGCACACACACACACACACACACACACACACACAAACACACATCTTTTCCAACCTATCTACACTGCAGGACAAATCTGATTAGATGCATGTTAAATTCAACCAGCCTGTCTCAGCCGCTAAAAAATTAAGGGTTGATTGAAATACCCTCAGGTAAGGAGCACATTCATTCACTCCTCCTGTGCTTCATTACCAGCCTTCACCACTTCCTGTTCTCTCTCCACAGACAGGCATGCCCTGGTCCTGAAGTTGGGGGGGGGGGGGGGGGGGGGGGGGGGGGGGGGGGGGGGGGGGGGGGGGGGGGGGGGGGGGGGGGGGGG
>JAODJX010000136.1:24312484-24326418 GCA_026776945.1 Isichthys henryi
GGCGAAATTTCTTACACCCCCCTGGTGTTCATTTCCCCCCTTACCCCCTTCCGTTTTCGTCACCACCCCCCGGGCTTGCCGGGGCCCGCATTTTTTGCCCCCCCCCCCCCCCCGTTTTCCGCTGTCTCTCCCTTTGATGCAAACAGCCCTCTTTTGTTCTCGTTCCTCCAATGCATATTGTTAGCATTGCCCCCTCTGCTGTCCCTGAATAAAGCCCTCCATTGCTTCCTGGTCCCTCTATAGATTCACCGTTCCCCAGTGACCACACCAGATGTGCTCCTCTGCCACACAGAAAGGCTGGTTTTCTTGTTACGCAATGAGCCTCCCCCCGCATGATTTTAATTATGACTAACTGCCCCTCTTCAGAGCCTGAGACTAGGCACTAAATGTTCTACTTGCAGCATCTGCACAACTTTTAATGATTAGTATTAGTTTTAATTTTCCATATTTTTTTCCAGCTTAATTGCTTCTGTACTGTATAACTACAATTTCAATACATTTTCTTTATATAAAATAACAACTGCAGAAAACTGCTCCTCTTAATTCACAATTTAATGTGCTGAATAAATTAAGAAGTGTCTAGAGCTTTGTGCAGCCTTGCCGCCCACTAGTACAAAGTATTACTGCACCCCCACCAAAATGTGTTAAGTAGAAGATGCAATGTCCAGGCCTGGACTGGCCATCACCAAGAAAGCCCAGCATCATCTCTGCTTCCTATGAAGGCTGAAGGAGGTCAGCCTCCCCCTCCCATCCTCATCACGATTTACTGAGGGACCATTGAGAGGTTGCTCTCCTGCTGAATCACTGTCTGGTTCGGCCACTGTAGCATCGCTGACCATAAGTCCCTGTACTTCAAAGTGAGGACAGCAGAGAGGATCATGGGACCTCCTGTCCCACCCATCTCCAAACCGTAGAGGAAACATGTTATCCACTGCACAAACAGCATGGTGACAGACCCCTCCCATCCACCCCACCGACTGATCATCCTCCTGCCATCTGACAGAAGGTTCCTGAGCATCCGGACTGTCACTACCAGACACTGCAACAGTTTATTCCCCCAGGCAGTCAGGCTCCTTCTGCCCCCTGAGGGCTGACACTGTCCCTGCTACTCATCCCCCAATCTCAAAGACTACCCACATCAGATGCCCCCCAACCACCCTCCAATAATGCTGCTATTTGGTCTTCTTTACATTTTTTAAATTACATTTTCACATCCTTTATTTGCACTACTTAGCACATCTGCACAAAATCAAACATAGTTTTGTACATTATTTATATTTAAATTGTATTGCATCATGTTGTTGATTTTAGGCATTTGTTTGATATATGTTGATAATAAAGACCTTTTCGGTCTTGAGTCTGGCATGCCTGGCATTTTCATTGTGGGGATGATTTTATTGTGGGACCCCCCACCCCGACTCAATCTGTAAAATTCTTCATGGGGACCCCAAAGTTCAGGGCTGAGTTTTTATCCCCGTCTAGTTCTGGTTGTGTCCCAGCTCAGGGAGTGGGCCGTGTACATGCAATGCGAAGGATCCATCACTAGGGGGCAGAAAATACCAAAAATCCTGAGACTCAGGCGTACACTTTATAAACAAGGCAGCCATTTAATAACAGCAGGACTGTTCCCCGACAGCTTGGTCACGGTTTATGGAACATTTTTAATAAGAAGGAATTTTAAGAATTCTGAGCTACATTCACAGGAATGCGGAAAGTAATTTCAATTAGACTCAAGCGCCACAGATGCGGCTGATGCTCTTCGCCAAATCTAACATTACCTGTAATCAGGGAAACCAAACAAACAGAGGGACACACTTTGATTCGGTTCAATAAAACGCCGCAGACAATGCGAAGCAGGCGGGGATGCCCCCGTGATAAACATGTGTAACTGATTTGACTTGGCAAGTGCTTTTCACTAGAAGGTGAGAGGTGGCACAAAGGAAAATGTAAGTCTTTACCTTTGTATGTTAAATGATTAGCGTAATGGACACAATACAGAAAAGGCGTCAAAGCACCACAAGACCTTCGTTTAGGACTCTTGTGAATTTAACAGTGTGATGTTCATTTACTGAGTGATTTCACAGCTGGACTAATTTAACAGTCAAAAAAGACCCCCAAAAGACCCCTGACAATCTGAGATCTCAGAAATGATCCCAAAAAAAAGGGGGGGGGGGTCCTCAGACCTGAGATTGCAGTGCAACCAATAATACTGTAGTTATGATTGCAGCATGGTTGGTGTTGGCCAGCAACAGTTTATTAGCAAGTGGTTTGAAAGCCGGAGACAATTTCTAGACAGCTGGAAAACTGGCTTTGGTTTTTGGGTCACAGATGGTGGTGAGAAGTCCACAGCTCTGGAAAGACTCAGACACCCCCCAAGGCTGGGGTTTTAGGATGAAGGGGAGAAGGACGAGGAGATGGGCTGGTATGTCTGCTAGGGGAGCAGCTGACCAACTGGGAAACATACATTTCCTGCCATGGTGAATTGCATCATTGCATATGGGAACCAGCCCCACCAAACTTCAGAAAATCGCTATCAGTCGTATGTTTTTCTGTGGACGGAAAAACATACGAGACTAAGCAGGCAGCCAGTGTGACATGCCAACCAATGGAAATGTATTCCTGTCTGTGTTTAGGCTCCTTGCATAGTCGGCCAATGCATGAAAAATAATGCGTGCATGTTGGCTTTACACAAGATAATGCCTCAAGCATCTCGACACGTCGGGGGAACCAGAGGATTGGGAACCTTGGAGCTGTGAGTACCTGCCTTATCTATCCAGAATCATCTTCCCTGTTGAGGTGATCCTGAATTCTATCGCAGGAAATGCAGGGCACAGGGCATGGGTGTCTGGACAGGCTGCTGGATCACCTACAGGGGTCCACCAATGCGGTCGTGCAATATGAACGGCTTAGAGAAGCCAAATCACCTGCCCATAGTGAAACCCACAAAGAAACCAGAACCCGAACGCCCGGAGGTATGAGGGACTGTGCTGCCCCCATCTTCCAGTCCAGTCGGTACTGAGGGGTCATAATCGAAAACCAGCCTGGAGGGGGAACAGAGAGAAAGTTCTGCTGGGGGGTTTGCAGGTATCTCCACAAATGACACAAGCTATTACATATGAACGAAAGTAACCAATTTGTACAATTTGTTATGGTATAAAAACTTTTCGTACAGTATAAAAGCTATATAGTTTAATGAAGTCGCTCAGACTTAAATATAAGAAAACAGAAAACACAACAGCTGTTATGACTGGAATCTGTCAAATGGTGCGATTAGTAAAAACAAATGATTTAGTTTTACGCTGCCTGGGATTAGCCCCCCCAACCAACTGTGACCAAGACAGATGGATGGACAGAGGCAATACTTCAATTAGGTATACAAATGGGAACTTTGCTGTGCTACCTCACTAACAAAGAATGACGATGACAACATCGACAGGGAGTGATGCCATTAGATGGTGCCAGCAGTAAAGATGCTTTTAAGTAAGAAGGGCTCCATGACAGTGGGTCAGAAGGCCCACAGGAAGAGGTCAGCTTATGCCAACAGACCGTCATCGGCCCACAGGCCGCTCAGGAGCACAGGGACATGCTGGGAACAAACAAGACCTTGGATATATGCTTCCTAAAATAAACCATTTTCGTATTCCAGCCTTAATGTTTACAAATGTCAGCCCTCCTTTGGGAATTCAAATTCAGGCTGGGTCCCCCTTTGTACGCTCATGGGAGTTTTATTTACACAAAAATGTTCTTTCTGAGGGCAGAACGAAAAGTGATTGGTTCAGAGAGATAACCAATAAGACTGTACAGGAGGTGGATCCAAGCAATTAGAAGAGGCAGGACCAAGACATCTGATTGGTTGGTCTGACATCTGACCAAGAGCTGACTGGTTATCTCTCTGAACCAATAATTTTTTTTTGTTCTACCCACTGCACATTTTTGTGTAAGTAACTCCCACGGACCCTTTGTATAGCTGACCTAGTCCTGCTGCAGTCATACGTAGAATGGGCTGGACCTGCATTTCCTATCCATCCATCCATTTTCCAAACCGCTTATCCTATTGCGTCGCGTGGGGTCCGGAGCCTATCCCGGAAGCAATGGGCACGAGGCAGGGCACAACCCAGGATGGGGGGCCAGCCCATCGAAGGGCACACTCACACACCATTCACCCTCACATGCACTCCTACGGGCAATTTAGCAAGTCCAATTAGCCTCAGGGAAACCGGAGTACCCGGAGGAAACCCCACGATGACATGAGGAGAACATGCAAACTCCGCACACATGTGACCCAGGCGGAGACTCGAACCCGGGTCCCAGAGGTGTGAGGCAACAGTGCTAACCACTGCACCACCATGCGGCCCCCGCATTTCCTATCGCTTACCTTATTTTGTCTACCTGACATTTTCACCTCCACCCAGCTACTTAATCACCCGTATGTAGAAAGAACCAGACTAAGGTGGTTTTTATACCCGTTGAACATCACCTTGAGGCAAATGTCAACTTGATTTCATGACGTTTGTGCTCAGGCTGGTATATTGTATACCCAGCATCTGATAGTTACTGATCGTAACATTAGATGACAGACATCCCACCTCTCCCAGAGGTTACAGGATTCTCCGCAAACTGACAGCAGCTCGTTGACACCCGCAAATAATACGTATTGTCCTGGAAATCTGTACCGCTATTCACCGGTGGTAAAAATAACCGGCAAGGAATTTTACCGCTGCAATCTCACCATAGACTTTACCACCAATCTCTAGCCCCAGTCAGCAAATTTTGCCACCCCCCCCCCCCAGTTGTCAATACATATATTATTATTAATTATTATTATTAATACAGTATTACCATAACACCATCCAAGCACTGGCTGGCACCCCCACTCTCCTGGATGCCCCTCCTCTGCCTCCATAAAATCTAAATCTCTATGGTGTCTGAAATGCAGCGAACTTGGATGAAATCACTGCTGAGTCAATTAGCAGAATTTCTGCTAGTTTAACATTCAACAAGTATAATCCAGACTGTTTTGTTACACACATTTGTGACAAACATTAATAGTGCACGGTGGTATCAGTAACGTGTGAAAGAGAACCTCTCTTCTGTGAACAGGAAGTTCATAGTAGTGTGTTGAATCATGTCAGTGAATGGTGAGTGATTACCATACATATATTTAATTTATAGTCATGTGTTCTGAAACGAAGTTGGCTGATTATCAACCTATGAAAACTGTTTGAAGAAGTGTGGTCTGACCTGGGGAGGGACAGGGTGCCAAGAAAAGTGCTTAACAGTTAGGTCTACAATTAAGTTTTACAGAAACTTTCTGTTCTATCAGTGTTCCCGTTTCATTTACACAACTCTGTCCCCCCAAGATTAAAAATGAAAATGAAAGCACAGATTTGTCCTGCGCTGGCCTAACTCTGGATTCCCCATACCCCCATATCCGTTGCTGACACAGCCACTGCTGTTGCACGATCGCTGCCTAGCGTGTCATCGTGGAGATAATCTGGCCCGCCTTCTGGCAGATGGGGGTCCAGGCAGGCCTTGACATGTCCCTCGGCCTCAACCCCCTGCAGGAGAACGCTTCTTGTGGAACTGCGTGGGAAGCCTGTGAGATACTGTCATCATCTATGTGGCGGCTTGATCGGTGCATTATTAACAGAAGCACGTCCATGCGATGCCCTCTGTCGATGTCCCTCCTACACTTATGGAAATTGGAGTTCTTTCTTTCCCCTGCAGTAATCTTCACTTAAAATGTTTTAAGCCTTTCTGGATAAAGGGATTTGCTGATATTTAGGATCGAAGGAGGCAGCCGAACAAGTCTCCGTGGAGGACAGCGCTTGAGTTAACTAGCATAAAGTTGGACTTTTGAGGAAGCTGGAAATGTAAAAGAATGCCTAGAAAACGGTTTAACTTATTTGGAAAAACTGACAACACAAGATGACTTTTGAAACTGCGTGGAGGATTAATTTTGATACATCTGGGGAACATATTATAGTAGCAGTATTATATAAGGCAACACATGAAGACGACTGAGCTGCATCTTTACAAGTAATGGTATGGGGATAAAACGTAGATGATAGGTTAGAATGTGAAGCAGGACTCAGAAGGATCTTGGTGATGGAAACAGACTGTATTTATATTATTTATTATTATTATTGTTATTATTTGTAAGTCTATATCTCGAATTCTCTGTTGAACTAAAAGTCTGAAGCTGTAAACTGGGGTGGCTAGTGGAGGTCACTTTGACAGTCATGTGGTAGAGGAACTGGTGGGGGGAACGGTCACAGCGTCTTACTACATGACGTGCATCCCAGATGCAGTGGAAGATCAAATATGGCCGCCGTAATTTAAGCCACTGGCACAACGGGGAGTGCACTGTGGCCGCAGTCGCCTCCCTAGGCTTATTATTATGGCCAACAGCAGGAGGCCTTACCCCCGCCAGGAATACCTGTGCCATGCTGCTGGGTCAAGGAAGAGGCTGCCTAAATCTCTCCCACAGGGTAGCCAAGAGTGCTGGGCTCCATGAATGTACACCTGATCAGTGAGAGGCCCAACGTAAACTCCTGTCAGGCTTGTCTTGCCGTTTTTAAGGAACGTTAGCACCGGGAATTTCAGTCCCCAGGCTACAGTCCTCGGTTTCCCAGAGGCCCTTGCTGTTTATGTCTGTGATGAGCCAAAGGCTCACGGTGGAGCCTCGATTATGGAGCCAGAAGGCGGAAGCGACAGGTCAGACGCCCCGGAAGGCCCTGCAAAACCACCCCACTTTCACTCAGTATCAGTGCCATGGGGGGCTAGTCCCCCAAATGATCACCTGCACCCCCCAAGCAGAAAGAACAAAACGAGAAGAAGAAGAAGAAGTAAGACGACGTGTAACTTACTGAGTACTGAGCGAAAGTATTAGGCAGTCAAAAGAAAAGTTTAAAGCTTTTTATCTGGGTAGTAAGTGCACTTTTGCTGAGAGCAAAATCCACAATTTAGCATTAGAACTTAAATTAAGTTAAAATTAAGAGCAACTCAACAAAAACTAGTAAGAATCGCTCAGAAAAGTTACTGATATCTAGTTGGATGGCTAGAGGAACACCACTCAACCAATCCATGTATTTATTAAATTTCACTACTAGCTCTCTTAATTAAATAATCTAATTAGTCAAAAATAGAGAATGAGATATTGATTAACCATACGAGTTGTGCTAGTGGGTCCAATAAAAAAAATGCATACAGTAGGTGTATTGGACAGTCGCTGCAAATAGTGAGGTGACTTCAGCAGGTTTTGAAAAGGCTAAGCTGATACACGTTGACAGGCATAATAGCATAGTTTTACACCAATATAAAAAGCATTTCTACATCATTTTCTTTGACTGCCTAAGACTTTTGCACAGTATTGTATATCGTAGCCCTCCACATGCCCCCCTTCCCACAATTTTTAGTGGGAATCTGCCAAAGGGCCAGTGTTCTGTTTTAGTTTGGACAGAATTGGGTCCAGGAGGCCCAACTTGTCTGCTTACTTGGGATCAGAATCGGCAGAACTTTCCATGATGCAGCCTAAGCTCCAGCAAGATCTCCTGGCAGTATGACTTACATCATTGATAATCGTAGTTCAGCTTCTAAACGGATTCACTTTGACACACAGAAATCCCCAGATGAGAGAAGTCAACAAGCTGCTCTAAGGTGATTGGATGCAGGCAGCCCCACTCCACCCCCAGTCTTCACATATAACCCTTGTTTCTGTGTTTAACTTTAGCCGTAGTTGCTGGCATCTCATCTCACAGACCGTTATATCTGAGGGGATACATAAGGCTGATTTAGTAGTTAGTTTAGCAGGTGTAAGTTTGCACATTTACTTCGTGTCATGTTTAAAAATACCAACAAAAGTACTTTAAATTAGATTACACAGTTACACAGGGTTTACCATGGTTTTAAATACTCCTCATATCCGGGACTGATTAACCCCCCTTTGTTAGTTTGTAACTAATGGCAGAGTCAAGCCTGCTGTCCCCAGGAGCCACCAGCTGCCCACAGGTCTGACTGACCTCGGTGCACGTGTGCATGACCTGCTTTATCCATGTAAACACAACACACCTCATTCTTCACATGCCCCGAGGCTCAAGGAATCAGAGCAAAATGTGTGTTTATGTCCGAGTGTTTTGGAAACCAAGCAACCCCCTCCCACCCCAGAGCCCTGTTGCTAGACAACCAAGGGTAAGAGCCAAACAACCCCCCAAGTTCACCCCTGCCCCCCAAGGGCCAGAAACCCAGACATACCTGAGCTGTCTCTCAGCAAATGCTTTCAGAGCGTGCAGCGAGTTGTCCCGTTTGGAGAGTTCAGCTGTAAATCTCTCCCGACCGGCGGAATGTTCCAGATGCCGCTGCTGTCCTGTACTGAAAGTGGTTTGTGGGAACTGCAGCAGTGGTTCCTGACCTGACCAGGGAGGGGCGTTGCTTAAAGCGCGGCATTTTTAACTGGTCACCGTTGAGCTAAGAAGCATTTTGGTGACTTCTAGCGTCCTGGGAACAGCCGCCAGCTGGGGTCAAAGGTCACACCCACACAGCAGTATCAAACCAGCAGTGCCACCAGTGGGCATCTAATGGGCACTAATGGGCATCCATTGTGAAACATTATTCAAATAACTGAGTTTTAATAACTGTTGAATGGTGAATAAGAATATAGAATTGCTACTAGCCACACAAATTAAATTCTTATCGTACATAAGTACTCCATTAGATGGCATTGAGGGTAATATGATTCACTTTGCAACATTGTTTCAAATCATGGCACCGCCTATTCTTCCTTTTAGGAAGAGACCCGAGTTATTCCAGTGAGTCTGAAGAAAAATTACGCAATAAAGAGGACAACATAAAGAGCTGATTCACAATCGAACATAATACGGTAAAAGATCACGGCCAAGTACATTGCTGTGACCGTTTAAGAAAAGACGATGACTTCTCATGGCAATAAATTAATTTGAAATGTCAGGAGTGAGTGTTATAAACAGCAACAGACTGGGTTCATTCATTCATTCATTCATCTTTGCCTACAAATGGTTACTTCAATATTAGTTTAAATACTAGAATTCATAGCCATAAGTGGAAATTAGCGGGAGAACATTTTTAAACTGAATTTAAGAAAACAATTATTTACACAGCGTGTAGTTAGAGTATGGAATAGTCTTCCTGCTAGTGTAGCACAAACTAAAACTCTGGAGTCCTTTAAATAAGATTTTAACAACTCTGAGATATTAGTTAAGTTCTCCCCAAACGAGCTTGATGGGCCGAACGGCCTCCTCCTGTTTGTAAATTTCTTATATTCTTGTGTTCTGACTAAAGGGTAGCAGAGACACTGGCCACCATGGCTGGGGGAGAAGTCACACCCATCACAGAGCTCACAATCTCACACATGATCATGCGCTATGGACTCAGAGACACCAAGTCACATAACTGCATGTTTTTTTTGGGCTGGCCAGAGGAAACCTGCACTAAACAGGAGAAAACCGGGTCAGGACTGATGCTTCTTAACAATCCCAGGAGTGAAACATTTTGGGATAATAATACTTGGAGTTGGGGGAGTGGGGGAGGGGGCACTGCCATATACTGTAAATTAGATCTCGAGGGCACAGACAGCTTTCTACAGCCAGGTGAAGGAGAGAATTAAAGGGCACAGTTTAAGTAAATACTGAAATGCTTTAATCAACACGTTAAACAATATTTTGCATACAAAACGGTAATAATCTTTGGAGAAGCAAGATCAGCTCCTTTCACTATAAATGCCACATATAGTCATGGGAATTTACAAAACACACATTTCCCATAGATTCAGTCCTTTGGTTTAAAAATTCCCTGTTGCAAGCGGCTTCGATTGCATAGCATTCTGATTGTAGAAACGTAAAATGTCCTTTATTCCGTCTGGCGCTCATCGACCGCCACGTGCATAGGGTGATCTGTGTTTATTCGGCTACTATCTCTTTGCGACCCACTTTCTGCTCTGTATAACAAAACTCTGGCCAGGCTCGGGTTGGATCAAGCAACCATAAAAGTTCCCCATTTACTGGTTACAAAAATATAGCATATAGAAAGTGACCAGACTAACATTAGTGTTACAAAAGCTGTATACATCACTCTTATCTCATAATTCCTGAAGCAGGCTGAGGTCTGGCTTCAAGCCAAGTCTCTGTCTTGCGATACGCGAGTATAATCACGAAGAGAACACATTGGCTGGCAAGTAAAGTTTTCAGACAAAGTGCAAACGTCATTAGTTATGAAAGCTTATGTTTCCACTGCAGCTATGGCGTCTCCCCTGAGGGAAGGGATGTCACTTGGGGAACGGAGCCCCAAAAATATACATGATATATGTATCTTCCAGTTTTTTTTGGCATTTTGTTCCTCAGAATCCCCTCAGCATGATGAGAACAAATGTCACCATTGTCCCCCCCTGGGGAACAGATGGGCGCTCTGGGAGGGGCGTCCGAGCAGGACTCGTTCTGAGGCTGCGTCATGCACACGGCCCCCACCGGGGGGTCTACTTCCCGTCGCTCACGGAGCAGTCCTCCGGAATCTTCTCCTCGGAGCAGGAGCGCGTCGACAGCTTGTCTAGCTGCTCGGTCTCGCCGAATCTCTCGACGACGCACTGTGCTGTCAGCCGTGCCTCAGGGTCATGGTCCCAGCATTCTGTGATGGTGGAGCAAACCATCTGGATGCCCTGGAGGGGGGGTAAAAAAAAATAGGACATTGGGTCCATTAGTGCTCATGGGAGTTTTGCTTACATGTTCTGAGGGCAAAACAAAAAAATGATTGGTTCAGAGTGATAACAAAGCAACTAAATGACGTGGGACCAAGCAATCAGATGTCTTGGTCCCACCTCCTCTACAATATGATTGGTTATCTCTCTGAACCAGTAATTTTTCATTCTGCCGTCAGAACATTTTTCTGGAAGTAAAACTCCCATAAGCTCCATTAGCAGCAGAGACAAGGGGTGGACCAGACTGACTGAAGAATTCTGTTGGGTCAGGTTTATACATCTGTGGTGTATGGCGTCCATGGTTAGATCTTGACTGTGTATACACTGGTTATGCCCATTGTTGGGTGCTTAGTGTAAGTATTTGGGGTGTCTGTGGTACCTGATGGTTGACCCAGCTGTTGGGGATTTCCGGGCGTTCACGGTCCCGCAGGACGTTGTCCTTCATGCTCTCCACACAGGGATGCTCCCGGACTTTGGAGCCGAACGGGGGCTCGTAGTCCTTCACCTCTGCCAATCAAAAACCAGACACGCCCCATTAGCGACCATCACCCAGTCAGCAACATCCTTTCAAAATCAGAGGGGCGTGAGACATTAAAGGAGTATACAGACACACAGCACCCAGATCAGCATGTTACAATACCTTGCTACCAGTCTGCAATAAATACGCAAATGCACAGTCCTTACAGGAACTATTTAAATATGTTCTACAGAGAGTCCAGGCCCTTTGCTTATAAAAGGGAAATGTCTGGAGAAATAGCTCAACAAAGCTTCCAAACAAACACGCTCATCAGACAGAGCTGCATGTAAAATATATCAAGCTCAGGCAGAGAACGGTGGATCACGCAGCAAGTCCCTAATTAGAATTCCATTTTTTTTATTATATGCGTTTTATATCAAAGGGGAAAAACACATAATTCAGCCAAGTAACATAAAAACATGCAAAATCTCTGGGACAGAGTCCAGCGTGCAGATTGGATTTGCAGAGACAGAACTCATCTGAAATACGGCTCCCGGCCAGTCTGTGAGCGCGTGCTCAGCAGACTGTGTTCGCAGGGGCGTTGAACACGGATGCACCCACGGCTTGGGGTTCTCGTGTGGGAGCGGAATGGTTATCGGAGGGTTTCAGTGATCTGTGGCGACTGTACGTTACGAGAGCAAGATTTGGACCGCGGCTGACAGACATTAAAATATACAAAGGGGATTTATGGCTTCGAAATCTGGTGAGATGGAAGCTGCCTCGTGTTCCTGTAGTAAGAATGCTGTGTGTCAGTGAAAATCTGTCCTGCCTGCTGGGCGGGACCCACGGGAAGTGGTGTGGCCCTTCAACAAAGCTAGACAGGAAGCAGGGGCCATAACACAGACCCCACGGAGGAGCCGGCTCTGCGAGCAGAGACTTCCTGTTTTTGACAACTGGATTTCCCCCATTTATTTTTTTTTTCCTTTTTTCAAAATATACTCCGCCTCCAGATAGTATTTCGGCCGCACTGCTATTTGCGTTTTTAGAGACTGATGCTAACGCCGCTTTTGAGTTCGGCCAAACATCGATGTAATCAGGTGAGGCTCCCCTCTCGCTCTCAGGATTCCCCTTGAACGGAAACACTGCACGCCATGCTGGTAATGAAATCCTCGCCATGGTGTTTCAGTGCACAGGGAAGTGAAATACAAATGTGAATCCCATCCAATGTTTGTAAGTCTGCTGGGGGGAGCATATTACAAATTTCCAGGCAGTTATTGGGGGCTTAACCTACCATCCCTGAATGGAGGAACTGTACCTTAACAATGAAACGTACCTAATTTTTTATTTTAGTAAACGTAACTTTTTTGTGAATGAGGATGGATTTTTTTGAGGGTGGAATCCAATAAAGTCCTGAAAACATCAACTGCATAACAAAAGAGCAATAGAAAGTAGTTTTCAGGACTGTGGACCTGCTTAACCTTTTGTGAATGACTCTTTGGTTGGTTTCGAAGCCACGCAAATCCTGTCCTGAGGTTTCCGTCTCAGAACGAGGCAGAATGAGCCTGATTCATAGTGAAGTTTTCCAGTAAAGACAGCAGTGAGGGACAGTATATGATGATGGACGGGGGGTGACTGGGGTCCTGAACCAGGTGAAACTCCAACAGCAAGCAGGAGAATGTTGGGTTAAACTCCTTCGTTTGTCCATCTGTGACACATACAGTACGAAAGGAATGACTATAGCTATCAAGACTTAGGTAACATGCAGATTCCAACCCACCCCTGGTTGTAAGTCCTCACAAAAGATGTCACTGACTCATGGAGAGCCCCCCCCATCCCATCCCCTGTACATTCTTTTGATTTAAGGTAGTAAAAGTCATTAGCAGGGCCATGCTTGTTTTCCTGTCATGCTCTGGGCTCATACAGTTCATTACAGCCCGAGCTAACAGGCATCCCAGCTGTGACGCTGGCTGCTGCAGGTCCTCCTTCCTGAAGGAGGCGCAATGTGATAATCGGGTAGGCGAAGATGGAATGGCAGAGAGATTAACAAATGATTGAAAGGTACAGTAGTTGCACATTTTAGACTATGTATCCTCCTGGCCGCATGCCAGCCTGTCTGGGTATAGAGTTTAGATCAGAGTTTCCCAATCCACCCCCAACCACAGCCCCTTACAGCAAGCCCGGACATGAAGGAAACGTTAAGTGCAGCCTCCAGAGGGTACAGGATCTGGCTGGCCTTAGTGAGGCAGAGTGACGAGCAAATGGAGTGGGATGGAGGGGTTGTGTGGTGGTGGTGGTGGGGGGGGGTAAACCAAACACAGGCAATTTCATTACTTATATTCTGAGTGGCTGTTTGTACCCCTTCAACATCTGGGAATTAAAATCACTCATTCATTCTACTGTGAATTTACCCTGGCGGAAATATCAAATAATTGACAGAACAGCAAAAGGCAGCTACTGTGGCTGACGGCTTGGCTCAGGTATTTCATAGCTTGTGACGGCACCCTTTCTACCGTTTCCTAGCTTACGATGGTGCCCTTTTTACTGTTTCCTAGCTTACGATGGCGCCCTTTCTACCGTTTCCTAGCTTACGATGGTGCCCTTTCTACCGTTCCCTAGCTTACGATGGTGCCCTTTCTACCGTTTCCTAGCTTACGATGGTGCCCTTTCTACCATTTCCTAGCTTACGATGGTGCCCTTTCTACCATTTCCTAGCTTACGATGGTGCCCTTTCTACCATTTCCTAGCTAATGATGG
>JAODJX010000136.1:24343695-24356102 GCA_026776945.1 Isichthys henryi
GGCGAGGCATGCGATAGGGGATCGCTTCCGCCGCGATGAGCCGACTGATATGGGCTGGCAAAATATGGCCACTTTAGGAATCAGGAGACTGGACTCTATAGCTCCATGCAACACTGTGAAGCGTCAGTATAACTGAGGGTCCGCATTTCAGCAATGCTGTACCCTAACCCTAAGAAAAATTGACAGTGCTGTTACCATAAACCATAAAGCGTGCGCGTCTACTTCTGCCATGCTGTCCTTGTTTGCATCTGTGTACTGCGAGTTTGGCTGAAAATTCAGTCAGCTTTCTTTGTAGCCCAGTAGTTGTTGGTTCAAGTCCCAGTTATTTTATAGGATTCCAAAAAAACGCCACTCTAAGGCTGTAGTAAGAGGCCACAGCGTAGACCGGGTTACAATAGATGGGTTACCCTCTGCGTTCTGGTGGCCTGCCTGTGGACAGATACTGTAAGAGGAGCAGGAGTGGACACATCAACTTGTTGTTCCAAGAAGGTCAGATTAGAAAGTTATTTATATCAGTGACAATTATCGGACTCTTTTGATTTTAGGGAAATGTTAGTGTCATATTGTAGTTGGAGCCAGCAACCCCCTGATTGGCGAAGAAAAGTTTGGATCGGGAACAGCATCGATAGCTCCATTGAAAAGTATTTCTGGATTCAAACATACAGAGTTAGGCATTTCCACCTTCAAAAAAAACAAAAAGCTTCAGAGAGCAGTTACAAATATCACGAGAGGAATAAAAGCCTTTGAAACTACGAGAAGAATGGTGCCTTTAAAATAACTCTGGTTATTTTTGAGTATAATTACTATGTTGAAGGCCTAGCAAGTCGGGTGTGAAAACAGAACTCGCATGTCTGAGAGGAGAGAGGAAAAAAAAAAACACACACACACACAAATTCAGCATGTAAGAGTCTGTGGGGGAAGTTTGTTTTTTTCCTTCATTGGTGGAGGAAAACGGAGGTGGCGGAGCAGGCAAGCGTGAGCGACAGCGGTACCCTCAGCCACATACCGTGTGTGCGACGCATTACGAGAAGGGTGCAGGAAACACAGACTGCGTACGCATCTACACGCATGTCGTTCCTCCCCGCCCTCACATAACCCTCACGCTAAGCTGCTGCGCCGTCTCAGTTCTGACCTCTTATCACGTCTAGACAGCACAGGCCTCGCCATCGGGGTGCACGAGCCCGATAATTCGGAGGAGACGACAGGTGGCAGTTAAGGAATCCAGAACAGGCCGACTGGAGATATGCGCGAGTGGCGCCCTACTGGCCGTCGCCGGGGAGAACGGCATAGGAACGGAAATGGCAGGCTGGCACACGGAGGTGCTGCACGTGAGGCTGCACTGCAGTCAGGTGCAGCGGCAGTGGGGGAGGCAAGGAGGGCGGCCTAATTGGGGCTCAACTGCCTGTAATTGTGTGGGGGGGGAGGTACTGAGAAGCTGGTGCAGGTGTTCATCCCTAGCCAAAGGTATGGCTATAAAAATACAGTTATGAGCTTAAAATAAACGTATGAACTTAGAGGAACAGACTTACTGTAATGAGAAACTTAAACCCAGTAACCATGGTAACCACATCAAATTTGTGCAAAGAATCCACCAGAAACCCAAACAATAAATTGGTAAGAGCATAATATTCATAACAACATATGTGAGGAAAAAGCACACAGAAAAGTTCAGAGACTTGAAGCTGCAGTACCAGCCTCATATTTCGACTTTGGATGTAATGATTAGCTTGAAAATTGCGCCATCACGCCACTTCTAAAACCGTCCAATGAGGTGGCTGCTCACACACCGGTGTCACCAATCCCACAAGCCAACACCTGCTGCCCAATCACGGTGGCCCGTCAACAACATGTGACTTCCAGTTGGCATCGCAGTACTGCAGACAGAATTCCTTTGCAGCATGGCAGGGATGGACTTTGTGTTTGGTGTCATTTGTGTCTGTTAACACCGAAATGTGTTTATTATAAGTAGTTGGGGTACACCGTTCGAATAAAAATGCACCTAAACAAACAAAATAAGCAACTTAATTTGATAAGTAAGTTTCAAACCATATGCTGGGAGCTGGCTGTGCAACCTGGCCAAAGAGATCTAGGAGCCCCACGGAGCACAGTGGTTTGGCGACAGCTGTTTGGCACACTGTCTCCGTTTCCTAGGTTACGGTGGAGAAGATGGGTCCCTCTGGCAAATTCCAAGCCAGTGACCATGTGCCAGGTACTCAGTGGGATCCAAGCACACAGATATGCTAAAAGCATGTGATACATAAATGTATAGCAGCAGACGTATTTGCCAGACATGCTGGAAAAGGCATTAAACACGCGGCATGTTTTTTTTTTTTTTTTACAAAGAGTGCAAATCCACCACGCGGGCGAACCCGCCTCGCCGCCCCCGTCGCGTCATTCGTGACACGCCCACAAGGACAGAAAGATGGCGCCGGGACAGAACCTGGGTGTTTTCAGCTCTAGGAGAACCTGGCCAATCCAGATCACTCCTCGGCCATGGTAACTTCTGTCTCACATGACAGGTCATAGGGGACAAAGTCATGCCGTACCATAAATCACCATCGAGAGCTGAAGGCAAGATACTTGGACTCAACCAAGAATGAGTAACATTTTTTGCAAGATGGATGGATCACACTTGGTGGTGATACATCTATTTGT
Organism: Isichthys henryi; assembly: GCA_026776945.1. Classification (NCBI taxonomy): domain Eukaryota; kingdom Metazoa; phylum Chordata; class Actinopteri; order Osteoglossiformes; family Mormyridae; genus Isichthys; species Isichthys henryi. The sequence goes on from JAODJX010000136.1 coordinate 24,346,351, forward strand.
GTTTAATGTTACCATTTTCTAGCAGACAGCCGGCTGCATTGCTGTACCAGTGAGATGGATTCAGGCTAGAGACACTGTAACCTATTAGATGAGAACACAAACTGAATGGCAGCAAACAGCAAACCTGCCGAGCTGTGCATTTCCAACCTTCATTCTTGCAGTCAGGACAGTGCTGCCCCTACAGTGCTTGCTATTAATTGCTACTTATGATGCTTATTTTCTAAATTTAAATAGTAAGTGCCATTCATTGTTTAAGCTCTCAGCTGGACTAGATACACACACAGCTGTTTCAGCTGTGGTTTAGTAGACAGTTAAGTGAACAGTATATTCTCCTCAGCTCACTTGCCAGTGGGCCCATCGAGGGAGTTTATAGCTTAATTTGCATTATTAGTCACGTGAACAACCCCACTGAAGAGGAAATAGAGTACACTGCAACGTTTTCAGATAGACAGGAGCAATCATCCTGGCAGATAATATTCGATATTTTATACATAAGACTCTTAAAGTTGACCAAGAGACAAAATTGCGTGCATTTACTAACTATTTGCGGGACGCAAGCGTACCAGAGCAAGAAACAATATTTAAATTTTTAGTTACACAAATATACCAAGGATCCTTCCAACTAGGAACGTGCTAAAAAGTAAATTACAGTAGCATTTGGACCGTCCAGGTGTCATAATGCGATAGCCTAATTTATGACAGACACGACAGCAAATTGGCGGAGAGTAATGATATAAATCGCTGTTACGATTGTTTTGTTAATTACGGCTGTTGTTCTGATACCATACAGTATAGTAAGTTACTTTTTATATTTATATTATTGCTCATAATAATCACTACTACACCAATAATAAGTGTGATGCAGATGCTCTTGGGGTTTCAATACAAAAACAAATAAACAAACTGCCGTACTGCGAATCGTGATACTCGTTACAAACGAAAGTTAATCCGTTACAAGGTCAATACATGTGCGCCGCCCGGTTATTGGTATTTACTGCTACGGTGATAAGGATGGAATAAAAGCGAAGCCGAACTCGTAGTAAAATAACCGGAAGAAAACAGTGCCGCTGGTGTATTTCGTGTCCTTCTCTGGGGGGGGCCGCTGAAAAAGAAACAAAACGCCGCATTTTCTGCTTAAGGAAGCGTCTTAAGTGCGGAGTTTGCGAAGGAGCCTCGGCACATACCTGCGCTCGGACGTGGGGACCTGCCCTGTCGTGTTGGGTTACCGGTGCCCAGGTATCCGGTAACCAAAACTATGCATCAACCTTAAACTTTTAAGCACTTTTTAAGGGCTGAAACCACCTGCTGCGCGCATTTAACTTTTACTCACAGCAGCCTCCACTACATACTACAGCTGAAACGCAACCTGAAACACTTTGTAAGTCGCACCATTATTAATAATACTGATAATAATAATACGTATTATTATTATTACTATTGTTATTGTTATTATTATTATTATTATTATTATCATGAACACACTAGGTAGAACGACCGCACGTTTAAGAAAGTATTGGAGAAGCGGACTCACGGTGCATGGCGAGGTGGAGGGGGAACTGCGCTATGGCCAAGACGAAGACGGAAAAACAGACCCTCCAGACATCCATTTCAGCGGCGGCTACTCAGGCTCCTGGTGTTCATTAAATAGCCGATGAGCTGCTGAGGGCTGGACGAAGATCCCCGGTTTGAAGAGGAGGGGTGGGGTGCAGCGGGGCGGGGTGGGCAGGCGCCCCGTTTTAAGTTTTTGTAGCGCCAAGAAGAGATGTGTGCAGTGAAGGCTGCTATGTCAGCGAAGTGAGTACTTCGGGGATCTAAGCTTCGGCTTGTGACTCAGACACTGTGTTCACTTCCTCTCTCTCTCTCTCTCTCTCTCTCTCTCTCTCTCTCTCTCTCTCCCTCTCTCTCTCTCTCTCTCTCCACCCTTCTGTGTATGTGTTCCTCTGTGTCTCAACTTCACCCTGTTTCTTGCTGTCTGTGCATCTCTCTCTCTCCCTGTCTCCATCTCTCACCCTATATCTGTCTCACTCCCTCTTTCTCTCTGTCTGTCTCTCTCAGTCAAAGAAACGTGGTAATTACATACCTCCTGGTTCAAATATAGAAAACGCCGCTCCAAATGACATGTTTCGGCAGACTGTACGATGCTTAAAACGAATCAAGCAAGCAGAAATGCATGAAGGAATGGCACAGCCTACACCTTAGGCCTCAGTGCTCTCCGATATATTTATGGCTGTCTCTATCTATTTCCTTTTAAGCAGCCTGAAAAGCCCACCCCCCACACACACACATAAATGGCAAATACACACAAATAACTGTAAATCTAAAAGTAAATTGGAAAGTTTTACATATATCTGTCACACATGTAAAGCCGAAGTTCATGCCAAGCAAACAGTAACCAGCATCCTTTTTCTGTGGCCGTTCTTTTTTATTTTTGTCTTTCGTGTATTTCTTAAATGGAAGACATTTTACTCCACAACAAACAGCAACACACATCCCATGTAACATGAGAAATGTGGGGAGAAGACTTTCCCGTACAGTCCAGACCTACTTTGGTCGTGTGTGTGAATGTTATTTTTTTTTTGGGTGAGGGGCGATGAGCAGCTGACTCCCCAATTCTTGCCATTTTCCACCTATGTTTTAACACGCTGCCAGGGAGTGACTCAAACCTCATTCCACTGAGAGAGAGAGAGAGAGACAGAGGGAGGGAGGGAGAGAGGGAGAGGTAGGGAGGGAAAGAGAGAGTGTTAGTGTGCGTCTGGCCAGAACCTGCACATAGATGGCAAATATACAGCATCTCCCTGAGTGCCTAAGAGACAGTATGCATTAAGCCCCTTCTTGTCTAAATACAGATGCGTCTGCGGCTTCCAGGACCTGCCTCTCTTTCTGAGCCGAGGCAGGAAGCCCGGCGAATTCCAGCCCAAGTGCGTCCGACCCGTGAAAACAGCAGCCTGCCAATGGGCGGCAGAACCAGCAGGCTAACTGAAGAGGTCATAGCATCTAGTATAAGAAAGTGTCACATTTTCCCCAGCTTCAAAACGAGGAGGCACTTTTATGGGCAGTGCAGGGCTGTGGCTGGACGGGGAGAATTCGCCTATACCAAAAAAAAAAACTCCTACCTTTATGTGGATAATCGTCCAGATTTACAGAGAAGGAATGTGAAATGCAGCCTCTTACAAAACACCTGATACTACCCCTTAAACACGCTTTAAACACCCTGCCCCCTGTCTTACTCATCTTAGAAAAGTTGTGTTTTTTCATCAAGGTCAATTACTTATTGGCAATTAGTGTTGACAGTTAATACTATGCTGTAATACCACTGTACTTTCTCAGGATGTGACTGGGAATTTCGAATGCTGTTAAATATTTTTAATATAACATCACAATCGGGGCAGTGCTGAGAAACAAAGATGTGTTACGCGTTTCTGGGAAGCCAGATGGAAATGAGACAGTGTAAAAAAAATCAGCTGCTTCCAATAAACTCATTTTTTTCTTTCTTATGGACAGTTTTTCATCCGTGATGTCTGCACTCAAGGGGCTTGATCTTACAACATTAGAGCTTCTGCAAAGTGTCTTTTTTCCCAGAATGCAGTATGGAATGCACTGTACTTCCTGTTCCAAGCCACAACACCGAGGTTCTGTCTGAAAAGGGGGAGATTGAGGGTCCGCAGAAGATGATGATGTCACCAGCGAAGACGGCAGGCTGCTGCTAGGTGACTGGTGTAAATCCCACAACGGTAAACCTGTTGTACCTTTGAGAATGGCAAAACTGTCAGCCGCATCGATGCTATCTTCTGACAATAAATATTCTGCGCACTTTCAGCATTAGCACTTAAGAATTCAGTATAACTATTCCTATAGTCAATAGACACGACAATGAACTATTTTTGTTAAAACGTTAAAATTTAAAAAAAAATAAAAAAGATTGAAAAGCATTGCAAATGGATCATAATTTCTAACTTATTATAATTATGAATTTGAGAAGAATACTTCAGATCTGAAGTACACAGAGGTGGTAACCTGTTTTGAACCACAGAACGTCTTTTATCCTGAAGTTCAGAATGACCACATGCCTTTTGGTCCCCTGCCAGAATCTGTAGCAAACAGGAAGGCAATGTGGTGAAATTGTAGTGCATCCATTAATACTTGAGAAGGAGCAAAAAGTAATGGTTTGTGTCTGGGTACAAAGTTTACCTTCGGGTGCTTTTGTGTGATTTTTAATAAATCAGCTATTGTGGCAGTTTTTCAAGCCACTGTTTATAAAGTTAACAAGGAATCTGGCTGGGGAGGGGGGGTAATGTTAGGGTTAGGGGCCTCTTTGTTACTGTGTCTTTGACTGATCTTTAATTGCACCTGCTTGGGTCACTTTCAGAAGGTCTTCAGAGTGTGACAAAGTCTCACTGCATACCAGGTTCCCGCTGAGGCCTGAGACAAGTCCCACTTTGTCTGTTTCCCCGGGGGGGGCTCCAGCTGACCACACATGGAAGAAGATCAGGGGAGGTGATGTAACATTCTGGGGAAGGTGTGTGTGTGTGTGTGTGCGTGCGTGTGCCTGAGGTTGTGTGTGGCGGGGGCATGTTTACACAGTTTCAGTCGTTAAGGTGACCTGGGTGTGTGGAGAACACAGGTGCTCTGTCTTGTGTGCACACGTTGGCGGATGACGCGAGCGGAGGTCCGTCCATGAGTATTTACACGTGAGGAGGCGGGGCCAAAAACCGACAGACATCAGCAGGGTCTCAGCGCTTTTCTGCTATGGAATAGTCTTCACCCAACAAGGAGAAGAGCAGAGCTTTGCGGAGTCCTCTCCTGTGTGCAGGGCAGGACCCTGACCCACCTACAGGGCAAAAATCACGGATCCACAACAGACAAAGCAGTAGAGATGCCCCCCTTCCAGTCACAGCTGGGGACTGACCCTAATTACCATGGGAGACCCAGGCTAGCACATGCCTTCCCATAAATCACATCCATTTTCCCAGCTTATTAAAGTATTTCTCATCATCATCAGTCATGCCCCTTTAAGATTTTATCGTCCTTGGGACAGTTCTGGTTCATGCATCTGTGTTACTGTGGCACAAATAAACCAAACAGCCTAAATAGACGCCATTTCTGATCTCAAAGTTACTGTGTAACTGCAAAGAACAAGTAAACTTTTTACTTGAACTGTATCACGTCTCACGTGTGCGCGCAGTAATTGTTTCGTGTTTCTGTGTGTATGGTGCAATTATGCTGATTGTATATCACTGTCTGGGTCTACACTTTCTGCTTTCCGGCTGCATCTGGCGCCATGCCGTTGCAATGTTGTTCCGTAACAGAGAACACGTGTGTGTTTTCACAGATTTCCTCCAGTCGAGCACAGCGTAGAACCACAGAACAAATAGGATTATGTAAAAGGGAGGCTGTAGTGAAATCCTCTGTTATTATTGAGGAAAATTCGGCAACGTGACAGTCGGCAGGCTGTCGGTTCTGGGTTTACCTCCCATCTCATCCTCTGACTTCTGTCGTTAAAGTGACCTTAGCTCTCTGCTACTGTCTGTGATTATTCTTTTCTTTTTTTTTTTCTTTACGGCCATTAGCTTTGCATGACGCTCTTCCTTTATACTGTGTAAAGCCTTAGAATGGCTGACAGGGCGTCTAGTGACTGGAGGTCCTAACTTCCTTTCTTGGGCGCTGCAGTGACAAATGGCTCGACTGGAAAGCGGAACTGTCTCAGCCGGTCGGCGAGACACCGTCTCACCTCACGTTCCTCCTGCTAATCTGTGATAAAAATCGCTGGGTTGTCACCCGGGATCTGAGGCAGCGGGCTATAGCACAGAGGGGCCGCAGAGGGGTGGAGCAAAGTCAAGAGGCCCCTCCCTCCATCCCAGGTCTGGCTCACCTACGGCCCCAGAGTTCTGGACCCACCGTTCTGGAATCATCTGAGCTTCACTAAGACTTTTTGGCTGGGGGTGGGGTGGGGGGTCCCAAAGCACAGCCTCACCAAAGAGGAATTCTATTATGAAGCTCATCTGGCAAGGAGGATTTGGGCTTGCAGTCAGAAAACAAAAGTCTATTAATCGACTAAGCAGAGAAAGCTGGGGAGGAAGGAATCATACACATGCAGATAATGTCGTGCACAACTCTCAGCTACTGATAAACCTTAAATAAAAACCTTTGTGTTTGAGAACCGTGGTCAAAACGGCTCACCGGCTTTTATCTGCTGCCACCTAAGGTCGGTACCTTCCTGGAGATGCATGCTGTTAATGCGATGTCACGTATTAATCTTCCGTGAGCAGTGAACCAGGTTACCTGGTTTTACACAACAGCACCTTTCTGGGTGGAATATTTTCCAGCCCATCTGCAGAAATGCAATTTTAATGTTGCCAGCTGCCTTACAAAATACAAAACTCTTGGGGAAAAGAAAAAAAAAATGTGATTTCATATCCACGCTCCCCTTAACGAAAGAGTTAGAAGCATATAATATTTCCCCAGGACGTGTGCTCTGACAGGAACTTAGTTGTTCAAACTGTGTACTACTTAAGAGATCACGGTGGGAAGAGGAAAGAATGGCACACAAGGGCCAAGCCCCCCCAGGGAGGATAATAAGAGCAGTGTAAGTGATCCCGTTGGGGCTTGTTGGCTGTTCTGCGCCGTGCGGCAGTCCTGGAATGCGCTGGAACTCATCTTAAACAGCTTGGGAAAGCCTTCACAGTTTGGCTTCCTGTAACACATTTTAAGTGGTTTATATATAACCTGATGTGAGAATCACCTCCATATATTTTATAGCTAGTCGATTAAATTAATTTATGCCATAATTGGTTTAATTGCTTAATTATCTTAATAAGACTTAGGTTAAAGTGCGTCTGAGAGCTGAATCGCACCCACTTTGCCATGTGTTCAGGAAACTTGTACCAACGTTAAATGCTGCATTTGAGCACAAATCTGCCTCTAATGGAGGAGGGGTGGTTAATTAGGTCATTAAATGAAGGTTTGGTGCAGAAAAACAGCGAGACGAATAAATTACCTGCTCCTGTCATTATTATTATTGTACTTCGAAGTGATTTGGGTTTTTCGATATGCCACAAATCCCTGGTAATCGGCAGATCTGCAGAATGACAGTGTATCTAGCGCTGCTAGAAGGTGTTAAAAGGTGTGTATGGGGTGTTGCTGTCACCGCTCAAGGTAGCAGCAACTTCAAAGCCAAGTGATGTCGACGGTGAATCCCTGCAAGTGCCAAGCGAAATGTGTCCAACTGTCAGCACCTTCGTCCACCCCCCGCACATGGCTGAGAGTCTCCCCTGTGATCTCCCCCTCCCATCATTTCAGCCTTCAAAGGGGCCGTTTCACCTGCAGCCACAGCAGAGAGTCAGTGGTCCGTGTGTTGTCAGACTATCATGTGACTGCATTAAATCTCTATCCCGGTTTGATCAGCCCCACCTCCCACGCTCCTCACATGCATCAACTTTCATGTTTTTCTTGCCCTGCCTTGGGGGATTCTCATGCAATCCACATTCTTGTTTGACTACATCGTGAACGGCGCAGAGGCATCATCTGAATACAGATGCAGGTGCAGAGTAATAGCAGCACCTGTGATACATTCAGGGCCTCCTGTATACTGCCATGCTGCTTTCCTATACTGGTCTCAGATTAACTTCCTGGTTGGACAGTACTGGTTCCTCCTGACCCCATCAAAGCGTCCTTGAGCAAGACACTGAACCCCAAATTGCTCCCGGTGTGCAGGTTGGCACCTTGCATGGCAGCCTCTGCCACCGATGTATGAATGTGGTGTGTGGATGGGTGAATGTGAGGCATGAAATGTAAAGCGCTTTGAGTACTCGTAAGAGTAGAAAGCGCCATATAAATGCAGTCCATTTACCATTTACAGTAGTACAAGCTGCACAGAATCCACAGGATAACACGAGTCTCTCTGTCCTTGGGACTCTCTTGTCAGCTCTGCAAATCCTGAGTGGATCGCCCATAGCAGAAATGCTCACGCTCGCTGGTGCTAACATACCTTTAAACAGTTATGTTTTTTGCCTTTTATTATTTAATATATTTTTGTAAAGTCCCTGCCAGTGATTATTTTGGTCCGGCACCAGCAGATTGCTGGAGTTAATCCAGTTTTATTGATTTTGACTGCTGATGCCAGCCAACACAGTGCAGCTGGAGACAGACACCTGTTGGCTGTGGCGGCACCCCCATCAGGCTGGTCCAGACCCTGCTGGCAGCTGCCTCTCTGTGTATCTCTGTCTATGTGTGTGTGTGTGTGTGTGTGCGCGGATGTGTGGGTGTGTGTCTGTGCTTAGCAACTTAAGTCACAGTTGCGCAAAAATCGCGAAGGCGCCGTCTGGCCTGCTGCTCCTGAAAATTAACCCCCCCCCCCCCCCGCCAGCAATGTGGCTGTTTCCTTCACGTGCTGGTGAACCACGGAGGACTGCACTACAGAGTAACAACTTCCCTCCAGGGTAATGCAACAGGACCCACAAGGTGCCACTCTGGGAGCCCTTAACTGCTACGCCACCTACTGTTCTCTCATTCACCAAGGTGCAAAATAAATGTTGTCATTCTTGGAATTGTTGTCAGAATTTTGTTTCCTTTTCTTTGGCAGCTCACTTCAGGGTTCAGGAAGGTTATTTTATCAGCAAACTGCTGCTCTGTACTCCTTCAGAGTGTGCATGGCCGTAACACTGAGATACGCTGCTTTGTTCATTCTTGAAGGAAAGGATGTTCAGTGAGCATGCAGGTGGCAGGAAGGCCAGGGGGATGCAATCATGGGGCCACCATCCATCTTCCAAAAGCACTTATCGGGGACAGGATTACCCAGAATGCCTGGGGCCTTACAGGAAATGAAGGGGAAAAGGCAGGGGACGCGCTGGATGGTCAGATCATCAGAGAACACACACACACACACACACATGCTCTCGCACATACAGACACCAACATACATAACCACATGTTACTGCACTGGACTGTCTGCAGGAACTGCTCCAGTACAAATGTTTAGCTAAATAAAAGGGTAAAAATTTGTTCAATTAAAAGCCATAGAATTTGCTTTTGTATATAAACCTTTGGAAAGTTTACAGTGCAATGCAATCACACAAACATGATTGTAATCTTCCCCTATAAAGCACGGTAATTCTGTTTTTGGAATTATGATATAATCACCTCACGGTGAATTAGCTTCAACCCTTTACTCTTCAAATTCTGCTAATGGGTTGTGACATCGCTTCTAATATAGACATTTTTGTTCTGGCTGAAGGGAACCACAGAGTAGAATAGTGATACTTTACTAATAATCCCCATGGGGGAAATTCCCATGTTGTTCTCCGTGAGACATACATGCAGGTGTGACAGATTTCGGAGACGTTCCAGAGTGACACATGTCCAGGATAAAAAGCACGCTGCCATCTCAGAACCCGCCTGTCCCACACTCCGTTATGGGGCTGCCTGCGTTCCGTTACAGACCTCGAGGGTGCGGCAGAGGGCGTGACCGGTACGGCTGTTTAAAACGATCCAGCATACTAACGACATGAGAATGGTGAGAGTGAGAGATAGCAGCGGGGGGGAGGCTCTCCTGTTGTGAGCACAGAGAATCCCTTTGGTTGACATGACAGGAAAGTATCACTTTATTTATTCTCAAGACCCTTTAATCAGAAGCAACCCTGAAGAATCGGGAACTGGGTAAAATTTTGCCGTGTTACAATTTGCACATTCATTTGATGGTCTGTGTGAATTGGCATTCGTGTTTGACCCATGGCTGGTGGAACACTCTCACCCCCCAC
>JAODJX010000136.1:24356118-24378738 GCA_026776945.1 Isichthys henryi
AGTCCCTCCAGTCGCTCACCACCATGAATTCCTGCTCTTAAATTACCCGGGGTCTCATGGGAACCTGCTGAGATCATGCCCCCCCTGTTCTTCCTCAGAGAAGCCAAGACCAGCAGAAAGAGGAGTCTCGAGCGTCTGCTCCCCCATACCCCATATGCCCGGTGCCCCCCCCCCCTCCACACCAAGACCCTGCCCATTGTGTTTCCTCTGGCACAGGCTGGACATGGCTGGAAAACAGCTCTGAGCGTGAGAAATTACAGAGAGCGCGTGTGTGTGCATTATCCCAGGCGTGCTGGCCAACACGCGGGGGCTGTGCAGACTCAGCTCGCCCCCGCCATCACACAAACGGCAGCTATTTCCCTGCGTCGTTTTGCAGAGCTGGAGCGGTGACACCAGCAGAATGACCTTTGACACTCAGGTCCAGTGTGATTCCCCTTCTCAAAGCCCTGAGAACAGGAAGAAACTGCAGCTTTTTTCCAAACAGTAAGCAGTCCTAGGAAGGCAGACCCAGGTGGCCCCTACCTCACTGACACAAAGGCAGGAAGGGACCCTCCAACGGGGGGCGGAAGAGGCAGGCACCCACACAGGGCGTCCTGAGGAACCCGCCATGACCCGCCCTCCTCACCAAGACAGTCACACAATAGGCTGTTAGGAGCCGAGATTGACGGACCATGCGGCCAATAGAAGGTAAGCTGATGCACACCCTCTCCTCCAGCATAGCAATGCGAGACGGGACCACGGACCCCCTGGGGCCCCGGGGAAGAACGAGGTTCTGTTCGGAGCAGCTTTGATGTCTCTCTCTCCTCATCTTCCCTGCAGCAGGAGGCTCCAGCCCACAGGATGCCATGTGGGAAACTAAGACGGGAGTGGCGGGGGGGCTGGAATGTCTGGAGAGACGTGTAGATGAGGATGTATTAGACACCGCCCAGCCCCAGGACCTGCTCGCTGAAGTAAGGGCGAGCGTGCTGATCCTGTTCCTGTGGATCTCCCACCAACAGGGGGTCCTCTGTGATGCGGGATAGGGGGTGCTACCCGCACGCCAGGCAGCAGGCGGAATCCAAAGCCCATAATGATTCTGTGGCCTGTTATTAAGGATAAAGAGCAAAGAGAATCCTGGGACATTCTCCCCTAAAGCTCCTGATTACAGGACCTGTTGCAGCCTTGTGGGCGGGGGGGGACGTCAAAGAGGCTCGACTGATGGAACATGGGAGGGGCATCCTCCTTCCCCCCCGATCCGCAGAACAGGGAAGCTGACATCCGACTCAAAGGGCCCGGATAAAGTGGGGGTACTGTGGCAGGAACACGGATTATCCTCAGGATCCTAAGGTTCCGGCCCTGTAGGCACAGCCTGCAGATTCGCAACAGAGAGCCGGCGCATTAAATGCAGACCTGAGATCCGGGCCATGCAGAAGCCGCACATTTTGGGTGGAATTTCGCAGCAGTTTAGTGACAAGCTTGTTGGCACAGACTCACGGGAAGTCAGGTTCTCGGCAGTCAGGAATGTGTCGGCTTTGGAAGAGGTGCTAGGGCTGTCGGCAGAACAAGCATGGAGGCAGTGAACTCATCGGTGATTCAGATCATGCCCTCCAACACACTAACTGCTCCCTGGGACACTAGCGGCGACATCGTCAGCGAGTACCCGTGCATGCACCGCTCCCGCTCACCGGCCCGAGCATTTCCACGTCAGTCCATGTTCGGCCTGAACCGGCGCCCTGCAGATTAAGGCACATCGAAGCAGGGAAATCGCGGCGCCACAAAATGTAGATGAAATACTGCGCCAATTTTGTGCAGGAGAAGCTTTTAACCACAGTTATGTGAGAGACTTGCAGGGAGCCTCACAGGTTTCTGTAGCTCTGACGGAAGCGCTTTTGGCTCTCAGCAGCTACTGCTGGGTCAGGGACAGGATATCCAGGCAGGAACCTGCCCATTTCCCCCCGCATGGGGAATAAACCGGGTGCCTGGTTGGGTGGGGGGGGGCGGGGGGACGTATCACACGCCTACTGATTTATGGGACTCCTAATGTCAGGCAGGGTTATCTCATAGGTGGCAAAGGACATTCCGCACTCACAGCGGTATTGGGAGGGGAATCCATTTGTCGGGCTGGATTAGGGTGGGGAAGTTACGGAATGGAAGGTCTCAGCCTGACAGCTGCTCACAGCACGTCACCTTTAGCCCAGAATCCAACCCAGTGCATGCCAGGGCACATGTCCCCATCCTGTCAGCGCTGCCACCCGCTTTGGGCACCGGGACACGCTCCCCGTACCCTAAGGGCCCAGCATTAGCGTCCCACCAGGAAGCCTTCCCCGCCCTCAGCAACGAAGACACCGGGTCCCGAGCTGACCCCCCGCCAACGCAGGCATGCTGTCTGACGCACGGGGAACGTGCAGCCTTCGGACCACCTGTCGCATTTCAGCTCTCACCCCAAATGTGGCCCCCGCCCCCACTGTTCATGCATAACCCATTTTATCCAGCAGTCAGGGGTGCCGTTGATTTAAATCCTGGTGGCGGTGGGGGGTGGGGGTGGATTGGGGGCTGTACAATTCTGAGGTTCTTAACCTAAAATCCTGTATTAGCAAAGCCGTCTGCATGAGAAGGATTTCATTGGGTAAAAAGTTAAGGCTTCAAAGACGCCCATTCCTGTTTCACCCGGGTCTAATCATCCCTGTTGTTGACAGACCGGCCCCAGGGGCAGCTGGACTATGCAGCGATAGCCTCTAGCTGACTGGTATTACTCATGCTGAGCTGCGGAGCCCATCTAAACATAGCTGGGGGTGGGCTGCTGCTTGCTCTTAACCCCGCAGGACATGCCCTCAGGAGATAGGAAGGGGGGGACTGCTCCACACTCCAACCTACACGGAAAGCAGCCAATTAGGTGCAGGTTGACTCTGCTGGCAAGCTCCCAGTTTACCACCGGTTGCCAGTGGCAGTGGAGGTGTGGGTGGAGATCTGTGTTGAGGTGGGTGATTCCCGGGTGAGGGAATTGACTTGCTAGGGCTGTCCCAACTGTGGGGTCATAATGGAGATAAGGAGCACCCCGTTTGTGGTGGGAAGCTTGAAGCATTTCTCGTGAGATTTGACCCCTTCCCTCCCCATGCTGTTCCCACAACAATAACTCACCACCAGAATGCCTCCCAGCTCCACAGCCCCACCCCCAGCTCATGACTGAAGAGCCTTCTCTCTGCCCCCTCCCTCACTTCGCTGGGTTGGGCAGGGCCGATCCCAGTTGGACTGTTCTGGGATCTGTGTTTCGTGCTCCGCCAAAGGCACATCCACAAACCACAAGTGAGAGACCAGCAGCAGCCTGTCTCACTGATGTCACCAACGGCTGGGGCCCGACCGCACCAAATTAAGGTTATTTTCACTTTTACGGCACCTTTTTCTTAGTGCATTTATTTTGCTGCACTCTAAAGGTTGCCATGGATTAAGAATGATTATTGGATTTGAACCTATAACCTTATGGGCTGTGACCGTGTCAGCACTCTGTGGGCTGGCTTTCCTCAGGCATCATGATGTCATTCTAAGGTATCTGGTACTAAGAGAATTGAACATTGTTTTATAATATGTATGTCCTCTGGGGGAAGAAATCCAAGTCTTTTGTGATCCAGCAAGCAGCAGAATATCCAAGTGAACCCCCCCTTCCCTTTTTAGCGTTTGTTGGGAACATGGGGCACCGTGGAGCAGGGGCCAGATTTTTTATGGGGGGGCGGGGGTAGTGTACGTGCTGGGTGTGCCAGGGCAGGAAACTGCACTCATCCTGTGATCCCACCCTAGAGCGGACGGACACTGCCCGGAAATACCACAGGGCCACGGGGCTGATGGGAGAGAGAGAGAGAAAGATAGAGGAGGGCAGAGATGGGGTTGGGAGTGAGGGTGAGCACACACTTTATGGAACTGGGTGTGAGAGTGAGCACACACTTTATGGAACTGGGTGTGAGAGTGAGCACACTATGGAACTGGGAGTGAGAGTTAACATAAACTTTAGGCGACTGGGAGTGTGAGTGTAAACACACTTTATGGAACTGGGTGTGAGAGTGAGCACACACTTTATGGAACTGGGTGTGAGAGTGAGCACACTATGGAACTGGGAGTGAGAGTTAACATAAACTTTAGGCGACTGGGAGTGTGAGTGTAAACACACTTCATGGAACTGGGAGTGAGAATGAGCACACACTTTATGGAACTAGGTGTGAGAGTGAGCACACTATGGAACTGGGAGTGAGAGTGAGCACACACTTTATAGAACTGGGTGTGAGAGTGAGCACTATGGAACTGGGAGTGAGAGTGAGCACACACTTTATAGAACTGGGTGTGAGAGTGAGCACACACTTTATGGAACTGGGAGTGAGCTCACACTTTTTATGGAACTGGGAGTGAGCACACACTTTATGGAACTGGGAGTGAAAGTGAGCATACACTTTGTGGAACTGGAAGTGATCACCCACATTGCAAATCTGGGAGTGAGAGTGAGCATACACTTTAGGGTACTGGGAGTGAGAGTGAGCACACACTTCGTGGAACTGGGGGTGAGCACCCACATTACAGATCGGGGAGTGAGAGGGAGCACACACTTTAGGGAGCTGGGTGTGAGAGTGAGAGTGAGCACACATACTACGAAGCTGGGAGTGAGAGTGAGCACACATTACACAGCTTTGATGGGCTACAGTGCTTAGGATGTATCCCAAGAGTCCAACAGAAGCAGTCCAGGCCTGGCACCACAATGCACTTACATGTGTAACAGGATGTACCTTCCATGTTGGCAGAGGAATGAGGTCCAATGAAATGGCAGCAGCTTTGTGTCCTTCTCATTCCTCTCCATTCTGCTGTCTGACCCTGACATGTCAAATCAACATTAGCAGCAGCTGCCCAGTGGCAGGGGTGGCTATGCACTGAGGGGAGGGGGTGAGAGGAGAGGGTCTTCCAGGAAAACCAGAGAGGGCAGGGGGGTTGGCACAGATCCTTAGGAGGGCAGTTTAAACAGCATTATTGAGGTGATCTTGGCCAAGAAAAAAGAAACACACATACAGAGGAATTCCAAAGAGCTGAGAATGGGAGAGATTGGCTGCTTCCTGAAAAATGTAACGACCCCGTGGCCTGCTGGCCCCTGCTGTAAACGATAACGTCACCCTGACGCGATCGGCCGGCGCTCACGTGGTGTTCTGGAATGCGGCTCACCCCTGCCGGTTCCCAGCAGATCCAGAATCAAAGGGTGCTTTCCCCATTGATGGATTTTAAAGCAGAAACCTAGTGGTGATGAAGCAATGCTTGTTTTCTTTTTCTTTTCTCGGACAGATTGCATCCTTTCATGAAGTTCCACCCTGTAGCGTGGGTGGAGCGTCCCGTGACTGTGGGCCCCGGGAAGGAGATCACCGTGTGTCGAGGTGGGAATGTCCCGTGACTGTGGGCTCCGGGAAGGAGATCATCGTATGTCGACGTGGAACCGTCTCATGACTGCAGATCCCAGGAAGGAGATTAGCGTGTGCTGAGACAGGAGTGTCCCGTATGAAATGACGAGTTTGCACTGAGAATGCCAGGGAAAAAGGAGAGAGCAGGGACTGCGGGTGGCGATGGCTGCGTAAACATCAGACCCAATGGGAAAATCAGAGGAAAAAAATGTCTCTATCTGTGAAACAATTAACACAAAATTATCTGATTTTGGGGTTGTATGGGATGGAAAAAGATTCAGATACTCTATTGTCATTGTTTCCACAGCAATGAAATTTAAAGGGGCATTCTCTCCAGTGTCACATCAAAACAATACAGTAAATCCCGTTGTAACGGACTTCAAGGGACCTGGCAAAACAGTCCGTTATATCCAAAGTCTGTTATATCCAGAGTTGCTGTATGCCCAGAACACAACTACAGGACACCTTTTACTCATGCCTCATCCCAGCAGACACATTTGTGGTATAGATTATTTTACTGTACATGTAGTAATCCAACTTTACCTGACCAGATGTATGACTGTTAATAACCCCGACTATGTATCTGCACTGGATATCACCGGCACGCCACGCGCCTTGTAGGCGGGGCCTGTATGTCCATTATAGTGGAACAAAACCACAGCTAAAAGCGGCCCTGGGGACCAAATTGTCTGTTTGTTATAAGCGAAATTCCGTTATATGTGAGTCCGCTACATCCGATGCTTTTTCTGCATGTTCTTAACGGCGCACGGCTGGGACCAGCAGACCTCGTCCATTATAAACGATATTCTGTTATAAGCAAGTCTACTGTAATGGGATTTTACTATAGACACATTAGTAACAATAAAACATCCAATAAATAAACAAACAGACCAGCACGATAAAACTGCTTATATGTTAATTTACGCTCCTTTCTTTTAGTAAGAAATTATATTTTTCTCTGCCATACCAGCACGGCTCCTTCTCAAGCAATTTGACCATTGTGAACACACGCAGCTTAGCTAGCAAGCTAACCTCCACACTAGTATACTAAAAATTCAGAAAACAAACTCAAAACTCAGTGATGATTTATTTATAATTGCAAACACGAATACAAATTGATGATCTGTCACTCTGGGTTACCATGAAATGCATATGTGCCTCTGCAGAATGAATGATTACTGTGACACCAACATTACTAACATCATGTGAAACTTGTCAGTCAGGAGCTTCCTTGTTATTGGTTGTTTATCTTGTCTTACTGAGACGTCTCCTGATCAGCATGCAGAGAAGCCTGACTTCCAGGTGGACTGCAGGTCCACCTGTCCAGTCAACATTGCCTAGGCAAACAACTGTGCATGAAGGTCTTACAGACTCCCAGAGGAGTAATAAGCATTTGGTCTCATTTGGCCAAAGTGTATATGAATCTTCCATATTCTCATTAGCGTGATAACTCAAAAAGTATTTGCCTCTGTGGCCAACTGGAAGAGAGATTTCCGCAAAATTGAAGCAGTGCCACATACTGATATCAAAGAAAATTGCAGTTTCGCACCCTTGATATCATTACCACAACAATGCGAAAAGTATTTAACAGATTTAGTGACAGGGCTGAAGTTCTCCACCTGAGCAAAATTTGAGAGAAATTGCAAAAAATTGAATAACAATGCTTCATGACAACAAAGGGATAGCAAATGGACCCCAATGGTGCCTAACTGAAGGACAACGGCTGATTGTCCAATGTAATGATGTCTATTATTTTTGTAGTTTGCAACATGGTGGTGCAGTGGCTAGCACTGTTGTCTTCCACCTTTCGGACTAGGATTTGCCTGCCATGGTTCTGTGTGTATAGAGTTTGCATTTTGTCCTCCTGGGTTTTCCTCCAGGTACTTTGGTTTCCCCCCAAGGTCCAAAACAAACTGAGAACTAGAATTACCAAATTCCCTGTAGGTATGAGTGAATGGTGTGCGTGCCTTGCGATGGTTTGGCACCCCATCCTAAGTTATTCCCTGCCTTGTGCCATGAATAGGATAAGGAGTTACAGAAAATGGATTGATGGATGGATGGATGGATGGATGGCGTAACAAATACTGTATAGTAACTGATTGGGACAAAAAACGCATCACCAGTCATTAATGATGAACTTACATGAGATCAGTATTTAACTTGTGTTATTCATGACTTGTTCCTTCAGTAGTTCACAAAGGTTTACAGAATTAACAGATATAGCAACAAATATAGTCACTGCCTGAAATATAATATGGCATAATTCATCAATGATGAATGAACATGAGGTCAATATGTAACTAAGACTTAGTCTGTGGTTAATTAATACATAAGCAATAGCATAATGCTGCATTATTTGTGTGTTATCCTAATACTAATACTGTACTAATGATGAACTGCTAAACAAATCTTTGATTTATTAAAATCAGTCTCCAGTTTGTTTGCACTGATATCCAGTTGACCTGCACGTGTTTTTGCTATATCTTCACTGTTGTTTGAACTGCGTTACTTTTTTTAAACTGCACTTTGTTTTCAGCTATTTATTCCTGAACTGAAGTTGATTATTTTAATTTACTTGGAAACATTTTAAGTTTGCCTACTTTGTTGCACTTCATTAGAAAATAAAATGTTAGATTTTTTTTAAAATAATGTAATTACGTTTTTAAATTAGGTTATGTAACCAGTTCAAGGAAAAACAGCAGATTAATCTATACAAAAAGAATTTGTCAGGTGCAGTCCTATACTTCATATACACACCACTGCATCTGAGGGTCAGCTTTTTGCCAGTTAACTGGAGCTTGTGTGTCAAAAACAATCCAGGCAGCAGTAACATTTGATCTCCGAAGAAAATCCCACTGGGTTCTGTCTGCGTAGCGTTTCTCAGTACTTACTAAGATTTACCATTGGTGTGGCTGTTACAGATCTTACTGCTATTACATGGGAAAAGTTGGGTATAGAATACAAGTACTTATACATATAAGAAATATAAATAATATAAATGACATTTTAATGATGCATAAATAATACAGATTGTGCAAACTGGCATGTAAGTGGAATGTGCATTAAATGAATAGGTGTGGTTTCACGACCTACATGTCACAACAAGGACTTGAATCATTCAGGTAAAAACAGATTTATTAACTTTCACATTTCCAGGTGATCCATCCAGTACTTGGAAATTGTGGAGGTTGGAGAGAACGGGAGGAGAAAGGACTAGATACAGTAGGGGAGGGATTAGGGGGGGATACATTGTTGTGGTTCTGACAGCTTGTTTTCTAGTTGTATACACGCTCCAAGTGTCCACTAAAACTAGGTACGCCTAGATAGTTCTTTTGCCTCCAGAACTGCTTCAAGAGTAGAAAAGTTCACGTTGGCATCTTGCACATCAGTTTTACTGAGTGTTCCTGTTAGCGTTAAGTTATCTGGTTAACCGCTTGCATCACATATAACACTCTTGCTGTCACTTGCGGCGTACCTGGGTCCTCCTATGTCCCGCCATAATAAACCCTCGCTTTTGCACTCCTCTGAGCTTTGAGTTGGGTGGCACCTCTCACTGATCCAAGTTCACGGCTGAGTCATCTGTCTCCACAAAGCAGTATATACACCTTTTTTGGAGTGTCATGTGATGCTGAAATGCATCGCGGCTTGCTTGGGTGGCCTGTCAGCAAAGGAACAAGAACAAGGTGGACTTCTGAGCAGACCGACACAGATGCTGGGATAAGGGCGCGACGTGGTACTGGCCCGTCGGAATGCAACCCCATCAAGACTGTACATGCTCAACATACATTGACATGCCTGAAAGCTTGTTCAATATGAGCTTCTGGTCAATTTTCACAACATTGTGCTTCACTTCTATAGCAAGATTGACTGACATTGCAGGATGTGAAACATACCTCTGGATCCTTCCCCTGAAGAACCTGTCAGACCCGCAGGATTAAAGTCAACTACTGTAGACAATTTAAAAGGCGTCGTAATTTGTAGGGCGTTGTGACTCACAGGAGGACCAGAAGGATGTACTACAATATTCTTTTGAGTTTAAAATGTTTTTAACCAGTTTAAAAAACAGAACAATAAAGACTAAACTGGTGAAGTAGCAAATGGCGAAGACGGAGCTCCTTTGAGGTCTTGGGAGAGTGCAGCCGAAGGCCTTTTAAAGCTGCTATCAAAAGCCCAAGAGAAAGGCAAACCGGAAAGCCAACAGTGCAAAGAAAAACAAGCTCAGCTGGAGATGATGTCGTCCTGACCGCCCGCCTCCAAGAAGCGCAGAGGATTCGAGCCTGGGCCTGGGACACTTACACCACAACACATGCGGGCAGCAGTCTGCCAGGCATGGAGACTGAAAGGCTTGGTGAAGCTGGTCTATTGGACTGGGAGGCACATGGAGAGTGATATGGGCCACTGGAAGGAGTGGTGAAGTCGACACATGACACTCTGATAAAGGGTGACATTGGCACAAGGAACTGGGAGGACTGGTGGGTAGGCAGATGTAATATACCAAATCATCCATCTGTCCATCCATTCATCCATTCATCCATCTTTAAACCACTTATCCAGCACAGGATCATCAGGGGGTGGAGCTTAGGCATTACACAGGACCTAGATGTACAGGAATAAAATACAAACCCATCATACACATATGGTATCAAACCTGCAACCCTGGACATATAAGTTACTGATCATCCCCACTGGGTCACTATGTACCGTTCAGGAATGACACACTCAGCTCTTCTGGCAGATTGACCTTATCACATTAGGATAACCATCTCACATTACATCCGTCCATCTCTCATAGCCATTTATCCAGTACAGGGTCATACCGAGAATGGAGCCACTCACGGAAAGCATGGGCCACAAAGTAGGGGGCACCCAGGACAGGCTGTTGCTCCATCGCAAGGTTGACACTACATGGGCAGGTCACTAGTTCAGCTACCCACATGCAAACACAGACTAGGCAGAACAATTTGAACCCCCAACATTAGCGGTGCTGTCCACTGAGCCAGCATGCACTGAAGCTACTGAGGCATTGTATTGTGGTACAGAATTACATCACCTTGCGGATTCCTGCATCATCCCAGGTCAGAAGGAGAATCGATGTTTTGCCTGGCCTTTGTACAAGGCAAACGCGCTTTGAAGTGTCGGTCATGGAGAAGCAGATATCTTACTTCAGGAATAACGCCTCTCCCTGCCAGCAGGGGGCGCGCAGCCTGCATCTGGCCATTGTAGGGGATGGTGAGGCTGGGCTGCACTCCGCTCTGTTACCCCTGGGAGAAGGGGGGGCACAAAGAGAAAGCACCTCTAAGACTGTGCCATGTTTCACGGTCCTTCGAGGGGCCAGCCAGCTGCCGCTTCTGTTGCCTGCAGCTCATCGGTTGCTCCTCGTAACGAGGTCTGATTAGGCCCCGTTACGGAGCTGACGCCTGGCACACATATAGTGATTAATGGCCTCCCCATGCTGACAGGAATCGCATTTTCCGTTGTGGTCTGGCTGTCTGTGTGTGTTGTTGCCTGTATAACTGCCCACGTTTAAGAGTCTTGTCCCATGTGCAGCCATCTGTCTGAATTATTCACCAATTTTCCATAGCCGCTTCTCCTGTGCAGGCTTGCAGAGATCCAGGGCCTCTCCCCAATTTGGTAACTCCAATTCACTTTAGCATGTTTTTTGGACTGTGGTTGGATCCGGAGAACCTAAAGGAAACCCCACAACCACATGGGGAGAACATGCAAACTCCACCCACATAGAGCTGGAGTCGAGACCCGAGTTACATGTCTAAGTTATACAGAATGATCCTCGGCTTTCCCGTAGTTTGTGTACCGCTGTGTTTGTACATACAGTATACGGCTGTGCAGATTTGCCTTCTGTTTGCCGATCTGTCCGTTCGGCGACTTGCGCTGATCACATTTGTTGGGGGAGAGGAACATAAAATCCCTGTGGCTGCATTCTCCAGGGTGAGTAAAGCACCCCCCTCCGTGGGACGCATGTCTTGCATTGTATGGTGTGGGCTTTGCCCACCAGTAACCATGAGTCACCTTGGAAATGGGACATTAGAGCCCAAAGCTGCATGACAGGTGTGATGGTTTACTTTTAACCCATTTCCTCCATGCGGTGGAAAAGGGTCGCTGTCCTGAGAGGAAGTCTACGGTCATTAATTTAACACCTACATCTGTGTTTATATTTGATGCGCGCACGTTTATTCACACTCACGCTGGTCCGTGAGTCAGTCTGGTCACTAAATGAAGATGCGTCGTAATACTTCCCCTTCTGTCAGGGATGCATCCAACAGCTGCTCTGGCTAGGATGGGGGGGGCGGGGAGGGGGCATAACTGAGAGGCAGGAAGGAGGCGCTGAACGGGGATGAGGGTGAGAGGAGGTACTGCTTAGGGACTCACGTGTCGGACAGACGCACATTATACAGTTTGCAAAAAGATAGCAATGATTATTGTACGTGCTGAGTGCTTGGCTGTCGGAGTCAGTAACAGTGGGGGGGTCAGACATTAAGGGAACAGTGTCAAAATGAATCGTGACGCCCCTGACTGTAGCGCTGGTTTCCGCGGCACTCAGCGCAGAGCAGCGAGCACTCAGGGCTGTGGTGCCAACCTCGCTGTACTCTTACCTCAGTGCTGTGGTATGCGGCATGACACATGGCCCACTCGCTCACTTTTCCCCCACGCATTCTCTCTCCTTCACTTTGCTCCCCCTCTTCTCTTCCTCTCTGCTTTTCCCCCCTTGGGGAAAAACCATGGTCGCCTGCCCGCCTCGTGGAACGGGGTGGATGGGAGGTGTCGACCGAGGGATGTAAAGAGATGGAAGAGATGGAGGCAATCTGATGTACGAGGCACCGATGCCAAGTTACTCTGGCACAGTCTGACCGGGCAGAGAAGCAAATTCTCCTCAACAGCAGCTCTCAGCGCACGTGTGTTATGTTTACATTACATTGTGGGAACCAAATGTTCCCCACAATGTAATAAAAACCTGTTATTTTGACCATTTTTCAGGTCCCCACAAAGATCTGCTAATACAATCAAAAAACTAAAAAAGCCAAAAGTCTTGTATTTTGTTTGGTTATTTATGGATAAGGTTAGGGCTGGGTGGGGGTTAGGGTTGTCATGTTGGGATTAGTGGTGAATGGAGAGTCCCCACAAAGATATAATTACAAACCTGTGAGTGTGTGTGTGTGTGTGTGTGTGGTGTGACAGTGAAAGAGCCATTTTGTTGGAGCCTACGAATCAACCTACGTTGTAGAGAATGCGATCTACAGTGGATGTCTAATCTTATTGCGTAAAATATGGACAATGCAGATATTTTTTCCTGTGGTATTTATTCCTCCAAATTTGGAACATTTTAAATAGTTTTCATTGACATCAAATGTTCTTACAAATGTATCACCTGACTCTAACACATTCTCAAACAGCCAGCACATCTTTGCTATTATATTACGTCTGGTTGCGTTTCCATGATTAAATTAACTACCAGCTTTTGGCAAATGACTCTAATTCACCATGAAATCCACGTCAGCTCTAGGGGATCCACGTGACACGGAACAGGCTAAATACGTCCCTGAACATGAAGAGTGTGCAGCTCTGTGCTGCTGGAAACGCCGAGCATTTCCTCAAGCAGGTCCCGGAAAGCCAGCAAAAAATGTTATTAAAAAAGCCTGCATTACACAACGATTATAAATTGTAAAATTCCAAAAAACAGCAGGAAAACTCATCAGTTCCCTCCCTTTGGGTTTTGCAGGATTAAATGTTTCACTTACACCCTGCTTTTGGATTTTCTTGGATTTTGCTTGTTGTGATTTTTGCAGTTTTTCGAAGACAGCAACTCTCTCCGCCATATATGGCGCAGTGAGCGGCACAGCTGTGTGGCACCTCCAGGGTTGCAGGTTCGAGCTTCACCTCTTCCCTCTTTACCTCTGAGTGTTTGTGCCCCTCGTTCGACTCGCACCGCTTCCAGGGTGTCCTCCTGCCTTGGAGCCTATGCTGCCTGGGATGAACATTTGGAGGAAGAATATATATAAGCAAACACCGACAAAATTGAAAAAGTCCCTGAGTGGCATTTGTTCAAGATCCAGTGTAAGATCATCATAATGGGTTTGTCCAGGAGGTTGCAGTATTGAGGTCCAAGAAACCTTGATAAGAGGTGTAGGCCTGCAGGAGATGTTTTAACTTCTCCTGCATGTTCTCCTTAGATGAATTGCAGCCTCTAAGTTAGTCCCTTGGGTAGACTCGGGCCGACCACGATTCTCGGTGTGATAAGTGCCTGTTGAAGATGGGCGTGGATAGGCACTCAGGGTCAAGAGGTTCAGCTTCTGTGCAGCTAAGCGTTAGAATAGCTAAGACACGTGATTCTGAAGGTGGCGAGATTGTTGCCAGACTTGGTGGTTCCAGCGTCTCAGAAACAGCCACCCTCCTGGGATTCTCGCACGCTACAGCGTCTAGAGGTTATAAAGAGTGGGGAAATGCCAGCTACCAAGTCAGCAGTGTTCCTGCGGCTGAAAACACCTCGTTAATGAGAGCGGTCAGAAGAGAATGGCCAGGCTCGTTACAGCTAAAGGCTTAACAATAACAGCTCAGGACAGTGTGTTCAGAAAGGATTCTCCAAACTCACAGCTGGTCAGCACTTGAAGCAGTTCTGGAGGCAAAAGTGGGTCCTACCTGGTACTTAGTTGGGAAACCTAATAAAGTGGCCACTGATTGTACACAGATAGCAACTGCAGAACGTATGTGCTGTTTGATTTAACTTTCACAATTTATTATATGCAGCTGGATAATATATCAAAGAAACTTCCATCCATCCCTCTCTCCCCCATCCATCCATCCATCCATCCATCCATCCATCTAATCAGCTGCTTATCCTGATTAGGGTTACAGCCAAAGGCACTCACTGAAATGAATTTGAGTTCTCCCAGTCTAATTCCCCTGCTCCAGTACCACCTACAGGTCTGGTTCCCATTAGCCGTGGTTTCCTGCAGGAGCAGAGGCCTGCCAGTCCCCTTACAGCATTCCTCCATTAGCAGCGCTGGTCAGGCGCCGAGGACGTACCCTTACTGTCACCACTTCCGCTGTCTTTGACTGTTGTCATACCAAAACTCGCCTGTTTCCTTCGCTCACCACAGCGCTGTACCTCATGACCGCCAAGTCAGCGATTGCTTGGTGTAGCGACCGAACCACTCGAGGACCACACCCTCAGCCCCCCCGGGGGGGGTAACAGGTGTAACCGAATTTCATTCAGGAATCTCGCCGGATCCTTAAAGGAACCAGTCTGTTTGGCCTTAGGTGCGGCACGGTGTTAGAACGCCCCAACCTCCCCAGATAATCTTTCTGTCTTACATCTGCTCATTTTGTGTGGTTAGCAGCAGGCACTGTGTGGATTAAAGTAACTAAATACAAACCCATTATGGTAGGAAAAAAAAACCCCACTTCAGTCCTATAAGGAACCTACTTACCGTGGAGTGTGCTAGGGGAACTGGCCTTATTAGTCAAAGACATTGTTTTAACAGTCTGCAAATGTTGACTGTTTCCTCGGATATCGGCATCTGGGGTTTTGGGTGGAGAGACAGTACGTGCGCATGTGAGCAACATAGAGCAGCAAGTACCGGACCGGTGCTCAAACAGAACTCAACGCAGATGGAAATAAAAAAATATTAAACAGAAAAAAAGCACAGGCTTCAGTGGTTTCTCATTTCCTGTCACCTACTCGGCATCTGTTTCAGCCATTTAAGTCCCACCTTTGTCAACGTGGTGGTGCAGAGACGTGGCTGGCCCAGCGCCAGAGGGGCATAGGGTCAGGCTTCAGGCGGGATCTACTCAGGCCTTGGGCAAAGCCTTCAGTGTGATTCTGCCCGGCTGTGTGAAGCTAAGAGTTAAATCAGCCACATGTGCGCTTCTTATGGTGTGTGAGTGTTAACAAGCAGGAACCCCCCCCTCCCACCCCCCCCAGGCCCACACCGGGTTGGCATGGAGGATTGGGTAAGATTTGCAAATGGGCCACAAAAACCACAGCGGAAATTGCGCACTTTCTCTACAGACTTTTACTGGCGCCAGTGAGAGTGTGGGTTCAACTGCCAAGCCCATGGTTATAAAAGGACGTGATGCTGTACCTTTGAACAACATATTCAACCATAACTGCTTGAGAACATTTGACAATATAAAAAATCACTCATACAGGCAAACAGGTTACCCGTAGCTGAAAAAGTTTTTTTTATAGTAATTAAATTACATTACAGTAAGTCATTGGGTTAAGAATATCCACCTTATAAACAGACTGCCATGAAAATGATCCATCCATTTCCTGTAACCACTTATCCTATCCAGGGTCGTGGGGGCTTGGAGCCTATGGGCACAAAGCAGGGAACAACCCAGGATGGGGTGCCTACTCATCACAGGGCACACTCACACGTACGGGCACACAGCAACACAGAGAGAACATGCAAACTTCACACACATGGAGCTATGGGGGAGACTTGAACCCAGGGCCCAGAGGTGTGAGGCAGCAGCACTAACCACTCCACCACCATGAAAATGATTATATTAAAAATCTATGATACATACAATGGTTCATAATAACAATCGCATGCACTGCTTTGTAATACTCATGAAAACATCGCGCGACGTCCCCGGCCCTGGGCCTCCGGGACCACGATCAGATTCACCATATTGCACTGGGGTGGATAAAGGTTGTGTGTTTTGTTAATGGCATGTATTAATATTACTGAACAAAAAAATATTATTTTATAAACATCTGTCTCTCTTGGGCTGATCCATTTCCGACAGCCCTTCTAACAGTATATTGTCTGTTCTTGTGCAGACTAAACCAGGTTGGCTTAAGTGGTGTTGGACTTAAGATACAATGGGTTTGAACCCCACATCAGACTTTGGGGGTTGGTGAGGGGCTCAGCAAGCCTCTGTGTCTGTGATGAGAAGGTTGCTGACTCAAGGCCTCGCCTTGGTAGAACAGTCACATGTCTGTGGGCCCTTAACCCCCAGATCAACTGGTCCATTGGCTGACCCTGTGCTGTGACCCCCAAGCTATGGACAGGAAGATGGGGTCTGCAAAGAGAAACATACCAATGTAATTGCACTAGTGAAAATAGCAAACCAAAGGATTTATCACAAAAAAATCACTTGCTTTTTGAGACACATGTGGAGATGCACCATTTGGATAATTGTACTGTATGTCAGTGTGCACGCACCCTGCAGGCAGACTTCCTAAGGGTGCTAGGGGACTGGCTAAACTTTGCTGGAGAATGCTGGAGCTTCTGAAATTCCCAGATTTCTGAAGATTCTTTGATGTCAGGTCATTTTTTCAGACGTGATAGAAAAATGCCCTAAAACAGCAAAACTTAAATCTTTTTTTGGGCTTGATTTTACTTTATTGTGACAGCTTCCCTGTACTTGGGCTGTACATGTTGAATAGAGTCGATCCTGGTTCAGAAAGGGGACACGTTTCTCACCTTACCTGAGCCACAAATCAAGAACAGGATTTATCTGCCAGGTTTCGACCAGCCTCACAGTCACTTTCACTTGCACATGCATTGACTTTCTTGCAGTTGAACTAAGGCATACGTACTGTACATCCATACACACAGACAAATGGACACCCAGGCGCAGCGAAACAGTGCCTTGTGACTTACGATCACACTGACTGGATGAAGGGTCATTGCAGTTCACACTAAGAAAAGGACATTTGTCTTGTCTGCACATTTCCGGCTCAGCAACTAATTGGTGAAACTGAGGGCATCCTGCACTGTGACCTGGTTACAGCGAAACAGCACATTTCTACAAAATAACACTGTAATTGAAATTAGCTGAGATTCCACTCTGTACTGCAGAGATCCTACACTATACTATGTAAACCATCGATAGAGATACACAGACACTGTACTATAGACTCCACCTATATAAATCTGCACTGTACTGTACACACCATCTGCAGAGATTATATACTGTACTGTACACACCATCTGCAGAGACCCTACACTGTACTGAACACACCATCTGCAGAGATTATATACTGTACTGTACACACCATCTGCAGGGACCCTACACTGTACTCTACTGCCTGCCTTCTGTCTGTGTTTGAATTTTCTAGGAACACAGATATGTTCAATGTGCAGATCAAACAGAACATTTTCTGACATTTAATGCAGAACAGGCAGCACTGAGAGTAATAATAATAAAAAAATAACATTTGCATAAAGATTCTGTAAGTCATTTGTGTCTGGTTACTTCCAATACCCCGCGTCTAAATTCATTATGGCAGCAATTTCATGTACTTTAAAATATTTAATACAGTTCAGGCGATACTGTGAAACATCTTGCAGTAAAAAGCCTTGATCTTGGTGAACGGGAATTGTGGGTAATGAACAGTCAGACAGCTGCGTCCAGGACGCGGTCCTCATTAATTGAGGCACAGGCTGATCTCTGGACTTTACAGCAATTATCACTCGTGATGTCCCCGAGTCCCAATGACACGCTGGGATTTGCTGGGATATACCATGGAGAGCGAGGCAGACTGGAACAGCATGGGGCAAGATGAGATGTGGAGAGCAGGCCGATGCAGATGTTGGTGATGTTTGTAGAGTCACAGTGTGAGTATGGCAGCACCTTATAAACTATCTGTTAAAGACTCAAATTTTAGCTATTGACACCTAGGGTGGTCATATTCAGGTCTGACAGAGGTGAAGAGGACCGGTCCTGGTCCAATCAGGATTATGGTCAAGTATCTCCAGTGGACTTCACAACAGTTGTCTCAGCACTGTTAAGAGCCCAGAAGCCCAGGTTACAGGTTTCAGGGGTGTGGTCCTATTACAGTTGTGATCCTATCAGCTGTCATAGACGTCCAGCAGACTGGGTCACGGTTGAATAAGGCTGCCGTCCAGGTTTCTCAGCATCTGAGGAGGGCCACAGTGTGCAGAGTGGGGGGGAGGGGGGTATGAAGACTACACGCTTGTCTTATCTGAGCCCTGTCCATCATTTTCCCACAGCAATGCCAAGTCATGGGCGCCTGACCGGCCCTGTGCTCCTGAATCATCTGCCCAGCTTGTGTTTTCCTCCAGCTGGGAGCCAGGAGACACATCGCTGGCGTCAGACTGGGAGGGGGGGGACCCAGTGGGAGGGGGGCCCAGTGCCGGAGCCAGGATATTGGGCTTCGATGGGATCAGATGCCCTTGGCAGCGTGTTCTGCCTTAGTAACCTCAGCTTCATCCTTGCATTAGCAATGGCCTTAACTTTATCTAGAACAGGCCCAAGATCTAAAGGTTCTCTCAGCGGGAATGCTATCCTGGGATGGAAGTTAGGGTATGCTGGGATGGACACCAGTTTCCCCAGCTCGGAAGGAGTTATCAACAAGGAGGGGTGGTATCGGGTTTCAGGACAATAAATTCACTAACGATTGGCTTAATTTGGTCTGTCTTTGCTGGGCAGGGGGAGGCACTATCCACCCCCAGCCCACCAGTAAGCACACCCATGTCTCAAATGTTCTCTAGCGCTCACTTTAGATACGGATAACTTGTAGGCCCATATTGGAGGAGAAAAGGGAAGACTTTCAGGGGCCCAGACACTAGGGGGTGCCCAGTTGAATTTTCATTTGGTAGAAATTTCCCAGGGCCCAGCTGCGTCTTTCTGTGGCCCTGGACAGAGTTAATTCCCCACTGCCCAGCCATGTGTTTGAGGGTTGGGGAAATATATCTCGTCAGAGATGTTCCCTCCCCTGTCTTAGGCTGGTCTATGCAAAGCCAGCTTCTGCTGCTGTGTACATCTGTTGTCTGCTAGGTACCGTGGTAACCAGCACCCACATCTGAGGCCTAAGCTGGCCTGTGAAGTCCTGAGGCCAAATTCCGGGAAGGAGAATAAAAGGGGAAAGTGTGCCGGGCTTCTGCTCTTGGCTGCTTTTCGTATCGAGGGCCAGAGGAATGGAGAACCTGGAGCCGGCTAAAGCGTAGCTAGGCGTTAGCTGGAGCTAATCCGATGATGTGGGGGCTCTGAGACTCACAGGGATGGAGTACCTGGAGCCGGGTAAAGCGTAGCTAGGAGCTAATCCGATGGAGGAGAGGCTGAAGCCTGGAGCTATCCTGATGATGTGGGGGCTCTGAGACTCACAGGGATGGAGTACCTGGAGCCGGGTAAAGCGTAGCTAGGAGCTAATCCGATGGAGGAGAGGCTGAAGCCTGGAGCTATCCTGATGATGTGGGGGCTCTGAGGCTCACAGGGGACTCTGAGATGAGCTCCGAGAGGGGAATGTAAAGAGGCGCCTCCACAGATTCTCTTGGAAAAATGAGTCCTAAATACACAGTGATCTGAGATATCATTTTTTTTTTATTCCTCAAAACTTAAATCATAAGGGCACCTTTACTTTTTCACAATAGTCCATAGCAGTAGAACGGAAGCTGCGGTGGAATTAGTCCCTCGATGTTCCACATCTGAGTCGCATTATAATCTTGTATTCCAGGAACACCTGAGTCAGGCACTGGCAGAGACACGGGAAGAGATCTGCAAAGTGGCAGAGAGTGAGGGACCTGGATGGTGGGGTCTAGCAGAGTCACGGCGCACGCCTCACTGCCGCCAGTGTCACAGGCGGCCACTGCAGACGACACCTGACATGTCGGCCATGCCGCACTTCCGGATCCAATCACCTTGCCGACTGAAAATCAGTAGTGGTGTCCCAGAGACTTCATCACGGCAGGTTGTGTCGTCTGCACTCACAGACCTGCCCACTGCACATTAATCAGCCAATTACCTTCTCCCCTCAGGAGCAAAATGGGTGAATGGGGGTGGAGGGGAGGGTGAAAATGCAATGAGTCAGATATTTAGGATGAATTAAATGGAGAGGTGTCAGAATAAGCCTTACTGGGGATGTCCAACAACACTGCACAGCAGTGCTGTTCCTCCTGTGATCTGCAGTGCCAGCTCTGTGCTCTGCCCAGCTGTGGATCCATCTGCCAGAGTTTTTTTTCCATCATTTCCTCGAGCATCTGGACTGCAGTTAACTTGACTCTCCATTTTTATTTCCATTCCGTCTCTTCCCCTGGACAGGCCTCTCTAATCCAGCAGTCTGCCAGAGATTGCTTAGCATGTGGAGGGTGGGGGCAGGAGGGGGTGGTTAAAGGAATCGGGCCTGTTTTGTTTTGGCCCTCACCATAACGGCCGCCCCCCATGCACAGGATTAGAGTGGCGATAACATCGGCCAAGCGTGATCCCAGATAGGCTCCAATGGCCATTGAGATGCATGATTTAATAAAGGGGGCCGGGCCATTTTATTTTGGGTTTGGTTTTTTTTTTTTGATGGGGGGGGGTTAATGAAATTGTGAAAGTTGAAAACAACACTGTGAGTAAGTGACGCATAATAATCTCTTCTCAGGAAAACACGCAAGATGTTTTGCTCTGATGAGACATGCAAAAGCGCCGGCAGTTCCCAGAAAGCTAGTGACCCTAGCAAGAGCCTGTCTCTCTGCCGTCCGCTTGCATTTTCCTGGACTGGGAGTCGCCGCTTTGCGACAGCGGGCCGCTCCGTTCACAGGCGATGAGCGGCTGAACGGGGCTGAACAGGCCTGAACGGGGCTCTATTGTCCGGAGTGAGGCTTATTTTAATAGCAAATCCTTAGCGATAGCAAGAGTGTGGCAGCTTCATAACCAAAGACTTTAGCCACGGGCGGGACTGTTCCCATCATTGTGATCCGCGTCTGATTAAGCCGTGATTGTCTCCACAGCCCATGAACGGTCTGGCACAGCATCCGAACAATAACGCTACTGATGCGCTCTGAGGATAAACAAGCAACGTCATTCTCAGGCCTGATACCTCCACTGCGGTCAAATCAGGGAGCATCGGCACTTTATAGAAACACGAGGAGTTTTAACCGACGTCAAAACTAGGCGAATTCCATCTCCACTTGAGCTCACTGTCTCGGTCTGAATGGGCCCGGTCGGTGTATGAGAGGGGCTCTTTGGGGATGGCCCCTATTCCCGGGCCCCGCTTGCTGGGTAACATTCCTAAGTGAGCATGATCAGCCTGGCCGGACTTCCGTAGCTTCACCAGCAAGGCAGAGACGCCCAGGCAGGTGATGAACACGCAAGCAGCTCAGAGACAGATAAATGCTCAGTCCACTACAGGAGACTCTCCCAGTCATTACCACTTAACAAGACCCATTTCTATGTAATTTTGGCAGGATAGTGAAGGCTGCTTCTGGATTACTGCTGCAAGCAGGAAGGTGCAGATGGTTACTGCAGACAAGATTACAGAATTCTGCTTTCCCATTGGATTCCTGCAGCCAGGATTATGGTCATCTGGATCTGTGGTTACTGTATAACACATTTCTGTGTGTTAAATCAGTGCAGCCTGGGTTACTGTATGCTACTTTCCTGTATGCTTGATTACTGTAGCCTGGACTACTTCAGACTGGATTCTTGGAGCCTGGATTATTTATTGAATTCATTTTATTTCTGCATTCTGGATTACTGCCACAGTGCCTGGTTACTGTAGTCTGAGTTAGAGTGTAATTTGCATGGATGGATTATTGTAGGCGGAATAATTTTATGTCTGATTCTTCGTTTACCGTTTGCTAGAATAACTGACAACGGAGGAAATGTCTACGGAAATGTCAACAAACAGCCCAGGAGACACGCAGACCTGTAATGGTCAGGCAGATCAGCAGAGAGATCATGAAGAAGTACAGGGACAGACAGATGGGCAGGTTGAGAGACGCTGGCAGGTGTGCGTGTGTGTGGGGGGGGGACAGAGGGCAGGAATTAATGAGGACGCAGCTGCAGGCGTGGAAACGCAGGGTGTGGCATCTGCTCTGCCATGCTTCGGATTCCTAAAACCAGACCTGTGCTACTGTGCTTATTCTCCCATGTGAGACGGCCCCGAAAGGGAAGCGCTTTACGGGATTAAGGAGAAGCTCTTCTGGAGGAAGCCTCGCTGCAGTGTCGCAGTGGGGTCCCAGAGGCTGCCTGTCACTGCTGCAGATGCCCTGTTTAATCCAGCTGTCGATCTGGGCATTGTAGGCAGCGGCAAAGCAAAAAAATAGCACCCACAGGGAACGCACCGAAGCTGGGCTGCATTGCTGCGATGTGTTTCTAGGGTCGCAAACGGCACCTAAGCTGGACCGCATTGCTGCGATGTGTTTCTAGGGTCGCAAACGGCACCGAAGCTGGACCGCATTGCTGCGATGTGTTTCTAGGGTCGCAAACGGCACCGAAGCTGGACCGCATTGCTGCGATGTGT
>JAODJX010000136.1:24391175-24403397 GCA_026776945.1 Isichthys henryi
GGGGTTTCCTATGTAGCTGTAAGTGGCTATCCAACACCGGCTAGCCAAGGGGACGGGGAGGTCGCAGGGAGGCACACAAGGCGCGCACCCTTGGTGTTAAAATCCCCGGTGATTGTCCCGTAGCGTGGAGTGACTGTCGCTTCCCTCGACCACCCCGACCCGCCCAACAGCAGCGCACTCTGTCCACACCCGGCTGTACTCTGGCTATACTCTAGCTATACTCTGGCTCTGCTGGACTCAGGGCCCGGTGCCATCGCCACAAACCGCCAGTGGAAGGTAGTATAAACCTAGAACGGGAAGGAGCCTCCGGTCCGGCCATCTAGGTCAAGGTTTAAAAAAAAAACAAAACAGGAACAACAACAACAAGGAAATAATAATAAAAATATACTTAAAGTAAAAACCTCTTTCTCCTCCTCCTCCTCACTTCTGGGTGTATCTTCATCTTTGGTATAAAATAGGCCATCCACAGCCTGCATTTGATTCACAACTAAGAAAAAACTACAGAAATTGTCAACAATTTCTTCTAGCTATTGCTCTTGCACGAATAGGTTTTAACCATAAGCTTCTATCTACATCTGCAGTTTGCTGATTTAGCTTTTTTTCAATTCCTTTTAGCTTTTATTTATTTTCATTAGTATTTTTTTTTTCTTTCTGTTTTGCGATGTGACGAGCAACGCAGGCTAAAAACATCATGTAGCTCTTAAAAAAGGTCGCAGGTAAAAAGCACTAATGCCGTCGATAGCGATTCTGCCGCATAAAGTGAAATAAAACCAAACTTAAAAAGAGAAGAAACGTTATGCGCGCTTTGCGACAGGCCACATTATGCCGACGCTGCAACTGTTCCTTGTTCTGGAAATCTCCGAGTCACCTTTTCCAAGATGGCCGTTCTGTCCCCCCGCCCCCCCTCCCAACCCACCATAAGCTTCCTGGTTGCCACTGATGAATAAAGTTCACTCCTAACAAAGAAACAACTCCTCTTTTAAATCTGTACAGCTTATTCAGTATTTTTCCAATCTCTCTCTTCTCAGCTCATCTCTGCTTAATATCTTGTACCATTCAATTGGTCCAAGCGACTTTCATCCGTTAGATTTTTCTTTTTTTTTTTTAACAAGACGTGTGACTGATCGCTTCCGGAAAAGTCTCTGACGTCCTTGAAATTAAGGCAATAAAGATTCAAGAAAAAAAACGTAGCTAAAGTTCTCTAGAAAACTAAAGTTTAACACAAGTAATAAAAAATGAAAAGGAAGAGTAGTTTAGTATCAGAGGAAGACAACTTTTCTCAAACTGGCTTCCTCTCCTAATTTAAAAAACCTCACCGCCTCTGAAACCTACCAGCACGTTCTTTTTTTTCTGTTTTTTTTTTTAAATATATTTTCTATTTTTTATTCAGGAAATTTTGTGAAGAAAAAAATTCAGCCTTTTTGAGGCTTTCAGGCTACTAGACTGCAGCTCACGGCTCTGCCCATCACAAACCTCCTAGGCGGGGCCCCCGTGGAAAATGAAGAAGTGTCCTTTTGGGGGCTGTGCAGCCTTAGTCTCAGTGCAGCCCTCCCCAGCACCCCCTCCCCCCAACTCAAGGCAATGCAGTCCCAGGTAATGCCCCTCTGTCCCGTGTTATCTGGGAGGGGAGAGGGAGAGACAGCAGGTAAGAACGACTTCTCAGCATTGACCAAATACACACAACATCTCGACTTTTCTCTGTTAGTCACCAACTTAAGGGCTGCAAACCTTAAGATACAAAGAATTTTAACATAAAATGTGAAAATTACGATGGCAGAATGAAGAATGCATTACCATATGATATAAAGTGGATTATGAGACAGAAAATAACCCCATCCATCCATCCATCCATCCATCCATCCATCCATCTTCTAACTAGTGATTCTGGGCAGTAATTTCTTTGCTAAAGGAAAGCTCAGTGGTCTTACTCAGTGGTCCTAATCTGCTTCATGATTTATATCTGGAAACTTTTATACATGTCGCCTAAAATTAGTCTTTTTTGTTTTTGTTACGTCATTGACTCCGGGTTTGAGCACTGTGATAAGATGGCAGGAGCTACGGTGGCTAATGAGTTACTCATGACCCGAAAGTCTTGGGTCCGAGACCCAGGATGGAGTACTGTACAGGGCACAGCACAGAGACTGTCCGGGCGGGCTAAGCCTGGAATGGTGCCTCTGCTCCATAAGCGTGTTAAATTAAAATATCAAAGTCAAGTATTAATCGATAGCAGGGGAGCGACCTTGGCACCCTTTAATAAATCGCAGCGTAAACCACTGTGACAGTGTAATGGAAGCGGGCGAAGTGAAGGTCACCATGACTGCCGTGCATCACGTCTAGTTAGCGAGACGGCAGCCGGGATCGATGGGGGGGCCGGGGGGTGCGGCAATCCGGCATGCCAGCGCTAATTAAGGGAGCTGTCGATTCTAATCTGCATCACTGGCGACGGGAGCTGAGCTATGGCAGCAAATAAATTAAGCAGGCCTGGGGTGGGAGGGATGCTCTTGGTTGCTATGCCATGAGGTTTGAAGGCGGAATAGCATGCAGACGGCTTTTTGATTCTGGGCTCAGATACTGCATCCATCACCCGTGTGTCTGCAAATACTCACTTCGACTGTTGGTAGGAGTAGACGGACGCATGAT
Source organism: Isichthys henryi (assembly GCA_026776945.1). Classification (NCBI taxonomy): domain Eukaryota; kingdom Metazoa; phylum Chordata; class Actinopteri; order Osteoglossiformes; family Mormyridae; genus Isichthys; species Isichthys henryi. Next base: position 24,393,816 of record JAODJX010000136.1, read on the forward strand.
CAGTGGTGTTCTCCACCTGCAGCGGGGGCTGTGTACCGCCAGCGTCCTGTGAGGAGGGGGTCACCGTCTGGGGCGAGGCATCCGCCACCACTCCCTGCACAGGGACGAGGTTATGGGGGTCACTTTCCCCCCCAAACTTATACCATTACCTGTCCTGCACTGAGAAAAGTGAAGCCCTACTAAGTTGTAAAGGGACTATATCACTCAGGAATCATGGGAAATGTGTCACATCTATCCCTTCTTATAGGAGAGGTTCATAAGACTCCTGTGTGATTATTCTGGGATTGCTATGCTGTTTTAAGGCTCTGCACCTGTCTCTCGCTAGGCCGTTACTGAGAAACATCTCATGCTAGTCTGAGCTTTGTCAGTGTGCCTTATCAGGCAAGGCTGCCTGGCAGGGACGATGTGCATCTGGCTAAGTTTACAGTGCATTTGTTACAAGCCCACCCATCTGCTAGAGGGCAGCACCTTTTAGCGAAAATAGTTTTGGCCTGGCGAGGGCTGGTTTTACCTGGGTTTATGGTTCTATGTTAGAAGCTAGGAACCCTCTCCCTACTAGCTGTGGTACATGCTGCTGTCCATCTCCATACAACCTCTCATACTGTAATAGTCTCACCTATCAGTATCATGTAGGTATCGGAAAACTAAATATTCAGATCAGGTGGAACAACAAGCACTTTGGGAGTGTTGATGTGGCCCCTAGTGGACTGCAAGCCATAACAGCATGGTAATCTAGAGTGTATTTAAGTGACTCCACTCCATAAACTGAGAAAGGAAACTGCATCAGAGATCAAAACAGCTGACAGAAGGTGGAGATGACTAAGGATTCTGAAACAAGATTATCTTCATCGTTTAGAAAAAAAACGAATTAAACTTCTTTTTATTGTCTGATGGCAAAGGTCATGACAGCAATGGCACCATCTGGATAGCTGTCATCAGTGAACACCATGCCACACTCTGCCAGCGCCCCCTACTGGCTTGACTGAGGCATAATGAGAAAACACCAACACATCCCCACAGAGATGGAAGAGCACTAGAATGTTTCCATGGAGATAAGACATGAGGAAACGTAAAGATATTCCCACAGATGGAAGAGCATCAGGGTACCCCGGGGGGGTGGGGTGGCACAGGCAGCAGAGCTTGCAGTTTTGTTACGCCAGGAACAACCGGATGGTGCTGATTTACAAACCAGACCAAGTAAAACACAGCAGCACCTCCTCAGAGTTCACATGTTGGGGAGGGGGATTATTCAGCAACCCTCCAGAGATGCTCGCTGTTGTCACACATAAAACGTTCTTCTTTAACAGCGAAGTTTAGGAGCGTCACCTCACCTTAGCAACTGTCTGAGAAAGTTACCTCAATATACAGTTATCATGTGATCTTAGAAGAATTTGTGCGTTGGGTGGGATGCCTCTGAGGTAATGCTGAGGCTGCTGGCTGTCCCAGAGACACATGGCAGATAAGGGAGAGGTGAAAGGTCAGAGGGCAGAAGTCGGCTGAGCACACTTACTTCGACTGGGACGGCGGAAGGAGGCACAGGAGTGTACTGGGGAATGTACGTCCCTTGCATAGGTGCAGCTGCGGCCGCAGCGGTCATGTACTGCAACACAGAGACAGCGCCATCAGGGGGCAGTGGTGAATTGAGGATCGCACACAACTTAGCAACATGGACCAACGCCATACAGTCGTGTCCCCAGGGACTTAATTAAAACCACAAGCCCCAGGTTCGATATAAACTGAGCAGTCAGTCTTGAGACTTTGTGCTCCTGTCTTCGTCTCATTTGATGTGTTTGAAGGCTTCGTTTCATAACATATTTATCAAGTTTTGTCTTTCAGTTTCATGCTCACAATCCTGTTTTTTGTATCTTTGGTTTTTGTTTGTTTGTTCCCCCCAACCACCCTGTGCCGTCCGTGGGCCCAAACCCAGGCAGCTGCCTGTTTCCAACAGACCTGGCAGTCTGGTCGGGACAACCCATTTTGGAGCGCGTTTCGTCTGTGCTCTGTCCAATCGTGCAACTATAAAACCAGTTCCAGTGAACCTGAAGTCTGTTTGTGAGCATTAGACATTTTCATTGGTAACATTTTATTGTGATTTTAAGGAACATAAATATGGCAGTAATACTATAAGACGTGTAATCCTGTTTACAGTTACGATGTGAGGCAGTTCACAGGGACATCCTGCACACTGACAGTAAGTCACTGCCAACTCAAATACCTACAAACAAAATACCTACAAACTCACAAATCGCACGTTTTTTTTTCCATGTGTCACACCAAGCGGAGTGCAGAGCACGCAGTCAGAGGAATTTAACATTGAGCTACAGAGCTACGCAGTCATAGACGTACAGTTGCACTACAGAGAGGAGAAAATTGATTGCGGTAGTTATACTGGTGTCCTGTGATACTTGCCCTTTGACCCCAGAAAAAACAAAGCCTCAGATCATTGGAAGAATCGTTCTGAGGGTGTTTGGAGGCCACACTCACGGCCTTCGCTGTTACCGCCTTTGGAAACAGCACACATCTCCCCACTGACGTGAGGAGCGATTTCCTTTACGGTGTGTTGGCAGCCGGATCCCCCCCGTGGCGACTGCGGGCCACGCTACCGAAGCTCGCAAACGGTGGGCGATGCATCCGTATCAGGAGGGAAAAGCGCTTTATGGCAGGAGCAACAGGGCGCGGGAAACGGCAGCTTCAAGGAGACCATTCTGGAGCCAAGTTGGAAGGACGAGAAAAAATAAGGACAGAAAAATTTTGATTTTCATATTGCCTGTGGAAATGCCAGTGTATGTTTCTGGGGCTTAGTGTGTGTTTGGGGGCGTGGCTTAGGGACCTCTGGGTATGGTGAGGCAGGTGACTGGATTGCTTTTTACAGGTGTAATTATTTCTCCCCGAGGTCCAAATTCCATCAGCCACACGGTTTGGGGTGGGGGATTGGAGGGTAGCTGATGGGGGGTGTCATTCTCATGGTTATAGTGTTAGGTCCGGAGTGGAATCTATCACTTGTGTACCCCTACACTAATCACTGCTAACATTCTGATATTTGTCCTCTCTCATCTCAGCATGCCGAGCCACACACATGCCCCCCCCCACACTCATCCGCTTCCCCTGTTGTTTTCTCTGCATTTTCCCATCTTGCAGAAATGGCATTTCCTGAGCCTGCACTATTTCTGAATAAAACAATTCCTGTTTTTGCTGCTGTGTGGATCTTAAAGTCAGTGTATGAGTTCTGAGTGGTCCCCCCGCGCACTAAAAATAATCACCCAAGTACAGAAACATCCACACGCCCCCACTGCGAGGCTGCAGAAGATCAGAGGGCTGCTTGATGTACCTGGAGGCTGCCTTCCTGTCTCTGGGTGGAACCTGGGTGAGATCTTCAAATACAGGCCCAACACCCAAGGGACACAAGCTGGCTTGGCTTCAAGGAAAGTTCAAAGGTCGATACAGCAGAGGAGAAAAGATCTAGCCGCCATTGACCAACCAGTTTCAATGAAGCAAGCAAACTTACAGGAGAGATCTCTCGAGACCGGACCCTAACTAACCACCCAACTAACTAAGCTCTAACCAACCTTACTGACATCAGCTGGCAGAAACTACCTCAGCTGAGGAAGGGATTAAACCATCTTCTTCTGCAAAGCGGGGGGGGGGAGGAAGGGAGGTCGCCAGTGCAGACAGGACGGGGCCATTCGACCACAGCGGGTTTTGGGTGGGGGGGGGGGGTTAAAACGAGTCCCAGGATGCGACAGGTTCTTGCGCCAGGTGGACACAGGGGGGCTCCATGCTGAGTAACGGTGCAGCACTGACAGCTGTATGCATGTGAGCCAACACCATATGCGGGTATCAAGGAAGAACAAGGAATAGGGAGTGTGTCTGTGTCTGTGTGTGTTGGGGGGGGACATCCTCAGAGTGAAAGACAAGGTGAGAGGATGGCTGCCACCATCACACGTTAAACACGAGTTGACGAGGCTGCCTTAGGCTGTATGTTCTCCGTCAGATCAGACTGCTTATTGTTCTCTCTGGCTCAGGGCTTGATTCCTTCCCCTTACGGACGGTCGACGGTCAAATAAAGAAGCCTCTTCTTCTGCTCTCTCCACACAGGGAAGGAGCGGCAGCTCTCCGAAGGTCATGGCTCCATAACAACAACAAAATAGCCCATGATCGGTGTGGTGAGCAGACAGCGGACAGCAGACAGCACCCCGAGTCTCTGGGAGCAGCAGTGGAACGCTAAGGAAAAAACAAGCTCAGGGGCCCAGTAGGGCATCCCGTTAGGACGTGATGTTGAAGGAACATCCGCTTCCCAGGTGGGACATGGGAGGTGAAGGTTTAACGGGAAATGAGGGAGAGAGAGGTGTGGGGAAAGAGGAATTGCTCCCCTTTTTACAGTTTTCTTCTGGTCCTTTCACAGGAAAGGAAAGTAGAAGAAAGTGGCAGTAGAGCTTTCTGGAGACTCACAGAGTCACAGCCCAAGGGAATCACGGTTATATTTCGGTGGTGGCATAATAGGAGGCAGGAACGGGGCACAGCTGCGGGGACGCGGTTCCACAGATACTCTGGATGCTCTGAGGATTCTTGAGGGCTTTTACATTTGGCTCGCAGCCAAACCTGGTATCCTAACAAACTGGCAGCGGGAGTAAGGCGAACAGGCTTGTGTGAAAAGCATCGGTACAGCCACGTAAGTCTCCACGGCGTAAGCCAAACAGCAGGCGCTCGTGGTGCACTTCTCATTAACGTCTCCGCTCAGTGAGAAGGTGGACCTGGGCTGATGTTTGTGTTGGTGCCACCGAGACTTTCCTTGAACCATCGCTACATCGCCCCGCTTCATAACTTCGAACAGGCATCGCCCCCCGCCCCAGTTCAGCTCTCTTAGAAGCAATTAAGATTGACCAAAAGCTCATAAAACCCACCCAGACAGGGGACAAATGCTGTGCCGTGGCCAAATGTGCTGAAGGTGAGTCCATCCTTAATAATATTTAGAAAGTCATGAACGTGGATGGAGTCAGGTTGCTCCTTAGGAGAAAGAGTGCATGCTGCTCTTTACTCTACCACAGTTGTTAATTACTCTGTTGAATAATTATTTGGACAGAAGCAGATGTAACTCAATGTTTGGCTGGAGGTACAGAAAGCCCAGCTCTCATTAAACAGCTGCTCTGCCACCCTTCTCTAATGCAACCAGCTAGCCACCGCAGGGTCAACGTGACCCCAGAAAGTGCCCCTTGAGGACCAGAGCCAGAGCTAGACCCCGGAAATCTCATCTGCAGGTGTGGAAGAGTGGGCTGCTGGACAGTCACGCAGTTTATCTCCAGCGTGATACTCACAGTTCCTGTAGTGCCCAGAGAGAGATGGTTCATCTGCTGGGTCAGGGGCCCAATCAGGCTGGCCGGCTGCATGGACATGGTGTGTTCCATGGCGGGTGTGATCACAGCACCCTGGTGAGAGAGCAGGAGAACACCTGTGACGGCCTGGGACAGAGGACAGCATAGAGCCCCGCCCCCCCAGAGGACAGAATGGAGTCCCGCCCCCAGAGGACAGCATGGAGCCCCGCCCCCAGAGGACAGCATAGAGCCCTGCCCCCAGAGGACGACATGTGTGTGACATCATATTAATCAGGAAAGTATATGTGGTTTCAAGACACTGAAAGTCATCAGAACCAAACTGTTCTTTGTTTTAACTTGTTCTGAAAGTCTCATTTTATTTCACTCCATTATGACTCCATAAGTAATAGCTTAATTTCTGTGCTTGCAATTCAGTAAATAATATTGGTTGAGAAGCTCTTGTCACACGTCTGCCTATAGCCGCAGCTGCGCATTCAGTGTAGACGGGGAACAGCAGGCTCTATCGCCATCTAATGGCAGCTAAATGCCAGCTCACTGTGCAAAATTAGTCTGAACAACGGGCTAAGTGGTCTGCGTATCCTCTTGTAATGGACAAAGGAGCTCTTTGTGTTTCAGGCTGTGTGTGGGTGAGTAATTGAGGGCTGTGAATGCTTAGGAAGGTCTGTATGTGCGTGGATGTTGCTGAGGGTGGGCTAGGATGTGCTGTTCCTGTTCACATGGGGGAATCATCGTCCTACATGGTCCTGGTAGAACTCCTCATATCAGAGATGCCAGGGAGGTATATTCTTCTTCCAGGCCTCCTCGAGTGGACGGATGATTTAATGCCACCCTAACACTTGTTCTGTGAGTTCTGGAAATGATGCATGGCTCACTTAGCGTTAAAATTTATTTAAATATATATTCTGTGGGTGTTTATTTTAAAGGCAAACCGCAGCTGTAGTAGCAGCTTATGGAAGACGCTCCACGTTTTCCACAAATATGGTGAATATCGGACCGAAATGCTGAGAGCGATTGGCTATGGTTGACTGCCAACGTGAGAGTACAGGAACGGGCCAGGATCGGCGTGCAGAACCTGGTCAGATGTCAGTCATCACCCTCATACGGAACACACAGAACTCAGTGGCGCAAAAGGAGTCCAGGGACGCCACAGTACTCGCAATGCATGTGTGTGTAGGCGTGTGCTTCCTTGTGCGTGCCAAGTGTAGTTTTTATTGACTGCACCTAAATACTGAGAGCTGTCATCAGTGTGACTCTCACATCCCCACTGCACGGCATATCCGTGGTCGCTGATTAATGTCAGCCCTAGACTGGCTAACAAACGGACTGGTGATAGCAGACTGAGCAATTACACTGCAGACCAGTAGAGGGCAGCATGACCTCACGTCTTCCTATTTGCTAGCGGTGGCTCACTTGGCCTCGCCGAGCCACACAGTTGCGCTATTGAGCTGGAAGACGAGCAGACCGATTTATTTTCTTTCCTTTTTTTGCGGTGGGCGGGTGGTCAACTCCATATCAAAAAACAAGGAGACATCAAGCACGATTGAGAGTTTGTAGATTCAGGGCTGTGTCTCTATTTGCCTGTGTTCCTGCGTGTTTGGGTTACCACTGAAGAGATCCCCTACGGAGGACATCGACTGCGCGTTTCACATTCCGGCAGCACCGTAAGAAACTTGAAGAACACGGAGAACCTAAGTCTGCAAGGTCATCATCAGAAAGCGGCGGTGAATTCCAATGCACAACAGATACAGTCAGAAGCCATATATAAATACACCACGAGACCTGGTTTAAAGGTCAACCAGTTGACAGGAATTTAAAAGTGCAAGATCTCAGCGCGGTTAAACCGGTCGTGGAAAAGCGGCAACCATTCCTGCGATAAACTTGGCTGACTGATATCAGCAGCAGTAGCAGAAAAGGACGTAAAAAAGAGAGGACATGGTTCGGGTCTCCTTCAGGGTCCACCACCTCCAAAGTCAGGAGGCCAACTCAAACACGCACACACTGCAGACTGCAGATGCCCCCTTGTGGCACACTGGCAGCTGGGGCAGGTATTTTCTCCCTTGACAAGATTTCTGTGTCGCTTCTCCTCAAATCTGAGTAGAAGTGAATAAATGAAAGATTCTGGCAGGGTAGGGAGGATGCTGGCAGTCCTCAGGTAGTCAGAAAAACAAACAGACTTCAGACAGGATATCAGGCTCCAGGCGGCTAAAATCGTTTTCCACATTCAGGATCAAATGGAGCTTGCAGATGCCACTCGAAAATGACTTTTACACGCCCGCTTGCTGTACTGACGTGAGCTGCTGTACGCGGAGTAGCGCAGGTCGGGCTTACGGAAAGGGGTCCTTTTGTTATTTCTCACTATAGCAGGTCAAATTAACCAGCCGCATGGGCTGAAAATGACAAAAAAACTCTACCTTGATGTAATATACTTCATGTAAGGTGTTATTAGGACGGCGTACTGTAGGTGTCCGGTGGATGACATCCCAGCCTGCGAGGTCATTTTCTGTCCCAGCTCTTGGTCTGGAGTTTGCATGTTCTCCCCGTGTTTGCCTGTGTCTGTGTCTGACATCCTGTCCAGGGTGCCTCCTGCCCAATGCTGACTGGGACAGGCTCCAGGCTTGCTGCGACCCTATACCAGTTAAGCAGTTAAGGAAAACGGATGGACAAAGTGGCACTCCTCTTACCAGCTGAAGATTAAATGCACGCCTGTAGTGATGTCTTAGCTACTGGCACAACGTAGCACATAGTGCTGCCCTGGTGATAAATTACACGGTTAATGTCATGCCACCCTAAGCGCAGTCGGCACGTCAATTCGGCAACGACGCCACTGCAAACATGAGCAAAATTCCTCACTACAGCTGAGGTTATTCTGCAGTCTCGCAATATCTTATCTTCACTGTAGGACCTGGCTGAGGGTCTGATGCTCCTTCAGCAGGCAGCCTGCACTCCGTCTTTGAATCCGCTGCGAGTCCAAACAGACATCGGAAACGTGCCGTCATTCTTGCAGCATGCTTTTCCAAAATACAGCTCGAGCTGGTGTACACTAATCTCCCAGAGCCGTCAGTGAAGACAGTGGCGCATAAGCATCGTCCATGTTTTTTTTTTTTGGAGTCCTGCAAAAAAATATTTAACCAATTATTCTAAAGCAGTGTTTCCAAAGTTGGCCTTCAGGGACCCCCAGACAGTCCACAATTTTGCTCCTTCACAGACAGTCCACATTTTTGCTCCCTCTTCAGTTAGGGCAAAAAACATAACCTGTCTGGGGGGGTCCCAGAAAACCGTGTTGGGAAACACTGAACTAAAATAGTGTGGAGAGGGAATGGTGTTTTGAAAGCCACAGATGCTGGGACTGTATGGTGCTGTCGATCACTGGCTGGTTTAATGAGACGGCAACAGGTGCACCAGCTAACAAGACGTTGATTAAAACTGTCTGTACCTCAGAATCCCCATCACTGGGATTAAGGCGCATTGAAGGGCTAAAACACACCTTCAACCCCTGCTGTGTCACGGTGGCTCCGGCTCTGATGAGGAGGCCCAGGCATAAATATGGGCTCATATTCAGAGACTGACTCCATTCTCCCGCCTCCTCCCCTCCCCGTCCTCACTCTGCAGCTCTATCCACAGGCGGCTCACCGCTCACCGGGCTGTGGGTGGAATTGAGAGAGAAAGACTCTCTGTGCGAGGGCGCCACACTGCTCAGGGAGACACACGGACCGAGAAGTGGGAGAGAGCCAGTGGCAGGAGGTACCGCGTTTGAGGAGGCGCGTGCTACTCCGTACTCCACCGGCTGAGTTTGTGGGGGCCTCGCGCTTTGAAAGACCTGCGAAGACTTACAGAAGGCACTGGTTTGTGCATTTCAAATTGGGGTCAAAGAGAAACGAAAGCCGAAGAAATGGGCATGAATAATACAGGAGTTTCAAATCGAGGTGGCGCGGTTCCGCATGATGATGTGCATAACAGCCAGTAAAAGAGGATTCCTCAGCTCGGGCATGGGATGGTTTGAGGGTTCAACAGGCAGAGCCTCCGTCATGTGAGAGTCCTGTGATGTGGATCTCCATTTCAGGTGCCAAACTTGAGTTTCAGCTCCTTCTGATAACTTGCCAATGGCCAGTTGGCTGTCGGTGAAGAAGTCAAAAGACAATGGTGGGGGGGGGGGGGGCTGGGGGCTGGAGACAGTGAACAGGAATACACGCTGTAACCCCACGCCCCCACCGCAGCCCAGCCACAAAACAAATGCTGTCACATCACAGAAAAC
>JAODJX010000136.1:24483175-24497057 GCA_026776945.1 Isichthys henryi
CCCCCCCCCCCCCCCCGGCGCTCCCCCCCCCCCCCCCCCCCCCCCCCCCCCCCCCCCCCCCCCGGCGGCGGCGCCCCCCCCCCAATAAACTCTCACTCCTGTGTCATTATGGATTATAAAACACAGCCTCTCTGTTCTGCACAGACCTGGCCTCCTTATCCCAGGTGGGTTCCTTCCCACGACCTGGCCTGGCCCGACCCGGCTTGACCTGACCCAACTCGACCCATTTCCAGGCATGTTTCCGATTTGCTGATGCAGAAATGTCTCTTTTTCGTTCTGTTGACAACCCACCATGTTATTTAACCCACTTTTACTCCAGTATCTGAACAAAATCCTCGTTCTGTCCTCCCATCCCAGTGTCACCCCTTCCATAATCACACTTAATTACAATGTGTCACAAGTATACATTGCATTCTGATCTCGATATAATTCGCCCCTCACTCAGGGAAATAGACAGACTCCGCTATACCGCCATTCAGTGTCCATCTGCCCTCCCCATCATTCACTTACCTCATTGCAGGTCCATAAGACATATTTCTTCCCACGATCCTTTGAGATGGGATGCGGGGCTGTGTTTGTAAAGCACACACGGCTACAGGAAGTGCCCCTTTGACCCTTGGGGGGGGGTCTGTGTACCAGAGCGTGGCTTCGTTCCTCCGGACACTGAACCGCCGGATCTTTGGTAGCACATGGCCAGCCGCCCCTACTGAGGGGGTCCACAGCAGTCAGCAGGAAGCGGACTGGGACAAAAGGTCTAAGTTTAGGAATGCTGGGACTGGTTTCTATTTACGACAGCTTGCCCAGCCAGAGCGCAGCCTTGGGTGCAGGCCAGCTTGGCAGAGCTGGCGAATAGGGACGCGGACGATGCCAAGAGAGGCACGGCTGGGAAAGACGGAAGCGAGATCTGGCTCTGGGAATGGGGCGTGGACTTTTTAAGACTCATGTGTGAGTGTGCATATTTATAGGCGTGCGTATGTGCGTGTGTGGAGGTTCGCGCATTTCAGCATGCATTGGTGTGTGTGTGCATGAAGCCAAAAGCTCCTAACAGAACTTGGAAAGCAGGACTAATTAAAATCATAAAAACTCCCCCCCCCCCACCATTGAAATGAGTCCTTGGCAAACAGCCAGGGATCCGCTCGCTCTGGAACCCCCTCAGTGTTTTAGAACGCAGCCCGAATGCGACCACTGCAAATCGCTCCTTGCCTGGGATCCCACGTGCTTCGATTCATGTCGGGAAAGTGTCACAGCAAATCTTGGTTGCCATGGCGAGCAATCCGATCCTCTGCTGGTAATGAAGGAGCCGATAAATGAAACAAACAAGCACCCCCCATCAGTAAGACGCGCCAGGGACAGGCGTGCCGCTCGGCGCATGTGGTCCCATTTCACCTCCCACTGAGAGGTCTTTTCCGCTCCTTCACGGGCCAGAATTCGACATATGGCCCACATTTTGCGCTCCAGCAGCGACGGCTAAAGGTTTTGCAAGCCATGGAGAACAGAGCCCCGTGGCTTCTGCAAGTGCCCCGCCCTTCACAGCAAACCCCGCCCTTCACAGAAAACCCCGCCCTTCACAGCAAACCCCGCCCTTCACAGCAAACCCTGCCCTTCACAGAAAACCCCGCCCTTCACAGCAAACCCCGCCCTTCAGAGAAAACCCTGCCCTTCGCAGCAAACCCAGCCCTTCTCCAGCATCTGGGTCGGAACGGCACCGCTGCAGACAGATGCAGTGCCACCGAGAAAGAAATATCAGAAGTAGGAGAATGACTACAGTTGTCAAGGATAACATGACAGAATTGGGAATGAAATATTGCGACAGGGAACAAAGTCATACTATAAGGGACAGAACGACATTACTAGAGACAAAACAAAAGGAATGGAGTAAGAGATGCCATCAGAAACCATATTACAGGGGGCCAAGCGTAAATGGCACAGCAGTGTTGTTATCAAAACACGGCCACACCCAAGACTCAGTAGGCCAGTCACCCCCCCCAGTTCTCCTATAATGCCTGACAGCAGGCCAGTAAATGAGCGCTTACGAATTGGCCTGACAGGCACCACTGGCCACAGGAGGGCCCCCTTGTAGACTTCAGTGCGGTGGACTGCATAAAACTGCATTCAGGAACAGGAGTAGGTCCGTGATGAAAAGGAAAGAGAAACGGAATAAGGGGCAGCGAGAGCAGACTGAGGAAGGAGCCGGCCATCTCCTCCTGCATGGCTGCAGGTGCCCATCGACAGCTCGCAAGATTCTCAGCTTCCAGTTTTGGTTTCTCTCCTGCAGAAACACGCCTGACACCAAAGGGGTTGTGGGGACACGCTCACACAGTTAGGCTGCTGAGCTTGTGTGTGTGTTTGTGTGTATGTATGAATGCATGTGTTTGGGTTTTTGTGTGTGGTGAGGTGTGTGTATTTCTGGAATGACACAAGACAGAATCTGTGTGCATTTGTATACATATGAGAATGTGATCATTGGGAATCCTGAACACACGGACCCAGCCGACATGGTCATTGGGAATCCTGAACACATGGACCAAGTCGACATGGTCACTGGGAATCCTGAACACTCTGAACCAGCCGACCTGGTCACTGGGAATCCTGAGCACACTGACCTAGCCGAACTGATATTTGAAAATCCTGAACACATTGGCCTAACTGACTTGGTTATTGTAATCCTAACCACACCTACCTCACTGACTTCATCATTATAAGCTTAAACATAGCAGAAAATACATGGGGAGTGAGCATTTCTGGACCTGAAATATGGCTGAAGCCACGGCCTAGAACCCTCCCTTATGCAAAAAGTACACTGCAGACAGTGAGGACTAAATGATTAGCAGTGGTGCTGAAGGAGCAGTAAATTCACTGTAGGTGCACATGTCCTTGAAGGAGATCTGATTGCAGGTCATGCATCCTCAGAGGGGTCACCTTGCTGTGGCAGGTACACAGACTCAGCTGAGCATCAGAAGGAAACACAGACTGAACAAAGACGGATGCCAGTGATCTGAAGAGGGTACTGAGGTGATTAGTGTGCATCAATATAAGTTGCAATCGAGTTTTTTTTTTCCCCCACCTTGACAGACAGAGTAACAAGAGGAAGAAAACTGATCGTCATTTTCTTGAAGGAAGATACCGATTAAGTCAGTTAAGTGGTATTGACTAAACTTTAACGTTCTGTGACAGCTGAATATGTGCACCAGAGGTCACTTTCTCAGGTAGATCTTTCCAGAGCCTTCATATACTCATCAGCACTCCCTCCGTTCAGCGTACAATGAACTGCACAATGCAGTAATTTATGGCATTACATTTCTAATAAAAAATTTCTTCGGCCAACATATCGTGTGGACAGTGTAAACAGATTAAGGCACTGAAGCGGAGAATTTGCTCTGAATAAGAATGTCTGCTAAGCTAACGAAAGAGATCAAACGGGACGTGCAAATTCACCACGGCTGCTGTACCATCATTACAGAATTGCCCAAGAAACCAACCAGGATCCTCTTTCTTTTTGCTATTCCTCATACACAAAGAGCACGGGTGATATCTAGAGCCTTTGAATTCCACACATTCGCAGTCAGACAATATCGGAAGCTGCACTGCGGCAGCTGCCCTTCCTGAGTTTCCAGATTGGAGGCCCGACTGCCTGAATGTTACTGACTTCCAGCCTGGAGTTTCCTCCCTATTTATAACGCTCACTTTGTCCCGCTTCTTACTATAACAAGAAGATTGAGTTATGAGGCAGTGCTGATTCCCCCCCCGACACACACACACATATTCAGCCACCACCCCCAGCCCCAGTGACTGCTTACCTTTGCACTGATTTGTGTTTTTGTCCAGGATTGCCTTCGTAGACACTATTTTCCCATATCTGCAGAGATACAAAAAGCAAAAAGACAATCAGTTAGCAATTAGCGCAATGGATAGCGTGTAAACAGCAGTAGGTGTGGCTTGGAGAATGAGGAATGCAGGCCAAAAAGAACAAGATCCACCTTCTAATTGCTCTGTCCTTTCCCTCCATTTATCTGTCCCGGTTTTATGATGTCACACAACCAACACCTTTCCCCAGTCTGGGTAGGAATCCCTAAGGGGACTGGGACCTGATCACGTCTCAAGCATGTGACAGTGACACAGAGTAGGGGCCTCGTGCACGGTAAAGACACACCAGGAAAATGTATTAGGTGCACGTTAAGGAGAATTGTGACATGCTTGGGGCATGACAAAGGTGTTGTGCACATTGTGGCGTTTAAGAGACAATATTGGTATGTTAAAGGCATGGTAAAGGCGTGTCGGCAGTGTGTCAGAGACACGGTAAAGGCTTGCTGGCAGTGTGTCAGAGGGGTGTCAGGGGCACGGTAAAGCCGTGTCGGCAGTGTGTCAGAGGGGTGTCAGGGGCACGGTAAAGCTGTGTTGGCAGTGTGTCAGAGGGGTGTCAGGGGCACGGTAAAGCTGTGTTGGCAGTGTGTCAGAGGGGTGTCAGGGGCACGATAAGTCCGTGTCGGCAGTGTGTCAGAGGGGTGTCAGGGCCACGGTAAGTTCGTGTTGGAAGTGTGTCAGAGGTGTGTCAGGGGCTCGATAGGAGTGGTTTTGAGGGAAAATGGCTCTGCCTGTTCCACAGTGAAAGAACCATGTGGGATAAACCAAGGTTAAGAGAATAAGGGGCAACCACAGTGCGTGAGCGACACACAAACACACATGTACACATACACACATTCAGGGCTCCTACCCTACAGCATAACCAACACTTCACAGATGCTGGTTGACCGCCACTCAGTCTTTCCAGCAAGCCTCGGGCTGTCCTGGCCCGGAGAGGGGGATCTAACGAGTGTGGCTGTTCAGCCAGCCCCATCTCAGGTGTTTTACGTCGCACCAGCGTTTCATCAATGTCCCGCAGTTGTGTGTTAGTGGCGCCTAAAACTAGAGCCTACAGTTTGAGAATGACTGGGCTGCTTACAAACGATGTCCACCGATGACGGTAAGAAACGCAACGGTTGAGGCTGTGGTTTTGTTCTGTATGGTAGCAGCCCCGATCAAGAGGGTGGTGGATACTTCCTGTCGAAACCCGACAAAGCCCCTTCTGAGTTTGACTGTCCCCCAGTGTGACTCACAAAATATATAAGGAACCAGAAAACACAAGATCCCTTCATTGATGTGCGGCTTTTCATTAAGACTTCACAATAGAGCAAAAAAAAAAAACTATTTAGGGCCAATTGTGGCCATTAATCCTGACGTAAGGTTGTTTTATGTTTAAACCCGGAAACATCTGCTCTGAGACCCCCACAGACAATACAAAGCAGATGAGGAAGCCTTTATAAGCCAAAGGAGAACATCAAGACGGGAAGATGAGAAGATCCATTACCATCAGCGTCTAAACGTTACAGCTGGTGGGGAGTTTCGGTGGGGTAGAGAGGCCCATCATCACCCCGTCCTTTCAACCTCATAGTCTCCGCACCTCATCCTCTGACTTATGGTGTTTATTACACGTCTGTTTCACTCTCTCTCTCCGCCTTGTGCTCAGTTTCTTCGAATTATTGTGACTTTCATCATTTTAAAGCAAGGTAATGTGCTTGGCAGCGGCAGAGAAAGCAATTATCCACAGGATTGTAAGCACAGATCCCACAGCCCTTAATGTCGTCATCGTCTGAGTCTGGGTCCTCCGATGTGTTCCAGTCTGCGTAGTTAATGCCCCCCAGGTCTGCTTTTCACTGAGCTATGCTCTCTTAATAGCCCACTGAGGTTGCTCCAGGGACACACGTACATGCCCACGTACATCAGAGCACACGATGAAATGCGCAACATGTACCAAAGCCGGACATGCGCAAAGCGCGCAGGTTACCTTACAGGTCACATGATCCGCCAGCCCCCTCGTCACTGACGGCCCAGAGATTTCTGGGTACCAGGCAGATGGTGCCAAGCAGCCTCATCGAACGGCACGATGACTGAAAGCAGAGTCACGGAAGCAAACGGGAAAGAGATATTTCTGCTGCACCAGCGAATTCCATCCGCGCGCCGCCTTCCAGGGCGGCTCAGAGGAAATGTTTTGTTTTTTTTTGTTCTGTTCATAAAAAAGTGGAGAAGTGTTGCTGCCACCCACGCCCAAGAGCTGAGAGCCAGCGAGACTTTTAATTAATCTTGCATAGGCTCCAGGCAAAAGAAAGGGAGTGTTACATTTCCTGTTCACAAGGACGGGGAGGTTTAATAAAGGCGGGATCACTTTCCCGTCACCATGCGGGCTCATTTCCAGCCACGAGTTTTATGGCACACACTGACGGAGCCCCCCCCCACACTGTATGGCCAAACAGTTTAATGGGACAGGGCAACAGATGAGGAGACAGGCCCTTTAAAGCATGGCACTCAACGGGAAAATTACTGGCTGTGGACACACTCTGCTGTCCGCAGTGGTAGTGTATTTATACTCCCGTCGCTATAAAACTGCATAACAAATTTATGCTCATTTGCATATTTGCATTCAGGCTGCAAGAGGGCAGCCATCGGGGGGGGGGGGGGGGTTAAAATTTCAATAAAAGCCCTGGAAGCAGGTGGCAGTATATTCGCATAGACTCAGAGCCAAACAAACGACCTCCACAAAGGACTCGGCCCAGACTCCCACAGCGGTATATATCCGTCACAAAACTGTCTGTAGTCGGCATGTAAGCACGCGCACCCATGTCTGCTTTTGTGTGTCTGTGGATCATTTATATATTAAACTGTGGGAACCAAATGTCCCCACAATGTGATAAAAAACATGTATTTTGACATTTTAGGGGCATCTTTCCAGTCCCCACAAGGCAGAACTCAAATTTTTAAAAATCTGTGAATGCAATCAGAAACCTAAAAATGCCAAAAGTCCTGTTTTGTTCTGAACTGGAGGCCCGTATCTCTGTCCTCCCAGTGAGGACTGCACTGCACCCCAGGCAAGACCCCTCGGGGTGCATGGGGATTGTCACGTTCCGCGTCCTTCCAGCAAACTCCACAGTGACCCTTGACCTTGAACCCTGGGGCACTGGAAAGCTGTGCTCAGCATCTATAACTCGAACCCCAGCAGCATCCAGCTTTCGGGTCACGGGGAAATTGCACCCTGCATCATTATCGCAGTGTTCCTGGAAAAGCTGCGGTTTTATTGAGGATTTAGCACAACATTGTGCATCTGCGAGAGTGGCAGTACATGAACTCTTACGTGGGGTGACGCAACCTCATGAAAGAAAGAGATGAAAACCCCATGGGCAAATTCACATGCCAAATGCCAGTGGTCCAAAAAGCACACAGGAATCCGATCAGTATTGGCTGCACTATATGTATTTATTACAAATGTGTTACAAACAGAGACAGTTTGTTCCTGAGAAAGGTATGAAAAAAATCACTCTATAATTACCATGGCTGCTGACTGGATCACTACCACATAGATACTACTGCAATACAGATACTACTCCGACCACCAAACTCCTACTGACATCATGCTAATTGCTAATATCCCTAAAATACAGATACTACTCCGACCACCAAACTCCTACTGACATCATGCTAATTGCTAATATCCCTAAAATACAGATACTACTCCGACCACCAAACTCCTACTGACATCTTGCTAATTGCTAATATCCCTAAAATACAGATACTACTCCGACAACCAAACTACTACTGACATAATGCTAATTGCTAATATCCCTAAAATACAGATACTACTCCGACAACCAAACTCCTACTGACCTCTGCTAATATCTTTACAATAAAGATAGTACTGCAACTAACAAACTCCAAAGGACATCATGCTCACTGCTAATATTTTTACTATATTGTTCATGTACCATTACTAAAAAGAACTCCAATGCCACAAAAAAATATTTGTACAATATCAGCTACAAACTCGATTCATGCTGTTATAGTACAGTATCTACTGATGCTACTGTTGCTATTAGCAGAACCAATAGGGCGTAATGTTACTGTACTTCTCCTCACTGGACACAGGCTAATGGAGAGAAACCAGTCTGCCAGAAGACACCTACAGCTGGGCAAAGAGCAACAGGCCAGCGGGAGCTCCATAATGGATTAGCCAATACTAAGGATGCTGGGTAGGGCGGTGCTGATGTTGCTATGGAAATCTGACGCCAGTCAGCCTGGACAAATGACATCATTGCCAAATCTCAAAAAACAAACACACCCAAATTGCTGGCAATCTGCTTACATGGACCAGGCACAGTAAGACGCTCCCCCCATCTTTGGCCACTGAGGGGTGGGGTCATCCCACCCCCACACCTCCATGGGTGAAATACCAACTGCCGACTCACGGTCGGCACAACTTGAATGCCTGCAGAAAGTGCGTCATGCGACGCAACTCCAAAGCACAGAGGAAAATTCAGAGTGTGAGAGGGTAGGACCAACGAGAAATGTCACAGCACAAATACATGGTCCCGGTTTACCAGCCCACCGCAAGGAAATGAAGTGGCTCACCTGACCACAAGATGGAGCTAGTGCTTCCACACCCAAGTGCAGGGTGAACACACCGCCAACCACAGCAGTAACACGGGGCCCAGACCCTCGTTTTCTAAGGCTTACTTAAACCTTCAAAGTGGAAAGACAAACGTCGCACTTAGTGAATGCATATTTGTCGAGACAGTGCTGGGTCTCGAGGCCAAATCACAGCGTGTGCCTCAGACAGATTATTTCATTCGTAGGCCACACCTGCAAAGACCTATTACATTTAGCACATTTTTCCACATCCACTCCAGCTCCGCCAAAATTATCCAAAGTGACCATCATACTTCTTTAATAGGGCCATTCCCACTATGACCTCATCATACTCATTTAATATGGCCACACCCATCAGTGCCTTTTTATCCAAAGCGACCACCTCCATTGTATCTCTTTATCTCCTGGACACCTTACTAACATGAACACACAAGACTCTTTGTTTTATGTGATCGCACCAACAAAAGTTTTTTTTTTACTGTGACCAAATGCAACATAGGCTTTTTACCTAATATGGCCACACCCACTAAATCTTTTTTTTTTCATAGCTTTTATGCAAGACATATTCCAGCCAAGCCACAGAAACTCAAAACTAACTTGGTCTCTGTGAACTTAAATACAGGAATGTAAGCTAATTTGTAATAACTGCATGTGCAACAATAGTCCCTTTATTCTAAGGAATTCATGAAGTCTTCGATCTAGAGAAAATGTAGTTCCCTTCCCGTGAACTGAGAGTTACAATCAGTTTCAATACAAGTGGAAACTGCAGAGATTTATTGAAAACTAGTGTTATAGTTACCCGCCATTTTTTAGTTAAGCCTGGCATAGAATGACAAGTTAAGCCTGGCATAGAATGACAGTGTGTGGTTTCTCCAAGGTCCCCACGTTATATGGGGGTGCTCTGTTGGCCTGGGGGGGGGGGGGGGTCCCTGGGCCCTGTCAGCACACGTGGGTGTGCCATGCACCTGCAGATAAACCCAGAAGGCGTGTACTGCTTTCTGTGGTTGTGGGAGTTCAGAGTGCAGAACGAAAAGTGATTGGTTCAGAGAGATAACCAATCAAATTGCAGAGGAGGCAGGTCCAAGACATCCGATTGGTTGGTCTACCATCTGACCAAGATCTGATTGGTTATGTCTCTAAACCAATCTTTTTTTTTTGTTCTGCCATCAGAAAATTGTTGTGTAAGTAAAACTCCCATGAGTGCTTACTGTCCAGGATCAACACCTCCTCCTCCTTTTCAGACAGTCGTGAAACCCGGTAGATAAAGAACTGAAACTGGATCCTGTTTACCGATTCAATATGATACATATAGAACAAAGAAAGCATGGCAGCTGACAAATATTTCATACTGAAGTATGAAGTATTTCATCCTGCATTTCCAAGTACTTTTACATGCCTCAAACAAGAATATGTAAGAAGAGAATCATGGGACTTCATTTTTCTGAATAATCACCATTATTACACGCTCCAATTAATGTAATATATTGGATTAAAAAGGTCAATATGCTGCTAGTTAGTTATTACTTTTAAGGTGCCATTTATCCATACAGTAAGCTGTTAATTTCACTGATGATCTCAATCAGCCAGTGATGTAAGGCCAACCATTTATGCCATTTAATTGTCTACTTTCCCGAGGGTGAGCTCAGGTGACAAACTCACAACTCAAACATACTTGAACTCTTCTCAGCTATGTCACCACTCTGAGTAATAACCTTTGCAGGCTGTTATAGCATTTGAGCTTTGAGTAACGATTACAGAGGCTACGAGCTGCTTCCTTTGAAAAGTGAATAGATTAGGATTCTCCAAGTGATTTCACTGAATAGACACCAAAAGTATTTGATGGAAAAGCCAGTGATTGGCCACAGAATCACAGAACACTTTCAGGTAGAGAAGAGAGTGATCGGGGCTGGACTCGGCAGGGCAGGGCATGGGGCGGAGCCGTTGCAAGGTCAGAGTGACAGACACATTCTCTCAGGTTGCGGCTCAGGTTAAGGAGGCTGTCGGTTCTAATATCAGGCTAGAGAACCGGCTGATGTATGTTTGAAGTCGGCTCCTTATCTAAGCTGGAGAACTGGGGGACAGGAGCGCCCTCGATATGAATGAGCCGACGGCGTAACAGATAATCAAATAAACAGCAGCTCCTTAAAGTGCTCTTGGCTTGTTTATCTTCTGGCTCACTGTGACAGCCGGGGTGGGGGGTGGGGGGTGGGACAGCTGACACTAAGGAACCATCGCCTCCAACTCTGTGTGACAGCCTCCGACACAGCGAGGTGGCTCTCCTCCGAAAGGCTGCCACTAAACAGGCGAAGCCAGAGCTGTCGAGTGTCATAACCTGGTGCCCGCCTGCCCTGGCGCCCGCCTGCCCTGGCACACGCTTACAGAGTTTCTTCCTTTTTTCCTAGTTTCATTAGCAGACCTTGTTGTGATTCCGGGGTTATTCCGCTGGCCCCTGGCCCCCTTTTACCAAAGCCTCTGTGACATGGCTTCCCAGAATGCTTAGCCACCATCACAGCTCTCAGCACTTAAGTGAAGGCATCCTGGCTGCTCGTTCGTCCCTGACCTGCTCCCCTGCACACTCACTTCCTCAGACGCCAATGAAACTTTTCACTCTTGTTTATCAAACACATTCGCGTTGTCATCCTCCCAGTAAGCCTTTGAACATAAGCCATCTGCCGATTAATGAAGACAAGGGTCCGGCTCCTAGTGCTGCCCTCTAGGGGCCACATTCCCAATGCCCTCCATCCCTCCCCAGGTAGACAGCCTCATATCTGCTTTGATACTCATCCTAGCCAGCCTTTCTCATCATACCAAGGTCCCTCTGTGGTAAGTCCTAATTAGTTACCCATGCGTACGTCCTGTCTACACATTTCTGTCATTTACTTAAGAAGCGCTGAGATAAGACAGCCCATGTGTGATATTTATTTTGCATCGATCCCCCTTAGCGGTCTTCAAGGCTTTGCGTTTCAAAGGATACAGAAGCAGTGTTTGTTAATCGGCCATTCGGCTTGTGTTGCCAAGCTGTGCTTGCATCTCCAGCGCCTTTCAGTTCCCTGGCATTTCTCTGCTCCAGACACTAATTATTTTCAGGCCCTTAAAATCTTAATCACATACTGCCCTCATGTCATATCCATAAGTCCTTCTATCGCACTCTCCGGTTTTCGTGAAGACATCATTATGGGCTGTGCTTTAGACTCCGGTGTGTGATTTCTAACATACTGCATAAGATCCTGGTGTGTGTGTATTAGATTAGCCAGTAGACCATGACACCATCACTGCTAAGTGTCTGGATACGGATGCAGCCCATCTGGATCAGAAGGGAAGTAACATGCATGTTGACCCAAGCAGAAGCATGGAATGGGAAGAGGGCTGCTCATGCTGCAAGCTGTGGGGGGGGGGGTGGAGCTAGATGAGGACCAATTCCTGAAAGTCAGATGTTTCTCTTCATCCTACCCTTCCGGTGTCCCCCCACAGCCAGCTAATGAGAACAGAGGTGAGGGGGATGGGGTCCGATTTCACGGCCTCAACATCTGCCCAAGGTCTCATCTTAAAGGATCCAGTCTCTGAAGGATCACTGGAGATCTGTGGCAAAGTGGGGCGATCTGGGAGGAGAAGGCCGGCTTGCCATGGATCAGATTTCATGGCTACACCTCAGGGAGGAACTATCCCTGCTGACTACCAGATTCTGGACAAATATCGGCAACCACATCTTCCACAGACAGTATTACCTATAAGGCTCTCTGAGAACATTAGTGTGATTTATCTACCTTAGTTACTACTAAAATGACAGTCTTGCTGTTGTTTACACTGCAAGTAACATTTTATGGATTGTAATAATCCACAGAACATGATTTTTTAACTGCATCGCAAGAACGCAGAACTCATGAAGCCATATCAGCTTAGTGCAGATCGTGCTTTTTATAAAGGCCCTTCGCAGAGATTTGTAAACGACAAAATGAGTTAGAAGGTCACGAGGCTCTGAGCTCGGAGGAAAAATCTGGTAATTAGACTTCAGAGTCTTTAGCAGAAGCTGTTCAGAGGGGCTGTGTCACTGACTCTGATGAGGATCCACAGCTGGACAAAGGCATAAAGAAGCATTGGAAGGAGAACTCCAACGGCACGCAGGTATTATAGACCCAGTGTTCAAAGAGCGTTCGGGGGAGAAAATCTGTCCGACAGACGGAAACCATTTCTGCTCCCGCCATCGATCGGCATTTGGCCACTTCCTCGCCAGGCAACCATTTATTGAAAAAAATAAATCTCCCTCAGTTGATGCTTCTGGGGGGGAAAAAACCCAGGAGCAAACATGTACAAGGATAACAAACCGAGGAAAGAAGAGGCTGATCTGAGTGGTGTGCACTGGGGAAGGTCATGGCTTCTCCACAGAGCAAAGACGCTGGAGGTGCTGGCGTGGGCGAGGGTGATGTGTTGGTGCCTTTCAGCATTAACATGAAACCAAAGCACTCGCAACAGAGACGGTAAATGTGCCTTCAGCATGTTCCCCATGTTCGGCAGTCATTATCTACTGTGGAAACACTAACAATGACGATCTGATGGTGCTCTGGTCAGGCATTACGAGTCAGCCCTGTAACATTTTTCCAAAATGCTATCGAGGTGTCGCAAGAGCAGGCCTCTCGGGCGAAAGTCCCAAGGACAGCTGGGCCCAGGAGGTTCGGCGCTCCGACTGTCCAAGTGGTCTGGCTGCATGCCCCTTGCTGGAAGCTCCAGAGTGAACAGTCTGTACAGGCCCAAGGTCAGCTGACCCCTGCTGGAATCCAGGGACCGCTGGGTCACCAATTAGAGGCTGTTCTTCTCATTAGTTAACTGCCTCCCGTCTGTACTGGAAGCTAATGTGAAGCTCCACACAGCTGACGAGACTTTATTAATACCGGACGGTCACGTTAGGAATCCTCCCATCTGCTAGAGGGCACCACCTCCGTTTGAAGGCATGGCCTGGTTTTAACCCTCTGGAGTCGACGGCATCGTCGATGATGCCGCGTATCTGTCTCATGTATTTCGATTCATAACTCGCTCAAATCTTATTGTAGAAACATGTAAAAAAACTCAGCCTAAATCCGTAATCTGTCTTCTTTTCAAAACTGTAAATTGTCAGAAGTATTAAAGTTTTTAAAATTAGGTTAAATCAGCAAAAAACGTAAACCATGTCACCTTTCTTTGTTTTACCTGCATCGGGGGTGTGTAGTACTGCCCTCACCTGAAGATCGGTATTTGCATTCTAAATAGTTGCATTTACGCATATTCAAATCGCATTCGATTGAACAACGCAATGGTGAAACGATACATCCCCATCAGCACCATAAGGGGGGGGGGGGGGGGGGGGCAAGTGTGAATGGCTCATGCATAAACATGAAAGTTGCTACATATTCAATGAAAGGAACCCGAAATAGTGACCTGAGTTTGGTTTTTGTTTTTT
>JAODJX010000136.1:24576918-24592960 GCA_026776945.1 Isichthys henryi
CACAGCACCCCACCCTGCATCTCTCAATCGCTCTTTCTCCCAACTGCACCCATGTCCTTGTCTAGCCACTGCATGTTTTCATTTTACTGTGGAGGAGCGCTAAACATATAGATAAATAAACTCCATGAACACCATAATTACGGGCGGGTTAGGCAGGAGAGAAGCGTGATAGCGAGGGAAGTGAATGGGGGATCAGAGAGAGAGAAAGAGAGAGAGAGAGGCCTGGAGGGGGGAGGAAAATGGGATTGGAGGTATAAGGAGAGGAGAAAGGGAATAGGGAGATGGAAATGGAGAAGGGGGAGGGAGAGGGATTACAATGAGAGAAAGATGGATGTACTGATAGAGGGAGAGGGGGAAAGAGGGAATATTGATGAAGCAAAGGAGGAGAGAAAGAGCAGTGGAGTATATATGGGATAAGGTTAGGATGGGGAACACAATGCGTACAGCAGCGGAGCAGGGGTTAGAGGTCAAACAGCAATTTCTCCAATTGAGAGCCAATTACTGTAAATGTAATCTAGATTTAAGCCGGCTGGATGCAGTGGTCATGTGCGGAGCTGCACAGAAGCATCCAGAAGTCCCAGGCTGGAGAATGCGGTCACACGGCGCCCCTTGGCTCTCTCCTTCCGCCAGACAGACCGCGTCCTGCCAGTGTGCCCGGCCCGCCAGCCCGCCTCTGCGTGATCATGGCCACCCTTTTGCATTTGTGGCCCAGTGTGTCGTTCTCTGGAATCTGTCTGCCTTTAACCCCCCCTGACCCCCCCCCGCCGTCTTCCTTCCCTGTCTCTGATTCTCTCCTTTATTGGAAAAAGATGGAAAAGAGTGTGAATCCTTCATCTCTGTCCTTGTAATTCCCCGCCTTTATTGTACGATCCGCGGTCGCTCTCCCAGCTAACCCTCTCCACATCCCTGCCACTCCTCCGTCTTCCTCTCCGCCTCTCTGCCTCATCGCACTATCAGCACACTTTTCCCTTTCGTTCTGCCCCCCTGCGCCCCCCTCCCCACCACACACACACATACACTGTACCCCCTGGCTCTATGGCTACTTCTTCTCTAATCGCCCCCCCCTTCCACATCCCTCCTTTTCCGTCTCGCCTGTTTCTTTCCACTCTCTAGCCTCACCTGCCTTTCTCTTCCATCCATCTCTCCTTCGATACCTCTCTCCCATGCCACCTTTTTTCTCAGTCTATCTCTTTCTCCACTCTTCTCCTCCGTACCCATCCCTGCCTTTCTCACTCTTTCTCCCTCATCCCTCTCTCCCTCCCTCCGTTGTGTTCCCTGGGGAGGGCAGTAATAATGGCTGTGATGGAGTGAGGGAGGGAGGTGCGATTATTGTCTTGTCGGGAGTCAGAGGAATCGATCGGCCCAGAAATATGAGGCGCGAGAAAGAGCCGCTGTGTCAGATACAATAACCACCCATTCCCCAGGGACACGCGCGCGCACACGCACACACACACACACACACACACAAATACAAAATAATGTCCACAATTTCCACTCAGACACAGACACGCACCACATGCACAGGAAAACACAGTCTGCTATCACATACACATTCAACATGTGTCACTTCTGTCGACCTGTACTTTGACACCAAAACTGTTCGAAAAAGTCACAGCACGGCCACAAAATCCCGAAGGAAACACCAAAGTCAGTGAATTTCTAAACTGTGAACCCTTTAAAATAAACATTAATACACAGAATTTTGTACTGAATTGTGAGGACACTTCGTGTGTCATCGAACGGGCCAACAATACTCGCACAAACAGATTTTTGAACTGATGTTCAGTCTTCACAATTCATGTGCTCATTTTGAAAATAATCAGACGCAAAAACCTAACCTGCTATGATTCATTCAGTCGTGTACACACACAAACATACATGCACACACATACAGACACACATACACAGACTTTCCAGTGCTGTTGCCTGGCAACGTGGCCAAGTGTCCAATCGGAGAGCAGAGTTGTGTCCGGTGATGTCACGGCTACTGCTGACCAGCACTCCTGCACTCTGAGCTGAGAGAGGGAGGGGCAGGAGTAGGTGGGGGCGAGTGAGATGGAGGGAAGAGGAGAGGGAGAGAAATGAGTAAGAGTGCAGAGAGGGATGGATGGGCTGGTTGGGGGGGCAGGGAGGATGGACTGATGTAGATGAATGACAGAGAAGGGGAGCGAAAACACAGGCCTTCGGATCTTCCCAATTATACGATCCACAACAAATTGATCTGCCAATTCTGTGCTGCCTTAAACTTTGTCATTTTTCCATGGTGTAATTTTAGATGTTTTAAAGTTGTTATCGCCCAAGGAGTGATTTAAATTATGGTGGGACTTGCCTCCCCCCCCCCCCAGGAAAGAGCGTCACTTTCCAGCGTTGATTCCAGCTGGAGTTCTCATGAAGCTGACTGTCTGCTGTCCACTGGAGCAGTGTGACTGTAAGCGGCGTGCTGGTCACTGAGGGCTGCTGCCCACCCGTTGGCACTGCGACTGCCCGCTCGTGCTTCTTTGGTCCCCTGCCACCTGCCACCACATTTGGCCCCAAATGCAGAGAAACCACCTGCTCACAGAGGGTAGGAACATGAAGTCCACGTGTGGGTGGGGTTGGAGACCAATGGGGCTGATGTGGAGAGTGGATGTTAGCCCCCCTCAGGCCTGCACAATGGACAGGTTCTTTCTCTATTCCCTCTGACCAGCAATTGTGGTCCCCTCCCCTGTCCAGCGCTCCCCTGCCTGACCCTCACCCCCCCATCCCGTTCATCAGCCCTGACAATGCTGTGATTGATGGCCCCCCAGTGACTCCTCACCCCTCCTGCGGGTCAGCACTGGGCCGGCCAAAGCCTTTGTGCCTGTCACATGTGCGGCCCTCCTATCATACAGTCTTCCATGGCTTAGGGTCCAGCTCCGTCGCCGCTCAGCCAATTGGAACAACCCTGCTACTGCCCAGCCAATCGGGAGTGACCCATCACTTCCCAGCCAATCAAGACAGACCCGTCCCTGCTCAGCGAATCTGGTTAGACCCATCACTGCCCAGTCAAATCAGGATGAACCCATGACGTTAACCCCTTGTGTGTGAAAACTACTCATGCAAAATACATGGGTTTTCACTGGTTTCGCAGCACCAAAACAGAACAACATGCTTAAATTGTCAGTATTTCTATGATACAAAAATCTTAGAAATGAGTAAAATCATGTTTTATATAATTATATTGTTCTTTAATATGAGAAATGGAACAGAACAAATTGTGTACCTTCAGAGCAGTCAGAATAAAGTGTTATTGGGCTTGTCGTCATGGGAACAGAGGTTTAACACCCTCTAGCAGAAGGGCAGGCCCCTCCCACACAACCCCACAGCTCTGGCCCTGCACAGAGCATCTATCGGGGGGGGGCAGCACCAGAGTGCCGCGACGACCTCTGACCTGGCAACACACATGGACACGCCTCGCTTCCCAGCCTACAGTCACACTCACTCGATGTCCCACGCACAGTCTGTCACCAGCCCCATGCACAATGTGAGAGGGGGACACTGGCTGGAGACACTGGCTACCCCCGCATCACGCCCATCTGCAAATAGTGGTCAGGGCTCTGGACGAGATGCGACGTCCATTAATGCCTGCATGTTTCCCCTCTTGCTCTAATGTAACTGAAGCTGGAAGTCGCTTAGAAAGAAAATGACCCTAAATATGAAAACACATTTAATTTTCTCTTTTAGTAGTTACACATAATTTCGTTGTCTATCTACAATCTCCGTCCTGTTATCCTGCAAATGCCGAACTGCCTGGTGTCCGGCTGCATGTGGACGTACATCTATGCTGTGGTCAATGCCGCCACCGTGTGGTTGAATCCCGCTCCTACACAAGGTTGTGCTGCAATTCCGAGTCCGCGATGCCCCCCGCCCCAAGTCATAGTAACGGAAGAACTAATTCATATGCCATTTAGGTTTTAACATCGTATCTTTCACTTTATTATCAACTGAAGATGTATGATTAAATAGTTTGTTCTGATGACGCTACTACATTCTATAGCCGCAAATACAGAAAAATTAATAACGCAATTATTAACAAAATAAAACACAAAAAGCTATGTGAAAGTCAGCTGAAAAATGCCAATAATTAATAATGCTGAAATCGGAAAAAATAAATTACAGGGCAAATTATACAAACTAAAAATATTATTGTAACACTACTCTTTCTTACACATTTGAAGCTTGGACTGTAAAAGTAAAGAATAGAGGAACATTGAGGTGTACGTTCTGTAACCTGTCACTTTAATACAAAGTGTTACATTAAACGCACACCTCGTATGACCGCTTTCATTTTTAGCCATCGTCTATACAACTTATTTATAGAAATCTCCTTGGCTGTGCCAGCAGAATGTCATTTTTACACACAGAAACACTGAATAAATGCGAAGGGCATGTTTTTCAAAAAGCTCTGATCGGCACTTTCCAGCTACCCCAACACTTTCCGTGGCTAAGCCGTCCCCGGTTTCTTTCGCTTTGTATCCGCCCTCCACCTGCCTCTTCAGGGCCTCTCTCACGCCCTCTCTCCGTCTCCACCTCTCACTTCCTCCTACTTCCTCCTTCTCTCTCCAATTTAGAATTCTTTCGCTGAGTCTACTGTATGTCGTCCGCCACCCTCTCGTACTCTGCGCACTGTCTTCAGGATGTGGGGTGCTGGGGGCGGCGACAGTGGTGGAAGGAGGGAGCGTTTTCGAGGGAGGATGGTAAACAGAAGCAGACACACTATTTTCCCCTCCCCTCATGAGCAGTTTGTTCCCCCCTTGTGGAGAGAGAGATAGATAGAGAGAGAGTGAGAGAGAGATGGATAGATAGATAGAGAACAAACTAGGTGCAAGTAAAGAGAGACAGACGGACAGACAGAGCTCAGCCATGGTGCACTCAAATGTTTGGTTACAAGGTAAGTCTTTTTACACTTTTGTTACTAAGGGCTAATAAACAGCTTCTCCCATGGCAGTACTGAGATATTAATTAGCTGTCCTGCCTTCAGCAAGCTCTGGTAATTAGTGGACATCAAAAGCGGGTTGACTGGTCACAGTCAGAATGAAAGGTCAGATGTGAGTCTACTGTAGCGAAAGCAGGGCTCGTCTACTAGCTGAGTGGATTGCAGTCTCTCGCTATCATGGACCCGCTCTCTGAATGCATGTACCAGTGACATCAGATGTATTTTCTTGAGAGATTAGAGCAATGATGGGTTACGAATATGCTAGTATTTGTAAACAGATGTACTTTTTGAATTCACTAGCTAGCAGGTGTGTATGACATGCTGCCAGTTTGTCTTTCTGATTGTACCAGACTCCTGAGATGCTTCTGTGTGGCCTGGAGCATGCTTTGTACAAAGAGTCATGTCCCACTCACACGTCAAAATGAATCATGTGCAAGAGTGTCCTCAGTTCTGCTGAACTCGGTCATTTAGTTTGTGTGGTTGTGTGTGACTTCGTCTCGGCAAGCATCATCGACGAATCACGTAGGGCCGCGAACAGCTGGCCCCTCACCTATGTTGTGCGCGAAGAGTCTTAGGCATGGTTTCTGACCTTGATGTGTCTGACTGTTGGCTGTATGTATGTGACTGTGAGCTGTGTCGGGGGGGGGGGCTCCAGACCACTGGGCTTTGTGTTTACTGTGCGGTGTGTGGCTGAAGATGATTCCAGATCAAATGCTGGCCGCTCCGTATGGTACCTGCCATTGATAAGCCCTCTTCCTCTTTTCTACCACTCTGAAAAGCTGGGAAATCACAGCTGAGGATTGTTGCTCTCCAAGACCGGGTCATGTGATCCGCGGATCGAAGACCGGGCAACGGCCTTGACTTGAATCCAAATGGCATACTACTCTATAGCCACTTGCCGTAGGAGCGTCCGACCATTGGCAAGCTGACAGGTGCCCCTGTCAAAAATGCCTCGTCTGCTTGGCTCCTTTACCGCACAGCAGTTCAGCTGCTGGGGGCACGGTAGATGGTGCCTGCTGTGTCCCAGTGCCAGAACAGTCTGATGTAAAAAGTGGGTGCTGCGTGTGACAGGCAACCAGAGGAACCTCATTTCCACAGCAGACATCTGGGATAGAACTGTGAGGGGGGCGGCATGTACCGCTGGCAGATTTTTACCACTTTTATGCACATTACAGGTGAAAAATACTTTAAAAATATAACTAAGATATATCTGTGTGAAAATACATGTTTAAATAGCTCGTAATACGGGCCACAGCTGGTGAGTGCTGAACCAGAACAGACCCAAAAACATTTATGTTCCATTCATTGTGCATGGTGTAGTTAATCGCAAACATTACTGTATGAGCCGTGTGCCTGAGTATGTGTACGCATATCCAGCGCAGTATTAATAGCATTATTTACTGTAAGAGTTTGGTTTACACTGAGTTCAGCCCAGTCTGAGAGGAAGTTTAGAGAGGAAGTGAGAGAACCAGACACTACACCATAATTCACTGCCCAGCATTGCATGGAGGGCACAGGCACCTTAAAACCCCACTGATGATTATACTAAATATCATAAAATGCTAAGTGCAAACACACGGTAAAACACTAACCGCTCATAGTCACCCATCTCTTACTGCCAAACAGCGTGCTGTATAAAAACACACACATCAGTAATTTGCCTTCACTGCTCCCTCCAAAGACATCAAACACAAAATACCACACTTATATATCAACATATATAAAAGTGTATAAACCAAGCCGCAGAAATTGTGACCTCATAAGCCGGATGACATTAATCCCGAAGCCCGTTCTGAATATTAATGGCTAACATTGTGTGCCCTGAGTGACACCTATTGATCTGGCCAATTTTGTTGCTTTTTATTAAGGGTTATCAACCCCCACCTCCATGCTGTATAATGTTCAAAGGTAATGGGGTTTCTCAAAACAAGTCGTTTTCTCAGACCTTTTATCGAGACATCAAGGAGGCCTATCTCTATCCCTAAATGCGCTCGGTCTGCAGTTTGGCTAAGGGGATGCCTTGGGTCCTGTGTTTGGTCGAAGCAGACTGACTTTTCACACTTTATCGGAGATGAAGAGAATGAGAGAAGAAGCCAGAGAGAGTGAGAGAGAGATAGAGAGTGAGAGAGAGAGAGGAGCCAGGGGGATAGATGCAAGCTGCAGGTGGTATTCACCGTTAGTCATTCGTTGCCTGTATTTGCATTTTTTTGAAAAGGAGAAGTGTGTGTCTGAATACCGTTGTGTGTTCGTGTCCGATTCGTCAGTGAACTCGGAGGCATTACCATGACGTCCCTCGTTTGTGTTCATTTGCTGGTGATTTTTAAGTCATTTCCAACCCATGGCCGTATTGGGAGATGCATCCCTCTACCGGGTGCTGAAAATGGTGCCAGGAGGCCTAAAGGGCTATTTCTGTAGCGCTGTTCACAACGTGGCAGCCATTGTTAGCCCGGGCCTTCAGCCCTGTCTTTGTAGAACACCCCCCCCCCCAAACACAGACTTTTATTTCCCCCGCCATGACCCAAGCGGCACATCAGTGTGAATTTTCCCAAAAACATCTTGATACAAACACACTCTTCCCTTAACGGGAAGGGAGTAGCAGGTCGGGGTGCAATGAGGGTAATTTTGTGGGGGGGGGGGGCAAGAACTGAGAGCTGCCAGTACAGACATCTGACTGACTGTGTAATGCATCTCGTCTGCTTCTTGTCTTTCCTCCATCGCTCTCTCCATTCTCATCACTGCATCTCTCTTCTTACTCTCTCGGGGATGGGGACTGTCCCACAGCGAGGAAAGGGGCTAAACTGGTAAAACAGGAAGTGATGAGTTAATGGGATGGGGCATAATTCTGAGTCACCCGCTCACACCGGAGGTGGCCGCGGCCTTGCACTGCGTTGACGGTGGACCACGTGTACCAGGTGGCTGGGGACCACCAGAAAGCGGACTTCGGGACAGCAGGCAAGCACTCCAATAACATGTGGGGCAGCCGCACAGTCGCACTTGGTCTGGAGTTTGGGTCAAGCGTTCATTCTCCACGTTTCATCAAAAAAACTGGATGAAAGGGAGTGTTTAACACAAACACGCCCACCGGGTGGTCATTGTAACTGCGAAGTCTGAAAAAGAGAAACAGGTAGGATGGCAAGTTAAATTAAGACAGTTAAGAGCTTAGATGAGTGGGCGGTACCCAGAAATAGCACAGATTAAACAAAAAGGAGGGAAAACACCTTGTTTGACACCACCAGTTGCGAGTGTGTGTCCTGTATTGGTTTATGATGGGAGATAAGAACAAAAAAGAGTATCCTTATTTAATATTAACCTTAAAAGGAGAACTCAAAGTAATCATCTATAGACATTACTGATTACGGATTTTTCAAATAAGTGATTAATCGGTCCAGAAAGTCGCAGAAGTTGGAGGAGTACAGTGTCAGAGGGTAACCCTCGATGACCTTGTTAATGTGTTGGAGCACCACTAAGCGAGCGTGTGTGTGCCTGCGTGTGCGTGTGAGGAAAAACACCTCGCTGAGTCACACGGAGCCGCATAGTCTCCACGCTCCGCAGGCGCCTGGACCTGCTCATCTCCGCCGCCGCCGCCGCCGCTGCTCCGCCACGTCCCCTGACAGCGGGGATGGCAGGTAGGCGACCTCAAACCGGCTCTGCACTGAAATGATCCGCCCGTGTGCCCCGCGTTTCGGGCTTTAGAAAACCGGCGAGCCGCCGGCAGGATGAGCTGAAAGGAGCCTGAGTCGCCTTTGAAGTCGCTTTAGACGCGGACAGACAGACAGCCGCGCCGCGCTGCCCTCTCCCGTCTATAACCTGAAACCTGACTGCCAGTGAACCATCTCAACATGTTTAACCACCAAATTCTTATTTCTTAAAAGAGATATTAAAATGAACAAGCGGCTCGACATTTCGGTACAATCCTTGCAATTGTTATTAAGCTTGCAGTGCGTTAATGGTAATTTTTACGTTTCTCTTTTCTATAATCTTATCCAAAATTCAAAATATCACAGAGAAATGCGATAATAACGGCGACAACAGGGGACTAGACATTCTAGGCGGTTCACCAGAAGTTTATTCTAACTCTAAGTAGTGTTTCTTTCTCTTTTTTTAGTATTTGTGAAGGGTTACAACTAGACATTTTAAGTTTTTACACTGTTTGAGGCGTTGATTTGTCACCGAAGTCTGAAAGAATTCAAGACACATTTCACAGATCTATAGCAATTTTATAATCAAAGTAATGAATGGTAAGTATTATAATATTTAAGAACAATTCTTGTTTATATCACACACACACACAAACACACACACACATAAATATATATAGCATGAATTGTTCTTAAATATTATAATATTTAATATAGATATAGTATTATATATATTTTATATTATATAATATATATATATATATATATATATAGTTTTAGCATGAATAAACATGAACACACATATTTATGTTCCACACCTATTAACTGTCATGCATTTCCTCTGCTGTTAACTATAATGCTTGTCAGTTGCTTTTGATATAAAACCTTGCATCAATTAAAATTAATATTATGTAAATTAAAAATAACCAATGCAATTAGTTAGAACTTAGGACGATCAAAGCATAACTGATAGTTTTACCGAGCATATTTGCTTAATATATATTTTATTACATTTTATCTGAAGATTAAAATTTTTTAGTAATTGAGACCTCAGTTGAATAAACTGTCATACTTGTTGCGCTTTGGTTTACATGTTTGGACAGAGTGGAAGGGGACTGTGTTTATTGAACGCTGCACTGCCTGAGCGCTGTGTCCTTGTGGGACTGTCACACATTTAATGAACTGGCAAGTCACACGACCCCCACGTAACATGGAGTCAACAGTTGCTTTTCTGATTAATGTGCTCCAAGCCTTTGTAGGAAATTTTTGGGGTGTTTTGTAATTTTGAGGATTTTTTAAGGTCTGCTTTGATGTGATACTTTTTTTCCATCAAACACCTAATAATACCTATTTGTTCCTCTACACGGTACTTGTGTTAAGCTTAAAATCAGCACTAACATGGTCATTAGCTCCATACATTTAGGATTTATACAAGAAAAGTAATCGCTTTACTGGGGGCTATGTGAGCAGCGTGGGAGTCCTGATTTTTTCTAGCCAGCTCTTTCACTGAAAGCTACTTAATAAACTTGAGTATAATATTTTTCCCATGTTTATACAAATGGACATTTATAAAGTTCAACTTACTCATGTTGTTCAAATAACTATAGTTGTTTCTCCATTGGTATTTGAACCCACAACCTCTTGGTTTAATATTGCACCTCAGAACACTTAAGTCAGCTGCTGGCTGCTGAATTCATGACTCTCTATCAGCCATCTTTCTTCAAGACGTCAGAGGCATCCATGGCCTTAGAAATTCAGCAGTACTAACAACAGACTGGCACTCTTTTGCTGAAGGGAGCCCCAAAATGTCTCCAGGAAGCTTGCCAAGGACTGGGGCACATCCATAGAAGAGAGGACATGGGAGCAGAGTTCACGGAGATGACGCTCGGGCATGAAACACGAGTCTGGGAACACCAACGGAGGTGGGGGGGGGCAGGCGATGCGGGAAGACACAATTAGTGGGACACGAAAGAAAGACTCACAGAACAGTGTTTTCATACGTAGACAGGAAATGAAACTTTCAGCGCCTATATACGCGTTTAACAACAAGCTCAGTGGATGGCAACAATAAGCTCAGGAGCGCCTTATTGTAGAAATAAAAAGATTGTGTTCCTGTAGTATTAAAAGCCAAAATAATGTTAAAAAAGTACAGAAAGGTGACAAAGGTAACAGATTACACTGGCTTTGTCTCATTCGCCTGCCTCCATCTTTCTGTCTGTGATGCATTGAAGGTGCCATGCCCTGTGTCGAGCTCTGAAGCACCACCTCTTGGACAGGTGTCTTAACCATCTTCCTCTCTCCTCATCCCTCCATCCCCTTTTTCACCTGTAGATATCAGGATGTCAAAGCCAGTAGAGATTGAGAAGCAAGGAGCCGACTCTCCGATGGAGAGCGCAGGTAAGAACTGCTTTTTGTTTCTCTTGTGTCTGTACACGTGCATGCGTGGGCGTGTGTACCTGCGTGTGTGTGTCAGTGTCTCTTTTTCAATGTGTATTAATCACTTTTTCTACATCGCAGCCTATTTTTTTCTGTCCTAAATATCACAGCATATACTTCTTGATTTCTCACTATTTCCGATCTTTAATGCGCGTGTGAGTGTTGTGAGAGAGAATGCAAGCCAGCGAAATTTGTGTGAGACTCACAAAACTCACCCACAAAAGATTTTTATCGTCACTTATACCGTAAGACACCTCATTCACATCGGGCCCTTCCAGAGTTTGTCAGCAGTTTTATGGTGACTACAGCTGTGTAGTTGCATCCTGAATCCTCGTATGCTCTCCTATTTCCATCTTATTTCTATCTGCCTCGACTCCATAATTTGCTTCCAGTCCTGTTTTTTGGTTGCTTACGGGGCGGCATTTGAACCAAGTCACATTTCCCATTCAGCGATGCTACCTTTAGGAGGCAATGGGAAGCCTCTCATTCAGCCATTAAGGAGGAGCTTTCAGAAAGCAGTCCCAGCAGAATCAGCCAGATGTTCTCCTTAACGGGAGGGAATCAAGCGCGGCCGCCCTGCAGCCAGGCCGCCCTGCAGCCAAGCACTCACTCCGACATCCTCCCCGCACAGCCCTTCGCTGATCGTCCGTCTTTTCCTGATATACTTAGGGTGCTTGCCTGTCTTGTGCAGCCTATGCATCCTTGACTTGCTCCTCTTCCTGCTTGAATCCACCTCTCTCTCACTCTCTCTCTCTTCTCCACAGACTCAGAAAGAAATGGCCCAGACACCAACCATCAGGTCTGCCTCCTGTTTCTTATTTGGCACATTTTTATTGTCGTCTCACACATCTTATATGTTTCATAACCTTACATAATGCCTTATAACTACATTTAAATGTAAGTCTGTAGCCTGTCCTACACATCACATGGCAGGAGGCTGTTGTAATAACAGTGCAGTAGTGATGCCTGGGCAATATGCCTGACGGACCAGATACTTTTTGGTAACCTTGTAACATCTGGTGACACCTAAATGTAGCCTCCTAGCAGGCACTGTGTGAACCCTTGTTTGGCAGCCTGATCTTACAGTGTTGTCTTCTCTCTGACAGGTTCAGCCAATGAAAATCAGTCCCTTCTCCCTCTCACCCACTCTGAACAGCACCAAGGTGAGTGCGTGTGTGCATGGTTGCGTATGTGTGTATGTGCATGTGCGTGTCTGTGGGGACGATGGAACGAGAGAGGCCGGCATCGATCTGTGCGAGCGGAATGCTTACATTAACTTTCCTGCTTCCTAATAATCTCTTGACGTAAAGCTCAGCTTGTGCTGAACAATTAGAAGCTAATTTGCATTGAGACTTACCAATATGTAAATCAGGGCAGTTTGTACTTGTACTGGTTTGGGCATGCCCCAGCATGGCACTCCAATATTCTGGGAATGAGGGTGCGTGTGGGGCGGTAGAGGCTGAGAGATTCCCAAGCAGGAATGCAACTCTCGTCACACAGACACGCGTGTGACAGAGGGAAGGTGTGGACAGTACAGGGGAGATGCGGACAGGGGCAGACTGAGCACGTGCGGTGATGGCAGTGATTGTGACAGGGCGTAACGCCCCCTGGAGGCTTGGAGGCTGTAAAGAGCAAGTGCAGGCAGTCATCCCATCTGCTGGATCTCTCCGTGGTGATCCCACCAGTATCTTGTTTCCAGAGTGATAGCGTCGTTACTCATATATATATTATTCTCACTGAGATCTCGATGGTCATGGGTGAAAAGTGGATGGACTGAATAGAAGGAAGGTAAGATATTTGAAATGAAGTGAATAAATGATAGGAAAACAGAGGAGTTATTCTCCAGCTACTGGTTCTGTCCAGTGCAGAGCTGGTTATGGCAACAATGAAGCATTGTAAAAAGTCAGCTGTATTTTATGAGTTCAAATAATCGGATTTTCCGGGTTAGTTTCCATGTGATGGACCTCTATGGCAAAACATCCTCTGTCAGTAAAAGAATGTGCCTTATTTCAACTGCAGGAGGTAAAACCTTGATATTGTTGCCAGGAATTTGAAACCAATTTTAAAAATACCATTGGATGGATGGATGTGTGGTTCAGTAAAGGCTGTCAGGTAAAAACTACAAAGTGTTCTTAGATGGTCAGTTACTTAAACTTTCTGCTTGAAAACATCCAGTCCGATGTGGCCGAGCGAGCTGGCATGTTTTCACCGTGTTGACTAATTCCAAGGTTCCCGCTTTGAAGGATCCGCTCAGGGTTGTGGTGTTCTGTAGACCCCGCTGGCGCGGTGAGTGTTGCGTTCCAGGTAACAGTGTGAGAAGCAGCCCCCCCCCCCCAAGAAAAAACAGGTGTGTTTTTAGCCCGTCAAAGGCTATTCTGTCAAATGTGTTTTCTGTCTCTATTGTGGCTCCTTTGAATCGTATTAACATTGTATGGTTATGCAATTTTTGAGGAAGACAGTCTTGAATTCACTATTCACATTTTCAAAGCTCAGTGTTTAAATTTAAGGGGGTTAAGGGTAGTGTGTGGCTCGTGATAGGAAGGCTGTGGGGTTCAGTCCCGTGGTGGACAGAATAGTCACATCATCGGGCCCTTGAGCAAGGCCCTTAATCCTCCTGACATGCTCCAGGTGTCAGATCATGTCTGACCCTGTGCTCAAGCCCCAGCTGAGCAGAGCATGATGGAATATGCGAAAAGTATCATTTCATTTCACGGAGGAAAGGCCTCCCCCTGAAGGGCCCCCTCTACCTTATGCCCAAACAGACCCCTCTTCCAAAGGGGGTGCCGTGGGACAGACGGTAACATCCTAGCTGATAATGGTGTCCGGTCTGCAGGTTTCTCTGGGCTGAGGAAACGCCCCATCAAGTTCTGGATGACTCAGCGTGACCAAAATTAATATTGGACCTGAGGTCCAATAGTGCACCTCATCAGCTAAGGAGGTCCACTGGGGGCATCGTCTCTTGTCACTGCTGGCCTGTGGCTTTTTTAATTTCCTGGAACAATAAAACAAACTGTTTTTCGTTAGTTTGGCTCATTTCTAATTGGGGTCTCCTGTATCTAGACCCGCTGCACATAACTCCCAGGCCAGGATGGAATTACTCTGACGAGGCTCCGTCAATCGCAGCCCTTCCCTCCCCCCACTACTTCCCATCTTAGCTCAGGAGGTTAGCACATTTTCAGCCTGTGGTTGAAACTCTGACCTTCTCAGGCTGCTTCTGTGGACAAGGCCGCATTCGCTCAGTCACCCTCCTCTGATCGAAATGCTGGTTTCACGCCATCAGTTAGGGTGAGAGTGAAACCCTTGCATACTTGCACTATTCTGCACCCTTATTATCGCCAACCTTCCTGGTTTCTGGCCTTCTGTGAATTTGGTGACTTTGAGATGATTCATGTTTTTGCTGATACAACTGCCCTGCCCACCCCCTGAGCTGCCCCCGTTCATGCGTCTCCGTCTCTCTCTCTCTCTTTCAGGGCAAACTCGAGGAGTGCGGTCAGATGTCCCCCAGCCCCGCACCAGCCCCCTCACAGGCGACCCTGCCCCACACGCAGCTCATGCTTACTGGCAGTCAGCTGGCAGGGGTAAGTCACCCAGCAGCTCCCTGCCTCCTCAGAGCCCCGGTTCGCTGCTCACCTGCTTCCCGGCTACTCTGCCCTCATCCTTCTCTGTACCCAGACCCTGCCTTCCACTCTGGCTTAGTCTGTCTCCCGTATACCACTCCTGGCTCCACATTACCTGGATCCCTCCTCCTCCCCCCAACCCCCCACATGCTGCGCCTCCCTCTGTGTCCCCACTTCTCTGTACCCCCTGCTGCCAGACACCAGCTCAGCCAGACGCTCCCCCCGGCTCCTGGAGGGCCAGTTTCCCGCTCTGCTTGCCTCCCCTTTGATGGTCTCCCTCCTGCCTTCTCCCTCCTTCCTCCCCGCCTCCCCTCACCTCCGTTAGCTCACTGCCCTCCTGCCGGCGCAGCAGCAGCTCTTACTGCAGCAGGCGCAGGCTCAGCTTCTGGCGGCTGCCGTGCAGCAGTCCAGCGCCGCTCACGCCGCCCATGCAGCCAATCAGCAGCAGCAGCAGCAACAGCAGCAGCAGAGTCAACAGACAGCACAGTCGCAGTCACACAGCACACAGGAGCAGCAGGCAGGGACCCCAGCTCCGCCCCCTCCGCCGCAGCTTACCCTCTCTCAGCCAATCCAGCTCACTGCCCAGGTACGGCTGGCCAGTCAGCTGTTCCCGTCTTGGCACAGGGCCCCACCCACTTTTTCTGCCTCCCAGCTCGCATCCCATTCCTCTCTCCCTACCCCCCTTTAGGATATCCAGCACCTGCTGCAGCTGCAGCAATTGGTCCTGGTGCCTGGACACCACCTGCAGTCACCTGCGCAGTTCCTTCTGCCCCAAACACAGCAAGGGCAACAAGGTGAGGGGCTCAGGCTTGCATGAGGGCCTATGGGATTGCAAGCATGGACAATTGGGCATCCATTCCATAAAGATCTAGACACAATACATACTCAAATACAGAGCTAAACACTGCACAATAAATGTAGAGCTACAGCAACTACATTAGGAGATTTAAAGAATTACAGAAAAGCAGCTGTAGTAATTTTCTACACTGACACTAGGGGGAGCACTTATGTAGAATAACAGTTGTGTCAGGGACACTTGAAATGAGACCTGGATTTGTAAAGAAGGATAAGGAATACTAGTGGAGGGAGATCTGAGATAGTTTGGCTTAGAATTGGTATAAATAAAATTGTCACATTCAATGTGATTAATGGATATCAGTTGCATTGTGCTAGTCTGCAAACATGGCCGAAGATGGTAGATTTTAAGAGAGGCTTTTTAGAACTCCCCCATGTAGCCAAGCAGAGCCACAGAGCATCACATTCTTCCTTTAGGTGGTTACTGCACCTTGCGCCCACCTCATAATGACCCTCCCTATGATGCAGGGCCTCCTGTAGACCTGGGGGGGGGGGATTGGGGGGATAGAGTTGCTAACTGCCCTATATTGAATGATAATATA
>JAODJX010000136.1:24669521-24692864 GCA_026776945.1 Isichthys henryi
GATCCTACGTGTGTGAAGGGCAGCTCTGTAGCTGACATTGTAGGCTGCTGCATCGGAACATAGACGGGAGGATGTTATTTTGCCAGTATCTGAGTGATGGATGTGTTTGAGTGGCCCCGCGGCAACCGCACGTGTGATACAGTGGTGGATGGGCGGTCACTGTCAGCGGAGGGTGGCTGGATTGAAACATGCCTGAAGTGAATAGGGCCTGCCTAGACATGTTGAGAGGGGAGGAGGAGAGCAGAGAGAGATCAGCATGCCTTTCCCGTTTTTGTATGAAACAAATGAGACATTTATTGGGTTTATTTTAGGGGGAAGCCGGGTTTGGGGCAGAGTCTGAGGAAGGACAGAGTGATTAAGGGGATTAAAAGTCTGAAAAGGGCTGACTGAACAGGACGTGGTGAATACCCACAGATTACTTGGCCACAAGTGAGCAAACCATTTTTTTTGTTTCAGCCCTTTTTTTGACCCCCCCCCCACACCGACCTCGAGGGCCGTCAGAGCATCATTGCTGCAGCCTTTATGGGTGCTAGTCTCTCTGCAACCAACATAAATGCCGTGTGAGTCACTCACCCATGCTCAGTCGCTCACACTCGCACGGGGACGCGCACACGTATGGGGACACACTCTTGCACGGTTACGCAAATGTTCACACACACACACACACACACACAGGAGCTGCAGCCCGGCTTGGGGTGTCGCTGGGATACAGGGGAAGTGTACAGGGTGTGGGAAATCGCTCTCTGTTTTAAAAATGGAAAAAAGCAGCGTAGGAGGGACAACTGGAGAGAACGAGGCTGAGAAAGAGGGCGGGGGAGGGGGGTGGATGGAAACCCAGACTGACATGCCAACGGAGTGAAACAGATGTGTGTGTGCATGACTGCGTGCATGTGTGCATGCGTGTGTGTGTGTGTCTGTGTGTGCGCACGTATATGACTGAGTTTGTGTGTGTGTTTTTCGATTGGTCACCACCGGATGTGACGCGTCAGTGCAGAGTGCCTGTTTCCATGGCGACCTTGCAAACTCTCCCATACTTTGCACACATCCTGCATCCTCGCCAAGCCTGTGTAACCGTCAAGCTGACACTTCGTGGTTGCCAGTGACCTTACTGGTTTATTGCCACTCTGATGCCCAGTCACGGGGCGCTGTTACGGAGGGGTAACAGAGCAGTGAAGGGGCTGGGAGGTCTTCTGTTTGCCCCTGTCACCCTTCCCGCCCTGAGATGGGGTGTTGAAGCTTAATGTGACAGACACGTGGCCTTGAGCCAAGCGTGACGTGGCGTGGCAGGCCGCCCCTCTCCACGCGACTCTGGCACTGACTTTGTGATCACCTCCCTGCTCTGTGTACACACACGCAGTCCTCATCTTGACCAGCCCCTTGCATCTGCAGTCATGCTGCCCCGATGCCTGTTTAACTGGCTGACGATTTACCCTCTTAGCTCAGCGACACGAATCATTTCAGCTTTGGGCTTTTTCACCCTTTCTGTAAAGGGAACATGGATGATATGAGTGTGAAACCTACCAGGGCAGCAGAATTTGCACTTTGATCATTTCGTAAAGTAATATTTGTATTTTTGGGATTTATACTAGATAATTTTGCTTGATCTTTGTCTCCGTAAATGTGTCCTCCATTTGTTACGTCTCGTTTCTCCACGTCTGTGCTATGCTCAAGTCAATAACTGTCAGTCGTCTGTTTGTCATAGAACAAGACTGCCCCCAGGTGGACAAAGTCTTAAACGGCGCCGCTGTAAAATGTATAGCTGCTAGGTCTGTAACGACTTCTGGGGACCATCAGGGAACGTGACTTCCTATAATTAAGGCTTTTCGTCAGATAGTGATAGGCAGAGAAGCACTGCCTGCTGCTGAGCACTGGGACACCTCAGAATTACAGGAAGAATCTGTTTCATAGTAAGAAAGGTACTTGCTTGTCATCCATGCCTAACGGTGTGATCACGGCACAGATGGATTAGCCTATACAGGGCAGCAGCCTGATGGCTCTGCGGAAAACCCTGTGGTCAACACCAGCGGTAAGGATGCTACAGGCAGCCAGCGCAGGGACTTTCGACACCCGAATGTATGTGGGTGCTACCATGGCAACCGGGGACCTGAATAATTTGGGTTTTAAGTGGCTGTGCTTGGTGGTGAGTCGACCCCAATGGGAATATGGAGCCGCCGGAGGTGGGGTGGCACTTGCAGGCCACAGTCGGAAGGTCAGCCCTGGTGAGTGATCCCCACGCCCACTGTGAACTGGCCAGTGGGATTATTACATGCAACCCTGGAGTTTGGGGGTGCGGGCGGGGGGGGGGGGAGTCACCCGCGTCCAGCCTCGCTCACTCCAACACCGGCTGTTTAAAATAACTAATCACCCCCAAGTAATAGCTTTAGCCACTCACCCATACTGTGTGCATGGCTGCAGCAAACCTGGAGCCGGGCCCAGGAAGCGCAGGACACATTCGCTTGCCAGTCCTGCATGGCTTTTGGACATTCAACATCCACACAGAGTCAGGAACCAAAGTCACAGCCCAGTATACCCATTATGGACATTCACCCATCTTATACCCTGTTAAGCTGGTCGGGGGGCAGTCTCTGGTGGCACAGGGCATAAGGCGGTCGACTCCCTGGACGGGATGCCAGTCCATCACAGGGCATAAGGCGGTTGACACCCTGGATGGGATGCCAGTCCATCACAGGGTATAAGGCAGGGGACTCCCTGGGTGGGATGCCAGTCCATCACAGGACACATGGTGGGGGACACCCTGGATGGGATTCAAGTCCATTTCATGGCACAAACATACAGAAATACTGTATGGGCCACTGAGAGACATGAGGTAGTCTAGCTGCATCCCTTTGGACTGCGGGAGCAGACCTGTGCAACAAGGGGAAAACATGCAAACTACACACGCGCATCCACACACACAGCGGGGAAGGGATTCCTACCCCTGATCCAAGAAGTATGACACAGCA
This sequence comes from Isichthys henryi, assembly GCA_026776945.1. NCBI lineage: Eukaryota > Metazoa > Chordata > Actinopteri > Osteoglossiformes > Mormyridae > Isichthys > Isichthys henryi. Next base: position 24,672,485 of record JAODJX010000136.1, read on the forward strand.
CTTATATCCAGTTCACCTCTCTTTTATGAACATACAAGTTCATTTATTGAAATTTTTAGTATATAATATATAGACTGTGGTTCGGTGCATTTGTCTGCAATAAATCCCATCAGCAGCATATGGTGTGTCTGAATGTCTCACATTTAGTATGATACAACTGGTCAGCGATGTTGGAATCTGAGCCCCACGCTGATTCCCAGCAGTCGCAAAAGCGGGTCTTCCTGTAAGGGTTAATGACTGGCTTTCCACCAATGAATGAGCCAGTCTTTACAGCGCTAGTACCCCTTGCTTTACTCTGATTGGCTGTGTCCTGGGATACAAAGATTAGCCCCTCCCACCATTGTGCCTCTCTCTGATTGGCAGGTGGGCCCCGGGCAGCTCGACTACTCGACAGCGAATCTGCCCTGCGGTCCAAATCATGGTGACTGCCGTGTGCCTCCCACAGGTCTCTTGTCCTCCTTAGCGTCAGGGATGCGTTGCATTCCAGGACACGCTCTGCGTGCACTCGGCAGCTTTTTAACACAACCCTAAGTATCGCTCATTTAAAACCTGTCGTTAAATGTCTCTGACTTCACCAAGTTCTACACCCTTCCTCCCACAGGAGAAGCTAGTTTTTTTTCTCTCTCTCTCCCACCCCCTTCCCTCCCTCCCTCCCTTTCCACAGAATGACTCTCCGGCTATTTTTACACTCCTGACTCCCTCTCTTTTTCCTTTCCACCCATTTTTTTCTCCTTTGCTTTCTGCCCCCAGTCGTCAGTCCCTGGGTATACACATGTATGTGTGTTTCTTTCTGCACATTTTAGCATGCAGGTGTAAGTGCGTGAGTGCGTGCGGCAGAGGTGTATGTGTGTGTGTGTGTGTATCAGCATGATCACGGGCAACATAGCACCAATCATGGTGGGGTGCCTCTATCCTCTCCGTGTTTAGAGAACATCAGCGTGTGGGGTTGAATGGGCCCGTTATTGTGGAAAATGACGTGGGTGCCCCTGTGTGAGGAGCCCCCGCCCCTCCCTGATGACCCCCTCTGAGCACAGGCACAGAGTGACACAGAAGTGCTCCGTAAACAGGCTCGCTGTTTAACAGACGGTGCCTGTCTGTGCCCGTCTGTGTCAAAAGCCCCACTGTGCACTCGTGACTTGCTTCTCGTGACAATTCCTCCGTTGACATACTAGTAGGTCGACATTGGTGATTTATAAAATTATGCCAGTTTCACATAGTTGTTTTTGTAAAGTGATCTGTTGCACTGCCCTGCGGAAACAGTGGTGCCTTGTTAGGGTGCAGTAAATCGATATGATAATCATCACACCACTCGCATGACCCCTTTGTTTGTGGTGATCACCAGCTCCTGGGTTAGCATTGAGAAGGTGTGTTTTAAACTTGTCATATCTGTGCTGTGGCCATATTGTATTTTCTATAGAAAACAGATTACAAATGATTTGACTGTGTTTTGTTTATTTTATTTTGTCAGCCACCTTCAATGATTACATTCTATTATTATTAATTTGTAGTTTTTCCTTTTTTTATAACATTCATTTGAAGGTGATGACATGTTTCAGGATATTACATTTAGCAGCGTTTTTTTAACTCAAAAAAACTTGGTGGCTAATTTGACTTACATCATTGGTAAAATGGTAAACTATGCACTTTATTTGGAATATGGGGAATATTATAGGGATGAATATTATAGGGACGAATCTGTAAACGTTTGCAATCAGTTGAAGGGTAGACTGATATAATGAAAGCCACAGTACAGAAAGAGGTAGTAACACTAAATAACTAACTATCCATTACAATTTAAATGGTAGATTAAACGCTAGGTTTACAGTCGTGTTTACGGGAGCAGCATTATCTAATGTTTACAGCGCCCTCTGTCCTCAAACGGTCGTGACAAGTACTGCTTTTCTAGTTCAGACCGCAGCTCAGTGGGAGGGCACTACATCTGGTACTTGTGTCAAGCGATTTGTTGTCCCACATCCTAGTTCCCTTTTTCAATTGGTGTGATCTTCAGTCGATCTCGACCCAGTGTTTAGGCCATTCCAATGGTAATGACGCGTGGGAGGGGCTATGCTAAATAGTTTCAGCAATACGAGTCAGGTTGTTTTTCACGAGCCAATAGCTGAACGAAAACCGCAACGTCATCATGGGACCAAAGGACGCCACAGCCAATAGGTAGCCTTGCCCTAATTTTATTTGACTATTAATATTTAGAAGCTTTCTTTCAAGTCAGAGACCAGTCCGAGCATGAGAACCAGACAGCGTATGATTTGCATATGACTGACATTCCAGCGTATATATTGACCAATTATAGAGCGAGGCGGCGAAGTGACGAGGAATGAGATAGGCCAATGAGAGAGAGAAAGTAGGCCGATGGGCGGTGCTGGGCTGGGCGAGGTTGACACTCAGAGAGCGAGAGGGGGCAGCCCAGTTTACAACAGGAGAAAGAGGGTGGGAGGGAAAGAGAAAGAAAGAAAGGACGAGCGAGCGAGAGAGGAGGAATCGAGGGGAAGAGTCGAGTTCAAGTGAATGATGTTGTGATACAACGACTTTTACTACGAAAGACTCGCCGAGTTGACGGAAGGGAGTGCGTTGTTGTGAATAGATCCTACGTGGACTGGCCAGCTGCATACAGATTTCACGGGACTTCGCGGGTTGTTGTTATTATTTCCAGCCATCATTTCCACGGATCCGTATCAGAGCATCTCTGCCAGGCTGTTCTTTTCTCTGTTTTTGAGAAACCGCGTCGTTCTTTTCCAGTTCAGATCGGCGAACGAGTTGACTATGTTCCTCTCCTCCCTGTCATCTGAATTGAGATTAGCCGTCGGTATCGTTGCTGTTGTCATCGCAGGAGCTCGTTTTTTTTCGCAGCAATATTCTAGTCTTTTTTCTTTGGGGGAGGTAGAGGTTAGGGTGTGTGTGACGAGGGGGGGAGCCGAAGGTAGCTGTTTTGCGAAAAGAGAAGTCGGCGTAGAGCTGCGATAGTTAGCCCGCTAGATGGCTAACCACTTCGAAAAATGAAAGATTTCGCGGTGTAGCGATCTATTGCAAAATTTATACAGATGTGGGATTTACACATGGATTAGAGTTGATTTCGACATGCACTAAATCGTTGAAAACGGCTTATATTATCTTGAAGTAGCTACTGATAAAAGAGGAAAAGAGAGGAGATATATATATATATATATATATATAATTAACAATTATACATTGTCTTTTTATATCAATTTCACACGCATTTATTGCTCTGGTTAAAGCATACGTGACTACGAGTGACCAAAAGATACTTTACGTGCGAATAATCCGGCCCAGAATATTAAATGCGTTTTGAAAAATAGTATACGGGCAGAAATATTCGTTTTTACTTTTAATTACGTCTAGAAAAAACATAACATTAACAATACAAAGTAAATAGCTAATGGAATGCGTTTAAGATCTGTTGAATGTGTTGTATTTAATAATATACCGTAAAGGACAGTTTTGTATCCGATTTACTCTTGGTGCTTGATTTGTCCAATTGCTTTATGATACGTAATGGACTGAATACTAGTTATATTAGCCAAGCGCGCAACTGAGCTGGCGGTTTGCTCACGTCGGTGTCCATCCTTTGATTAATTAATCCGTATTATAATGACTTTTTCGAATTGAGACGGCGTGCCCCGGGTGCTGCGGACCGGAGCGAAGGGCAACCGCGACATGAGAGCCGCCCGCGTCTGGTTGGCCGTGATCGGTGCTGCGGGTGCGGGGCCAGGTGCGTTCCCGAGGGGCTGGACCGCGCTGGAGCGCCGCTGCTAAGGGATCCGGTATCTCACCCGGAGCCGACCAGCAGCACGGCTGTATTTTGATGTGACACCTGTATCTGTGGTGGCAAACCGCGAAACGCGCGATTTAATTAATTTGATCGCCGTTCACTGCGAGTTATAGTGACCTCCGATCGAGAAGCCAAGCAAACCTTAATCCGTAAACCGTACTCATCCTGTAGTTATAATTAAATCAAACGGAGCGCCCATTAAATGCACACGACAATTAAGTTTAACGGGGAGCTATGTTACATACACTTGGGGCTGAAGGTATGGTAGTCAATAGCTTTAAATTTCTCCAGCATTAGTTCTAGACCCCCCAGTGTCAGCCTGCCAGATGATTTAATGTAGCCAGGCGGTTAGGCATGCTGTCAAGATATTTAATGTTAAACAATACACATTTTATCTCGTAGTGTAAGTAAATGGACTTAATAGGGAGTTTTTGTGGCTTTTTAAGAGATACAGAAGGCATTATGATGTTCTTTCCATGTAGCCGCTGAACAGTTGCGATCATTAACCTGCTACTTCGAGGGTGGAACAGAATACAGGAAGAAAAGCCCAGTGCCTTTTCTTTTGTTACAAAACTGGGTTGATGTCGTTAAGCGCTGGAATCTGCGTCGCCAAAAATGAGTTGGCTTCCTAGCAATTAAGCCAGAAACAACCAAAGAGGCTTTATCCATATGCAATTTCATATGAAATATCGCTTTCTCGGATTCGTGTAACCTTTAAATACTTGTGCTTCTGCAAATATTTCGTTGTATTATGGAGTAAACAGCCAATGTGTCAATTTAAATCTAGCCAGTGCGATGCGTCTCTGCTAAGGCGAAGTAAGTACGCGACGCCGAGGATGGGGGGATGGCCTACATCGGCAAGCCTGTAAAGGCATCGATCCGTTAATGTAAACACACAGGAAGAGAGGAACAGAAAGTGCACAAGTCGACGCAAACGAAGGTCACATTAGGTGATTTAAGGCTATTAAAGGCGGACGGAGGGAGCTGCAAGCGCAACCAGCTTCATTGCGGAACTGGGACCACTTCCACACCCTAAAAGTTGGCGTGCTTTTGGTGGATTTGGACCGACGCTTTTGAAATACCAGCTGCTAACGGGCTGTCAGCTAACGCAGCATTTGGTGAATGATCAGTGACGACACCATTTGGAGCCGGGCAGACAGACACGCATGTAACGCCGGTGACGGACTGTACGGCACGCCGCCCCGACGCTTTCCGTTTCGTTATCATCATTCATTTTTGAAACTGAGAAACCAGTAACCAGTTTTTTTGAGGTTTAAGGAGAGGTCGATTATAACAATCATGTACTTCCACCGATGGAGTGCTCATCCATTCAAGACTGTCACATGGGATAAATGCTTTTTGGACTGCTGATATTTGGGAGCCTTTTTTAAATTTTTTGATCCTGCCTATTACAATGGACATCATTTTTACTACCTTTTAAAAATATTTTGGAATTGTAAAATATACAAACGTGTAATTTGCTGAAAAGGACTTTTTCTATGAACCATGTTTTCCTCAGACAGTCCTCAGTATCTCCGACAGGGCTTGAGTATGTTCGGTTAGTAATGGTTCCAAACCTTACCTACACTGCCTAGTAATTTACTGTGGTTGATCTGGGTCAGACGCTTCTGTAAGACTACTTTGCTTTTCTTATATTTAATCTACAAGTGGCTGATTTGTGTAGAACCTCTTTGGCCACGTTCTTTGAGCGACGAAGTTGAGCCATAGATGAAAGGATGTAACTAAGTGGTACATCCACGTAACGTGTAAAACGATCTAATTTAAAAACGGTGAGGCACGAATCTAATGAGATACTGCACGCTTGGGTTCAGTATTTGGTTACGCCTACTGCTGTGTGAAGTTAACTTTGAATAATATGATCGCAGCCTCTTGACCATTAACGTGCAAAGGGAATGAAATGTCCACGGGGATGGATGTGATCCCACTTTGCGCTATACTCAATAACTGTATAATTTCTTTTTCTTTTATAATTGGTTGCTTGGACTGAGTTGTTGCCCTCAAGACGGTGACATGGTTCAGAAAAAAACAAGTTTTGCGGAGCTAACCTAGCTACTGATTGGCCGTTAATCAGTCTCGTGGCATAGCATGTAAATGCCATATGATATAAACATCACTATACCTAAATAGAAAACGTTGCACAGACACCTTTGTTTCCCAGGTTCACCTCAACTAAAAAGCACTGGATATTAATTAATGGACGGTAAACTAGTGCTAGGGCTGCTCCCATAATCACGAGTATTTTGGTCAGTGTTGAGATCATGAATATTTATCACTGTTATTCATTGACTTTGGAAATATCATTAATTTATTGAACATTTAAAAATGTCATTTTAACAGTAGATTTACTTGAACTTTAAATATAATTAACTGAGAAACAAATAAAAAGGGGCTGGAAAGGGGTGCAATGGGTTTATAACACAAGACAAAATGGAAGCATGATTGCTAAACGAAATGTGGCACAATAATAGTTTTATCTTGATTATTTTGTTTTGATAATTATTGGAAGGCAAAACCATAATTCAAATTAAAATTCAATTAACCGCCCAGCCCTAACTAGTGCTGCAGTCACTCTTCATATTAGACTGGGTTATCAAAATGAATACGTGGCTGGATTTTGTGCATGAAAATATTATGAATTATAATGTTAATTTTGAAGCTTTTTCAGTAAGTGATTCGGGGTTTGATCCAGTAAGGGAATGAAGTACGAAAACGGCCCAGGTGGCACTCAAGGTCACAGGTATAGAGCAGGAGAGTCCCATGTCAGACATGCACTCCTAAGGTATATCCAGGTGGGGCTCCATAATGAGAGGCGTATCAGAGGTTGCCATTTAAATGTGAAAAAATAGCAAATAAAATATCTGAAATCCTGACACTGATGTTTATGATTATGTATATATGTATAATCATTCACAAAAAGTATGCTTTGCATGCATAGACTGTATTGTTCATTATTTTGTTATAATTTTATTGTCTGAAATGATTAAATCTTTTTATCCTGCAGTATGGACCAATGTGGAACCCCGGTCAGTGCCGGTATTTCCTTGGCACTCATTGGTTCCTTTTGTGGCACCCAGCCAGTCAGATTCCTCATCTCAGTCTGCTGAGGGCCAGCAGCCTGTCAACCACCCCCAAACAGCCAATCAGAATAAAGGTAAGATCTAATATGTGTGGGATAACCATAGTTGTGAAGATGTATAGGCTTTAAAGGTGCATATTACTCTTTGGGGTCACATTGATGGAAAACTATCCAACTTTACAGTAAATATATCAGCAGGAGCAATCTTTATTCCTGATTTCAGGTCTTAGGTCAGTGTTTCAGGTCTTGCTGCACTTTTCATATACAGACGCTCCTCTACTTACGAACTTTCAACTTACAAACCTTCAGACATACGAACAAAGAGAACTGTAAAGAGAACTGTGTTCGTTGGGCTCGCATTTTCTGTCAGTTCCGCCTTGTACGACTTCTGACTGCCATTCCCGCCGCGCAGCAGCGTAGCATGCGTACTCCCAACATTCTAGTTCTTTGTTCTTGCGTATACTCTTAAAATGATGTTGAATAGCGACTTACAAACGAGTTACGTTCCGAGTGGCCGTTCACAACTTTAAATGTTCATAAGTAGAGGAGCATCTGACAGTGGCACTTTTCCACTGTCACCAAGAACTGAGATGTACCACAAAGATATTATGGGAGCCGTACCCACCCATACCCACGCTGACATGTTCCTGCTGTGGCTAAACCGTACTGGTTGTGTCACCACCATCTGATATTGGTGATCTGTGTCAATATGCATGGATTCTGTGAAGGAAAAAACTGGATATTCTATATATTATTCAGTATTAGGGGTATCATACATCGCAATGTACTGATGCATTCTGGGTAACTCGGAACTTGAAAATTTCCAACCTCCTACTTTTTGAAGTACTAGAGAACAGCTGAATGGAATGGATTCGTAATGCATATTTACACAAGTTAATGCTAATTCTGCTAGAGTTCGATGCTGACATAAGACAGCCATTCACACAGACATGCTAGTGGATATTAGCACATAGTAAATCATGATGTACACCGTGTGAACAGTAATTAAGTGTTTTAGTTTTACATCGTTGTCGCTCTTCAAACCTGGCAACTCCTTTACTGAGCCGACATTTCTGCAGTGGAAAAGCAAAGTTGGCTGGAACCGTGCTTTAACTAGTCTCTCTTCATGGTACGGCTTGGGTAGAGCTTGGTTCCTGTATGTCAGTGGAAAAGCGCCGTAAGAAAGAGAGCCCTGTCTTCCTATGTCAGAATCGCAATGCAGCACGGTGTTGGTAAGCGATGGGAACGTGGCAACTTCGCCCCAGGAGAGAGGACCCCTACCACGACCCACTCCACCTGCGGAGGAACCACCTCCAGAGAGAGAGAGGGAGAAGGAGCGAGAGAGGGAAACGGAACGAGAGAGGGGCGACAGCGAGACAGAGAGCGACGTGGATGACCCGTATGTCTTATTACCTTTCAGGGGATCTTCACCTGTATTTGCAGATCGACTTTCCTAATGAGCATGACCAATTGTGCCCTTGAAAGGTAAAGTGGGCTATCCCACAAAAACAAAGTTTTGAGAAAATGAGCTCCAAAGTTGAAATTTTTTCAAAAAATCAGTTTGCCTATACCCTACAATTCATACATATATCATAGGTAGAACAGATCTCGGTATATTCAAAAAATAGATAGACCCTCAATAATTAATATTGGACACTGAACTCATTTTTGACTGACATGTGGGATAGCCCACTTTACCTCTCAAGGGTACAATTCATGCTTCCTATATTTAAGGACGTTACATCTAGTCTGTAGCTTAGGAAGCCCATCTGCATCCTTAATGTGGGTTTCATTGTCATCCTGTCCTGTGCCTTGTGCCTCATAGGGACAGACTGTGGGTCACCGTCTCTCAGGGTTCGTCTTTTCCATCCTTTGGCAAGGCCCCAGTCCAAGCATCTGACATGCTGTTTTGTCTCTCCACTGTTCCAGGTTCTTCCCAGGCGTGGTCCCGGAAACCCCCCTGTCGGTGTCCCCTGTCAAGAGACGCACCCAGTCCCTTAGTGCCTTGCCCAAGGACAGTGACAAGAACTGCCCTGGCAAGGTTTGTAGGGGTCTCCAATTTGGCAGGCCTGTTCTTCACCTTCCTCACCCCTCCCCACCTGTCCTTCCTTGGTGGTCTCGACTTGATCCTTTCCTGTTGGAATGGGTATGTCAGGCCTCCCCCATGCTACATTGTGCCAACTGTCCAAACTCCCATCCCCCCAGAGAGAGAAGGACCACATCCGGCGGCCGATGAACGCCTTCATGATCTTCAGTAAGAGGCACCGGGCTTTGGTGCACCAGCGGCACCCCAATCAGGACAATCGCACAGTCAGCAAGATCCTGGGGGAGTGGTGGTATGCACTGGGCCCCAAGGAGAAGCAGAAGTACCACGACCTCGCCTTCCAGGTATGGGCTCCCGGAGTCCCTCTCTGGGTTAAGCGGAGGCTGATTGGCTCGTTAAACACCATGCGGCTTGTTAGTATAGTAGAGTGAAAGGCAGCATTGAGACCTTAGATGAGAGTTGTGTTTCCACCTTCCGCAGCCGGAGGCTTTGTGGTTTCCTGTAGTGTAAGGAGGCCCAGGGATCAGCTGTGGGGTGCAGGATTCCTCTGTGGTGCTTCCTGATAAACTTTCACATCATAAACTTCTAATGTGTGTATTTGTAGTATTGTGATGTAATATATAATCAAGTAAATTTAGCTTCACTGCTGCTCTGTAGTAAGATTAGCATATCGGTATGAAGGCAGTGTGAAACTTTTTCTGGCAGAGCTTACATTTACGCACCAGGAAATTCAGCCTGTTGTTTTAATACCTGTACAGTAAGGAGAGCCTGTAGGAACGCCTTTGTCATCCATGGTCTTTCTCTCCCTCCCCCTCTCCTTCCTTGGCCCCCCCATATCCCATCTCAGGTGAAGGAGGCCCATTTCAAGGCACACCCAGACTGGAAGTGGTGCAATAAGGACCGCAAGAAATCAAGCTCCGAGGGTCGTGGTGTTCCGGGAGGCAAGGATATGCGGGAGAGGAGCATGTCGGAGACCACAGGTGCGAGGGCTTCTGTCATGGCAAGAGGTCCAGTGTGTTTTGAGCACTGTATATTTTTATAACTATTATTTTAAGACATCCTTCCTCCTCTCTCTACACTAATAGAACCTCCATCCGTCTCCCTGGGGGTAGACTTGAAGGGGGTGGTGCCTGGACTGGTGGGTGTGGCTGAGAGGAACCTGGGGGAGGGGCCTGTGGGACAGCTTCCCCGTCCCCGGGCGTTCTCCCAGAGCGCTGTGCACAGTCTGGAGCGCAGTGAGAGGGGGAACACACAGGCGCTGGCTGAGCTGGCACAGGTACGAGGGCGCCCTCCCATACAGGTGAGCCACCATACACCTTCCACCCACCTCTAACTGTCTCCCATACCTTCCAGATGTGCGGGGATGGGGGCGGGCAGTTCTCAGGGCGCACCCCGGCCCACGTGCGGTCCCACCGCGAGGTCAGCGAGGACATGACCAGTGACGAGGAGCGCATGGTGATCTGTGAGGAAGAAGGCGACGACGATGTCATTGGTACGTGGGGCTCCAAGCTGCACAGGTGACCCCGACCCCTGCCCCCCCTTCCTAAACTCTGCACCCTGTTGCCCTCAGAGGACTCCTACCCAGGAAGCTCTATTGACCTGAAGTGTAAAGAGAGGGTGACCGACAGCGACAGTGAGAACGGCTCTGGGGACGAGGCAGACCGCAAGGTAGTGGGGTCGGGTCCATGGCGTATGCTGGGTGGGGGGGGCAATGGTCCTCTGGTGGCCTGAGGTCCAACATGTCTCTTTCTCTCCCCTGTAGCAGCGTGTCTTCGCCCCAGTCATCTGCTCCTCATCCTCGTCCCCGTCAGCCTCCTCGCTGGGCAGAAGCGTGTCACTCTCCTCCTACCCCATCAAGCGCTACATGGACACTGGGGGCAGCGGCTCTGAGCGCAAGAGGAAACGGGGGATGGAGAGTGGCGGGGGAGGGGGCACGGGTGATGGCGGCGGGGGGCCCAGCAAGGAGGGCATTGGAGTGGCCGATGGCGGTGTGACCCCCTCCCAGGCATCATCCTCCTCCAACCATTCAGTCATCGCCAGTTCTGGGGCCATAGCTCCTCCCCTGTCCCCTGCAGCCCCCCTGGGCCTGTCCCCGCTGACAGGGGGTCTGGGTGCAGTTCGAATGGCCAACACGGTGGTGACCAACGTGGTGCGACCCGTGGTCAGCACACCTGTCCCCATCGCCAGCAAACCCCGCGAAGCAGGGGCCGCCTCCAGCCCCCTGCCCCCCGACAGGAAACCCACTCCGACACAGACCCAGCTGCTGATAGGAGCAGGAGCGGGAGGAGGAGGCGGGGCAGCCGGAGGGGGTGGGTACTACTCTGCATCCTCCCCTAACCCTGTAGTCACAGGGACGTCGGGGGGCGGGCCAGGAGGGATAGTCACCAATCTGGTTCTGGGAAGCACATTCCCTGCCCAGCTCATTGCCCCTTCCCAGCCGCCACCTCAACCCTTGCCTGCCCCCGCTCACGGCCACAATAATGGCCCCCTGCCCCTCTCCTTGCTTCAGCCCCAGTTCCTCCCTGCTCCTCCGCTGGCCCCCACGTGTGGGAGCAAGGCCATCACGCAAGTGCAGTACATTCTGCCCACCCTGCCTGCCAGCACCAACCCCAAGAGCCCCTCCCCTCAGCAGCCAAACCAGCAAACCAGTGTCTTCACCCTGCCCTCGGCCCCTCCCGCAAATGTCTCCTTGGCCAATGGGAAGCAGTCTGGGGCGGGGCAGGTGGCAGGATATGCCCCAAGTCCAGCAGTGGGAGTGGTCAGCCCTGGATCCGGAGGTGAGGGGATAGTTATGGGCGCTCAGTATAGTTGCACTGCTGTTTCTAGAGCAGCTGTGAAATGCCTAAAAGTAATTATGGCCCAGTTTAGGTGCTGTTACGTTTCCTGCTTATGCTGAGCTTGTTGGCTCTTTAGTAAGTGCTAGAAAATCTGCTCCCGCCCGGATTGCAGGATCTGTGTGCTGGGGGTCTGTTAGCTGCTAAACTTAACGTTGTGCTGGAGGGAAGTCGAGGAGGCATTGCAGGTGACGGGCAGCCGCGTGTGTCCAAAGCCACTACGCGGCTGACGTTCGCACTAGGTATTGAGCTTCCACCTGCTGTCACCCTCTCTGGCCGCAGTGCAAACACAGGGCAAGATGCTGGTCCCTATGGCAACAGTGCGGGCGGCGCCGGCCCCCAGCCAGCCCTTTCCCCTGGTGACGCCGACGGTGCCTGTGCAGAATGGCTCCCAGCACGGGAGCAAGGTGAGCAGCCGCCATTGAGGAGTGTGGGCTCTACCAGGACCGTGCTGTGCCGCATGAGGGAGCAGGAAGCGGGTAATCCCTTTGTAACCCCCCCTCCCCCCACCCGCACAGATTATCCAGATTGCTCCGATGCCTGTCGTTCAGTCACAGCTCCCATCTGGGGGGGCAGTGCATCCTGGTAGCCCCTTTCCCGTTTCCATGGGGACGGCCACAGTGATGACTCCAGGCTCCGCCCCCTCACAGACTGTGTTGCTGCCACCCCCAGCCACAAGGTGCCCACGCCACTCCGCCGCCCCCCATGCTTCAAGTTGTACGGACATTTTTTTGGGTGCTACTGCTACTAATCTGTCATAACAGCTTTGTCTCTCTTTGCTCCTATTCCTGTTTAGGATCACCTATGTTCAGTCCACTCCTGGGGTTCCTGCCCCTTTACCCTTGGTGTCCACAACAACTGGTTCCTCCTCACAGCAGACCCCGCCCCCTCCCGGGTCGGCCTACGTACCGCCATCGCTGGCGACATTGGGGTTCACTGCCATAGCGCCCCCAGGTCAGACTCTGGTACAGCCCCTTATAGCAGGTCAGTATAATGGGTCAGTAGGAGCCCAGTTATTTGGTTAAGGTGAACTGACTCCTAAAGTGGAAGTGTCAGATCCAGAAAGTAAAAATCCAGGCCAAGATTTTTTTTCAAACAACCAGTTGAATACATAGAGTCATAGTCACAAAGTACTCAACCAGTTGGTTGAAACAAAACCTTGGCCTGGATTTTTACTTTCTGGACCTGAAACCTCTGACTGACTGAGCACTAATGTGAGCCTAGTGAGTGTTAAGGTGAGCTGGTTGTTAAGGTGAGCCAACTGGGCATTACTTTGAGCCTAGTGAGCGTTAAGGTGAACAGATTGACTTTAGTGAATGTTAAAGTGAGCTGGCTGAGTGTTAAGCTACATGTTTTGGGTTAGACTATAAGACCTTCATCATCAATTGTCTTTCTTTCTCCTTCCCCCTCTCCTGTCCCAGGTCAGACACCACTTTTGGCTTCTGCTCAGTCTCCAAACTGCCCCCCGATTTCCTCGCTGCCAGCCCCTGCCTCTGGGGGTGGGGGGCAGATAGTTACTGCCATTTATCCTCCGCCCAGCGTCACCCTAGCGACAGGGGTGGTGTCCGTGGCGACGGTGCCCCCCAGCGTGGTGTACACCGTGTCCAGCCCCTCCACCCTCTCCCCGCACATCCTGCCTAAGCACACGCAGCCCCACGCAGACAGGCCAGGGGCGTACACCGGGGCGGAGAGGCAGGGCCACCTGCAGCCGGATAGGCAGGCAGAAGTGCAGGTGTACACGCAGCCAGACAGGCCACCACACGCACAGACTCACTCACCCCTGGAGAGACAGCCTCACTCTCAGTCCTCCTGCAAGCTAAGTGGAAGCACAGTACAGACCTCTAGTGGTTCAGGAGCGTCCCTACGGGCTACTAGCCCCTCCGTGCCCTCACATACTGGTAAGAGGCCTTACTTGGTTAACTTTCTTTTTTTTTTTCTTATCTTTATTCCTGTTCGTTGTTTAACTAAAATTTCATTTTGTTGATTTTCCAGCAGGCAGTGCTCCGGGCACCCCCAAATTACCCTCTGTTCAGACAAGGACCCCTCAGAAAGTGAAAGCTGCAGTCGCTAGTATCCCTGTGGGGAGCTATGAAGGAGGGGGGCGGGGGAAGGAGAGAGAGAGAGAGAGGGAGAAGGAGCGAGAGAGGGAGAGAGAGAAGGAGAGCGTTAGTGGGGGAAGCAGCCGCTTCCCGTTCGAGACGGAGCGGCTCGGGGATGTCGGCTCTCCTGCATCCCACCCTCCAGAAGAGGGACCTTCAGACGGGCCCCCGGAGGGCCACGGCGTGGGGGACAGCGCTCCTAGCCGTGGCAAGGAGGGAGGTCCCAAGGAGGTGAGACACAGCTGGTGATGTGGATGTGGCACAAACGTGGAAGGCAGGCAGATATAGTGGTCGCTGTTGGGGGCTTCGGGCCATTCCCTTTGTGTGGCCTGTTATTTAACATCATTTGTTAATTTTGTAAAATAACTGTGGATTAAAACGAGGGACCAGGTGTTTCCTTTGTGAAAAGAATGTGCATTAGCTACACTGCTGTGATTGTGTAATATCACTATTCATGTTAGTAGCAGGGTTGAGGTGATTTTGTGTGTGTCTGTGTGTGTATTAGGTTTATATTACATTGTGGGGAACAAATGTTACCTTGACGTTATGAGGACCTGTGTTTGTGTGTGTGCTACCACCTCTTCCTTTGGGTTGCCACGCTAGTTTTGAGTGTCGTAACTATTGTATAAACCAAACAATTAATAATTAAGTTCTCCCAAGCTCAGAGTACTAGATAGGCTGCCCCTCCAATAAATAATGGTTTGTTCCACTTTAGCCCTATCTTTCAGTATACACGGGGCATACGCTTCAAACTTCAATGTAGCAACTGTGAGATAGGTAATATTAATTTCTAATTATGTAAATATAGTTCACATGAATCAACAGCATATGAATTAGTAAATCTCATCAGTTCTCTGCTTTTTCCAGAGGGCAGGGCGATATCTAAAAAACAATGTCATATTTCAGTTCGGTTCAGGTTATTATCGGTTGATAATATTGAATTGTCAAACTCACTGTAATATTTTCATGTACCAATTGAGTAAAAAAATAACCGTGTATGTTGTAAAACGGGTCTGAATCGTGGGCTTTAAGGCTGAACAAAGGTGAGACACAGGAGCGGGACGCGACATATTCATGCAATTGGGGGCGGGATCCAGTGATCATAATCAAACTCGTGGTATAAATGCGGGAAAGAAAATTATTTTATTCAGTAAAACTGCAGCATAAAATCTAATAAAAATAGTATAGATCATACATATATACTTGAGCGTCTGAAAGAATGTTTTCAGGTTCCAACCCCTTAAAATTTTCATGCCACCCCATGCAAAATTTTATATATCTACCCCTGGTGTGCATATCCGTGTGTGCGTGCGTGCATGTGTACGTGTCTGTGCGGACGTGAGTGTGTGACTATGTGTCTGTGTGAGCGTGAGTGTGTACAAGCGCTACATAATCACGAAGGTGCATGTAAGCACTTCATAGCAAAGTGATATGAAGTGTTGCTGTTACAGCAGAGCTACTTATTGCTCCCTCACTCCCATACATTCTCTCTGTCTCTCTCTCCTGCACAGGCTGGATGGAGGGATTCCCTCCCATCTTCTCCTTTGCCCCCTCCGTCTGGTCCTGACCCCCCACTGCCACCTCCACAGAGCGACAAAGATGCCCCCCCACCCAAGAAGGTTAAGGCTCGTCCTCCACCACTGAAGAAAACCTTTGACTCTGTGGACAAGTGAGTGGGGGGGTCGTAGTGATCACATCTTAGCTGGGATTGGCTGAGTCAGTGTCAGTCAGTCAGCCAGTCAGAGCAGTAACGTCGACTGAGCTCAGACTCAGATCCCCAGCTACCCAGTCTGTCTCCTGACAGCACGGCAGCCCTATACAGGGTGAATGCGCAGTGGGAGATGGGTTCCAGGGGTCATGTGAGCTCGCTGTATCGCAGGCTCAGTCACCCCTAGTATGAGCAAAGGCACCCCGGAGTCTCTGTGCTGCAAACTCTCTGTCCCCCCGAAAGTGTGCAGCGACAGATAACGTACTTCTGATAAAAGCCAACTCTATGAATTATGAAAAGATACTCTTTTCGGCAAACTTGAGCTTC
This sequence comes from Isichthys henryi, assembly GCA_026776945.1. Taxonomy (NCBI): domain Eukaryota; kingdom Metazoa; phylum Chordata; class Actinopteri; order Osteoglossiformes; family Mormyridae; genus Isichthys; species Isichthys henryi. The sequence goes on from JAODJX010000136.1 coordinate 24,688,399, forward strand.
AGTTGAAAAAAACCCGCTTTGTCTGTGAAAGAAATCATTTCACTAGTAATTACTTCAAAGAGCCTAACAAAAGGGACGTTGTTCTCTGGCAGTGGTGGCCACATGACCAGATTTGTACTCCTGATTGGATCTCATTAGCATCAGCCCCTGCCCCCCAGTTCATGTCCGCCTGCCAGCTCTGGCATCTTACTTTGAAGGCTGGTATGACCCTGCGTTAAGGGTTTAAATGGTGTAGCTCTGTCCCTTTGATTAGCATCTCTGCAGGCATCGTTTACAGGCATCAAGGGCTCCGGGTGCTGTGTGCCCTCAGCTGATTAGGTCTTAAATATCCACCCCATTGCCGCCCTCTTGCCCTCCAGGGTTTTGAAGTACTTGAGTGCTTGTCTGCCCTCCCCTGCCCGTGCTGCCTTGGATCAGCCCCAGACTCTCTGTGTCCCGGTTCTAGATAAGCAGTTAAAAGATGTTTTGTCCAGCAGATTGCATCGGCACATGTCATTAGGCTGGACGTGAAGGTGATAGAATGGCACCCCCTAAAGCTCGCTGCACTCTGTCCAGGGTCCTGTCAGAGGTGGCGTTTGAGGAGCGCTTCGCCGAGTTGCCGGAGTTCCGACCGGAAGAGGTGCTACCATCCCCCACGCTGCAGAGCCTGGCCACCTCGCCACGTGCCATCTTGGGCAGCTACCGCAGGAAGAGGAAGAACTCCACCGGTGAGGGAGGGAGGAAGGGATTGAGTGAGGGAGGAAAGAAGGGGGTGAATGAGAGAGTGGGTGAGGGAAAGATGTAATATGGTACAGGGCTGAAGGATGCAGCAGAGGCTGGTGTCAATGGAAGGCAGTAACTCAGAGACGTGTTGGTCAGAGCCGCTGTGGCTGTAACCCTCCTGCCACGCTTTGCCGCCTGTAGACCTGGACTCATCCACGGAGGATCCCGTCTCACCCAAGAGGAAGAGCCGCCGCCGGTCCAGCTGCAGCTCGGAGCCCAACACACCCAAAAGTGCTGCCAAGTGCGAGGGTGACATCTTCACCTTCGAGCGGCCAGGTGAGTGTCCCCTGCAGCCCTGTTGGGTGGCTGGGTGGGTGGGGCTTGCTCCCCATGGACTCTCCTGAAGGCCCCGTCTGCTGACTCAGGAACTGACGGCGAGGACATCCTGGGGGAGCTGGAGTTTGACAAGGTGCCATACTCGTCCCTGCGCCGGACCCTGGACCAGAGACGGGCGCTGGTCATGCAGCTCTTTCAGGAACATGGCTTCTTCCCCACAGGTGGGCTCCCCTCCCCTCAGTCTCTCCCCCCGAGTCGCTGTGCTACTGCTTCGGATGCTAACGCTTCTGCCCCCCCAAATGCAGCTCAGGCCACAGCTGCCTTCCAGGCCCGCTATGCGGAGATCTTCCCCACCAAGGTGTGCCTGCAATTGAAGATCCGCGAGGTCCGGCAGAAGATCATGCAAACGGCAGTGCCCTCCGAAGCCGGCGGCTCGGGGCTTGGGGCTGTTGGTGGGATTGCGGACCTGGTCTCTCTCCCAGGACCCTCCGGCGGCCCGTCAGGCGAAGGAGGGGTAGGGGTGGAGCTGTCAGAGAAGGAAGCAGCATTGGAGAGAGCACACAGCCCCGGAGAGCACCGTGGGGGTGCCAGCGAGTCGCAGGAGTCTAGCAGATGAGCCTGGCGGGAGGTGGGACAGGTTGATGGATGGCTGCTGGTCCCGTGCCCCCCACCCCCCACCCCAGAAAAAAGCCTAGCTTTCTGCCTGTGCCTGGACCTGCTTGTCTTGTCAGCCCAGAGTGCCGGCTCAGAAAGCGGGGGCGGGGGTGAGGGGTGGGTTGTTTTGGAAGGGTATGGCGTGAAGGGAGACGGATGAGGCTTTCGGAAGTGAGCGCACTGAGTTTCTTTTCCTCAGAGACTCTTCATGCACGGCACAGGCCTCTTCTCACTACCAGATGAAATACGGAGACGCCGAATGGGCGAGTTCCCACTGCTAGCACAGTCCGGCCTGGCCGGGCACGTGGCGCTATACAGGACACACAAGGGGTCCTGGACTGGCGTTGTCTCTTTCAGTCTTTTTACAGGCAGTCATTCATTTTTATTTTTTAAAAATGAGGGTTAGAGGAAAGTAGTTATTTGGTTACTAAAGGGGGCGGGGTCTAGTTCTTCCACCTGTCACTGGCTCATTTAGCTCTGCAGGACATTGAAAGACTGAACCTCATTGGCTGGAGATCACATTGATGAATGGAGAACCACATATACATCTTGTTCCATTTGGCTCCGCCTCTTAAAATTTTTTTTACTAGCTCCTCCCACTCTTCAGTAGCTGGTAATCAGGGCCAGTTACTTGAGAGCTCCGGGGGGAGTTTGGAGCTTCTGCCTTCCAGTGATTGGCCAAATTGGACGGCCATGAAGGAAGCGGGGGATCCGTGAACGCCGCTCTCGGGCCCTGACTGTTCAATCCGGCAGTGGCTAAGATTAAATCGAACTCAAATCTAAACAAACCTAACAGAGACGAAGAAGAGGAAGGACGTATTTCCCCTGAAGGCAAGCAGAGAGTTTTAACTTTTTAAAGGAATATAAACTTGATTTTAAATTGACTCACGTGATTCTCAAGTTCATTATATTATTATTATTATTATTATTATTATTATTGTTCTTACTGTTATCGTGGATTCGTATTACCCACAGAATTAGTCCTCACTGCTGTTTTGTTTTCTCATCTTCTCCTTTGTGTTTTGGAGAGCATGCATGAAGGACAGCCACTCTCCTCTCTCACTCCTCCTTTGTCTTCCCTCTTTGAATTCTCCCCTTCTCCTTACAGCGTGTGCTGTTTGGAGGGGAGTAACTGCTTAAAAAAAACATGATTATTTTGATACTCTCGGCGAACCTCGTGACCCCCACCTTCCATCCCTGTGCTGCCATCGCTGTCCCTCTCCCCGTTCGTCTTGTCACTTTATTGCTCAGTCCTGCGCCCTCCTGTGGGCGAGTGTGGCATGAGTGTTTATGGACAGGGAGCCTGGCCTGGTATCTGGCTGTCCCTTGTGCAGGAATGGGTTGTGTTGTACATATTTACTGTAGAGTCGCGGGACTCGTTATAAAAATCCAGAAAAAATGCATAATTGAATATTAAAAGCGCCGTTACCGAAAATAAAACTGTAAAATTAAAAAAAAAATAAATGACTATGACTATTAACAGTTGTGTTACTCCTTGTTTTACTGAGGAAATATACAAAGTCTATATTAATAACTTTTTAGTTGGTTTCTTTCAGTAATCAAAGTAGCCGTAAGATAGCGGCTTATTACGGTCAGGATTTAATAGCGCTTTATAAGGACTGAAGAGAAGAATTGTGGGAAAAATATGTCCATAGGACAAGATGAAAATGAAGATCTGTTGGCTTCTTTCTTGTGCGGAAATCTGGAATAAAATGTGATTGATCATGGCTGCCGCACACTTGTGTGTTTGCTCCTTGATCAGTTATGATGATAAAAGGGGTCTTGGTTTCTAAATGGGCATGTTGACCATGTGCAATATTTCTTACATAGAAAGCAGCATAAAATGACAATAAAGATTTAACACAGCACCTTGGCTGCTTGTAGTTTGTTTGTGAGACGCTGACAGTGACTACCCTCCTCCTAACCAAGCATGTGAACAGTGCCCACCCAGGTAGTCCCCCAACTGGGCTAATTCACCAGCATTCAGCTGCATATATTTCGACTGTGAAAGGAAACCTGTGCAGTACAAGGACAGCATGCAACCTGCACACAGACAGGGATTCGAACACCCAACCCTGGAGCTGTGAGGCAAGAGGGCTACCTACTTAAGAAGATTTTGAATTACGACATCCAGACACCATAGAGATGCAATGATGTAAAGACAGGAAGTTGGAGCCAATCAGCTCACAACCTATGACACACAAGAGGAGTTTGGCAGCTTCACAGCCACCTCAGTCCATGAAGAGGCGCTGTTCACACTCCTGAAGGGCTGGGCTCAGCAATCACCCCAAATTCCCAACTATCATGCAGGTGTGAAAATAAAGGCAGTCCCATGGGTTAATAACATCTGACTTACAACTCGCACTTGTGAATACACTGCCATAAATGCTATCATAATAAAAATCACAATGGTTTATAATAATTAATGCACGCACTACTTTGTGACACTCCTGAAAACATTGAATAGGATCAGTGGTTCGTCAGCTTGAGGTGCAGTTCTGTACTGTATGCAGTTACTTTTATTATTTCATAATTATCATAATGTGCTATACAATTCATTTTAAGATGTTTTTGATGTTTCTGACACTAAATAAGAGCCATATTTAGCTGTTCTGACTTGCCTACAAATTCTGCTTAAAGACAGACTTGAGGAATGTATCTAATTCGTAAACTGCCTGTCTGTATATAGCTAAGGCACGGCATGGTGGTGCAGTGGTTAGCACTGTCGCCTCACACCTCTGGGACCCGGGTTCGAATCCCCGCCTGGGTCACGT
>JAODJX010000136.1:24692964-24705509 GCA_026776945.1 Isichthys henryi
GCTTCCGGGATAGGCTCCGGACCCCCCGCGACCCAGTAAGGATAAGCGGTTTGGAAAATGGATGGATGGATGTATATAGCTAAGTTTTACTTGTTCAGCGATGGTTCAGTCAAAGCCTCTTCCTATCTGTGCGGTTGGATACACATCTTAAAAGAGCTGTAAGGGTAAGACATCCAGACCGTACAGCACACTGCTGCCCTCCCAGGCTGCTTTGGCCGTACCCCCCCAGCGTCCTGTGGTGTTTGGGATTCATGTCCTGCTTGGATTCGGAGGCCAGGCAGCAAGAGAGGACCAGGACTGCAGCTTGGTATCAAACAGCACTGTCATGTTTATTTACAGTGAAATGAGATTCAATTTAACAGCTGAAGTAAAAATCACATTTACAAAAAAGAAAAGAAAAATGTACAAACTGTAAAGAGGGATGCATAGACCACATGGGAAGCAGAGCCCTTGGCCCAGCCCTCCCCCGCCGCATGCTGGTCTTTACATCGTTTGTGTGCACAACAGCTCAGTGTGTACAGCTCACTTCTACAGTGCATTATGCTCTGTTATAAGGCTTATCATATGATTGCTAGACCAAACGCCCTATACACACACATTTCAGTCGCTTCTGACTACATTTTTAGTTGTTTTTATTTCTTTTATTTTATTTTACTAGCCCTAGTCTCCCATGGGACTGGTCGACTGCAGTCCTCAGAGCAGCTGTAGGCTATCCACCGTTATGGAGTCCATACCCAGGCTGTTCTCCAGGGCTGTGTGGTAGATCTCGATGGCCTCCGCCAAAGGCAGCGCCCCTCCTTCGCTGGTCTCGATGATGGCGATTGTCTCCCCGAACTCATTACACATGATGGTGGGGGTGTTCTGGGTCTGAGGAGGAGACAGGAGATATGAAGCTCTCTTCTCACAGCCTCTGGTTACACTTAGGCTAGTGAACGTTCATCCTTACCTGCTGTGTCTGTATCTGGATAACCTGAGGCTCCCCCTGCGGACAGATTCCGGGCACTGCGTCCGCAAGGTCCACTGATGAAGCATCTAACACTACTGCTGCTGCCCCTTCGCCAGCGATGCTGGCGGCCTGTGGCCCATTTTCGGGCAGGTTGCGGGCGTGGGTCTTGCGGTGGTTGCGCAGGTTGGAGAACGTCCGGAAGGCCTTGCCACAGATGAGGCAGACGTGCGGCCGCTCGCCGGTGTGCGTGCGCCGGTGCTCGGCCAGGTGCATACTCTGTACAAAGCTCTTGTCGCAGAGCTCGCAGCGGAAGGGCCGCTCACCCGAGTGAGTGCGCAGGTGCTCCCGCAGGTGGGTGCTCTGCCGGAAGCACTTGCCGCACTGCGTGCAGGGGAAGGGCCGCTCACCGGTGTGCACTCGCTGGTGTAGCACCACTCCGGACGAGGACACAAACAGCTTGCCGCACACGGGACATTGGTGGCCTTTGGTACGGCCAGCAGCCGAGGTTGCGCGGCGACGCCCGGAGGTGTGGCACAGCTGATGCAGCCGCAGGTTGGCCGCCGAGTTTAGCCGCTTCCCGCACATAGTGCAGTCCAAACCCCCACGGCAAACCGGGGCTGCTGTTTCCGGTGGAGCAGGAATGCTGGCCCCGTTGGAGGTCTCGCCTCCCTCCGCCGGCACGGCGGGCTCCAAACTGGGAAGGTGGGAGTCGCCCCCTGGTGGAGGCTGGCTGGTGGGCATGGGGAGGGAGTCAGGGGGAGTGTCAGCATGAGCCAGGTGAGGGTGCACCTCAAGGCAATGGCGATCCCGCTGGCGCTTACGCAGGAAGCCTGAGGGGCAGTGCGGGCAAGGGTATGGCGCGGGGGCCCCTGGATGCTGGGTGTAGCGGTGGATGGCCAGCTTGGCTGGGCGCAGGAAGGTGGCGGGGCAGTCGGGGCAGGGACAGGGAGCAGGGTTGGAGTGCAGCAGGCGGTGCTGCCGCAGGTTGGATGACTGTGTGAAGGCCTTGTGACAGACGTCACAGCGGTACGGCCGCAGGCCTGAGTGCGTCAGCCCGTGCCGCGACAGGTTGGCCAGGGATGAGAAGGTCTTGCCGCAGTCACTGCACTGGAAGGGCCGCTCGCCTGTGTGCGTCCGCAGGTGGTTGCGCACATGGATGCGCTTCTTGAAGGGCTTGCCACACACGCCACACTTGAAGCGGCGCTCAGCCACGTGCACCGTGCGCCGGTGACGCACCAGGCGCAGCTGCGAGGGGAATGCCTTGCCGCAGGACGGGCACGGGAACTCGGAGGATTGGGACAGGGTCGCTGGCAGTCCAAGAGAGTCGGGCTGCGAGTCTCCCGCTAGGACATCGGCCGTGTCCGTGGGGCGAGACATCTCGCTGCCCTGTGCTCCCCGAACTTGATCCGGGGCGGGCTCTGGCTCCAGCCCATTCTCCTCCCCAGCCGCAGTGGCTCCTTCTTCCTTCTGGGAGCCCACAGTACCAGTCTCCACCCCGCAGGGGTCGCCGTAGGCCTCAGCTTCCACTGGCGTGAACACAGCAATGGCTGCGGCCTCCCGCTCCCTGGTAGCAACCTCATCTTGCTCCCTGGCTTTCTGCAAGACGCTGAGGTGTGACAGGGGCAGGTGTCTGGGGGCTGTGGGGATCTGCCGGGCAAAGAGAGCACAGTAAGATCACACACAGACACAGAACCAGCATATCCTCCCAGTCACATGTCTGAACAGGCCATACCATGGTAATGGGAGTAGAGGGAGCCCGAGCCATATGTGTTCGCCGGTGGTACAGGAACTTGGTCATGTTGGTGAAGGTCTTGGCACAGAACTGACAGCGATGGAGAGGCTCTGCCGTGTGGGTCTTCCTATGAAGGGAGGTGGACGTGTCAGTGCTGGATGCCCGGCCTGCCCGATGCAGGATACAGCCGCTCGCCAGCGGTGACCTACCTGTGTATGACCAGCGTCATCTCGGTGGTGAAGCCATGGCCGCAGTCCACACAGAGGTAGCGGGCCTCGCCAGAGTGCGTGCGCATGTGCGTCTGCAGCGATGCTGGCTTCTTGAATACCTTGTCACACTCAGGGCACTCGTGCGTGCCATGCTCGTGGACGCGGCGGTGAGCCGCCAGCCGGTTGGCTGAGGTGAAGGTACGCTGGCACTCGGTGCACTGCAGCGGTACGGATACAGTGGCAGAGGGCTGGCGAGGGCGCGGCAGGCCGAGCTGCTGCCGTCTCTGGGGGGTGCCCATCACTCTGAGTCTCTCCTGCCCAGGGTGGTCGCTCTCACCCAGCTGATACCCATCCTCTGCCTCATCCTCGTCATCCCCTTCGCCCTCCATTAGCCCTTCCTCCCCACTCTCCTTGTCCTGGCCCAGGAAGTGCTCCCCCTGGTGCTGCAGGAAGTCCTCGGGTGTTTGGAAGAGTAGGGCGCACTCGGAGCACTCGTAGGGGTGGATGATGACCACCTGGCTCTCATCGTCCATCTTCACCTCTCCGGGCTCCGCCGACCGGATCGGAACTGTCGCCACACCAACCGTCCTCCCGCCATTGGATTCCAACGGGCTAGGCAGAAGCGGGGGCAGCAGCCTGGCCCTCCGGAGGGGGGGCCCCGCCGAACCATCTGCTAGAGACTGGGCTGTGCAGATCTGCAGCTGCAGGGTTGCCGAGCCTTGTACGGGGGACACGGATGGGAGAAGAGCAGTCCGGGGTGGTGTTGAAGGCAGGGAGGACATCTGCTGCTGCTGGGCTGCCAGAACCTTGGGGGGGGGGGGGGTCACAGACAGAAAATGGGGTCAGTGATATGCGGTCCTATCACACCAAAAATGGCCCATGAAAGGATTGAACGCAGAGGCTGAAATTCTGCAGATGACATGGGTGCGTCATCACCTGGGCCAGGGTGAGAATTTCCCCAGCTTGCTGCTCACTGACGATCAGATTCTGAACGTTGACCAGCGGCGTGACAGTACCGTCGGCCTGCAGCACAAACTCCTGGAGAGGGAAGACAAAGCATTGGGTGGCTGTCGGCCAGGTGCTGCCCTCTCCCCACGCGCTGGCGGCCTTTCACTTAGAGTCACTCACCGTGTCGGTGCTGCTGCTCTGCCCTCCACTCTTATTGTGTGTCTGTCTATGTGCCAGCCACACCTCCGGGGTATCAAAGAGGGCCAGGCAGTCTAGGCACTGGTACTGTATCTGGCCAGACAGCGGGGGCGCCGTTCCCGATTCGCCGGCTGCCACCACCTCACACAGCTCTGGAACAGGAAGAGCGCGTGACATTCCTCCCACTCAGAGTGCCTCAGCTCAGCATCCAAACCTCAAACAATTTGCTGCATCTTCAACTTCCGTCCCAGAACAACAGACCCTCCTGACTGCTGCCTCCCATCCTGCGGTTTCAAACGCACATTAACCCCCAACACAATAAACATACAATCATAACCGATGAACAAGTTCTTCTGCAGAACTACCTGAAAACAAAGCATTTAAAAAGCACAGCACACAAGGCGTATATCGTGTGTATCCCCAAATATACTTTCTTCGTCTGAAAGAGCACCTTAAAAATACTGATTGTGCAAATTATGTAATTAAGGGAATCACAAACTGCACACCCACTGCATTCTGGGAGCCCAATCTCTGACACTTGCTCTATTCCTTCACAGCTGCTTCCTTTATGCTGTCTAGCGCTTCCCAGGGCCCTTCACAAAAACCTCTCTCTGAACCCCCCCCCAACCAACCACCTACCCTGGCCTGCCTCCACCACCCCCTCTCTCATGTGCAGCTCCTGGTGTAGAAGCAGCTCCTCTGGGTTTCTCAGCAGGGTTCCGCACTCCAGGCACTGGTACTGGCTCTCCCCTTGGCCCACCAGGGCCTGGTGGGGGTCTGTACTGCCCGCCACGGCCACCGCCGCCTCCGCTTCCTCGCCGTCGGGGCCGGTATGACTTTGCTGATGCACCAGAACCTCCTCCAATGTATTGAACAGCTGGTGGCACTCGCTGCACATATACTGGTGCTGCACGTACAAGCCCTCCATCTCCTCCTGCTGGTCACCCATTGTCACTGCAGGGCTGCTACACAGGAGGGGCACAGACTTTCTGCATGTAGAAATGTGGAGAAAGACTAGTGAATATACATACTAATCTGTGTCTATAGTGTATTTTCTGTGGTGTGTGTGCTGTCCAAATGCACAAGGACATAAAGTTGGTGTATATGTCTGATTCCCCAAATCATAGCAATAGTGGGCCTTGGGAAAATAAAAAATAAGTAATGATAAGTCTTCCTTGAGTTTAATTCTTGCTTGTCTAATGTATTATTTTCGTTTTATCTTTCAAAGGGTGTCACTTACAAAGGACACATGGCATTCTGAGTCACACATTAATGAATCTGAATCCTATGTTTTCTCAACCCAAACATATTTCTAAAAATATATTTAACTCCCACCACAGCTTTCTTTACGTTTGAGACGTTTTATCTCAAGAACAATAAGGAGATGAAAGTTATAATAGTAAGGTTATGCAAATGAGTAGAGATACTTGCACTTTAAATTTACAGGTTAATTGTTATTTTATAGCTCGATGTGCTTCGCTCGGGGCGTTTGATCGATGTCCGTTAACTTTACTTCAGTCAGCTTCCAGATTTCACATTTCTGGTTATGATACAGAATGAGTTGGCTAAATCCATAGCCTGGTACGGGTCACGGTACCAAAAGCCGCATGCTATGTCCACTGTACACAAATGCAAACGGTTTGATTAATACACACCAATCTGGCCATTCAAATGATCTGTCTCTCTTAGGGACTCTCCCCAATACATTCAACTAGGCATATGGTATAGTACTCATTAGTTAGCTAAAACCTCCCTTCAGGAGACGTACGCATATATAGCAGCGTGTTTATTATTAAACACCGTGTGCTTGACTGTATACTGAAGACTTAGATGTGAGAATGCTTTAAAAAAGAAAACAGCTGCTTGTTTACTTAATATTCAGTCCACGTTGATAAGCACGACTCCTCTATCCCTGACTCACATTTCTCCGTTCACTTCGTCTCCCTCCATTCTCCACCGTGTACCCCTGTGTAATGGCCCGTGGCGAGCAAACGGTGGCGCTCTCCAGATTCCCCTGCCTTTCTGAGACGCACCGCTCTCTCGTGGCTGCGGCGCCCCGGTTCCAAGCGGTCGTCAGGCGGCGCTCTCCACTTTTCTCCGCAGGTCTCCTGTAACAAGCCCGGGCCTTCCTTCCCTCCCGGATCACCGTCTTACCTCTGTTACAGTTGTAGTATAGTCCCCCGTGCGGGTGACTTGTCACTGCGCGCCGAGGATGCAGTGTGGCCTTCTCTGTCGTGACACCGTGCAAAATTCCTCCGGCTTTTATCCGACTATTTAAAATGCATTCAACGTCTCAGTTTAAACACGTTCAAGGAAGCCGAAATACAACGTTTGTCCGCCGATCTCCCTCTGTCTCCGCGCCGACCCGCCCCACGGCTTGTCCGTGTGATTTAAGGCGGCGCTGATTGGACGGACGGCATGTCACTCTCCATGTGGGCCCATGCCGGGCGGATTGGAGTTTTTCAGCTGACGTAGTTTGGGGCGGCAAAAGGTTACTTGTCGCCATTACGGAGAAATGAGCGATTAAAGTGGTAGCGTGACTTAAAAAGTACCGCATGTTGTGCAGAACGCAACGGGAAAATTCTGATATTTTTAAGTTTACCCGGCATTCCATCCTTCGTGGCTAGCCCGTGAGATTTCACCCGAACTTCTGTCTTCCTAGTCAGTTTTCTATATGTTGTTTCGGACAACAACAAGTGAAAGGGCTAGTTTATCACTTCGCTAAGTAATTTGTCAATATTCGTAAATAGAATATTTAGGTGCTGTGCAGCGTTTAGGGTATGGAGTTTAAGTAAAAATGGTCTGTGAAGTAAGACTAGCTCCATAACTTCAATTACAATCGGGAAACGAATACATTTCCCATAAGTCCTATCACTTTTGTACGAGTAGGGGTGTGTTGGTTCTGCTTTTCGCCTAAGACACCATTGTAAAATAAAGCATTTTTTCTGTTATAAATTCAATCTAAAGTTTTGTATAAATGTGAAAAAATGACATTTAATCAGAATAAATTATTATTTTTTAGTACTTTTGTTATTCAAACATTCTAATGAATTGTCGGTCCGGACTTCGTTACCCATGAGGCAATGCGCGTCGCGGTGCGTTTCTGTGCGTCCGGTCTAACTGCTCAGACAGAAGAGAGAGAGGGATAGACGAAGATATTCACCGATACCGTGTTAATGCCGCCTTTCTTTTATCGATTTTTTAAAAAGACAAAATAGACACATCCGGCAATCGTCTGGCCCGATTTAGCGACCCCTCGTCCCCCCTGCCCCGACACCCTAGCACACAGATATGAGCGGCAGCGGGCGGCCCAGGACCAGCTCGTTTGCCGAGCCACCAGGCGCTCCCGGAGCCGCTGCAGCCGCCGCCGGATCGGCCGTTGCTGGTGGGAGTGCCGCAGGAAAGACTGGGGCTTCGCAGGCCTCCGGGAGCAGCTCGTCAGGGTTTGGTAACTTGAAGCTGGGCAGTGAGTATTTATTTAATAATCTAAAACTATAGGGAAACGGGGCTGCTAAGTAAAGTAACACGATGCGAGGAGTGAGAGATCATGTAATGGAGTTAAATGCCAAGCTAGCTGTGTAGTTTTTCTTTTCTTATTTTGCGAACGGCCCATTTGGATAAGGAGCTGTGATGCTCCCCCAACAGCTATTTTCGACGGGCTTTAATCGAAAAAGGAGAGAGGCCTCGAGGAAATATGGGCGTCGGAGGCAGGAAGGAAAGCACTCATCGAAATCAGACGAGAAAACTACTTATTGAATAAGGATCCGTCTTGTGGTACACAACGAATACTTGGGCTATAAGTGTCTTTGTTTTTTTTGCCTGGAGCTAAAGGGGCCGAAATCTGGGTACTGGTATTTACCGGCCGAATTGAACTTGTTTCTTGGTAATACAGTAACGAGTACATTGCGGGGCTTCTACGTGCTAAACCACAGGAACTTTACGGTATCGGTTACTGTTTTAGCGCAATCGGTCGAATCTACTGCTTTAAGAAGAAATAGAAATAAATTGTGAATTTGCAATGGCAAAACCTAATACTGAAATTAGTTCCCATTTGCAGCCTTGATCCTTCAGTTTATCTCTAATACTAAAATGAAACGTGATCTACTTTTACGGCTGTATCTTAGATGCAGGGAATATCGCCTCATTACATTCATTAACAAACGCGAAATTCTATTAATCTAGTTTACTGTATGACGTGCTACAACGCAACAAGTCAAATGTTTGCTCTTAAGGGAAAGGCTTAGACTTTTTACAGGTGACATTCTACATATTTTTTTTCATGTGGATTTATAGGCCTTATACATTTTTACAAAGACTGGGCAGTCTGGTTCTCTCTGAATGTGACTGGTTCTCCAGTGTGGTTGTTGACCAATGTTGTCAACTATTGTCAAGTTTGAAACCCACTGAATACTGTGTAGAAATGTTTGTTACTGATATGTGGGCTCTGTTAGAGGTGGCAGGTATGTGAGTGGATATTGCAGCAGTTTATCCTTATATCGACAGACAAAAGATATTTAAGAATGATCATGCCAGAACTTGTGGTTATGGAAAGGCTCATGTGGCAGATATGTAGGTGTGTACGTGGCGAGTGTAGGGGACGTATAGGGGAGTAAGTGGCCAGTGTAGGCGATGTAGATGGTTGAGAACTTATAAGTAGCTAGGGTTTGACCTGATTGCTGCAAGGTCACTTGCGATACTTGATTTGGATTGTTCGATGGCTCAATCTGTGACTGTGATCTCGGCGCTTGTACTCACCACTTCGGTGCCTATAAAGCAGATGTAATTAGAGAGACTAGTGAACGGTTAGGTGTCGTTAATTTAATTTTGCATGTCTGCAGAAAAGAGCTTCGCTTAGTTGAAAAATGGAGGTGAGGTGCACGATCGTCCTGAGCGGTGGTGCACTTCTGCAGCATGTCAGTGTGCGCTTTTGGCTGTGTAACTCTTAGTCTGGCAGTGTAAACAGCAGGGGCACAGCTGGAGTGTGCGTGCCAGGTTTTGGGGGACTAAAAGGACAAGGACTCAGCTCAGATCCTCACAGTATCAATGTCAGATACTCTGAGGTGTATATTTGAGTCCTGCTTCCCTCAGACCTTCTCTACTGTTGTTTTTCTTTGGGAATTTCTTGACGTGAGCCTGCCGGTTTTGTAATTTCCAAGTTAACAACACCGTATGTCGTGTCTCTCAGTGCTGGGGCCAGTCGCTGGACATGTTTAAAAACAAAGGAGCTTGGTGTGATGGTGATGTATAAATAGTGGAAATAATTCTGAGGCTGTGAAGTGCAGCAGTGATTTTTTTAAAATCAGTTCTTGTAGTCTGCTGAAGTTTGATGCCTCTTTTTACCTGGTTGACAGGGGAATGAGCTGGAAGCAGCTGATGATATCAAGTCATTTATCTGTTTTTTTAGTCGCTGGTTATGGCAGCAGAGATTTACGGTATAGTCACATTGTCTTGTTTGGGTAACCTGACTGTAAAGTGCTTTGATGGTAAATGCAAGCGTTTGCTCAAGTCCTCCTCTAGTGTAAGTGCTGCAGTGCTTCTGGTTTTGAGCCATCTTTTAATCTAATTGGATATACATTTTCTAAATAATTATTCTAAAAGGTTTTGTATCTGTCCTATCCATCAGCAATAGACCCTGCAGATCAACACGGGGACTGGGAATAATGAGGCATTTCTAATTCGACAGGGTGTTTGAGGGGCAATGTTAGGGAACATTATCTCTGCTATTTGGGACTTTGGCTTTTCTTGCTTTGCGGTCACCCTTCCCAGTGTAGAGAAAATGGAAAAAACGTGTTTTGGTGCGTTAACGTGTTGGTCTAAATTTGAGCGGCTTTCAAAACACACTGGGAGAGATGGACCCAGCAGGGGTACAGCTAACAAAGTGGGTACAAGTTTTTTGTTATAATATTCAGTAAACTCGGTGTTAAATTTAGAAGATTGGAGAAGGTTACTGATTTGGCATGTTATGAATGGGATGGTTACTCTGGAAGTGAGAAGTCGCCCTTATCAATGTTTTATTAACGTGAGGGATCCACATTCTTTATCTACTCATTATTGCATTTATTATTAAAGGGAATATCTTGATGTTCATTTTTAATGATTTGGAGAGTTTTTGAAATGGAGGCAAATGCTTAATTGTGATCAGGTGAGTCTTCCTGTTTTCATGTGTAATGCTATAGACAGCATTGTCACGTGCAGATCTGCTTTGTACCTATGGATGTCACCCAGAATGTACGGTTTGAGCGCAGTTATACTGTTTGAGGTGTTTTGATATTTTCTTTGTTTAGTGGCTTTTTTCTGGAAATTGTTGTTGGGATCTTTGTAGTTATTCTTAAGAAAACTTTTACAAAGAAACCGGAGTAGGATTTTTTCCCCCTCTTGGACAATATCTGCATTCACCATATATGGCTAATCACTTTTCATCTCTGTTCGGTGCTGGAGATGCCTTTAGAACTAAAAATCAGACACTAGCGGTGTGCGTGTTTGGTCAGAGGGGCACTTGTGGCAAGGATGGTCTGCATCCCCGGTGGTGCCGGTCCATCCTGAGCTGACCGCTCCCGTGAAGACATCATTCCGGGGGTTATCGTCTCCTTAGAGAATGGCATTAAGACGAGAGAAAAGCCTGCCATCTGCTAGAAGCAGCGTGTAGACAGAGATGCTCTGTGCAGAGCGGATGAGCCCTCTCACTCGCTACAGCAGTGCACCACTTGTCTCTGCAGGGCAGCCTGCCGCAGATGACTTTCTTGTGCCATTATCCCGCAGTCTGCACCCTACACCTGGTCGGGTTTTTTTTTTTTTTTCTTCCTTTTTTTTATTGTCAGATGATGTGTGCAAATATAACAGCCAAAGGGGATCGAGTTGCCCAAGTCATAACCTGACCAATCAGAACAGGGAAACATACACACGCCCATTTTTGGTTAGGGTTACGGGAGGGCCGTACCACCGTTCTTGTGACTCCGCGAGTCACGGCGATGTGCTCCCAAGTTCCTGTCAGCCATGTGGTGCCTCATCACAATCCAGAGAGACTAAGGTCTTGGGTTTTGGAAGGAAAGTGCCATGTGTAAGTCAGGAATGCAGGACTGTGACCACCGGGCACGGCAGCGGTGCATAAGCAAGTCCTGCATTGTGTCATCTCTAAGGATCTGGGGGTGACTTAAGTGTGTAGGAGATACCACCTGCGATATCACAGCAATCCATGTGCTTCTCCAAGGGGACAGCGGCAAGGTGACGACGGTGGTGGCCACACCTGGGCAGGGGCCTGACCGCCCGCAGGAGGTATCCTACACGGACATCAAGGTGATTGGAAACGGCTCCTTTGGCGTGGTGTACCAGGCGCGCCTCATCGACAGCCAGGAGATGGTGGCCATTAAGAAGGTCCTGCAGGACAAGAGGTTCAAGGTATGCAGTTGGCAGCAGCCTCACTCAGACAGCTCGGGAGATCCCAGGGAGTACCGAGAGCGAGGCCCGTTTGGCTAATGACATGCGCCCGAGGGATCAGAACACAGTGTTACTGTGCCTGACGTGCAGCCGGAAGGCAGAAGGGCGCCGGCCTCAAACTGGGGCTATTGAGATGCTGCTTTAACACTTAAGCCTCTGCTGTGTCTCTTTGGCCCAGAACCGGGAGCTGCAGATCATGCGCAAGCTGGACCACTGCAACATCGTGAGGCTGCGCTACTTCTTCTACTCGAGCGGAGAGAAGGTGAGGACGGGGCGGTGGGATATTTTATCATGTTCCAGATTTACCCTCCTTTAAGCCCCTGCATCCTTATGAGAAAATCAATGGAGAGTGTTGTGTGCACAGGTAGTTTTGTTCATAGAAAATCTACTTTTTCTCTCACTGAGAGTTTGCACATCTCAGAAGGAATCTGCTTTTTTACCATTGCGCTTGGTGTTTCTGTTTCGCTGAATAGACTGTTCATTAAAACGGCATCATCCTGATTGAAATAGCGTAGCTTATGGGGACCAGAATAATGCAAAGCCCTCTGTGTTGGAGAGAAGAAACTGAAGACTGTGCAGCTGTTATTGTGCAGTAGGAAGGCACTGACCTTGAGGAGCTTTCTCTCTGCAGAAGGATGAGGTCTACCTGAACCTTGTGTTGGACTTCGTCCCGGAGACGGTGTACCGGGTGGCCCGGCACTTCAACAAGGCCAAGACCACCATCCCTATCATCTACGTCAAGGTAACTACTCTCCCTTTTCCCTCTGAAACTGGAGGGCATCACACCAGGTGTATGTTATGTAGAAGTAGATCATCTACCTTTGGAGTCTTTTTAGCCATTCAGTGTGGCAAAGGAGCTGAATGCTGGTTAAATTGTCATTGGCAAGTCTGTCTTTTTCTCATTTTCATCATCTGCAGTCTGTCTCCATGTACACATTCCAGCTCATGCTACAGGTCTACCGGTCCAGAGTTTCCCAAAGTCATTGGCAGTCTTGGTAATATGCCTCACACCTCTGGGACCCGGGTTCGAGTCTCCGCCTGGGTCACGTGTGTGGAGTTTGCATGTTCTCCCCATGTC
>JAODJX010000136.1:24714021-24726600 GCA_026776945.1 Isichthys henryi
TGGCCGGTGGTGGGTCCCCCACTTTTGGCCTTTCCCCGCCTGACCGCCCGGGGTGTGCGGGCCGCCGCCCCCCGCTTGGCCCCGCGCCCCCCCCCCCCCCCCCCCCATTTGTATGTCCGAGGGTGTGGGAGGCTGCAGCTATGCGAGCCTGTGTCGACTTGTCTGTGTGTGTTAGAGAGTGAGTGATGTGACTGGGTGAGCACGTGTCACTGGTGCCCCTGGCTGCGTGTGCGTCCCCATCGAGATCAGCATCCGCTTGATGTCTTGGTCCCCACTGACTCCCAGCTGGATTCAGATGTCGGCAGTCTAAGTCTTGGGTCGTGATTCCATTGTTCGTCGCTCTGCCCAGCGTGGGTGCCGCTGTTGGAGGGGTGGTGGGATTGGGTTTTTTGACGTGCAGGGGAGGGAGGGAGGGAGGGAGAGAGAAACTGTGTTTTTGTTGGTATAAAATTAAACTCATTAATAAACTGATGAAGCTGCTATAGGCACCTGCCTTGGTGTCATCTTTCTGTGTGTCGTTCGGCGCGGCTCCCTGAGGGCTTCCTGCTGCCCCTGGAGCACTGGGAACGAGGCTGGGGCAAATGGCCAGGCTGGGATCCTTCACAGGGCACACAGGCTAGGGGCAGTTTAGAGGCACCAGTTCACCTGCCCGCATGCTTTTACTCTGGGAGCAAACTGGTACATCTGGAGGGATTTGCTCTGACAAGCCTTGTTTGCTAGGAGAGTTAGGCTGGCAGTACACTGGCTGTAGCTCTTCTCGAGTGTGACACTAGACTCTTCAGAGAAATTCTATTTAATTGTATTGGGAGGTAGAAAGATTCTGGTATGCGGGACTTGAAAAGTGAAGAATCCACCCATAGGTCATCCGTGCGTCATTCATTATGAAGGGGCTGTACAAGCCGTTAAAGCTTGCACTACCAAGACGGAACACCAGCTTCCTTCTTCAGAAAGCCCACTTTTGATCCTCACTACTCTCGTGCCATATTTAATGCATAAAATGAAATGATTTATTAGAGTATTTGCGCCAGCGCTGCTATCATTTCGACGTTATGAAGGCGAAGGGAAATTTATAGCGCCATTTTGTGAATTACCGCAAATTAAGTCGCCAGCACCGCAAACGGCAGTAATTGGCGTTCAGGAATTAAACACCTAACTCAATGCTGTGCACCCAAATCCCCGCTCCGTTTCTTCGGCTATCTGCAGCATAGGTGTAACCTGTTTTTTCCCCGCAGTGATATATAATAGGAGCGGTAAAGCACTCATGACAGATACCCCGTTTCAGGCTGATCGCTGTCATGTCCTGCTGATGCAGAGCGCCGGAGGATTTCTGCGCATAAAAACCCGTGAGCTTGACTGGCAGCCTGTAATATTTGCAGACATGTAGGCTGCGTTAACATACCCAAATTACAGTTCTTGTTGTGCCTTAGTGACTGTTCATTTCATACAGTTTTCAGGATATGTTCACGGTTACCGATACTACACGACAACGCATAAAATATAAATTAAATAAAACGCCTCCCTATAACAATTATATTATTTTATTATTCTTGTTTTATTGATATCATTTTTATTATCAGTATTACATATTCTAAGAATTTCGGGTAATATCATACCGAATGATAATGTAGTGGCTTTTATATGCTATTATATTCAGTTTATACTTGTGTTAATATAATTCCATCGTTTTCCTCGGAGTCTGAATAAGGCAGGCTGATAGACTAGACATTTCCATTTAAAAAGGTTAAAACGGAATAATTAGACCTCTCTTAATTTAGCCTCCTAATTTTATATTTGTGCGGTCTGTTTACCATCAGTGTACACACGACTGTGTAATATCAGCCAGTTCTACTGATGTCAGTTCTATGTCATATTGTAGCATTTGTCTGGACCTGTTTTCGATGTAATTAAGGTATGTATGGTGGTGTTAACATATAATATTGAGTAGCCTACAATTGTTATCAGAATGTGACAACGTAATTTATTAGACATTGCAATGTGAGTAATATTGTATTGTACTGTAATGTGGTACAACAGCCATATGTCCTAGACGTTTAACATGCATAAATTACAATACCGGCAGCACTGTAGTGCATATGTGACTGGGAGATCAATGTTTGGAAATATAATCTAAATCTAAATATCACCGACGGGGGTGCCCTGTGAGGCTCACTATCCCCCACGGTAGCGTACATCACACATCCAGATCCAGGACTGGAGGTTTAAGGTGGCACCCCAGCTCCTTGCGTTACGTTTGCTCTGTGATTGGTATCAAAACTGCCCTCCAGTGGATTGGCAAGGGTGTTGGAGGGGCATGGAGACATTCAGTGCTTCACATCACCCCCCCCCCGCCCCCACGGCCATCAAATTCAACTGCGGCGGCTCAAGGTGATATCAGCTATGCTTCTGTCCCTGACGTTGGGCTTTCCAGCTCATTGCATTATGGGAAAATGAACAGATCTCTGATACTACTGTCCAAAATGCGTTTATGCTTTTAATTATTTACAAGTGATATCAGCTGGAAAGTACAAACATTGATTTACTGCAGTATCCATTCAGATATAAATTAAAGATATTCAATTTGTATTCAGACAGTACAGCCCCCCTAAAACATTCTGTCTAAGCAGTACAATGGTAATCATAAAAAAAGACCGTCATCAGGAAGCAGCTCGAAGATCTAAGAAAGTTAATCATGACTGGGGGAAGGTTGTTAAGGTGACAGGCTTAAACAGAAGGACAGGGCAGGCTCGTGAATCACTTGGTCTTTTTCCGCACACTGGAAGTGACTTTATTGCATAATCGGGGAAACAAAATGATTTATTTCTGCTGTCAAGCTCAGTTGTTTATCTTTCTTAGTGTATCAAGCTTTTTTTGTTCCTTTTTTCCCATCTTGACGTCTTTCTTTTTAGCGTGAACTCTGAGCTTCCCCACACATTACGGTTTGAGCTTCCTGGATGTCTCTCTTGTCCAATTCGCAGCGCTGTCCCTCCACTCTAACAAGAGGCCGCACCGTGAGGTGGCCCCCAGCCAATGGGCACCTCCTCTCAGCACTGTGTGACAGAATAGGGTCATTGTTCCCCGGTATGATGTTAAATTTAGGCTTTCAAGTCGAAAATCTTTGCGACGCACTAAGTATTGAAGTTTCCTTGCAGATCATACATGATTTTCGCCCCCGTTCTAGTTATCCGTCCATTTGCCAACTGCTAATCCAGTACAAGGACAGGGTGAGGCTGCAGTACGTCCCTGGCAGCATAAGGCACAAGGCAGGGGACATCCTGGATGAGATGCCAGTTCATTACAGGGTCGTACTCACACAGTATGTGATTTCTGTTTTTTTTTTCTAATTTAGTTGGTCATCAGAGGTTTTCCATATATCCATTTATAGACATGGATTTTCCAGCATTAATCAAGTTACTCATAATCACCCCCTCCTGGGACTTGAACCCACAACCCTCTGCATACAGAGCCATGTCCTTGGTTGTAATGCGGCTTGTATGAGGAGAGATCACAGTGCAAGCACTTCATCGGCTAAGGTGTCAGGGAGGAGCCATGAGGCCTGGTACTGTCATTTTACATCTTGAGTTGCAGTGGGTTGGGGGCCCTGTGAGCTTGAGAGAGATGCATCACTCAGCACCTCCCCCCCATGATGGATTGCTCGTTGGCTTCCTGACAGACGAATCAGCTGCTCTGCCTCGACATGCCATAAAACCCAACTACCATACAGCATTTTTGGCCCATAAATTTGTATACATATGTAGCTCATGAACCAATACAAAAATAAATCTCTGTAAATAAGAAGCCTAAATTGAGACAGTTAAATAAATAAAAACTTAACCACAGGCCTATGATTATCAATCTACACTGACCCTAACTGACCTCGGTATTAATTATAATATTAATCTAATTGACCTGTTTTGCTGTAAAAACTTCATCTCACTTATCCAGATCAAGTTTGTTGTGGGCACAGGGCAGGGCTGACCCTGAGTGGGATGCCAGTCCATCAAAGGGCGCATACTCAAGGTCATTTGGAGATGCCAATTCTCCAATCTGCATGTTTTTGGGTCCTGGATGCTGGACATGGTACATGAACAGGGTAGCTACCCACTGATGTCAGAAGATATTCATTCCTGACCTGCTTGACAGAATGTTAAAAGCATCTTTCGTGTATGTGAAGAGAAAATGGGAGCGATGTGGCTCCATCGCTTCACCAGTCGTCTCCTCTGCGCTTGTTTGTCCTCTGAAAGAGTCTAAAAATAGCTCCTTTGAAATGGCAGCATGGCTCCTTAATGGAAGCTGGAGTCACGCATTGAGGCCCTCCGTACGGATAGTTGCTGCGGCGGTTTGGCTTCTGCGGTCTGGCTTCGGCACGTCTTCCTGCCTGCTCACACTGCTGCTCCGGGGTCGGCCAGGCACCCAGGAACGCTGGGCTCGAGTCCAAACAGTGTGGGAGATCTTGTTGAATGTAAGAGCTGCTCCTGGCAGGTCTGGCTGCAGATGTGTGGATGCCGTTTTATCTTTTAATTGGCCCCGCACCTGGGTGGCACGGTAGCTGTGTGGGCAGCCCGTTGCTACGGCTCAGCAGGCTGGGATTGAATGTCGTGTGAATGGGTGAGGGCGCACATGTCCTCGCTGTGTTTGTGTGGGTGTCGAGTGGGGATTCTGCTTTCCTCCTGTTGAATTACTGACTCTAAATTGCTGGTGGTTCGTGAGGAGAACCTATAGTGTGTGTAAGCTGTGCCAGCCTCCCTTCCAAGCTGTTCCCGCGCCGTGTGCCCTGTGCTGCCTGGGATCGACTCCAGGCTCACAGTAACCCAGTACTAGATAAGCGGTTACAGAAGATAGCTCTCTGCCTCGCAGGCCCACGGGAATCATTCTAGTGTGCATCTCCAAATGAACACTATACTTTGCAGTCGTAATTGTCATATTAGGGTCACTCTGGACACTCACAGCGAATTTGACTGCATTCGCATGTAAATTACAGATTTCAATGTGTAAGAATAGCAAATTGATGAACTGTAACTGTGATATTTTTGGGGATGCTGTTTAGCTCAGAGGGTTAGGGATATGCACCCGTGTCCAGGAGGTTGTGTGGTCAAATTCCCTGGGTAGTAGTGTAACCTTTAAGAAAGTGCCTTATCTCCAGCTGCTGTGCGGTCTCAGGATGCTCCACTTGTACATACATCTGAATCTGTCTTATGTAAAGGGGTTTCACCAGTTCCTCCATGGGGATCAATAAAGCATCTCCATTCTTCAGCTGATTTTCTAGGCAGATGTTGCTTTTAAAACACGAGGCTCATGGTAATTGAACTTAAGTTGGGCAAGTAAAAATTACTGGAAACATAATTCATATAAACATTATTTAGCAATGCATAGCATTCTTGTAAATTATTAATTCCAAAATACAGGAAAGTTTAAATGTGTATTTTAAAAGAAGCTTATTTGCTTGTGTGAGCAAAAGAAAATATTTGATACCATAACCAGTTAATTACAAGGACTGTGCATTTGCAGATTAATGGGCTAATTCCACTCAAAATGTTTCTCATTGTTATTAGAATGTGAAAAACTGTGAAACAGATCAAATGAATAATGACCGATGGAATGATTGGACATGCTCACATCCCCTGGATTTCATTGACTCTTCTGAGGTAATGGCCTATTACCATGCGGCTCACCATAATGGGCGATACCCGGACGCCTCACTATTTTTCTGAAGAATCTAGAAGGAATTATCTCCCTGCTGCCCATTTCTCTGTCTATCATTCTGCATTATTGAGCTTATTTTCCAGTGAGAGCCATGCTGCCTTTACGGCTCTAGGTGTCGGTGGTCATTACTCAATAGGGGCCTGAAAGACTTGATATGAAAAACACGAGGCTGCCAGGGCAGATGAGCTAATCTGTGCTGTAATAGCCGAGAAGAATGAGGCTCTCACTCGCATTCGGTCTCCTAAGTGATTATTCCACCCGCTTAAGGGTTCCTCTGCATTGCTGCAGTTGGCCAGTACTCTGTTGACATGAGTATATAGAAGTAAATTAAAGATTGCAATCATAAAGACAAATAATGAGAGGATTCAGCAGTTGGTGCCCCTCCAGTCTTCCCAGCCGTGTTTCATGTTGCACTGCAGTTGTGAGTGAAGAAACTCTTTGACCCATAACCGAACTTCCCAGGTATCTGGCTCTGCAACCACAGCCCCCAATATTCATCCATCCATCTTCCAACCATTTATTCTATTCAAACCTCTGTGTGTGTCTGGGGGGACCTGTCCCAGCCCTAGGGTGACCACTTAATAACATATCACGGAGGACACTACGAACTACGACATGGTTTGAAAATTCCCATTTTCAAAACTATGTAGATTTCACTTAAGCACTGCATTCTTGCTGAGTGCTGATTGGTCAGTCTCCTATAATCATGTGGCATGCATGTGTTACTAATATTAATGTGAAACAGCTGGATCAGTGTTACGGCAGGCGGGAAAAAGGTGACAAGCCACTGGAGGTTCCGTGACGGAAGGGGTTTATCAACAAAATAAAGGACCACAAGGGGTCAAAGGCAAACAGGGTAAGAAATAAGGAATGAACTAAACACCACAGAATTAACACAACTACAGAGCTCAGGACTGGGCAATCGAACAGGGTGACAAACACACAGAATAGCATCTCACACAATAACCAACTGGAGAAATGAACAACGGCAGGTGCTTAAATACAGTGATAATGAGGACAAACAAAGGACAGGTGTGAATCATCAAAAAGCACCAATCAACAAGGGCACAGAGTAACAAGACACAGGTGAAGTAACTAACACTAATGAACACAGAACTAAGGAACTTACAAGACCTGAAACTAAGGAACACAGAGAACTACTAGACTAGAAGAAAATTAAGAAACAAGTAAAACAGAACATAACTGAAGAAGAGGCAGAAAACCATAAGGATAAAACAATAAATAATCAACAGGCGAGGCTGGCCTTAAACCCTTAACTTTAGGGTTACAGCCTCTGTGCCACACACTCAACCCCCTGAGTCATGCGGCAGCCCAGGGTGCAGGGGAACACACAAGGGTTAGACGGGGATTGAAAGGGTGGTTAGCCAGCGACACCTGCTGGCCAAATGGGGTAGAGACACGGAGGGCAGGGGCTGATGGGTGCTGACCCTGACAGATCAGTCTTTCAATTGAGAAGAGGAAACAAACCAGAAAAAAAAGCCAAGAGGAATTGAACCAATTAATCAAGCACAGGATTCTTATAGTTTTAAAGTAATTTGAAAAACCTGAGATAACTCAAAGTGGACATGGATTAGGTGGTCAATTTACCCAATATTCACAAATAAATTTGTTTTCACTCCGTATAAAACAAAACATACCATGTAGATGGATGCTTGCCGATGGTCTGATTTCACTAGCTAACAGACAGTTTTTTCTGCTAGCCCACATTGATGGTGACACCTCAGAGTGCCTTTGGGGGGAGGACATGCAGATGGGAGGTGGAGCCTGTCATTTGAGGCAGACACGGGCGCCGTCCGGCTGCTGGGGAACAAAGCAGCCGTTGGACCTATGCTGTGTGTGCACAGGTGATGGCTGGAAGCTGACAGACACCGCCGGCCGTTCCCTCTCGGCTCGTACCCGGCATCCATCCGGCCCTTCCGTTCTCGCTGACGGCCTGTGCGGAGGTGAACGCAACACCGTCCCTCTCCATCACCATGGGCAGTGAGGGAGGAGAGAGGGAGGGAGGGAAAGAGAGGAAGAGAGGAGGACAAGGAAGAAGAAGGGCATGTTTGGGGCAGGAAGGAAAGGAGAGGGCCTGTGGCAAAGCTGGGAGCCTGAGGATATCTGATACTCCAGCTGCTCCAGCTGTCAAATCCACCATGCAGGGCTCGTCCTGGTTTTATATTTTTAAGACCGTTATTCTAGTTCTGCCCAATCAATACTACAGGTGCCTCACACCAAACCCGCCATTCTCAGAATGGGAGCATTTCTCAAAACAGCGATGCATCTGTGCAAAGGACTCTGAAACGTTAATCGCATGCGGTGCGACACACACAAAGTCCATCAGTCACTGCAGCGCTGTCAGCAAAGGGATTAAATCCTCTCTTCGCCGTGTAAACACTCAGACAAAACACACTAATTCTTTTCAACAAAATTGTACAGTGTCAGTCAGTACAAATGTGTGAAGAAACATAATGTTTGTACAGCTTAATATAGAAAGAGAATGAAAGAAAGAAAAAGAAGCCTTTCCTCTCTCAGGCCTCATCACTGTACTCACATGGCACTGAAGGGAAAATCTTTTTGTGAGCTGCCCCCCCCCCCCCGTCCCACCAGTCTCAGCACCAACATCCACTGCTTCATCGTGCCGTCCGGTCATGGGGCTGCCGATCACGCACCTTCCACCCCCATGACGAAAAGGATTCCTCAGCTGGGATGCGGATGGGTGAACAAGGTAACTGGACAGATTATTAGTGCGCGTGGGCAGGTGGGTGGGACCGATCCCTCACATGATGCCGCTGTCCCATGAAAGCTCGCCTCTCATTCTCCATAATGAGAGCATTGTATCAAGCTGCCACAAAGTGTAGAGCAAGGTACGCGTTGCGGGACCCAGAGGCTGGATAATGGAGAATAACGCAGCACTGGGAGATTACAGCACGCACCACGCTGCCCCCGTGCTGCCCCTGTATATCCGCTGGCCAGCCATCTGACTTTGCTCAGGTCAGGGTCTGACTCATCCACATACAGAAATATGTGCTATGCCTCATTCGCCCCCAGCTCCAGCACCCTGAGTGGAAAAATATGAAGACTAAATAGTTTACATCACAGCGACCAGAATGACCCTGTGCAACGCAGCTGTACACCTACACCCCATATAGTGTGAGTCGGCATGATAGTCTGCTCATACATGCTGAGAGGACCGCGCCGTATAATCTTACCTCTACATACAGGTATCTTGCCTCCTAACCCCCTGATGATTTCCCTCGACTGGAACCTGTAGAAACCATTTCGTAGACAGCGTGGCTCCTCGGCGCCGTGTCTGTGGCGGAGAGGTACACAGAGGTGATGATGTCCTGACAGATGGCGTTGTCCCCAATGACAGCACATGGGATCTTCCTGAACCTGCCGCCATTATTAGCTCTCACCACGTTGGCTATTTCCACGTTCAGGTCGGGTGTGAATAGCAGGCCTCTGCCGAGTGGGCCAGTGGTACAGCTCTAAAAATACAGAATGCAACATATCAGTGCAGTTTATATTATGCTGTGACCTATTTACTGCATAGGAATAGCTTACAGAAATGTATGTGATGTTTTGGGTATAGTACTACAGTAAGCTGTGCATTCATAGACTTGCTTTCATGTCTGCAGTATTGATGGCAAAGCAGCCCAGCTCCCTCGAGACTTAAACCACCACAATACCTCAGCCATACTTGGGCCATGATTGGCTGCATGGTCTATGATGGTGGCCCCTATTTCATTGGACACTATTGGATTCCTTTGCTCTACCCTCCCTCTATAGCTGTCTCTTCCTTCCCTGTCACGCCTACTTCCTCCTCTGTTTACCGTGTGATGGGAGGTAGTGGGTTTGGACACTGTGCTTCTGATCAGAAGGTTATTAGGTCAAATCCCAGAATCTGCAGAGTGATTTCACCATCGGGCTCTTGATCATATTCAGCATATACCTCAACATCTCTCCCTGCAACCCCACGCTTGCACAATTTTTCCAGGGATCAATCCAGGCTTTTGTTTCAAGAGATCTGCATTGCTTTGGCTGAAAGCATCTACTAAATAAATATGTTGCAAATAGCTTTAGCACAACATGTATACTTAGTGTCATAATATGGACCTGTAGGATAAGACTGACAACATCAGTTGAATACAGAAGAAAGAAACTTTACTGCTATATTGACTGAATCATACCTTCATAGACCATCCATCCTATCGTCACGTACAGCCAAGAGAGATGCTTTTGGGGCTGTGTGATACGTGATTTAACTTCAGCAGTTTGTGAAATGCCCAAATGCATTACTGCTGAGGGGATTTGAGAGATTGTTGTGAGAATCAAGTTTTTGGTGTGAAAAACTATAATTTAATTCTAATAGATAAATAATTAGATAATAAATGAATACTTTTAGTTTTAATGCATTGCAGTTGATTGTTCTGCTCCTTCCGCTCCTGATACAAGGGTCCGCGAGGCAAACGCTTGGGAAATTTCCTGCTTATGAGTTTCATTGTGACAGCTCAGTGGGCAGCATGCTGGCCTTGCTCAAAAAAGCTGCAGGCTTCATTCCTGACCTTGGCTCTGTGTGTGTGGAGTTTGCAGTCTAAAAATTGTCAGTGTGTGTATGCGATAAGTGCTCAGGATAATTACAGTCTCGAAATGGCTCATAGTGTTTATGTGTGAGCAGGTGCCCTGTGATGGACTGGCATCCCATCCAGGGTGTCCCCTGCCTTCTGCCCTGTAACGGACTGGCATCCCATCCAGGGTGTCCCTTGTCTTGTGCCCTGTAACGGACTGGGCCCTGTGCCTGTCCAGGGTGTCCCCTGCCTTCTGCCCTGTAACGGACTGGCATCCTGTGCAGGGTGTCCCCTATTTTGTGTGCTATGATTGACTGGCATCCCACCCAGGGTGTACCCTCCCTTATGCCTTGTGACAGCCTGGCATCCCTTCCAGGATGTCCCCTGACTTGTGTCCCACGACAGACTGGCATCCTGTCTAAGGTGTCCCCTGTCTTATGCCCTGTGACAGACTGGCATCCTGTCCAGATGGTCCCCTGTCTTATGCCCTGTGACAGACTGACATCCTGTCCAGGGTGTCCCCTGTCTTCAGCCTTGTGACGGCCTGGCATCCTGTCCATGGTGTCCCCTTCCTTGTTCCCCATGATGGACTGGCATCCTGTCCAGGGCACATACACCAATAGCCATTTTGAGACAGCTAGTAGACTGGCTGCATATCTTTTGCAACTACAACAGCCAAAGAAAAGCCTGCATCATATGGGGGAAATGTACACACTCCCCACATATGGGGCGGGAACAGGATTCGAACCCCCAACCCTCGGGCGGCAGTGCTACCCACTGAGCCACCGTGCTGGCCACTTAATTAAATGAATTCAGTGGAAAAATATTGAATAACGAAAAAGCCTCTAGCGAAATATGCATATTTCTCAGAGAGGAGGTATATGCACCTCACACAAATCCCCAACCCCTGTCAAATATTCGCAATATTCACAAAAAAAGCAGATTTGAGTTCTTTTTTTCAGTCAGGTAAATGCTACAAACTCTACGAGTGACTTCACTGAGCACACCTATACTCTAGCCAGCTCGCTAACAACACAAATTATCTGTTGCCCTGCGGTGCCTCCTCGGGGCCCCCCTGTGGATTTTGTGAGTGTTCCCCCCCCCCTTCAGCAGCTGAAAAGTGGCTCGAGGTGATGCTGGTGAGGTAGTGGATGGCAGCCAAGCTCAGCCAGGGGACTCGGCCTAACGACTCCGCCAGAGTCGTCCGATGCCTGTCAGCGGGCACCTTCCCAGCGCTAATGAACATGTCTCCAGGAAGGAATTCACAGTTGCCCTTGCCCTCTGTCGTGCGCTATGAGATCATCTTTCTGTGCGATGCTTGCCATGTTTTTTCAGTGATATCCATCCCACGTGAGATGCCAGTCAGTCGCAGGGCGCAAACACATTGAGGACAACTTAGAGATAACATGACCTGACCATATGACGCTGAAGGGGCAAACCAGGTTTAACAAAGGGGAGCCACAGACACAGACAAAGAAACTGCAGAACCGGATTGGGGATCAAACTGACCGTCCTAGAGGTGTGAGGCTGTTCCCCAAGTCACTGTACCACCTTTAAATGGTGTCATCCTGCCATTTTCACTTTAAACGATAACACCAGTGTTGGTGGAGGGAGAGAGGGTCTTGAAAAGGAGAGTCATGTGACCCAAGCTGGCATGGTGTCCCTCCTTATACAGGCTGCAAAATGTACAAACTTGCAAGCTCAATGTTCCCTGTTCTCACCGTGTCTGTTTCCATTTTGTCTGAATCCCTGCTGAAAGGGCACATGTGTACCATGTGGTGTCTTTCCTGTTTCTGCATAGCCCACTTGCCCTAGGGTTAGGGTTAGGGTTAGTTACTAGTTTGATTACGTTTGTCAATCGCGATGACAAGATGTGAGTTGTGTTGAAAGTCATTGCCACCTGTGTCCTGAAAGCTTTTCTACGCTGGTCATCTCTCATCAGTGATGGTTCTAGCTTGTATGGTACCACTCCCCCTACCTCGGGGCATCTGAGGTTAACCCATCTCATTCTTCTGAGTGGTGGCCCATCTAGCTCACAAACTAGAACCCAGGCACCCACCCTGACAAGGTATTCCAGAAATCGTTATCTGCTGGTGTGGTACCTTCTGACTGGAAGCATGCTAATATAATGCCCATATTCAAAAAAGGGGATAGAAGTAATCCAGCAAACTATAGGCCAATTAGTTTAACTTGAGTTTAACTTGCATAACTAGAAATGTAATGGAAGATATAATCCAAGTGAAAATGGTAGATTACCTGGATTCAAATAACATTCTGAGGGATAGCCAACATGGATTTAGGAGAG
>JAODJX010000136.1:24729719-24743047 GCA_026776945.1 Isichthys henryi
CGGGATAGGCTCCGGACCCCCCGCGACCCAGTAGGATAAGCGGTTTGGAAAATGGATGGATGGATGGATGGATAGATCCTTCCCATAAAAAACACATTTACAGAACAACTTGCAATAAATGGTGAACAAAGTTCTTATCAACAAAGAAATTAAACATCTCTTTTCAGGCTCTCTTTCCTGTTTAGTCCCTTCTTTGGTTCCCTGTTCCATTTCAGTTTCATTCGTGCATCTCTGGCTTTCCATCGTGTGTTTCAAGCCAAGCTTGAAATAGCAGATCAATGGGATACCCTTGTCCCAGTCTGGGGACCCCACTGTAAATGCAGACAAAGGTGACCTCAAACTCAAGCCAATGCTGCCGAGAGGAGAGGAATGAACGGGAACCGGATCAGTCGGTCAAAGGACGTTAAGCTGGCAAGAAGCAGAGGCTGACTCTGCCCCCAGTCTGCAGTAATGCTGTCCTGAACAGTTTTTCAGGTGCTTTGGGACTCTGGATGGCAGGAGAGATGAGGAGGAACATGGTGGATTGCTGCTTCACGTCCCAGGAGAAACTGAACCTTCATTGTGCTGATGTGGATGGCCCTCTGTACCATCCTGGTAACCTCTGGTTATGACCTCACCTTCCTCCAGGGCATCTGGATGGACGATAGCCACCCATTACCGATTGTGGGCTATAACAGTTAATGGGTAACATCATGGGTAACAATATACAAAGTTTGACTGCATCAACAGCAGTTACGATACTAATATCAAGGGCGTTATCCAAACTGAATTTGTGGGTAGGCACCATTTCACACCCTCACACAAGACAAAAAATACACAAATGCAGATATAGTTCTTGAAATTTTATGTAGCTATTACATACATATGGGTATTACAAACTCATTTCATCTGCCATCTTCCTTGCTGGCTAACGCTAGCTAACTAACATTAACGTAAGTTCATAACACAGCGTCACAGTATGTCTATGCTTGCATATCGATTAGCTACCCAAGCAGACATGTATTTTGACAATTTTAGGTTAATGTAGCACATGTCTGTGGGGCAACAACACAGAAACAATTTAGTTGCCTTCTTTTACTTGCAGTAGCACATTGACTTGGCTAGCAATTATAAACAGCTAAAGATAGCTAACCTTGTTTACCGGTGCTGAGATATAAGTCGTGCATGTCACAGCCTGACAAATTGTTGATGCTCTGTAAAGTTATCCGTCAAAGACAAGAATGATGAGGGATGGGGGAGGGGATTAAGAGATGTGATCTCAAGGAGGAAGCTTGATTATCGGCAAGTTAACTATAAGTTTAACAACGTGTTATTTTCAGTCAATATAAGCACGTTATTGGTTGACTGAATAATTAACTTATACATTTCATGGGTAGGCATGTGCGTACCTAAATTGACTGGCACAATGCCACTGACTAATATTATTCTGATGAGTGAAGAAAGGCAAATTCAGTTCTTCTGAACACAAGGTTCTAGAATGTTCAGTACATCTATTGCACTGCGTCCAGACAGACCTTCCTTGTAAACAGATAATACCTTGTTATGTTTGGACAGCATGTAGATCTTCAGGTATCTGTATGGATCCCTTCATTTATTGGAACCCGTTTTGGTTTTAACACCTGTTTTTGCTTAAGGGTAAGAAGCTTAAATAAAGAATATTCCCCTGGGTGCTAGATTTATATAACGGGCTATCCTGGCCTTCACTGGAGTAGACAGATCTGTGACAACATAATGAACTGGTGTTCAAAGCTGTGCTTAACAGAAGCATGACGAAAGCCTGACTCTTCTACATATTCAGCTGTTCCGCTGAAATATTACATGTTAGCCATTTGTTGCATCAACAGGCACACATATAGCGGCGCTGTCCGAGGGGGCACGGAGTCTACAGTAGGTGCAACAAGCATCCTCCACAGGCTCGAGAAACTGTTTTGTCACGTTAAGTCTGTAGGTGTAGCACAGTGTGAGTGACTCTGTGAGAAAGCAACTGGGGAGGAATAGCGGCATAAGGAGGCGTACAGTAGTTAGAAACTCTGGACCCCCTGATAAAATGTCATCTTGGGCATTACATTATCCATCCATTTTCCAAACTGCTTATCCTACTGGGTCGCGGGGGGTCCGGAGCCTATCCCGGAAGCAACGGGCCAGGATGGGGGGCCAGCCCATCGCAGCGCACACTCACACACCATTCATTCACACATGCACACCTATGGGCAATTTAGCAACTCCAATTAGCCTCAGCATGTTTTTGGACTGTGGGGGGAAACCGGAGTACCCGGAGGAAACCCCACGACACCATGGGGAGAACATGCAAACTCCGCACACATGTAACCCAGACATAGACTCGAACCCGGGTCCCAGAGGTGTGAGGCAACAGTGCTAACCTCTGCACCACCATGCCGCCGCCGCTGCCCTTACCTTATATAATCTTATATTATTGTGTATTCAAGGGCCCCTGTAAAGTACTGGGTCCCTGAACGTGCCAGGGTATCCATGTCCCTACTGCGCCCATAAGCGTACAATTGGGTTCTGATCTACATGATGAAAAGTCAGTGAATTTGCTTTTCAAAGCCAACTTGCAGCATGTGAAGCTTCTAACACTTCCAGTGTGTGTGTGTATATATATATATATATTTAAAACACAAGCCAGGCTGTAGTGCCGACATCATGACTTTCAAATAAATACCATTTCATTTAGAGATGTTCTGCATAGACGGCATTTGTTCTCTATCAGGTTCTTCACCTGTGATATTCATAATGGGAGTGTATCCTGCCAGCTCTCCATTTTTTCTTGCTACTGGCCACTGCAGTTTTTTTTTCCCACTCTTATTCTGTGAAGTCGCTGTCCTCTCTCTCTCCAGCGCTTCCCAGCCAGCTCTCTTATCCTCCCCCTCTTCCTGTCCTTTCTCCCCTTTATCTATCCCCACCCAATGCTTCCTTTAAACAGTTCTCAAAACCTTGCACATTTTCATGCGGACAACCGTTTGAATAAAATCAATTAGATAAAGGTAGACATGCCTGCAGACATCTGCATCAGTATATAGTTGTACTAGAACTGTATGTTTTATTCAGGCACCTTTAAGAGAGATAAGTGAGTACTCAGACGCTGACTCTTCTGAATGATTGAGAACATCAACAAAGAAGAATCACATGACCACGTGAACTGCGGTGGAAGAAGTGCGGAGGTGAAGTTTACAACACGGGCTGCGACCCTGCAAACGCCCTCGTACTCCTTGATGTGAATGACGCTGTCAAGTCCCGAGGCTTTGCTGCCAGGGAGGTGGGCGGGGCCTCTGTTCGCTGACTGACCCCCTTCTTGATCACCCTGAGGTTCTCTCAGGTGCTCTCGCGCCTGCTTTGCCTCTCGTCATCGATTAGGGAGGCTTCCGGCTCTCTGGAGCTCTGCACAGCAGAGGCGGTCGGATGAAGGTGAGCCACTGAGCAGGACATGTGCCAGATGAGAACAGGGGAGGCATATTAAACTGAAAGTCACTTTGGGAGATACATAATACAGGGTGAAAAGGAGAATTCCTTCCAAATTCAGCCATTTCACATGCCATCCATCATACTTACTGAGGTAGGTATCTACACCAAATAACACTTATTTTAGCAATAAAATCCTGGATTATGGATCACAGCTGGCTGCTGCCAGGGTCTCTGCTGACAACCAAACCCTCCGCCTCTGTGGAAAGCTGTCTCAAAGTTTAACACAGAGTCACTTGCGATTCACAGCTGACTGAGGCTTTTCAAAACGTCAAACACATAAAAGCACATTTTCCATCAGGAGCAGAGCTTGTTTGATCATATGAAGGTTAATTCGCACAGAGAGGGCATTCACATTCACCAGGGTCCTCAGTACCACGTCCTTAGTTTTGTTACTTCTGAACTGTTCTGTTTTTCAAATTGTGATATTCAATATCCAGGCAAACCTGACCTCTATAAACTAAAGCCATGTAACATCTATTCATTTCTCCCAGGAATGTTTGACATTCAGCTAAAGGGGAATGATAATAAAGTCTTATTGTCACGTGAGCATATTTCTGGGAAATTCTTAGCGTCAGGCTTCCATCATATTATAGTATCAGTATACATATGCCAACAAAACTAACAATAAATAACTAAACCAATAAGATTCAAGAATTGCAAGGGTATATAAGGTACAGAACATCTCAAACCCTGTTCAAAATCATTATCCTGAACATTACCCAATGCTACCAATAATTACCTACACAAACAGTCACATGTCTCCAGTGACTGCTCTGTGTATAATCCAGAGTAGACGAGGGGTTTGCTTATGTTTTGTGTGCTATGTCCATCTGTAGACATTTTCCTTTTGAAGAGGACTGGTGTGTGCGTCATGGACACTGTTTCGTGTGTTTTCATGTGTGCAGTGATGCAGTGAGTGGAGGGTGGGGGTATATCAGTTGGAGGGATATTGCAAAGAGCGCCTGAATTTTCACTGTGTTAACAAGATAAAGGTGGCGGGCTTTGAGGATATAAAGAAAAAAATGAGCTCATCAATTCACAGAAGACAATCAGCAATACATCAGGTGCGTGTTGACACTGCGATATGACTAATGTTGATTATTTCCATAGTGCATAAATTTTGCTTAGACAAGTTGGAATGGAAAAGACTCATGATGTTAGTGAAATTTTTTAGATAGTGAAGGTCCAATACTCTTTTCAAGGTGTGTGTGTGCTTTTAATTTTGATCTTTGACACAGTACCTGGTACTACCTAACATGATGCAATAAAATTAACCTTTCAGGTGAAACTTACAAAAGACTGTGATGCAGATTAAATGTGAAAGAATTACAAAGGAAAACAACAAAAATAAATTCATTGTGAAGTAACACCAAGTATTTCGCCCTTCATTCTGAAAAAGTACTCAAAATATCAAGAGTCTTAAATGAACTTGAGCAGTTTAATTCATTGTAATAGCTTATTATGTTCATTTGCACTACAGGAGCATTATGGGAGTCAAGCTGTTGTTGTTTCACGTCTGACGGGGCAGAACTGATGTTTCCATTATTACTCTGATGCTGTTGCTGTGGTTTTCTACAGAAGGGTTACATGTAAGCAATGTTTATTACTTGTTTTTCAACCAATAATAGCAAATTGATTAAACAATTGGTTGATGTATGGCCAAAACAGTTAGTTTTAATTGTTTATTTGCTTGCTTGTATGACTTTGTCTGCCTGGGTTGGGTTCAAAGGCTTGTGGTTCAAAAGAAGCGGTAACCAAACATTGTATGTGCCCTGTGAGCACGCTCCTCTCCCATTTATTCCCTTACCACCTGGGACAGCCTTTGTCCTCTGACTCTAAGTGCGTAAGTTGCTAAAAATGAATAGCTGACATATAGCTGAATGACTCTGTTTCAGTCTGGGTCCGTTTTTATATTTGATCCATTCACAGTACCTTCTTGAGTATGAGTTGGTGTGAATTTACTGCATTGCAGGAACACTGATGCTTTTCCAGCTACTTTCCTTCATTGTACAAAATATGCACCGAAGAATAACTACTGTATCACTTCATAGAAGAACATTTACGTTTTAATACTTTTTAAACTGATAAATTATCCGTAAATTAAAATGTGTGGACAATTACCTGAAAATTATATGGAGCATGTCTGTACCTGCATGTAACACTCATGGGCCCTCTAAACTGCTTTATAACCTTTTTACAAATCCTTGAGCTGCAACTCAATCCAAGGCTTAGCTGCTATGTGCTAACAATGTGGCAGAACAACAAAATTAATGATGTGTGCATAGTCTCCCAACTGAACTGAATACAATGAATCAGCTAAATGCAGGGAACAGAACTTTCCACCATCTCACTATGAGCTGCTTGCATTTTATTAACCAACAAGTACACTTCTGTTTAAGCAGACCCTAAAATAAATGTGCATGGCAATAAGCTGCAAAGCAATTACCCATGGGGCAGTTTCCTGTAATACACCTCATCAGGTAAGGCTGTACTTTCAGGTTAGTCCCTTAAATGATATTGACTTTATTTTTGCCATGAATATATCAATTCCCCTCCTGTTCTTGTTCTACAAATGTGGATTATCTAATTGAAATACTATTATTTTTAGTGTGAATTTGCCTTCTGAAATTAAAAATGTAGACTTTACCAAAAAATAAAACAAAAAAATGTGGAGTGTGGTTCGTTCAGACAGATAACAACATTCAATTTTTATAGAGCTGTATACCGGTTGAAAGGGATTTAATTTGATCTCATTACTATAACATAAAAAGGGGCAATGGTCTAGGCTACAAATTATCAGAAGTAAAAATATAAGCCATTAAGTTTAAGTGAATGTCAGAGATCCATTATTAGGTTAGTAATGAAAAAAACAAGTCATAATAACTGAGTCTGTTTTTTAAAACCAGTATGCCAGCCGTGTTTTAGGATCAGGAAACAAAATTAAGCAGCAGTAGTGCTTGGCAAGTTTCCATTTTCCTTCTGAGGTCCATACCATATTCTCATTACCTCATTCATCTGACAGGATATTGTTCTACGGATGCTTAATGTATTTCAATAAACCAGCTTCTATCTGGAAAGCACAAAATATATCATAAGTACGTTATATATTTTCTGGTTTATTCGAAGGTATAACATTGAAGGTTGTAATATTATTTTTTCCCAATTCTTTATATATAATAACTAGCTTAGAGACTAATGTGGGAGGTTGAAATTAATACATATTTACCTGTGAAATATTCATTGTGCATTAATATGTTTTATCTCAAATATTATGTTAGCATTAACACAATGACTAGTTAATAAGTCACAAACTGCAACATACTCTTGAATCAAAATTAATAACCACGTTCTCTGCAGTTAGTAATGGCGGACTCGCAGTCTACGTATTATTATGACGCAACCTCCCTTCTTGTACCTATTTTTCATTGGCGCTTGCTAAACTTTGGCCAACCAATGAGCTGCATCGTTACTAGAGGGCGAGGAAGTTCTTGCTTATTTTTTTCTGTGGACTGCGATATCTGCAGTTTTAGGTGAGTAAAATAATTTTCAAATTGAATGTGCCGGGACAAATTAAGCTTTTGTTTGTCGTTCGGAGTTTGAATTTAGAGGGGAGTATTCATGCTTATTTCTAGAGCTGGCTCAGATGGGTCGCTACCCCGCCGAAGGAAAGGAGGCACCCATTTGGTTTGTTTGTTACTGGGCCGCCATAACACCACCGAGGAAGAGTGTGAGGACTGCCAGCCGCCTATCACGGCACTTTTTTCCTCATGTAGCTGCTGCGGCGCTCGGATGCCGTCCTGAGCCCAGTCATCCGACTTACCGACTATAAACCACTAGTCCCGTCTGTCAGCCAGCTTCGAAACTGTCATGCAAACTTAACTAAACTACTTAATTTGGTAACTTGGTATCAGTTCATCAGCCCATATTAAATGCTTAGGCACGTAACTAGAGACGTAATCTAAGCTATGTGGTAGCATGCAGTCGAAAGTTTAGGTTTCAGTTTCATACCCATTTAAGCCGTTAGCCAGCAAAAAAATTAATCAAAGTAGGCCGCTAATCTAGTACAAATTCATATTTGCCCCATAACGTGTGATTTTGTATATTTGATACAAAGCGGCAGTTGTACATTTATTTGAAGTAGAATTTTTTTTTATCATAAAGCGTTTTCATTAATTAGTTGCGGACTGACTGCGAATGAAGCCACGGATATGCATCATAAATTAGAAAAAATGTTTATGACTGGCAATGGAGATCACACCTCATTGCTCAATTTTTATCCCGATGACGAGCCCCATGGTTCCTGTAGGTTTGAGGAAGTGTCGTATTCATCTGTACACGCATCGTTTGCCTCTTCACATATTGCTGGTCACTCCTGTGCTGCATGCATCCTTCAAAAATAGGCTACAAAGCTGTTTTAATCTGATTTCCAAATTTCAGCTGACCATTGCATTTAGTACAATTTCCTTATTGTGGTCGGCATGCCAAGAAAAAACATTTGCAGTGTTTAACATCTATGTAGCCGAGAATTTTCATTTTCTTTTCAACAAAGTGCAACCATTCTAACAACATTAAACCTTCATTTCTAATTTTTATTAATTAAATTTTTGTATACAGAAGACACCCATTTTCACAGCAGTCACATATGAGCTGCAGAAGCTGTAACTAGTGAAATTATGTCTAGTAGTAAACTAGACATTGACTCTTTAAATGCATGACTCTCTTATCTTGCATGTGATTAATTGATTGAAGGATGTTTCAGATCGTTTTCAATTAGCATACCCCTGAGTTACAAGCAAGTACCCCCTCTTACTTGCGGCAAAGTTTATGCTCTCTACCTGCTTAGGGTATATTCCACTCTATTGACTTTAATCTCCTAACCTTCCCTCGAGTGTCTCTGATCCAGTTTCAAAGTTCACTAGTATTGATTCAGCTTTTTAAAAAAAATCTCTCGGGGAGCGTTTGTGGTGACTCCAGACTCCCAATGTCTGCAGGACAATTTGTCTTGTATTTTACATGTTATTTCTTTGTAGCACTTGGGTATTTGCGGTATAATCCAGTGCAATTTAAAATGCAGTAAAATCTCTACATCTGCGTTTTATCAGTTGTCAGGCCCTGTCGTCAGTCCTAGTCTGCTGTGTGTGCTGGTTTATCTGCTCACTCACTTGCTTACTTGAAATACGTTTGTCTTTTTATTTAGCCAATGCATCCCCCCCCCCCCCCCCCCCAAAGTGAGGCGGACAGTGCATCCATCCATCTTCCAAACCCACTTTTTCAGTACAGGGTCACGGTCCTGGAAAGCACAGGGCAGGAATCAGAGGACACTCTGGATGGGATGCTGGTCTATCACAGGATGCAGGCAGGAAGAGCATGAAAACTCAGCTCGCGCAGTGGCAGGGGTGGGAATCAAACTCACAACCCTGGAGGTGTGAGGCGATACTGATAACCGCCGTGTCACTTTACTGATTGAAATAATTATTATGCAAATTGAATAATCTTAGCCTTCTCTCTCTCATTACTGGGGCCATTGGCTGCTTAGAGACGGCTGGAGAATCTGCCCACATTATGATTTGGCACAACCAGGGCTGAGACCAGATGTCATGGGGGGTGGGCGGGTCAGTCCCTGGAGCAAAATGCCCCCCCCCCCTCTCCCTGCCTGTCTAAACAATGCAGGAAATATGGGGTGACTGGAGCACATGTTCACGTGCGCCTGGTTTGTAATGATCTGTGAGATTAACAGATTAAAAAAGGGATGAAAGTCAGCCGTGTCAGAGTCTCTGTAATACCTGGGAATTTAGTGTATTTCAGCGTACAAACGAGGAGGCGGTTAAGTCACCGTTTTGTTTTCACCTTCCAGTGAACCAGCTGAAAGACAAAGTCCGTGTGCTGCAGCGGTGGCTATTTATGGCTGATCTGTTGAAGGGTGTCTGTGATTCATCAGGCTACGTTATGTAAAGCTGCCCTGTTCTGCCCGGTGTGCATTTCAAAAAGGTTTTCTCTAGCAGAACCTCTAGCTCGATCGCATTGTGACGTGACTGATATATTATAAAAAAAAAAGCAGCCATGATGGTGTGTTTCTATTTGATGCAGGAGGCATCCATAACTGCTTATCCAGTGCAGGGTCATGGTATAGAGAAGCCATGCATTCTTTACTTAGATCTAATTTATGTGTATTTAAAAAAAAAAAATACATATTGTGTGGTTGAAAGAGGTGGTAGTATTAGGCAAGTATATTACCTCTAAGGCTAATTTATACTTCTGTGAAGAATCTACGCTGTCAGGTACAGCATAGCCACGTACGGTACACGTGTGTGAGCCTGTAGCCGGACAGTATGAGAGATCTGATGGCTACAGTGTATAATATAGTCAAATCACTAATCAAAATGTGAACGTGAACTTTGACTTTTAATGTTTAAAAATATGACTTTTCTTGTTTCTTAATCCAATGGGTGGTGTTGCCATGGCGCTTAGCGTTAGACTTAACTTAAAGTGCCAGCTTATTAAAACAGATTTTTCAGCCAACACTTTGTAACTGACCATCTGTTAGCACAGCATCCAGCGTCTCTCGCAGTCGCTTGGCGAATACTTACTGCTCGGGGAGGGAGACGGGGAAAGGCGCTTTTTCACACCCCCAGGGCAGACATGACGCGCTGCGGTGTTCCGCCTGCCGCATGGCCTGCGCGCTCCGTCTGAATGAGACATACCTGCCTTGAGAGAGGCAGAATCGGTCACCGGGAAGGGTCGGCACATGGTCGCCTCGTGACTGTAAGCATTAAATATGGCAGATGAAATGTTCTTTTTAATTATTTTCTTTAATGTGTGCTGTGCTGTCCTGACCTAAATGTGTGTATTTAAGAATCTTCTTTGATATGAGGGCACTGGCAGTAGATGTGGAGGTCAGCTAGGAATTCAGCTAATGCCGGCCAAAATGTTGGCCTTTTTATGTTTCAAAGGGGCAGAGGAGCATCGGAGGGAAATCAGGCCGCCTTTTTCAAAATGTCAGGGTCTGGCAGCTGGTGTACCCTCAATATGTTTGCTCTCCTTCCTGCCAGGGATGGACGACGCCTCTGTGTACATGTGCTTCCCCTGCTACCAGGAGTTCGACTCCCTGGAGGCTGTGCTGGCTCACCAACTGACCTGCAATCCAGAGGCGGCCGAGATGGGGATGTCAGGGCTGCAGGACGAGGTGAGCGGAAACAGGACCGCGAGGCGGCTGAGGGGTCCAAGCTAACAAGGCGGAACATGACACCGGTGTCAAGTGGTCAAGCGGCACAGGTTTGGATGCCACGGTACTCTTGGGCTTAGCTGCTGGTGTCCCTAACTTAGCTGGATCGTGGCTTTGGATCCTTAGCAGGGAGGAAGAGTGTGCTGCAGAGCTGTGATTGACAGGCAGACTGCTACTTGAGTTCCGCCGTGGTTCAGGCGGAGGCTTGGCAGGGGTGTCCGAGGTCCAGGGTGATGTATCACTCCCTCCCTGATGGATTGCTCGTTGGCTTCCTGACAGGGAAACCCCGCCGCCGCGTCTCGACGCGCCGTAAAAACCTGGGTCACGTGCTCGTTTTGGCCCACGTCCCCGTCAGCTGTTTAATTATCCTCATTTGCATACCATTGACCAAATTATCATATATCATAACTTAATTCTCATAATTTCTATGTGATGCTCAAGAAGAGTTTGCATTTAAATGAACTGTTTACGTAAAGTAGGAATTGAAGAGGTATTTACTCTGAATTTAAATTTCAGCTGTTTTTCAAACTAATTATGACTGACTAGACATCTGGAAGCTCTTACTTGTCCTTTGAGCCTATGGTTAAGGCGCATCGCGTATCGATCGTGCAGCATGTTCTCTGATTCACTAGAGACTGCTCCTCAGGGTGTTGTATGGCGGCATTAAGAAACCGCAGAGAATCTGTAAGACGATTCAAAAACACAGACGTCGATAAACGGAACCTTGGTACTGTGAGACATTCGATTTGCGCTGGTGTGTCGTGGCAGAATTCCTTTATTTCCTGTTTCATATTTTATTGCTGCCCGTTAGGGTGATTCTAAATGGGGTCACAGATTCACTCCCTGTGAGCCCGTCCACCAGTCCATGGCCCCCAGTGTCTTGGCTCTTTCTCACATCACATCACTTTGCAGCCTGCAGTCCATTCAGTTGGGATGTGTCATGCGCTCATTGCTGTGCTAGTTAGATTTGTGAGCAGGAATAATTTTACCACTAACTTATTCATTTCATGGATTTGAACAGCTAGTAATATGTAGAATTTGTAGAGTGTTCACATTGCTTTCACAAGGACTGTTGAATTTTGCATAAATTTAACGCAGTCAAATCTAGTAGCATAGTAGTAGCTAAAGAGATTCAGTCATTTTCATTGTCATTTAAATCAGGCTAATAATTCATAAAACCATTAAGATTAGGATTTAAAGAGTTTACATATTTAGTTTCTGTGGTAATATAGGAATTCAGAAATGTTTAACCATTACTATGAAAGTCCTTTAATAATAACGATTTCAATGGTAACAGTAACGACAAGCCGTGAGCGAGTTTAACAAAGAGCTCTGAGGCGTAGAATCTGAGCCCAACCCGTAACCTGGTGCTGCATTTGCGATAGTCGCACTCTGCTCTCTGTGCTGCCGTGTCCCTGCTGTGAACGAGATTAATGATGTCTCTGGAACTCTCTCATTTATTTATTATTTCATTCTGTTCTCTCAGTCCCAGTTTCACCCAGACTAATGTTAAATTCGTATTAAGTATTTGTATTTGGAATGATTTATGCTCTTTTTTTGTCTTAAGTGTTGTCAGTTGTTCAGCGTGGGAAAGTGATGGCTGTTTGTGCGCAACCTCTCCCTTATCTCCCGTCTCCCATATGGACAGAACCTCGCAAAGGAGCCAGCCAGCTGTATCCTGGTGAACCCCTGTGGTCCTGAAGGACAAGACCAACCTAGGGACTCCTCCGACCCGCAAGAGCAAAATCCTGTTCCGGAAACCGAATGTGTCCTCGGCTCCGATGTGCAGATCCGGTACCAGTGCGGAGACTGTGGCTGTCTGTTCGACTCGCTCCTCCTGTGGCAGCAGCACCGCAAGCTGGACGAGTGCCAAGGGGCTGCGGTGGCCCCCGGGCAGGACACCGCGGGATGGCATGGGGTGGGGGAGCCAGGGGCAGCTGAGCCAGGAGAAGAGTCCCGGGTGGAGGCTGCAGTAGAATCGTATGCAGAGCTCGGAGACGGGGAAACGGCGGTCAGCCGGGATCACTCTTATCTGCAGGTGGGCAAGCTGGGGAATCCGGGCCCGATGAACCTAGAAGAACAGGAGGAGGTTGAACGGGTTGAGGCGCAGACTGGGCCCGATGTCAGCTGGTCTGTTTTGGAGATGAAGTTGACTGATGCACAGAATTCTCAGGACGGCGGTGAGACCAGCAACTCGAACCCAAAGAAGCGAGGAAGCAGGAGAGGAAAAGCCAGTGCGATCACAGTGGCCAATCAGAGCCTGCTATGTGTGGATTGTGGGTGTGGCTTCAGGCTGGTTCCAGAGCTAGTGGCCCACCGTAAAACACATCATGGCCTGGAGGGGGCGCTTCACCGCTGCAGTGTATGTGGCGAGAGTTTCCTTAACACCACCCTATTCCTCTACCACCGTAGGCAGCACAGAAAGAGGGAGCATGAGGAGGAGGGTCAGGAGAGCGCTGGGGTAGAACTGGTACAGGAGGTACCTGAGCAGGGGCAGGAGGGCCCTGGGGTGGGCCTGGGGCATGAGGTACCTGAGCAGGGGCAGGAGGGCGCTGGGGTGGGCCTGGGGCATGAGGTACCTGAGCAGGGGCAGGAGGGCGCTGGGGTGGGCCTGGGGCATGAG
>JAODJX010000136.1:24766870-24778897 GCA_026776945.1 Isichthys henryi
AGGCAACGTAGCTCCTGGGATCATTGGAACACGCAAACCCCTCCACCACGATAAGGTCTCGGCTCCAGGAGGGGTGACTTAAATAAGCAAATGAAAATCTTTGATCGCGACGCCGCCTGCTTGCAGAGCTGGGCTGCGTTGGGCTTGGCTGGTGAGTCCAACAGACGCTGTTCGGAAGCCATTATTGAGTGCACCTGCTGTTTGCCCTCTGGGCCTCGGTGCACCGTGTACAGAAGCCACTCCTTGCCAATATCATGGCCACAACGCTGTCATTTATTGGGACTATGACAGTGCAGTTTGTCCAAACAAATTGGCTGTGTGTGTTTTTTGCCTTAAGCAGGTTGGTGACAGTATGTGCCCTGTGATGGACTGACATTGCATCCAGGGTGTCACCAACCTAAGGGGATAACCTTCACTCTCAGCAGCCCCATACGGGATAAGCAGTGATGGAAGGCGGATGGATACTCCATATATTGAGAGTATGGTGCGTGAGACGAATTGGTGCATATTATTTACAGATGAATATGTGCCTCCATATGGGGTTTATTCTGGAACAAGAAGCTAATGAATAAGATCAAAACGCATGTTGATGTTTTTTAACAAATGGGCTTGTGCCCAGAATGCACCACATTTAAATCTCTGGAGGGGAATCCGGTGCAGAGTCTTTGAGCGACGTGACTGAAAGTGCCGCGGACGCAGTCTCAGTGGACGAAAATACCGGCTAAGGAAGCGGGAATTATCAGAGTGCAGAGGTGATTTTCCAGTACAGGAAGATCTGAGACAACGCAAGGATGTTTTGAAGAACGGCTAATGG
This sequence comes from Isichthys henryi, assembly GCA_026776945.1. Taxonomy (NCBI): domain Eukaryota; kingdom Metazoa; phylum Chordata; class Actinopteri; order Osteoglossiformes; family Mormyridae; genus Isichthys; species Isichthys henryi. The sequence goes on from JAODJX010000136.1 coordinate 24,767,685, forward strand.
ATAACTGGAGATGAAGAGCTTCTGAGTAGCTTTTCATGCTTCTAGCAAAGGGGAACAAAAGATGAGGACTGATGACCTTGACCTTAAAATTAGCAACAATACATAAGCGGGGTGTCTAAATGCATTGTGTAATCACAACAAATCTATTTTGAGTGAAGCCTGTGCCTTTGTGTATGTACCTGTGCCTATTCTGGGTGTAATATGTGTCTATACTTTTGTAAACAACATTGTGGGTATAGAAGTACCTTTGTACACTATTGTAAGGGTAAACCGTATATATGTGTAAATACTGTCATACATATTGTTAGTGTATTCCGTATCTCTGTATTCACTATTTCGAGGTTAGTTTGTTCTTCTGTTTAGGCTACTATGAATGTAGTCCATACTTTTGTACAGATTATTGTGAGGATAGTCTACAAGCTTATATATGGTGTTCTGAAAGTGGTCTGTTTCTCTATATAGACTATTATGAGTGTATGTTCTATAGACTGTTATGAAGACAGTATATAAACTTATATATTCTGTACTGAGAGGAGTCTGTTCCTCTGTACAGACTGTTGTGAGTATATTCTGTATCTTTGTACACACTACTGAGACAGTGGTCTGTCCCTTTGTATACAATATTCAGACAGTAGTCGTAACCTTTTCATACACTAATGAGATGGTAGTCTGTCCTGTTGTATACACTATTGAGATGGTAGTCTGTACAATGGAGTACACAATACGACAGTACTGCTCCTTCAGTGGAACCTGCTCTGTGGCGTATGCTGAGTATACGGTATGGGTATTGATTTCAAAAGGAGCTGCTGAGAAGCTGAGAGGTTATTATGGGATGGCGCTCGTGGAGGATGTGGGTTTTGATATGAGGGTATCTAGGCTTGAAATCCTGAGAGGGACACTGCTGTCTTCCTCTTCAATTTTAACCAAAATTGCTGAAGCTAATATTGACTGGTACATAGTTTAAAATCGCGCACTGTGTAAGTTTCTCTGGAGATAGGTGTCTGCTAAGCAAACAGATGATAATAGTAGCCAGGCAGTGTGCAGAGACCTTCTAGATCACCGCCTATTGTTCTGAGGATTGTGTTAGCTTGTGGATTACGCCGCCAGGGGAAGGACATGGCGAGCATTATGATGCTTGGCCTTGGTACACCTTATGCTGCGGCATGGCCACTGTGCGTTAGTGTGCTCTCATGTTCTGGCTGAATGCTGTGACCCTCTAGGTCATGCACCTAGCAGAGCGATGCGATGTGAGTCCCGCCAGGCTGTGTCAATAGTGGCTGAGCACCCATGTAAGCGAGAGTGTCCAGTAACAGTCTCCCTGGGAGGGCACGCTTGAGTGCCACTCGGTGCTTCAGAATCTCTGTGTTTTCTGTAGAGAAAAAGAAAAACAGCAACTGAATGGGAATGTTATGAAGGAGCCTTAAAATTTCCTAAGGTTGCTGGCTTGAGCGTCCACTTGGGAGATGGTGGACGTTTGCACTCCAAACGATACCACACCAGGATTGGTCCTAAGTTCCTTTAGTTTGACTCAGTTCAGCTGATGAACCCTCGTTCCATGTTCGTTTCAGGAAGGCTCCAACGAGAGGTGCAGAATTTGATAGGGTAGGGACTTGTTCATTTGGGGCTGAAGTCTGGTTCCAAACATTACAGATCAACATTACATTGTGTTCCACTGACTGTAACTGGGTGGGCTGGAGAAAAGGGGCTTGCTGAGATGGATAGTTGGGTGGAGGAAGAAAAGACGGGTAATAGCCAGATGTGACATTTGTTACTTGCCTGGGTCTTGAGTGGATTTCTCACCTTCCAGCAGCAAAACAATCTCCAGTGATCCTCCTGTATCCTCTGGGTTGAATCCAGATGTAGGAACTGGCTGTGGTGTCTCTATACTGGCCTTCTCAAGGCCGTGGGGGAGGGGGCTGGACAAATCCCGCCCGTAGGGGCCATAGCCGGTTCCCATGGGAACATGGCATCTTCTTCACTGGGGGAAGAGGGCGGGGTTGTCGATCTGCTGTCTCCAAGCAAAAGGGATGCGGCTGGGGTATTGTGCCCACTCAGATGAAAGCACACCTGGTGGAGATGCTGGGTGGAGGAGGTGGCGGGGGCCCAGCTGCAGCTGGAGGGGCACCTTAGGAAGGCTCCGGCCACACTGCACTTTGAAGCGGCACTGATTGGTACAGCATCAATAAACATGAGGGATGCTTGCTCCGGAGCAAATTAGGCGAATCATAACACACGGCACTCAGCCCTGAGCCGCATTCGGAGCGGCCCAGACGGCCAGCGATATGGTGGAGAGCACGGGCTTGAAAAGGACCCTTTAAAGGGCTGTACTCAGCAAGACACTGAATCTACGCTAGTCGAGGAGTGACGCTGCATGTACGCACCGTTTTAAGTCCTCGGTGACTCAGTTTGCCCATTTATTTAATGGTGTTCAGAAGCAGCCGCTAAGACCCAAACATCTGCCAACAAACATACGTTAGATCTAAAGAAGAAAGCAAATGCTGTTGAGGGTGTTTACCTCAAATGTAAAATTGAATGTAAAACTATTCATTCAATTATTATTAATCCAGCTATTAATCTGAATTCAATCTGCTGTAATAGGTCTTGCAAAATGGCGTTAGCTGATACCTGTAAACCTGTAATTCTTCTTTTCTTGAGCTTCAGATCTAGAAGCATCTGAAATACACATCGTGCTTGTTATTTTAATTAGTTTTGAATTAATAATAAAATGACTTTTCTTAATGACAGTAATCTAAGAGACCTTATTTAATGAGTTATTAAACATCAGTAGTTATAATTTCTCCATGCCTGTTTATCTCCATCAAATCTAACACTATATGAATCATTTAATTCCCCCAGTACACCCTGCCTGGTGTTTTTCACTCTACTGTACTTTGACACCAGTTATGCTTTTTGGTTCCACCTGCTATGCGTGGATTTTGTTTTATATAACCGTGTATAACCGTACTGCTGAAAATGAGGAGTCTGGCTTCCTGTGAGACTGTCTTACTCTCTGTTTTCTTCTCTCTCTCGCTCGTTTGATCACTCCTGTATCCAAATCTTTCCCATATCTAATCTCACCCCTCCTTCCATATCAGGGTGTCGGAATCTCTTCTCCATCTCTCTGCTCTCTCCTAGTTACTCCAATGTCGAAAAATGTTCTCCGTTCGAGGTTTCTCTTCAGGTTTTTTCCCCATCCTCTGTTTTTCTGTCCTCTCTGCCACATTCGTGTTGTCGCTATCTCTTTCCCCCATCGCTTCCCCTCTTCACCTGCCTCCCTTTTCCTTCCTCTGTCCTGACAGCTTCCGAAACTCCATTTCCCTTCCTCTTGTGAGGAGTTATGGAAGTGGAAACCGGTAAATTGCAACGCTGTAGTGTAGCAACATGAATGCATGAGTAATTCAGGAGTTTATGGAAAACTTCCCTTGTGTCATTAACCCTGTTTTGGAGTATAAGCCTATTTGGACTGTCACCTACCATTTTCTCCCTTCTCCTTTAATCCCCCTTTACATTTCATTAAATATATTTATGTCTCACTGCACGTGAGAAAACGGATTAGTGCCTATGCACATTTCTCTTCTCCCTGTGGTTGGTTTACAGATTTTATCCACTTTTCAACCAGTCTCAGAGTGACAGAAAACATAATTTTGCATCGTCGCTAATTACAGCAGACTACAAAGAAAGGATACCCATATACAAGTACATAAGTGATCCTAGGCGCTGGATCCTGGGAGTGACCTCAGGAAGCTCAGAGCACATCCCTGAACACACTTTTGGCTGAACTACTACCTTGGAACCACCTTTATCCCGAAGGCGATCCTTCTAAAACAGCCATTATGATGCTATATGAGCCAGTTTGCTATAATGAGTCCAGAGTATCTGGTTCCTGCTGATTTTCCTAGTTTATGTAAAATCCCTGGGTCATTACTGCTGTTTCACCACTGGGCCCTTGAGCAAGACCCTTAACCCCAGTTGTTCCAGAGAATGGCTGAGCCTGCTGTACGTCACTTTGGATGAAAGCGACTGCTAAATACATAGATGAAAATTATATATAAATGATCCCTTGGTTTATGTTCAAATGTAGAAACATATAGACACTTTGATCAGCTCCGTCTCTACTCCTCTTTGCTGGGTCCATCAGCCTGATCACCTTAGCAGCGCATGTACCAGCTAATGGGCCAATATAAATGTCCTTTAGGAAGGGGATGCAAAAGGGGGATTAAGCCCACTGGCGTGTAGCAGAATGTGGGCTTGGCTGCCAGAGAATGCTGGGAGCACATCAGCAGTAGCGTCGTACACACGGCTCTGAAAGGACTCTGAGCCCATGCAGCTCTGGACCAAGATCTCAGCTGGATTTGTGTTTAGGATGAGGGCAAAATGTTGGTCTGTTCTTCACGAGCCCGTGGGCATCGGTGGTACCTGAAACGGGTGACGCCATTTCTGCATGGCGACAGACACGTGATCAGACTTCAGCTCACGCCACAGTGAAAACATCATTGTTGTACTGGGCTGAACAAATAATTACTGAGAATGAAAACGGTTTGACATTAAATATTTACAGTTAATATAATTAGTGGTAATGAAAATGACTTTTAGTAGCATGGAAGGAGTCTCTGGATTATCTGAGCTGTGTGTTAGCACAAAGCTACCTGCTTTGGAGGAATGATGGTGTTGTTTTTTTCAGCATGGCTTTGGTTCGTTTCGCTTTGTGTATCTCGATCTTGTGGATCAGTTAGCCTTGTAGCGTCATGCACGCAGGGCTGTTGGTTTGTATCCCAGACTTGGGCTCAGTACATGAGGTGTTCCTCTGGGTCCTGTGTGTTCCTCCATGGCACAGGCCAAGGTTCTCTGAATTTACCCTTTCCATTTCTGTGCCCCGGGCTTTCTGAGATGTACTCCAGGCACATTTCAGGCTTATTCTATATGAAATGCAAGGATCTGTTTTTGTGCGTGTGTGTGTGTGTTTCAGATTTACTTAAATGTTTTTCACTGCTTTCATCTCCTATAATTGCAAAGTGTGATAGTCATTCTTGAAGCTACCTGCCCATCACTGCTATCTGCTAACACCCCAGGGCTACCAAAGCCTCCACGCCACCCCCACTCCCAGTATTTCTAACCAACAGTCTGGTCTCAAGTTTGGTGACTTAACTGCTGCTTTAAGTGCTAAAACTGGGGCGTATCGAAAGGCAGAGACCGTGCAATCAAAGCCAGCCCTTTTTCTTTTGTTCACCTGCTGGAACTTTAATAATGCAGTTTCATAATATCAAAGGGAAAATAATTCCACGAATGGCTACAGAGGTAAAGGACAATAGGTCTCAGCAGTGCAGGACCGCTGCCCCGGGGGGCATAAGGAACTAACGAACTCCATGCCATCGATGAGGGACGTGGACCACATTGCGGATGGGATATCAAATCCTCAGAGGCAGCAATTGGCAGTGAAGGAGTACCTTGCGTTTTCGATGGCCCATTTTATCAAAAAGCGATTTAGCATTCGCAGCAGCGTCGGCTACAGGTCACATGGGCTTCACGGCCCAATTACAAGCCCTCAGGTATGAGAAGCTAAGCTGGGTGGTGATAAAGCACATTGCTACTGGATTGTTTTATTTTTTCTTTCTTGGTTGTGGTAGTGGCATGTTTGTGTTGGTTATAAATCCGTTTCGTGCCATTTATACTTGGAGTTTAATCTCCACTGTCGATTCTTCCTAGCATCCATTATGGCGTTGAGACGTTAATGTTAAAAAATCGTAAGAGTCTGATGTCCGGATTAATGAAGAGATAGACAAATAAATCGCATCTTTATCTGAGCAAAGGATCTTGGAAGCATTGGTGCTGTTCCAGCGTTCCTTAGAATGCTCCTCAGCTACAATGGAGCTGTTAGTCCTAATTCAGACCTAGGGAGACTTACGAGAATGAGGTCTGAATTGAAACAAACCCCTAAGGAAGTTATGTACACTGAGGCTTGTCAACAGTCCCTGCACAGGAAGATGGTCCAGTGATCATGTGTTTTGTTCCAGCTGGTGGCGGGCAGCAGTGGTAGAGCTAGAGGCGAGGGCAGGAAGCGACTGACGGGGCGAGGGGCAGATTTGGTGAGAGGTCGATTCCAGGTGCCATAAGGCAGGGTCCGAACCCTGAAGGGTGGCTTGGCGATCCAGCGACGTTCGCTGTTTAAAATGCAGTCGACAGCTGAGCTCTGAGGAAATGGAGAAGCTGTCGGGAGTGCGGCCCTATCAGCAGGGCCTTCAATTAACCCTTGTATGCTTTGATTACCGCAATTAGCTTTCCTGTTTTCCTGTCACTTGTTGCCATCCCCATCAATACCGTGCGTGCTGACAGGAGAGGAGCCGCTCTCGCCCAGTGCAGACGATTTTATTGTCCGCCAGTCTTCCCCTGGCGTCTTTCCAGGGGTCGTCATGCCAGAATCGGCCTTGCGATTGAGCTGAATCGAACTCAGGATGTTTCCTCTGACAGGAATTGTGATCCTGCCTGCTGCAGGAGCTCAAACATTGGCTTTTGACATGAAAGCACTCCACACTAATTCCCCCCTCCCTCCTTCTTTTATTTTGTGTGTGGGGGGGGACCTTTTGACTATTTCCTGTGAACAGGTACGGTCATAGCCAGCCTTATGTAGGACCCTCGGGCAACGTGAAAGTCGACAGGCCAGGGGGCGGAGCTACATGTGTGCTGCTGCCACGACGGCATGTAAGGAGTGTTGGTGGTGTCTTACGCTGACCTTAATTAGATACTGGCATTTCGCCTAAGCCTCAGCCGCAGCATCACAAGGAAAAAGACAAAAATGCAACGCTGCCCCCATGTGTCACGCATCCCGTCACATTCGCCCCAACACTTCATTAAAACATAATTTGGATGTTAAACCTCCTGAAAGGAGAAATCAGCTCGGAACAGGATTTTACAACAAAAGGGCTCTTTATGATATTAACCCTTGTGTCAGTAGGTAGTTTATCCTGACGCACTTGCATATTCATGACGCGGCTTTGTAATTGCAGTAATTGTTAAGTTACCTTTCAGAGAGCCGATTAAGCTGCTGGGGCAACCTTGAGTAATTAAAATCGGGGTGGTGGGACACGGCCTGTGCCTGCAGATAAAGCGACTCGCAGCCATTGTCTCTCCGCATTAAGCAGGAGAGACCAGCACACACGCAGGAGTTCTTTCCATCTCAATCTCGAACGAATGTGTCAAGTACAGGAGCTTCTCCTGCCATGTGGCTCCTTTTGCTGCCCCCCTCCCCCCATCACCACCCCAGCACACCTCAAGGCAGTTTTATTTATGGTTGTGGGAGTCTTACAGTGCTGACCTTTCCGTTAGTCTCTCCCTAAACTTCTATCTCCGTTCTCCTCTTCTTTTGATAACAGCAGTGTAATCCCTCATTTTTTATTATCCGTTTTTCTGCCAATCGTCCCTTACATGTTTTTCTGTTCTCTAGGAGGATTCTACACCCACAGCGGCCACACCGAGTACAGACATTTTGCTTTTTGGAGGAAAATGTGGCAGCTTTGGAGTGTAATGGGTGTTTGAAAAGTTCGGACATTTTCAAATGGATGTAGTAAGGTCCATTGAAGTCGACAGTGATGTTGAACTCGCATCTTTGCTTTTATTTTAATCCCACTATTTCGCCTTTAATGGTGAGTGGCCGCGAATTGTCGAGTCGCCTTAATTGCGGCCAAATCGCCGGCTTTCACAGATGTGCTGAAGCGGACAGGCGGCCAATCGACGAGGAGATCATAATCACGGTCATTAGGGGGCCCCACATCACGGATCCCACTTAAAATAGACATCTGTTGGCATGGCCCAGGAGGGGGGGGGGGGTCAGAGATGAAAAAGCACAAGTGTGTGAAATTTACCGCTCTGGTCCTGCATTTGGCTCCCTTTTCGTTTACACGATTAAATCTCACGTTGTAAACGCAGCAAATATACGGGGCAGGGTGACCACTTTTAAGATGCTCTGCTCCTATCCCTCTGCCGCCGCCGCCGTGGAATTCGTCAACCAGTCTCAGCTTTTCCGAAAGGCGAAAGCAGTAAATCTGCCTCCTTTTTTTTTTGCCGCCGTAAAGTCCAATGCGGCCACTTCGTGCAACTCTATTAAAGCGTATTTAGAAGGGAGCGGATACAGGCCTGTCTCAGCCCCGAGAGGCTGATCCAAAAACAGCAGAAGCTCATTTCTGATGTGTTAACCAACTCCCGGCCATTTTGGTCTATTATGCAATGCTTTTATGAGCTGCTACCTGTATACAGTACATGCATTGGTGTGTATGTGCACCCTGCTAATGTCGCAGCGGCGTCACGCAACGCCTTGCAGCGAACCCATTTTTCACGGTCGATTACTACTGAAATAGCCCGGGTGACGCTTCAACAGGTCCTTTGTTAGTCTTTTCATCTAATCGCTGCAGAGTGCACTTATGAGCCGAAAAATCCGGGGTCCATTTTTGCCTCCATTCTCGCTTTTGCTTTGCAGGGATTTTGATGGCTAAAGTGCCGTTTCACATGCTTGGCCTGCTTACTGCCCCTGAGAGCTTCCTGGGCCCGAGCCTGGAAATTACCACAGACCTCCATCTCCAACCTGGATGCGGTCAGGAAGGATATTAAGGTGTGAATTGGAAAGGGCACGGCGGCACTCTCCGAGCCGTAAGGAACATGCGGGTTCGACGTCCCTTGGGCGTTTCTGCTGCTAACACCACAGTGCGAGGGCAGGCCAGGTGCCGTCTAAGCTAATGGCCGTCTGTAGGGTGTTTTCGGCTAGGCCGTGGTTCTCCTCTCTCTGCTGTTACGTGCCCACGCTCGGCATGGCTGCCCTGTGTGACCCACGATCCCAGTCCTCCGGATCGAGCACTGTGCTTGGCCTGCCGGTGGACAGTTAAAGCTCCTGTGTTTTTGCAGGTGTCTCTGCACCTCACCGCTCCGTTAGAGTGAGACCTGCCTCTTCTTCCGGTGCGACTCGCTCTGGCAGTGTCTGCGAGCCCGTGGTGTCTGCTACATAAACGATGGCCTTGCACTCTCACCATATCAAGCATGTTGTTTAGTCACTTAATAATATGGAAATAATTAGGGCATAACAGGGGAAGTAGGCCACTGGTACCCTTTATTGCCAAATATGGATGAATATATCATGTCCTGCAGCACTCTACAGATAAAATATGGAACATGTTGTCAATGTCTTTGTGCTGGCTATGGTGCAATTATATCAGAAGATTATAGCTCGACTCCATCTTTGATGTGAGGTCAAATTGAGCGTCTTATCTTTTGTGGTCATTAATGATTCCACTCCTGGCTAAACTCCTCCACTATCTGTCTTGGTCTGAACGTGTAACTGTCCCCCCCCCTCCCCCAAGAAGAAATGACCAGAAATTAAATCCAGGCTCTCAAAATGGCCGCCATAGGTGCTAAGTAGGGTGAAAGGTGCCTTTGTGGTCATTTTATGGCAAGAGTGAGGAGCCAGTGGTGCTGCAGAGGTACTCTATCTTCTGTGAAGCACAGGAGAATGAGAACCTTCCTGGTTCTACATCAAGCCCATGGTGTGAGCAGGATCAAGCCTCCAGATATGAGAGTGGTCCAGAACTCCCAATAAGTCATAACAGACCTCATAATAAAATGAAATTTAATACCATGCTCAACATTTTTAGGGGACCCCCAAGAGTCACTGGTGAGATGGAACACTGTTGCCGGTGGTCGACAGAGACAAAGATTTAATGGGGGACCCAACAAAGGCATTCAGCTCAATGGTGGGTGTAGGTCAGTCTATGTCAGAGATTTAACAGAAATTAAATTACGGGAAGAAATCTCTTGTGTCACATCCGTTGAGTCAGGTGGCCTACGGGAGTCCCCAGAGTACCATGATGGGACATGATGGACACAATTTTGCATGTGTCTTGAGCTTAAGGTCATGTGTCAGTTGTGTCTTTTATTTGGCCTGTGGCATCAGTTGTGTCCATTGGCCTGGCATCCGAGACACTATACCAGTGTTTAGACGTACGGCTCTCCATTTTCTGTCCATATGTCCATATCTTGTGCTGCACAGATATGATGGTCATACGTACATTTAACACATGGGCTGTGCATCCGCGTTGCTGATATGTTTATTTAATGTTGGCATGTTTAGCTATTATCGTGGACAGTCACTCTATTCCTGAAGCGGCAATTAAATATAGAACTCTTCACTTCCCACTCCCTCGCTCCATCTCTCTCCCACACTCCACATCTCCAAGCCTCATCTCACTCCTACTCCCACTCTTTCTGTGTGTTTATATCTCCGCTTTCAACTTCATTCTGCACTTTTGCTCCGTTTCTCTTTATAGTTTTGCTGTAGTCTAATTGTTCTGCAGTCTGTCCTGTTTGTGTTATGCTGTCCTTGCACGGTGTCTCAGTGGCCAGGTTTGTGGCCTCATGCTTCCACAGTTGCTTGATCCTTTGCCCCGTTTGTGTGTAACCGTGTGAAAGTGCGCTTGCCCTGCCGTACTCTGACCCCCCCCCATCTTGGGTATTGCCCACCCTATGCCCTGTCCTACCTGGCACAGGATCCTGCCTCACTGAGATCTTGTATTGGATACATGCCTATGCAAGATGGACGGATGTGTTGTCCTTGTTTTAGCCTCGACCTTCCCGTCTTCGTTTTTTTTGTCTTTACTCTGCCCTTCTATCTCCCCCACAAATGCTATATGGCCAGTTTCCCACCTGTTACCTCTTTTAGTACTTTTAGTATTGATTTGCGTACTTGGTTGACAGCTGGAGTAAACTGATGATTTTATCCTGAGGGTGGTGGATTTGACAATATGTCACCTGGGAAATCTGTGGCTGGTGTGAAATGCGTGTAGATTCATACCCAGTAGACATAGACACACACGCACACACGCACACACACACACACACACATACAGATGTTATAATTACACAGACGCGCTCGCACACAGATGTAATATGAATATATTGCACTCCCTGATATGACTCATTGAGCTACGAAACAAGGCTTTGCAAATCCCCCTCTGAATTTGTGCAAATTAGTAAATATGCAGTCACTCTGCTGTTTGGAGATTCTCGCTGTCATATGGTTTTCTCTGTAATGATAAACCATGGGGGGGGGGGCGGCATGGTGGTGCAGTGGTTATCACTGTTACCTCACACCTCTGGGAGCCGGGATCGAGTCCCCGCCTGGGTCACATGTGTGCGGAGTTTGCATGTTCTCCCCATGTCGTCGTGGGGTTTCCTCC
>JAODJX010000136.1:24810270-24821061 GCA_026776945.1 Isichthys henryi
GAGGAAACCCCACGACGACATGGGGAGAACATGCAAACTCCACACACATGTGACCCAGGCAGAGACTCGAACCCGGGACCCAGGTGTAAGGCAACAGTGCTGACCACTGCGGCACCATGTCGCCCCCAACTGGTTTACCAATTAAAGTTAATATAAGGTAATACAAAAATGACAGTTGAAAAGGTCAGAAACATTCTTCTAGGCAAATATTCACTCTTCTCTTGATTTATTAGACCTGCTGTGAATTGGGTCGCAATGGTTTGTTATTTGTAAAAAGTTGATTCCCAGAAAAAAAGATTGGGAAACACTACTGTATCGCATTCCAATGACTATTGGCCATTTATATATGTAGATGTATGCATGCAAATGGGTATTATTCATTTTATTATTATTAGAATATGAATATTATCAAATTCAAAAGATATCAATTCATGAAAAGACTATAGAAAAGACTATATAGTATTATCTCAAAAGTTTCTGAAATAGCTAATTAAATTCTCCTAAGCAAATAAAGTCTTTGGCTCATGCAAATACATGAAAAAATCTATAAATCCCACTCAAATTTTTTTAATTGACTGTTGGTTAAGCAGAAGCCCCTGATCCATCTACAAAAGGTTCTGGAATATTAGGTGCACCATCCCCCAGGCTCTGCAACAGTTTTTCCCCCAGTCTGTCAATGTAAGAACATAAGAAGACAAGAAATTTACGAATGAGATGAGGCCATTCAGCCCATCAAGCTCGTTTGGGGAGAACTTACAGTAACTAATAGCTCAGAGTTTCAAATCTTATCTAGCTCTGGTTTAAAGGAACCCAGGGTTTTAGCTTGCGCTACACTAGCAGGAAGATTATCCCATACTCTAACTACACACTGTGTAAAGAAGTGCTTCCTCAAATTCATTTAAAAAATGTTCTCCCGCTAATTTCCACTTATGGCCACAAGCTCTAGTATTTAAACTAATATTGAAATAGCCATTTAGCTGAACTGTATCCAGACCTGATAGAATCTTATTTACCTGGATCATGTCCCCCCTTTGTCTCCTTTGCACGAGACTGAACTGATTCAGCTCAGTCAATCTCTCCTCATAAGACATTCCTCTAAGATCAGGAATCATTCTCGTAGCCCTATGTTGCACCTTTTCCAAGGCAGCAATGTCCTTCTTAAGATATGGTGACCAAACCTGCACACAATATTCTAGGTGGGGTACCCGAAATATATATATATATAATATATATCTGTACTTTATATTTCTGCTCCTTGCATGGATTTTCTTACATTTATCTATGTTAAATTTCATCTGACAGGTATTAGCCCAGTTGCTAAATCAAGATCCCATTGTAGCCTCTCCGCTGCTAGTTTAGTATCTGCTACACCACCCACCTTGGTGTCGTCTGCAAATTTAACCAGTTTATTGTATCTATTGGTGTCAATATCATTAATGTAAATTAGAAACAATAGAGGTCCTAAAATTGAACCCTGCGGTACCCCACTATGAACACAGGCCCACTGTGACATTGTGCCTCTAATAACTACTCGCTGCTTCCTGTCTGTTAACCAGTTTTTGATCCATGCTGCTGCAGTTCCTAAAATCCCTGCAGCTTTGAGCTTAAGCAAGAGCCGTTTGTGGGGGACAACATCAAAGGCCTACTGGAAATCTAAGTAGATCACATCGTAGGCCTTTTTGTGATCAATTTCTCTAGTGTCTGCTGTCCATATGCACTGTCTTGCACAAAGTCATTGTTTTGTACTGTTGTGTAGTGTTTTATTGCTCATTATTTATTGTTCTTGGTTCTAGTTTTCTGATGGTCTGCAGAAATGCAATGTAATTTCATGTGTGTGCAATAACATTAAAGTGACTTGACCTGATCATACTACTGGATGCTATTGGAGGTTGTTATGTAATAGCTTGGATGTAACCAGTGTGATTTAGTTTCTCTGTATTTGAAAAGATATATAAACTATGTACTCTTTAAAAGAGCTGTGCTGTTGTACATTGAGAGGCCCCGATGCTCCTAGTTTGCCTTAGTTTTCCAAGCTTTGCATTTGAAAAAGGACCAGACCCCAAAAATTTGACAGCACACACATAGATGCAGCGAGCAGTAACGTGGCAGTTGTGCTGGAGGAAGAGTCAACAAGAGATTCTGATTATGGGGAAGAGATGGCCTGACGGTGAACAGTGAACAGGGCCGAGTGAGTGACAGTACAGGCACTGCTCCACCCACTGTGGCTGCCCCCTGTATGTTATATTTTATATATATTTTTATATGTGCTGTTTTAGCCACAGGAAAATCTGATGATGCTGATAATGCCGTTTATCACACTGCTTATAAACCACAAAGTAAAAAAACATAAATATATGAGGAACCAAGAAGCAGACCAAGAGTGTGTCTGGATCAGAGCGTGTGAGCAGAGTGGAGCTGTGACAATTTCCGCTCCTCGCTCATGAGGCTGTTGGCTCCTCCCACTCCTCCGCTTCTAATTCGCACTCCCCCCACTCCTCCCTCCACTAAAATTTCCTTCCGCTCCAGTGAATATGATTATAACACATTGCAATAACTGATTCAGTTAAGAAACAGTGTAAGCAGTCTTACTGTGAGGCTACAGTGCCATCCAGAGAGCCAAAGGTTTTAGGAGTCAGCACTGAAAGGCGAACAATTAAAAATAAAACAAGCAAATATTTACGGGATTCTGGTACTAATAGCTGACCACTGTACACAAGAGAAATGTGACAATGTACAATACCTATATTTAATGTTCAGTTATAAATATGTATAAACACCATTCAGTCACTTTTAAGTCACTTTTAAGTATTTTCTGAGTATACACATTTTAAATTGTAAGAACATTGTAACAAACTCCTGGGATGCCAGTTATTATGATATATAATGTCAATGTTTAGATTTGGTGGGAGTTTCAGACAATTTGAGATGTCTCCAGTTTTCAAATGGTTCAAAGAAATGAGAAACAATACCAGCTATTCCTAAAACTGTGGCCTCATCAGACAGATGCGGATGAGTTATAATGTACAGCTACTCTGTTAGTTAAAATCATTAGTTTAGAAAGAAAAAAGATTTATGAAGTTTAGACAGAATGGCTCCAAAGTAAGGATAAAGTCATACGGACAAGAGTCTCAAATATTCTTTGATTTGGTTTGGATATTCGTAGAAATTATTTTCCAGTGGATTTACTCTCAATTCCTTGCTAATAAGTTATGCAAAAGCCTTTGCAAAACACCCTGATTGTGAAATTGAACACTTACAGTAAATTCAGCAACACAGGACCCTGCACTGGATAAGCAGTTACAAGAATTTGCTTTGATCCTTCAACTGAGCAAAACTTAGATCAATTAAGAATCACTGACCTTGTTCAAACACATACGGCAGACGTCTTTCCAGGTAAAAATCTAATTCTCGGACGCCTAAGTAATACAAACTAATGGAGTGAAAAAAATAAGAGGAAGAAGGTTTCAACATTGTGTGGTGAAGTGACTTTTTTTTTGCCTCACAGCTTAACATCCACAGTACTGCCATCTGTCACCACGGCCCTTCTTCCTCAGGCAGCAGAGGGTAAGCTAACATCAGCATTGACCGTGAGCCAATAGTACCACGCAGGGAGCGAATGGTGACCCCTCCTTTACACGTCACTTAAGCAGTAGAACATTAAATAGAAATAAGCAAGACTACAGTGTGAATATATCACACTAGCTATTGTCCCCAATGAACATAAACCATTATATCTCAAGTTGGTTAAGAGTAAAGATGCGTCATTGCAATTATTATGTGCTATTTAATGTACTTTAAAATGATTAGATGTGGGATATGTGTTATCCTGCAAAGTAGATCATTGATTAGTGTTTGCTGTATGTTTGATTTTTCTTCAGCTGTAACCTAGAATGACGTGTGTATAAATAGGGGCCAAAGAAAACAAGTGTCATGCCCCGCTCGTCCGCTCCTCGTGTTCCACGCCCCCTGATTACCCACGTGTGATTCCCTGATTGTCTCCAGCTTTGTCTAGTTAGTTTGCTCAGTCTTGTCTATTTAAGTCCTGGTCTTGCCTGTTTCTCTTGTCTGTCATTGTGGTCTTTGTGGCATGTTTGCTCGTTTCCTGATCCCCGTTTACATTAAACCCGTGATTTTCCCCGTATCCTGCCTGTTTGCCTGGTTCTTGCCCGCTGACCCGCACGATCACCGCTCCGTTTCCCCGAGATCGTGACGACAAGCAAAGAGTGTCAGAGATTTGCATTCATGAGTTTCGCCTTTGATTAATGTAACTCAAGGGGACACCTTAGATGGGAGAAGCAGAGACAGTGCAGATCAGTTTAGATGTCGCATGAGATCAAATGAGAAAATCCCCTGTGCTGCTCCTGTGTAGAATCTTGTATTTTGTATTGAAAAATCAGTCGTGATTTGGGGATTTATGAATGATCGGGTTAATCGTTGTTTATTATAATTAGGGGGTAGGCTAGGGCCCAAATCGCAGGTCTGAATAAAGGATCATTGAAGCCTTTACTGCAGTTATAAATTCATCATCCTAATTTATAGTTCTGCAGTCTTAACTCAGTCAAGTCAGAGGAAAAAGGTCTGAGAGAACCTCTTATTACCACTCATCAATATTTACATCTGGAAATATGTCGAATATGTACAGTGGAATTAAGCAATATCCTGAGGGAAACTTTGTTATTTGAGTGTTTAAAGACATATATGTTAATGTGATTGGTTGAGAGTTTTGCATTGTCCTCAGCATGATGTATGAAGAAAGCATTAAGTAAGGAGAATCTTATGGCTTAAGGGGAGACAGTCCTGGTGTGAGTTCTTGACTGCCGGCTAATTCTTCCACACAAGTCTGTCCCCTCTCATAATTTCATATTTGTTGACAGGCCTAGGCAACCTACTCTGGAAATGGCCAAACTCATTATTCATTTAGGAGGTTCCATCAGCCATCAATTACCATCCTCCTTTATAAAGGTTACTGGAAGAATTCCACAAATTTAGTTTAAGTCACTAGGACAAACTAGCATAGACCTCATGGACTCCACATCATAAGGCTAACTCAAGGCTCAGAGTCCACAACTGGCCTGCAGACATGATGTCACTGCATGACATGATCTTGAAATTATGGTAGAAATGGCTCAAGGATAGGAGTGTAACGGTGCACAAAATTCACAGTTTGGTACAAACCTTGGTGTTGGGTTCATGAGTCGGAGCAGTTTCAGTACAGCAGTGAAAATTGCATTTTTAAAAAATTAATAAATAAATATAAATATAGATTTAAAAATGAAGGTTACATGATAATCATAATGAACTAAATCCCATGTTCTCTACTACTGAGTATATTCGCATATCTGTAGTGATATTCATCTCTATACCTGTAATTATTTTTTCAGCTTGGCCTGAATTTCCTGCCAAAAGTCCCTTAAATGCTCTGGGGAGACTAACTTGCAGAGACTGTTTTTGTTTTGCTCCCATCATACACACATTTCCCAAAACAAATCCAAGTTCAGCATGACGAAACCACCAGACAATCAGTCATATTATCTATTCTGTTTCCAATGTTTATGTGATTTATTGGGAAAACATACGTTGCCAAAACCACTGGTTATGATTTTTTGATCTCCCTGGATCACTCTCTGATTACCTCGAGGTAACTATGGACAATCACCTGCCCTTTATCTCTAACATTGCAAATTTTTCCTGCTCATGTCAATTTTTCCACTTCAACTTCATAACGGTTCATCCATTTCTTTCCACACAGGCCACTCAGGTACTTGTTCAATCCCTTGTCATCCCGACCCTAGACTACTTCAACTCACTCCTAGCAGGTCTGCCTCTGAGTGCCATTCATCCTCTGCAACTGATCCAGAATGCAACTGCCCAACTAATTTTCCCAATTTCTCCCACACCACACCATTGTTATGCTTCCCCCACTGGCTTCCTGTGGCTACCCACATCAAATTCAAAACACCGATGCTCGCCTGCAAAGGCAAAAATGCACCAGGACACTCCTAAGAAAAAAAAACTTCTCTCACCCCACACTGCACCACGTTCTCTCTGATCCTCCAGCACCACTTGACTGGTCCCACTATCTCTCAAGGCACAAGAAAGACATGCATCTAGACTCTTCTCTGTTTTGTCGCCTGTGCGGTGTAACTTGCTCTAGATGTCCGAACTGCTGAGTCATTAGGTGGCTTCAACCAATGACTAAAAACCTATTGCGAATTGCATTACTTGTCAACAGTTTTTAGTAGGGATGTAACGATACACTCAACTCACGATTCGATGCGATTAACGATTCTGAGTCCACGATACGATTTTCTCACGATTTTTTAACAGAATGAGCTGCAGACAAAAATATTCCTTTATTTATCTTTCTAAACTGTGCAAAATGTGTGTTATTCTTAACAGTGCATCTGAAATTGAATAAACTACAGTACTGTTTTAAAAAAGAATCCCAAAGCAAAATAAGTAAATAGAAAAAAACCTTCAAATAAACAATAATGCTTTACAGTAACTTCATAATGCTTTTATATTACATTCATAAAACATTCAGTACACCTTCATAATGTACTCATTAAGTATTCAGAAATCATTCATAAACAGCTTGATTTCTTAACAGCTGTAATATACATTAATAACAAACATTATATAATAATAACAAACATAATTGTATAACCATGTGATGTTTACTATTAATGTATATTAAAGCTGTTAAGGGATGTTAGGATGTTAAATTGTACTTGCATGCTGCTTATGAATGTTCTATGAATGCATTATGAGGGTGCACTGAATGTTCTATAAATGCATAATGAATGCATTATGAAGGTGCCTTTAATATAAAGCTTTACCAAATAAACTAAGGCTTGCAAGTGCAGCTTTTTAGTCTGGTTTGCCCTTTTAATAATCTTCGCTCTGAAGGTGGTGAATTGAGCTCACTGTAGTGCCAGTGGACATGCAGAAGTATGTTCTTTGTGCTACTTGTGTATATTATCAGTCTTTTACAATGTTTGCATGCAGTTTTTGTCTTGTCTGCTTTTCCCGCCATTTTCGTTTGTGTTTACCGGAAAGCTAAAATGCTGTGAATAAATGTGTCCTCCAATTTCAAACTTGTTCGCCATCTCGTGTTCGGTCAAAACCAAAAACTAAAACGCAGTGACATCTGGCCTGGTATGCATAAAACTTCCTAAGAATGATCTTAAGAATGGTCGTACACATTGACGTAAGAGTTAAAAAAATCGTAGCAAAAAGTAGGAGCTAAGAGCATTGTATAAAGATGCTAAAAGTAACTTTCAGCAAAGTCTAAGCCCAATTCCTACTGTAAGTGCTGACGGAGCCAGCATTTAAGTGTCGTAAAATGAAGACAACAAATAAAATCCCGCCCCAAATACTGCGTTCAACCAATAGAGGAGCTGCATAGTGAATATATTAGTGACATTAAACCCTTCATTTAGGGCTTCATTCAGAACATCTTTTTGCGATTATACCATTAATTGTTTGTGCTAAAATCTACCAAACACGTCACCAATCAATTTCCACAAATAGATACAAATGTTTTGTATATATTACGAGTCAAAGACAGAAGTCATAACAAATAATGGAGTCTAAAAGGAAACCCAACTGGACAGCAGACAAACGGTGCTCTTGGCGCAGTTGCTGCTCAAATGGAAGGAGGTAATGCGAGGCAAGTTTGACCCAACTGTAACCAGCAAGGAGAGAACAAAAGCTTGGGAGGCTATTGCAAGCTCCATACATGCTGCATCACCTCGGACGAGGCGTTCAGCTGAGGATTGTGAAAAATATTATGTTTTATCCATCTCGCGAAAGGAAATTGCAGCTTACAAAGCAGGCATGCAAGCTACCGACCTGTCATTACTCATACCTCACATGACCTTCACTCTAATAACTGATATTTTATTTCCTTGTTTCTGTTTTTGACACACAGGCGGGGTCCTCCATGTAAACCTCTCTCCGACACTGCAGAGACTGTAGAGGAGATACTGGGGACCTCAAATGAATCCATTTGTGGGATTGCAGGTGCATAAGATCCAGCACTGCTGAAACTGAAGGAGTTTCAAAGAAGGTATGCAATTAATGTGACTCCATGAGCCATGGTATAAAATGAACACTGACTTCCTTTATTCTATGTGTGAATTAAAGCAATTTGACACTTAATTCCACTTAAATGATTCATTTATTCTTTATATCACAGTACATGTAGTGATTTTGCCAATCCTGCTGCCGCGCCATCGCACCAAACAGCTCACAAAGCTTCCTCCAGCCCCTTAGTCGAACCTTCTCTTTCACCAGGCCAAGGGTTTGTGCTCACTGGACGAGACCCTGAGGATGACACAGAGGTCCTGCAGAGAAAAAAACTTAAATTAGAAATAAACCTGTTAAAAGTGCAAAATGAGTATTATGCTCTGAAACTTGCGAGATTAAAAAACACTGTCTGAATACTTGTGCTATGGTGCTCTAAATAAGAGAAATTTGTAAATAATGTTTTGTGTGATGCATTATTCACACCCTGCGTTACACACCCAAAATGAGCATTGGCAATGCAGTCCCTTATTGATCTCTCCTTAACAACCTGCATGTCGTAGCTGGTATCATTACTGTCAGAGTCACTGTCATCATCGCCGTCACCTTCAGTGGAAGTGGAAGATTCCGAGCTTTGCGGATATTGTGGAGTATACTGTACCACAGGCTGTGATGACTTGACTTGCGCGAAGAGGGGAAAGTCTAATTTCTCTGTGAAGGATATGGAATCGCATTTTCAACTGTCCGATTCCTCTCTCTACCACAGCTCTTGTAGCCTTGTGTGCTCTATATTAACCATTGTGAATCAGGAAATAAAATGTTAAACATTTATTGCACTTGTCAAACATTTAGGGCATTTATTGTTACACGTCATGCTATACTTACCGGTTATAATTGTGTTGTTGTTCTCCTTGTGGTCTTCTGTAAGGGGTAAGAAGCCATCGCTTTAATGGGTATCCTGAATCACCAAGAAGATGACATCCTTGAGGTATAATAAGGCAGCGAGTCCCACTCTCAGACAGAATGTGTGCATCATGTGTGGACTCTGGCCACTTTGGCACAATGTCCAAAATTCTATAATCACTGTTGAATACAACTTGAGTATTAACACTGTGATATCGTTTTCTATTTATATATATTTCCTCATTAATATCTGGGACTATTATGCGCACATGAGTGCAATCGATAGCTCCAACCACGCCTGGGAAGCCTGCAATCCTCATAAAAGCAGCTTGCTTCTGCTGTATGGTTTGGATTTCTGTAGGAAAGTCGATGAACTGCCTCACTATGTCCGGTGCAGTCAAGGCCATCAGAGCGCTTTACACGGCTCTGCTGACTGTAGATTGCAAGGGACCAAAATCGTCACTGGAGCACTGCTGCATTTTTCCAGTTGCTAAAAAACGCAGCATTATTAACACCTTCGGATCAGCAGTAAGTGCATTGTTACGTGATGCGGGTGATTGTATTCTGTTCCTAATTAAGTCGGTAACAAAAAGAATGCCTTCACGATCAAGCCTGTATCTTTTTATCAATTTGTTATCAATCTAACTCCACAGTATGTCCTTTCTTTCAGGGAAAGTGCGCGGTCTCCGTCTTGGTGTGCGTAGTGCTACTGCCATCGTGCAACTCCTAACTGGTTTAGGAGTCCTCTCCAGGTGTCTTAAATAATTCAGGAGCTGAGACCAAGTCTTAACACTTAAGAATGTTTAAGTATTATGTCTGTGGCATGTCAATAAAAACAGAAACATTTTTTTTTTTAAATACCCCTTTATCTACGTTTGTTCCCTTGCCCATCACACCCTGTACTTTCCTTACTCCACGTCCCCTTTCATTCTGTTACGCCCCAACCCTAGACTGGGGCTCGTAACAACAGCTGCTGGTTGTGTAAAATTAATGTACGCATGCGCGTGCCTAGAGCTGCCTGTATATTGGAGGTCCGGATAAGGGAGGTTTGACTGTACTATAAAGTAATAATTTTCTCATTCTCATTCTCAGTATTATGCATAGTTAAATGCAAAGAAACTTATTATTAGACAATGGTGAATCAAGCGTAATAAACAGAAAACCAGCATCACTGGACATAAATTACTGTCTGGGATTTAATTTGCATCTCCAAATAAATTTGCAGATGTTCTCCTTAGTGTTTTGTTTAATTATCACTGTGTTCATAAAAGCTGCACTAACAAAAGCCTTAAACATAAACCCACTTTAACGGGAAAACAATTAAATAGCCTAATTCAGGGGCTATAACCTTCAGGTGCAGTAATGCTGACACGGAAAAGTTTCATTGTCTGTGCAGCACTGAGCGAATGTGGGCATGGTACAGGATGTGACGTTTTGTTTGATAGTGTTGGTGCAGAGATGTTAAGGAGTAATGTTAATAAGGAATAAGTCACATATAGTTTTCCATGTTTACATGTTTGTTATATATTTTTTTAAAATCATTATTAATAAATTTTGCGAGCCACACTTGCATCCTCACTGCCTGCATCCTGCACTCCCCAGCATTAACGTGGAGCCCAGCTCATCATGTTTCTGTGTCATGCCCGATGCTGCCTGTGACAAGCTTCAGGGCTGCCTGTAAGCCTAATTAGGATAAATGGTTAGAAGATGAGGGGCGGCATGGTGGTGCAGTGGTTAGCACTGTTGCCTCACACCTCTGGGACCCGGGTTCGAGTCTCCACCAGAGTCACATGTGTGTGGAGTTTGCATGTTCTCCCCATGTCGTCGTGGGGTTTCCTCCGGGTACTCCGGTTTCCCCCC
>JAODJX010000136.1:24880521-24897686 GCA_026776945.1 Isichthys henryi
CGGGTGGGGGTGGGCCTAAAAAAGTTATGAGAAGTGGGCAGGACATGCAGTTAATTTAATGCCGCAACATGTGATAATTTGTTCCATCATCATTAAAAAACTCAAATAACTACCTGGCAATTTTTTCAAGATTGTAATGGATTTCTAATAGGGGTGTAATGATTCTCCAAATCCATGGTTTGGTTCAGACCTCATGATTTTTTTCATTTGGGGAGGGGGGGGGGTGAATAAGAAAAAAACAGGGGTAAGCAAGAAGGGGCTGACTGCAGCAGGGTGCAGACCATTGAATTTGGCAGTCATTTGAAGTTTAGGGTTTATTGAAACTTCATCATCATCATACATGCGTATTCTTTTAGCAGCACTGCTAACATAAAGCCTAGACCATTGTCACCTTTCAAACATGTTTGTGCTTATTTTCTATGTTGTGTTTCTTCAAATATATGGCATGTCATCCATCCATCCATTTTCCAAACTGCTTATCCTACTGGGTCGTGGGGGGTCTGGAGCCTACCCTGGAAGCAATGGGCATGAGGAAGGGAACAACCCAGGATGGGGGGCCAGCCCATCGCAGGGCACACTCACACACACACCCCATTCACTCACACATGCACACCTACTGTATGGGCAATTTAGCAACTCCAATTAGCCTCAGCATGTTTTTGGACTGCGGGGGAAACCGGAGTACCCAGAGGAAACCCCACGACGACATGGGGAGAACATGAAACTCCACACACACGTGACCCAGACGGAGACTCGAACCCGGGTCCCAGAGGCATGAGGCAATGGTGCTAACCACTGCACCACCATGCCGCCCCCATGGCATGTCATTTTTAACTCAAATGTTACCTAGTGCTACAGCACCACCTTGTGGGCTCTCTTATTATAACATGTAAACTGTTAGAAAGTTGATCACTGCATGAGCATCAGCTATGGATAGGTGGTGTTAGCTGCACTGAGCTCCATCCTTGGTAATTTCTGTCTGTTAAAGTAACATCCGTAAGTATTTGGTTCCTAAGGCTCGCTCCAATATTTACTTGGACAGTACATTAACACTTGCATGTTAAAGCTTACTTGCTGGCTGATGTAATTTATTTTAGTGTTTGTTAATGTTGACTGGGTTTATTTATATCGTTTCAGTTTCACACTTGTACCAGTAAACTTCACGAAAGATATTAGAGTGTCGGTGGAGTTTCTGTAACAGTGTTTAACTGTCTTGGTAGCTAGCTATGCTCTCTCTGTTACTCTTATATACTGTATATATCTACAAGATACAGTTTTATTTTATCAGTATTTCTTTTGTTTCCTATAATGTCTTGCTCCGGAGGTGGGGTGGGGGCAGGTGGGCTGGGGGCAGGTGGGATTTTTGGTTCTGGTGTTTTTTCTCTACTTTTTCTTTTTGTATGTTTAACAGTTTGATGTGTCACTTTTGTGTGCATTATGCTAAAACCCAATAAAAAATCGGTTGCAAAAAAGCTAGCCATGCTGATCTAGTGACACCAAACCACTCTAACTCCAGCAGATAAATGCCTCAAAATAACAACTGACTGATCATGCATATGGATACATAGCTCCATAAGTTCACACAGTCATGCTTGTCGAAAAGTAATCACTTCCATGGGATTGACAGGATAACAACCATTTAGTGGTTCTGCTAGCAGTTGCCAGGCTGTTAAAAAGTCAACAGACTCCAGATGCCTGCTGGGCTGGCGATATATTCCGGCTTGCTGTCGAAGGGTTCCTACTTGCAGAAGATCCCTGGTCTGTCGAAGAATACTTTCTTGCAGAAGGTTCCTAGTCTGTCGAAGGATCCCTGCTTGGAGATGGTCCCTAGTCTGTCGAAGGATCCCTGCTTGGAGATGGTCCCTAGTCTGTCGAAGGATCCCTGCTTGGAGATGGTCCCTAGTCTGTCGAAGGATCCCTGCCTGCAGAAGGTCCCTAGTCTGTCGAAGGACACCTGCCTGCAGAAGGTCCTTAGACTGCCAGTATATTCTGGGATGCAGAAGCTCCCTAGCTCGTAGAAGTCGGCTAAACTGGCGGTGGGGTCTGTATGCAAGTCTGTACGTAAGTCTAACGCAGCCTCACTTTCTCGGGCCGCAGCGATCAACAGTTCATCATTGGAGTCTTAGAGAATATGATCAAAGTCACGCTTTGTCCCATTTTACGTGGTAAAAACATGGTAAGCAATGTGTACCACTCACTGTTAGCCGTCTCTTGACAGCTGACCATACTTGTAGAAGGACCCTGTCTTGAAAACAAAGTTAAAACATTCGCCTAAATAGATATTTTAAGTTAAAATATTACATCAAATATCAGATATATACTGTAAGTAAAACCACTTTCTGGCAGAATTTTTGTCCCCTCTAACTTATGGTCCATTATTATGAAAAGATCATCATTAGAGTCTTGGTTTGATAAATAGCAATACTATGTGGGACCAGATCCTTCACAGTTGCCTCTGAAGACAATTCGTAGTGTGCTTAACAACAGCACTTCCTCACCTGAAACTGACAATATATTCACAATCTGTTACATAGCAACGAGCCACGAACCAGAGCAAGAGTCGGGTAAACATGGGATTTAACTGCAGACACACACTCGAAACACAACACAACGTTAATGACCGGATGGGGAAACA
Source organism: Isichthys henryi (assembly GCA_026776945.1). Classification (NCBI taxonomy): domain Eukaryota; kingdom Metazoa; phylum Chordata; class Actinopteri; order Osteoglossiformes; family Mormyridae; genus Isichthys; species Isichthys henryi. The sequence continues at coordinate 24,883,157 of JAODJX010000136.1, forward strand.
TACTCGAATGCGGACTTAAATATACAGGACCAATTAACAACAGCTAGACACAGCTGGAAACACCAGGATTCCACACGAGGTAAATGAGGGGGCATGGAACCAGAGAAGATCGGACGAGCAGGGCATGACACAATCAGTCTTTGCTGCATTTACACAGTAAAACAGTAAAAATACCTAACTAAGCAAGATGGTAACACTTACTGTTAAAACATTCCAGGGGTACACTGTTGTTACTCTGACTTTGCAGTTCGCTTTACATCATAGAAAACTCTTGGTGAAAATTAATTGCTGAACATTTTCACAATAATCAAATCTAGCCTACTCTATACGAATAACAAAAAAAGTATGTCTTATCTGGAGATTTCACAGAAAATGGCATTTTTACAGCGTTAAACTTGGTCAAAAAGAGCCCAGGATACTTCAACCCATCGAGGCAACAGTTATTTTAACATGGCCCCACATATGACAGATGACAAGGCACCCATGGTGGGTGTGGAGCAGACTTTGTGTGTTTGTGATGAGCATTAAAAAAATTTTAAGTTCATGTTGGTGGGCAAATTAATCACAGGACCCCAGCTGGTATACGGAAGTTATGGTAATGCCCTTCCCTGGTATGCATGATAAGACAGCAACAGTAATTTCTAGCAGTTATTACAAAATGCTGAAATGTGCTTTAATTAACATTGTCTCAAAAGACCCCCACTGCCCATGGCCACATGTGTGGGTGTACTATACAGTGTGTCACAGAGAGGGGGGGACTCCTTAGTGGTTAAGTTTGACTGCTCATTCCTGCCAGGGCAGCCTGCAAGGACGGATGACATTTGAGTATTTAAAATTTTCCTTAATTCTAGTTGAGTAGATATTTTATTCTAATTTGAAACAGCGCATTTCATGCTAATTTAAAATAACACATTAACAATTGCTTCTAAAGTTTTTTTACCTATAAAGCTTACATATTTTATACTTATTTAAAGTAACACATTTAAGCTAATGAGTTTTATTCTTGCTGGCTAAATGTTTTGTTCTAATTTCAAATTTTATTTAAATAGGATTATTTAAGTAAGACAGATAGTATGGAGAGCTTTACAGTTTTTGATATTTTAATAAAACAATGTTGATATCACTGCAGTCACAGCTTTGATGTGTCAACTCCATCTTCCCACTGTAATACTCTTATTAAGGAATTTTGAAATGTTGTCTTTTTAGTTCAGGTTAGCAGGCTAGCTAACATCTTGGGGAAAAAACAAAATGGGATAAAATGGGAGAACATGTCATGTTGTCAACTCCGTAAGATGTCGACTCCGTAGCTTTGCTGTCTGACGGATGTGACACTTAAACTGACAGAGTTGACAACTGCTTATGGAAAGTCATTAGGATGACAGACACATATGCTAATTAGCTATCTAACATTTATAGTTCATCTCCCAATTAAGGTCCAAGTTGTATTTATTGCTTTAATCTGCACTGTAGGCAGGCATGGCTGGAAAGAAGCAGTCACTGTCAGTGGAGCAGCAAAGAAATAGGAAGAGGGAGTATCAAAGAAAGAGAAGAGAGGAATTCAACAGTGATCCAGACAGCAGAAGGGAAACCCTTGAGAAGGAAAGACAGAGATGGAAGAAGAGGGTTCAAGAGAAGAAAGTGAGACAAATGGGAGACCTGGGAGAGAGAGAGAGCAAAGGCGTCAGAGAAGGTATTGGAGGGATGCTCAAAGTCTAGTAAATGCAGGGCTATGCAGAATGCAGTGCAGCAAAAAGACACACCCCAGATAGTCCACTAGAGTAGAGTATTGAGGAGCCAACCAAGAGCAGACGAGCTCTTGCAAGTGAGAGGGAGAGAAGAGGCATTCAAGGGAAATAAGGGCTTTAAAAGGGAAAATTAAGAAGCTAACAAAACAGAGAAACAGGTTGAGAAAGCAAAAATGGCATTAAAAGGGGGCTAAAACAACTGATAAATCAAATGACAAATAAAAAGGAAATAGAAATAAAACACAAATAGACTCTCCACAGATAGAAACTGAGAAAATGTTGTCAGGAAGCCATCTTAAAAATACCAACCTCAAGCGAACTCTTCTCTTCTACAATGTTCTCTGCCAGGAACTTCAGATGAAAAAACAAGCTTCACACAAACAAGCAAAATCAATGAGCCAACAATTGTCATTATCTGGAAGGATCCTAAAAAAATATATATTGCTTCATTAGATTCGCCAGTTTGGTTTGACATATAAAATCATGAGTGAAAAGAAACAGACCACTAAGAAAAAGGCAACATTTTTCAAGGCATCAGCAAGACAGTTCAAGAGTTCTTTATAAACTCCTCTCGCATCACTACAGATAAAAATGACACCATCACAAGGAAGATAAAACATCAACGAATGATTCTAACAGACTCCAAACTAAACCTCCACTTTGAGTTTATCAGTAGCAACCCAGAAATAAAGCTTAGTTACTCCTCCTTTTGTGCTATGCAGCCCTTCTATGTTACAGCACCAAAGGCATCAGATAGGAAGACATGTCTGTGCCAATATCACGAAAATGCATCCTTAATGCTGCAGGTTCTCAGGTCAGCAGGTATCGTAAAGTCAAACAAACTAGAGGACAGGTTTGAGTTGGTTTGTTGCTCTCCAGCCAGTGAGGCCTGCCTTCTTCGCACCTGTTTACGGTGTTTCAACAAGAACACAGTCCTGACTCCAGATCAAGGCGGGATTAATGTTGAGTGGAGACAGTGGGAGAGATTCCAAGAAGAAACAGCCACTGGAATCCACTTCAACATGAAACTAAACATCACAGTGGGCCTCTGTCTGAGCTGCTGCACTCATATCAGGAGAAGCTTCGACAGGAGACCACAACAGATGTGTGCATGGTTCACAATCAAACAAAAGCACACAGAAATGTCATTGAGACCTGCAATGAGAACACCGTTATTGTGCATGTTGACTTATGTATCCTGGAAGTGCAAGTACTGAATGCCTCTGAAATTCAAGCCTCTCATTTCAGCCAGAATTTGCCACAGCTGAATCTGCATACTGGAATGTACTACTAAAGGTGAAAAGGCAACATTTTGCACAGTTTCAGAGTCCAAGAGGCAAGATGCATCAGCAATCTGGACATACATGGATCCAGTACTGAATGCTATTTGGATAAAATATCCATCAGGTACCACTGTGCACTTTTGGTCTGATGATCCCAGTAAACAGCATAAGAACAAAAAGAACTTCTTTCTCCTTTCTGAGGTACCATCCACACTTGGCTTCACCAGGACCACATGGAATTATTTCCCCACTTCCCATGGCAAGGGTGTCCCCGATGGAATTGGAGCAACAGTAAAACGAACAGCAGACAAACTGGTTCTGCATGGAGATGACATGGCAAATGGAAAAGAGTTCTTTGAAAAGCTCTCGAACTGTTTTAGTGGTGTGCAGCTGTATCACATTGAGGAAAAAGACATGGAAAAATATGACACACTTCTCATACAACTCAAACAGGTTCCATCTTTGAACAAGGTGATTGAAGATTTTCTGTTCCACTCTGTTCCACCGACCTATGCATCCAAGAAAACAATTGGTGGAAATGCACATGAAAACTGGAATTTATTAACATTTTCCCTCTACTACTTGGACAGAAAGTACCCACTGATTAGCCAGCCTGGAAACTCCTTCTTGACTTGAATGACATTGTGGAAGTTGTTGTTTCTCCAGTTCAGACTCAGGAATCAATTGCATATTTTAACTTTAAGTTCTCAGAGCACAGTGTTAGGCTTAAAGAAGTTTTCCCAAAACATCATTTTTTAGAACATTATCCCAAGTTAATCTGTGACTTTTGGCCATTAGTTGCATTATGGACCATGCGCTTTGAAGCGAAGCACAGCTTCTTCAAAAGAGTTGTGTGCCATACAACCTGCTTTAAGAATGTGCTTCTGTCCTTAGCACAAAGACATCAGTTTTTCATGGCACATCACCTTCACACATGGAGCTTCCCTAAACCCGCCCTGGAGCTAACAAATGTTTTGACTCTTCCCATTGATGCATTAAAAGAGGATATTGCATTTGTTCTTAAACAGAGGCACCCAGAGTTGGATGATGTTTCTTTGGCTAAAAATGCAACTTACAGTGGCCTAAACTACAGGAATGGAATGATCCGTGCTCATGGCTCATTGGCAGGGCTACCTGAATTTGTGGAAATAATCCAGATGATCGTCATCAAGGATAAACTGCTTTTCATTGTCAGAAAGCTGAGTGCATGGTACTGGGAACATTACAGAGCTTATGAACCTAAAATATGTCCTACAAAGGAGGTTGAACTGGTTGACCCAAACAACCTAGCAGATCCATACCCGTTGGCTGACTACACAGTGGCTGGAATGCGGCTGATAACTCTGAAAAGATTTACACACGTGTAAGGTCAGTCTTAGAGTGGAACACAACACACATTCATTTAAAACATTTAAAGGTCCCATAGTATGGTTATTTCAAGTCTACATTGTATTCTCAGCTTCTATGAATCTTTTCATGATTCACAGTTGATGGTCTTAATTTTCTCTGAACATGGGATGACATAAAATTGTGATGGTTCTTTGAGCTACCAATAGATTCTTTTTTCCTCTCTCTCTCTCTCTCTCTCTCAGAGCACCATGGCAGACATGACACCTGTTCGATTGCTGGTCATTTTGAATGAAGACAACAGAGTAAAAATGGAGCTACACAAAGGGATTCCAAACTCACTGGAAGAGCTTATCGATGAGCTCAAGAATGCATGTCGATTAGAGGGATACATAAGGCTGCAGTACAAGGATTTTGGGAACATATTTGTAAATCTGACCTCTACAACTGTGATTATGGATCTTACAATTCTCAAAGTAATTCAGTTAGACCCTGATACCACAACTGTTGTCTTGTACCCAGTTGATCCATTAGTAAGTAGCAACACTTCATTTGGTCTGGACAGTGACGGCTACTCAGTGTCTGCACATACAGATGACACAGTACTACTTAAGGACCCTTCATCAGACTCACTAAGAATACAACAGTGGCCACAAGTGTTCCAAATCCCAAATTTCTCCTATGACACAGAATGCCAACTGCAGAGGGCAAATGTGGAGTACGTGAAAAGCCAAAAGCCAAAGTTACTGTTCAATCACTCACCAATTATTAATTTACAAAGCGCTGTCTTCTCAAAAGAATGAATCCTCTCGACCCCTTCATTTTAAATTTACACATAAGCGCATTGGTTAAGAATCTAGAAGAAAATAAATATTTTAATCAGCATCACAAACTTAGCAGTCTTTAAACACCAATTTCACATGATTAACAAAAGGAAATAAAACTGTCTAAATGTGGTGTTCACACTTTGATGTATAAGGTCAGATGAATTAATCAGAATTATTGTATTAATGTTTGACTTTAAATAGTTAGAATATAATACAGGTTTCCTCATATTATAAACAGACATTAGAGTTAGAGAAATAAAACATAGAAACTCAAAAGTTCACCTGTCAAAGGACAATTTAAACAAAATAAATACCATAAAATTGATGTGTGAGCATTTACAGAGTCATATTGTATGGTCAGAATTATCAAGAAAATAAACTTACATGGCTCATATTTCTTTCATTAAAAAATTGGTAATTGTTTTATATGATGGAATAGTGCATTGACAATGGCATGAACCAAGCATTTACCTAAAACTTGGGAAATGCTGATGTGTAGTGCATAGAGATGCTGAAATTCACATACCTGCTGGTCATTTTTTCCCTTGCAGTAACCCCACCAATTTTCATACACTTCTTAAACTGAAATAAAGCATAACATAGAGCTTTTGTGGAAATAGGTTTTGTTTTAGTGAATGTTGTGGTATCAATTCCAAAATCATAACATGAAGACCTCTGCATATTTAGTTTAAACGTTGTTATTTAAAGATATACGTTTACAATAAATTTAAGTCACCAGATAAGCCTTGGAGCTGCGCATGAACCACTAACCATAATGGCAATCATCTGACTAGATATGCTTTCATTTGCAACATTGCTTATAAAATGCACCATTAAATTGTCAAGTAAATAATGAACTGAGTTCATACAATTTTACATCATAGGCTCTGAACTAATAAATTCAACTGAATACATTAAATAGTGAATAAATATCGCACAACAAATCATCCGTAATATCAGATTTAGGCTGGGCATAAAAAAATACCTCATGCACTATTAATCCACATTCCACTAGGTATCTATTTGCAACAGCTGTATATCACTCCCATATTGTATTGTCTGTACCATCAGGGTTTCAGAGACGGTGCCTTCACCTTCTATTGGAGGTAAGTGAGATGCTGGCAAACCAGGGTAGGAGGCTTCAAATGGAAGATAGAGGAGATGTACCTGAAGTTGTCCAGATGGACAGTCTGGAAGAATTGCATGACTTTGAACAGGAGTTGTAAGATGAAAGAAAAAAAGAGAGATGGGTAAGACAAAAACATACATTTTACTCCCTGAAGATCAGCATATCATATCTGTGTCAGTGCCATTGCATTTGTGCTTAGATCATACAGTAGCTAAACTTGGTCACTTTACTTACTTTCTTCTGACATTGGAAATTTGTCATTGTGAGATTTTCTGGCAGTAAGCATTTGTGATGTACATTCTTTGAACTTTGCCCTAGAATAAAAATGAGAAGACAAAAATAAGAATACTTTGAAAACTTAACATGAAAACTTTGAAAACTTAACTTTAGGCCATATCGCCCAGCTCTGTTTAATGTGTAGAGTGAAGTATGTATTAATTACACGAGAAAAGCTTCGAAATCCTGGATAATTGGTAGCTAGACAGGAAGAAACATAAAGACTAAAACGAAAGCCTACTGCCAAGACTTCAGTCGGCGTACATGACTTTCATGACCGCTGCATTATAATGCTATATCAATAACATTACAGTACACAAAACATGCCGCCTATATAACTTAATTGTACAGTTTTCATTACTGTATGTCTGAAAGGCTTCACAACTCTGAATAATCTGACAACGGACAAGAATAATTAAGTAGAATTAACACCGCCTCTGCACTCGTCAGCAATGGGTTGGCGACACACGATCTGTACTCTGGGCAAAATTGTATTTTGTCATGTAAGAGTATAATTTTTAAAGAACATCAACTGGGTAACATTAAAAAATGCTCTCGGTGGGACAAGCACACATGTGATGCCGTTAGCTGTAAACCATACTGTTTTACAATATGAATCTCAAAAAGGTCATTTATCTGACTCACTGTTTAATATGTAAATCAAAGTATTTATTACTCACATGAGCTTCGAGAAACGTCGAAATCCTAGTTACTGGATAATAGCAGAAATCCGCGTGAAAGACAGCTTAACGGTCAGCAGTCGTCGTAAATACAGGGAAAAAACCTTCAAATTTGGGTGACGTCAGACGCACTGATAGCGTTGTAACGCAATTTTTCCATTCTACATTATTTATACTCACCGGATATTTTTCTTAAATAAAATACTACACAATCCGTCACTAGATCACAAAAATAAAACAAAAAAAAAATAATACTGAAATAAAAGTGTAGCTTGTTAGCGTTCCGAACACAGTTGCCGTAAAGTTTACAGAGTTTATCGAGGCTCCGTCTCAACAGTCTCCTCAGGTCTGTAGAAGCCCGTCAAGACAAAAAATGAGGCAATAGTATATTAGACTTTAACAATAACTAAAACTACATTTTACAAATAGATTGATAGTGGGATCAAAAAATCCACGATGGATCTATGTGGATATCAGGTGAAAATTGGTGGATCCACCACTTCACCAAATAACCACCAAAAATCCACGTCAATAACACATGCTGTGCCCACTGGGTTGCTTCCGGGATAGGCTCCGGACCCCCCGCGACCCAGTAGGGTAAGCGGTTTGGAAAATGGATGGATGGATGGGTGATAATGGACAGGACTCTCCCCACCCATATATTTAAAAGTCATGGAACTGATCATTCTTATTGAAATAGTGCTCTAACTGTATTATTTTCGATAACTCATTTTACTTTGAATATTTTGAAAAGGGGACGTTTGCCGATTTTGTTTTAGGAAGATTTTCTAATTTTCTTTTCAGTCCAATTAATGAATGTATGTTGCAAAGTTGAGAGTTACTATTTGTAATTTCATGGGGTAATTTATTTTAGTCGCAGAGTATTTAATTTGGTTCTTATTCAGCAGGTTTGACAGGGACAAAATGTACCCATTGCAAACAGTATTTTAATATGTGGAAAAATGTTTGTTTTTTCTCTCAGTTTCAAATACAATTAGTAGTGTTGACTGTTAATGTTTATACATTTTGAAAAAAAAAATTGTGTTAACATTTTGGATGAAAATACGTTCATTCCACAATAAATAATGTTTATTGTTAATGTTTAAATGCGCTCTGAGTATCAAAATGTAATTATTATTATTATTATTTTGCTTTTACATTTAAATTATGAATGCCATAAATCTTTATTTGATGCAACTTAAAAAAAGTTAATTTGCTCAAACATTCAAAAGTGGTTTATATTAAATTTATAATTTCAGGTTAGATTTAGTAGAATATTTTTTCATTAAGTAATACAGCCATCTCATTTATTTTGATTTAGAACAACTTTAAATATTTGGTTTGTTTCACCTTCAGAAATTAGTTTACATGAACTTCAATTTTTAAAGGTTACAGTAAATGGTTTATTTATATTACGGCAATGATAAAATATTAGGTGTGACAGATTATTCAATTTTTTTAAAGTTGAGCCAGTGTTATATTTCTTTCGGTGTAAAGCATAGAAATGGTTATGTATGAAAAGTAGATCAGCAGTTTCTGAAATACTCACACCAGCCCATCTGGCACCAACAAACATGCCACAATTAAATTCACATAATTCAGCTTTTTTCCTGACTCAGGTGTTTGATGTGAACATTAACGGAAGCTCCTGACCTCTATTTGCATTATTTTATGTATTTATTGGCTGATTAGATATTTGCTTCAATGAGCAGATGAACACCTGTACCTAATTAAATGGCCAGTGAATATACAACTTACATTGCGAGTAACAGGAGATGTTATATTTTTGCAAATGACAATGTAGCCCATGGGCGGCGGTAGGTCCGATCACTCGGGGGTATAACCCCGAGTATTTTATCCCCGATGCCAACTTTCCTTCACAAAAAAAGAAAGTCAAGCCCCAGGTATCCTAGAAACTCCCCTGATGTAGCCTTAAACGATACGTTCCGTGGGCGTGTTTTAATTTTTATCACATTTTACGAGAAGCTATAAGGAAGAACTGAATTCTTTAGCCAGTTTTCCGGCATAGAGCATACACTTCCAACATTTCGTAAAAGTTTTAACAGTTAACGCTCCAGTTATCCATCATTTCACACACTGTGTCCTCTGCACAGTGAGTTAAACTTCCCGAAACGAGGAATATGGGAATTAATTCAGTCGTACTACTTTTAATTTTACCTGCTGGTAAGTTCATTGGTTTGTCTTCCATTTTGTATCTAATTTATATCTAATGGATTTGTAATTGCAAATGCTTAAAAATTTACACTACATGGAATTGTAAAGGCGGTACCATGTAGAACAGATGTCGGCAACCTTTTTAAAGCAGAGTCATTTTCTCCTAAATGTCTGACCCAAGATTTACAAAGAGCCACAATGGGTAAAGAAGGGGGATTGAGATACGATTTTTTTAATGTCATATGTGTATTTATGCATTTAACACAAAAACAAAAGTTCAAGTAGTTACAAAAACTATTATAGAAAAACTATTGGGGGGTGGGGGGGTCTCCGGTTTAAATCTCTCTGACACGTAACAGCTCAAAGGTGACTAACAGTACAGCGCTGATCAGTTTTGTAACGATAGTCTTCACCATCATCCCTCCTTTCGTTTGGGTCTGCAGTCGTTTGCCCTTCGCTCTCCAGTGAACTTCAGCACTCCAGTGAGGTAACTCTGCTGGCCGAACGGTGCAAAATATACTCACCACTCGGAACTCTGCAGGCTATAATATGTAAATCGGAGAAAATATAATCATTTTACGAAGATCTGGGAAGGCGTGGTGATGATTTACTACAAAAAGTATATGAAAGAATTAGGAATCCCAATAAACGCTGAAGCGCACATCCAGGTGCTTAAGAAAGCTCCGTTTACCACTTAACCAGAGACGTAATCTCGTTTTAGCGAATGATTTTAAGGAAGATTATGCAGTTAAAACGAAACAGAAGGGTGCGACGGACTGCCTCATTCGCATATAGCTAAAGAAATGCCTAAACGAAAAATAATATTAACTCATAAATGAATGACTTATCTTTACGAAAGTATTATCATAATATGTTAAGACATGAAAATGTGAATTCGTCTATCGTTATGAAAAGAGCCACAGCCACGTGGTACGTGGGACATTCTAAAACGCCTAATGTGAAAAAGCTTAATGTGGTTTAATGTACCAAAATAGCGACCAATAATCATTTAAGGTAGTAAGGTAGTCCATATTCCTAGCATTTCGGTTTTGATTTTTTTTTATGGTTAAAGTCTTTATAAGCAGATATATCTGTGAGAAATATGGGCGTCATTAAGCTTTTTCATATTAAGCGTTTTAGAATGTCCTCTCATGGCGACTGTTGCACAACCCTTTGTTTCCCAGATTGCTTTACGTACTGTACGAATTTTAATTAATTTTTGAATGTTCGAATGTGGGGGCGGCATGGTGGTGCAGTGATTAGTAGGATAAGCGGTTTGGAAAATGGATGGATGGATATTGCATCCACTTTAAGTGCAATGGGGCAACACACTAAGGGGTTAAACTAAATGAGACAGGCATGTCCTATGAAGTGATTTTGCACAAATCACAAAATGGTTTGAAGCGCAAAAATAATCGGTGTGCATCGTTGTCTGTGTACTGGATATCACAATTCTGTCATTAAAAACGCCCCCATTCTGTATAAAGTTATTAAAGCCAGAAAACTGAATATCGAGTATGAGGCTGACTTAACCGCGGTGTATATATTTTCTTTTATCGGTATGCTTACCAATGTTAAATATGTAATACGAATATGATTTTTATTACTGAAGAAAATAACAGAGTATGTATGCCTAATTGAACGTTTGAATTAATTGACAGCGACTGGCGGTTTGGCTTTTATTCCAAACTACTGGAGACACGTAACTCCATAAAAAATAAAAAGATAGAAGGTAGAAGGTAGGCTACTTTCGAGTACTACTAAACCGTACTATAATAATCAATAGTGACCAATCAAAATTCTAACGAAAGCTTAAAAATACAGTCCATAATTCTCAGCAGCTTTGCACAATTTTACTCAACGTTCTACACCAGGGGTATATATATATTAACCGCGGTAATATAAACGGGGATAAAATGTATACCTAGCAGATAAGTCATTCTACATTTGGAGTGGGAATTGAGGTGTATAAATAATAAAAAAAAGATTTGTCAATCACAAAAGAAAACCACCTTAATATGTGTATTATCGAGTTCATTCTATGTGAAAAATTAAGAATTTAACTGCAAGTATGTTTTACTGTATTTCAATCTAAAATTCAACATTTTGGTCAGTTTGTCACGAGTGTTATAACATTAACATTCGTTTTGTCATAAATTTCTTTTTTTTTTTAAATTTACGTTTCGATATGTCTGTATTAAATGATGGAATTCCTTTAAAACAATGATTTTTACCAGCGAACTTTTATAGCCACATATTTCAAACAATACAAAACATATAGGGCTTGAAATTTGTACTGTTGAGATAAAAAAATATATATACCAGTACAGACTTATTCCCACTGTTCAAGTAAGATACTCATAATGAAGACAATATTTCATCAAAAAGAAACCTAGTTCAGAACTGAACTGTAACATCCATTACGCTATATACAGTAACATCAGCGATCTAACTAGTTATATAATTTTAATGGCAAAATTCCATCCATTTTCCAACCCGCTTATCCTACTGAGTCGTGGGGGGTCCAGAGCCTATGTTGGAAGCAATAGACACAACCCAGGACAGGGGGCCAGCCCATCGCAGGGCACACTCACACACCTATAGGCAACCCCACAACAACATGGGGAGAACATACAAACTCCACACACGTGACCCAGGCGGAGACTCGAACCCGGGTCCCAGAGGTGTGAGGCAACAGTGCTAACCACTGCCCCACCATGGCACCCCAAGTGGCAGAATTAACAAACAAAATATTAACAAAGATGTAATTTTCCTATTAACTATTAGCTTTAAGTGTTCTGATCATTCAAGACCTTAACATTAGTCACTTTTTTTTCTTCACTCAAGGAAGCAGAGTAAAAACTATACTGTGTAAAATGTGTTATACTGGACAATGTGTGCAAAATTATTAGGTGAGCATGTATATTGCTTGTATCTGCTGTTCCAACATAGTAGTTTCAGGACTGTTTAAAAGCAGAGCATGCTTAATTTTTTATCTGGGTAGTTCCTGTTTGGAGTGAAACAGGAGACCGTAGAGAGCTTGAGAGCGGGGACAGTTTCTCCACTTTTTGCATTTCCTTCAGTATCTCAGTATCTTAGAGACCATTTGCAATAGAAAGACAAAATTTTAATACATTAAACCCACATCTGTCATCTATCAACCCATACTGTCCTGAGGGGCACTTGCATCACTTATTAAAATGTAATAAAAGTCATTCTTGACAAACATTATTCATTTTTTTTTTGTTTAATTTGATCTGACGGTTTTCATTGAGTTCGCTGAGTTGATAACAAAGTTGAGAAGGCAATAACTGGTATTTACGATAGACATACGTAACATCCTTACAAAAACACAATGATAGACTTCTATTACTTATTAATGAAATTGTGATTTTAAGCAAATGATAATGGAAATCCATTTAACTTAGATCTACACACTACACATATTGTACCCCACAGCATTGCCAGCACATGCAAGCGTCACAAGGGTCCCCCTCTCTCCTGATGTTACTGACCCCACCTGTCTGTCGCCACGCCTGGTGACAACATGGCTCCGGCTCTTGGACAGTTGAGTCCCGGTTTCGTCCATGTTCCAAATGTCCTTCCCTTCAAATTTGTGCTTGTCAAGGACCTTCTCAAGGTTGTCAAAAAACATGGAGACATTGTCTCCGTTGAAGTTGATGTTCCTTGACAGGCTGGTTGCTTCAGGGCATTGTTTCGAAAAACTTGATTGTCTTTTCATTCCCAATCCCGTACACCAGTCACGGCCAGCCAAGGAGCACTCATTCCAGGTTTTAGGGAATTTGCATTTATAATGCAAACAGGAATGCCAGTCAGCGAACCTGAGAAATAGAACACAAATGGAAATGAGAATTTAAAAATAAATGTCATTTATCCTCTCAATTTGTCTCATACTTGAACATATGCTCCCTCACAATGTTCCTTCTTCTAGATCTTACTCAAACACAGACTTCACATTTCCACATACCCCTATACAGAGCCCATAAAATAAGTCCTCAGCTGTTTTTAAATAATATGCCAGGTCGGAAAGAACCCTCCTGGAGGTCCAATAGCCTGTCCTGAGGTCCTCTGCTGGACCTAATCTCTCTACCTTTTTAATGAAACGGTAGAGTGTTGTGTGGCAAATACCAAACTCGACAAACCTCACCGTTCTGCCCTCTTTCTGCGTTGACTCTGCAGCTAAGTTGAGAATGCGTAGAGGGACCCCCCTATCTGTTTTTCTCTTCCTGTCTCGTGTCATACTAAAAACAAAATGGGACATATAATTTGGAAAATATTGCAGCCAAATCTGACTTTTTCAAAGAGCAAGTGATTGATATACAGGAGGGAACATCTGACTATTGAAATGTATTCATTATCAAGCCAATAAAACCACATTTTATATATATGTGATCTAATTTTACTTATTATTGTCATAAGGGACAGCTGCACCACAGTGTGGGGACAGTTGCAACAAAACGTTGCAACTGACCCCACATGGCCAGCCATTTTTAAACTAGCTATACTAGCTTAGCACATTAGTTTTGAAACATGGTAGCTAAGTCTGTTAAAAGCTAAGAAACTGCAGATTCAAATGATTCAATTTTACAATACTCCATGCAAACAGTTTAGACACTATGAGAAAAATTCTGATCATAAAAAATTTACTTACCTTGCACTTTGGTTCTCCCTGAAGAGATAATCAAAACCGGCTGCAATCTTGCAGAAAGGCGGAGGGTGCAACTGAGCATGTGCAGTGTGAGTGTCATAACTCTAGCTTGTTTCTGATTGGAGAAATCTGCAGTGTTGCAACTGTCCCCAATTCTCCCTACTTCCCTGTGTAGAATTATTAAGCAAATGATTACTATTAAAATAGACAGAATAGGGGTCTTATTGAGAGCAAAAAAAGGAAAATAGTAATGCACATGTCAGAGGAATGCAAAACAGTCTAAACTGTCAAACTTTTAAAATGTGATATATATATATATATATATATATATATATATATATATATATAAGATATAGTGTGGGGGCAAACTATAGAACCCCGACACAATCCCGGGGAGAA
>JAODJX010000136.1:24902895-24914658 GCA_026776945.1 Isichthys henryi
TTGCTTCCGGGATAGGCTCCGGACCCCCCGCGACCCAGTAGGATAAGCGGTTTGGAAAATGGATGGATGGATAGTTATTCAACAACCCCACCCTCCCCGAAAAAACCTAATGTGCACCAGATGGCATAGGGTCTCGTGCCTGAGATGTGTTATGTCCGTAGCGGTTTGCCGCTCACTCTTCAGGTTCCTTCATCTTATGTCTCTGATGTCTGGGAGCACTGTGCCCATTTGGTACTCAGAGGTCATCACACATTGTATAACATCTTCGTCGCCTATTGTGCAGTTGCCGTGCCAGGCTGTGATGCAGTTGGTCTGTCGCTGCTTTGTATAATTTTGCTGAATGATGATGTGGGAGCTTGACTTCCTGTAGTTTCCTTACAAAATATAAGCTCTGCTGCGCTTTCTTTGCGTGAGCAGAAGTGTGAACAGTCCACGTTACTGTAGGTCCTCTGACCTGAGAAATTTGAATTTGCTTAGTCGCTCCACTTCAGTTCCTTATATGTCCGAAGGGGTGTGTGCTTTTTTCTTTTTGGGAAGTCAGTGATTATTTTATTATCTTGTTCTTGCTGAGAGTTACTGTAGGTCATTCTCAGAGCACCATGCTGTTAGTCTTTCTACTTTGTATCTGTTGGGTGACTTGTCATCTTTAGCGATTAGGCCAAAGACACTGATGTTTGGAAACTGAGTATGCTTTGTAAAAAGATAATTTTTCTAAATTTGACTGACGGGGTTATTCATCTGTCATCATTGATCATTTCATGGACCTTGGATATACGATTTTCTTTCAGGCAGAGGAAGTTGGGGAAGCAGGTAGGGACAGCTGGAAAGATTCTAGGTTTGAAATACAAGATAAGGGAAAAAAGAAAAAATTACTCAAGGTGTTTAAGATCTGCCTATTTTTTTTATCTGGCATCGTTAATAACTTTCTCAATTTTGGCACAAAGTAGGACAAGCACGAACTGCAGGAATGAATTATCTGATCAAATGGAAAAATATTATGATTAACACTTGATTGAAAATATAAAGTAATTCTGTAGTGACAGTTATGTAACTATTTATAGTTATATTTTAGCACTTTTCACTGCTCTTCGCTCTTTCCATTTCTTTAAATACGTTTGACCTGCTTGTGGAAAAAACAAGATTGACATATAATGTTAAATCTGTACATCTTCCAACCTGGTGTCCTGCTCAGGGTCACAGGGGGCTTGGAACCTTTTCCAGAAAGCAGAGGGTATGAGGCTGGCTGTACCCCTGGCTGTTTGAGTCAGTTCCAGGCATGGAGTTTTATGGACAAAGACCAGCCCATTTTCTCCTCATTCTGGGGGAACTTAAATAATGATAAGATAAATTATGACATAGCTCCAGCCTTATTATCCGATTTATTACTGACATTTCAAGAAGAAAAGAAATAATAAATAACATATTGAACTGTTAAAGCAATTGGACTTTTTCGGTCCCACCTGCTCTCGTTTGAGAAGCTTCCAGTTACGGCACCTGCACCTCCACGCACTGCGCTCACTCAGTTCTAACAAGCTACTACGATAACACTTGTGTTGCTTATTTGCAAGTTTGTCTATGCAGAGCGATTATGATCTATTGCGTGTGTGTGTGCGTGTGCGAGAACTCGCTGGTTAAGATTCTGAAGCATTGTTTTACAATTTAAAAGCTGTAAAATTATTTCATTTACGACCGGCTCATTTTTAAATTTCTCAAATTATTTTGTCTTTCACCACCACAACAGCTGGCCCACCAGGAATTTTCCTGAGTTTCCTGATTGGTCACTCTGAGCCTGGTCAATTCTGAAAGAAAACAGGCAATTAGTCATTAATAAAACCAATTAGGGTAACATGTGGTTCAACGGGTTAAGTCTCTGTGCCTGTAATCAGAAGGTTGCCGGTTTGAGTCTAGCCTTAGCAGAACAGTCACATCTGTGGCTAGGACCTTAACCCCCAGGTGTGTGTGTGTCTGTCTGTCTATCTGTCAAGGAGAGTAAGTTGGGGTAGGCAAAAAGAATTTATCTACAATGGATCAATAAAGTGTTATTATATGTTGCCTCCTTGATGTGTGCGGGCATTTTCATTGCAGCGTTTTAAAGAAGCTGCATCCTCAATGTTCTATTTGTGCGTAAACACAGCTTTTCCAGGCAGGAAAAGATTAAATTATTGGTCTGCTTCTTAGCAACATGCAGTGCGAGGCAGCATAATTGGTCTTGAATGTCCATTAATTAGTGGGAGGTTGGGTAGGATAGTGAAGAGAATCAGATGACAGGGGGATGATAGGATGGCACAGGAGCTTTATCTGGATACAGGAGTGGAGACAGGTTTAACAAAATGGGAGAGAAAACTTAAAAGATGTGTGTGAGCTTCATCTCAAAGAAGACACAGTAAAGGATGAAAAGCAGGTTTGGGGTCTTGGAAAAGACTAAAACAACACAGGCTTATCACATGCCCAGGCCTATTACTCTGCGTAGTGCCACATCTCTACTCCTTAGGCACATGTCTTACATTTAATTGTAAATGTGTTCATTTTGTAGCCAGACCATATTATTTCTGTGAATTTTTTGGGGATGTGACTGTCTTTCAGGCAGAGCAAGTTGGTGAAGCAGATAGGGGCAGATAGAGATTCTGTTTGACCTAATTTGACAATACAGCTTAAGGGAAAAAAAATGTGTCAGAAGGTGTTCAAGATGAACAAAGAGATGTTTGCACTTCTGAATTAAAAAAAACAAATCTATTTTCCAGATTTGAATGATGAGGTTTTTCATTTGTCATCATTAAAGTTTTTTATACTTTTTGGCACAAAGTAGGACAAGCCACAATGCAAAGCTTACACACATCTATCTTTGTGTTTAAACCTACAGAACAAGTGTCTGATGTCAAAATACAAGCCAATGCCACTGAGCTAGTGGAGTTCAATGACTCTATCAGCCTGACATGCTCCGCCTCTGGCTCCTCTCTCTCTTTCCATTGGCTCAACAGCAGCTCTGACATCATAGTCAGCGAACGAGTTCATCTGAGTGCTGACAATCGCACTCTCACCATTAGTCCTGTTTTGAGATCCGATCAGGAGCCAATATACTGCAGTGTGACTAACATCATCAGCAATAACACCAGCCAGCCTGTCACCTTTAACGTCAGCTGTGAGTTTGTCCAATTTGGCATGCATATGACTGATTTTGAAAAGATTGCTTCACTGACGTAAAGAAGTTGCATGACGTATTTAAATAAATCAGAAAGATGGGTATACTGTTAATCTGACCCACTCATAAGTCAGCAATGTTTTACATGAATTTGTCTGATATCACTTATTTGTACTTCTTCATATTTCAGGCATGTTCATGATACTCATAACCCCGCTACTCTGAATATCAGCTGCTCATAAAATTTTGTTTTCCCCTTGAATTTAATTGGTAATGTGCTATTAGCCTGCTTTTCTGCTAAGTCAAACTTATAACATTGACTTATTACTCAGCAACTGACTGTGTTACATTGTAAGTGTAGAAATACCGGAATAGAAGTATCCCCCTTGGGCCAAATAAAGTACATCTACAGTACAGTACCTTCCTACCTACCTACCCACCAACTTGTATTCCCATTCATTTGGCTGCTTGATCATCGGAGCAGATAGATTTTCATGAGGCCCTCAAAGTAGGTCACTACATGATTGTTTTCACTGAGTATCACAAAATGTTTTCAACTGAGTTTGTTCCTTATGTTTTTTAATACGTGTATTTTAGTTGGACCCGATAACGTTGCAGTAACTGTGAGTCCTCCAGGGACAACATTCTCCTCAGGGACCAGCCTCACCCTGTCCTGCTCAGCTCAGTCCAGACCTCCTGCACAGTTTCATTGGGCTCTTAATGACACACTGCTGAACCAAAAGGGCGATACACTCCAGCTCACGAATATTAAGGAGAGTCAGAGTGGTAATTATACCTGCTGGGCTCATAACGCCATGACCCTGCGGTACTGTTCATCTGAATATTCAGTGATCACTGTTCTGGGTAAGTCAGCTACTGGTTTAGTTTTATTTGACTCTTAGGTCTGGTTTTCAATAATCTTTCTGGGCTTGATATACAGGTTCTCCCTTTGTTCTGTGAATTAAGGTATATTATCTTATATTATCAGCTATCATATCTTTATTTTATTTTGCAAGTCTTTTCTCTTTATACAAATAGTGTTTGTTAGAAAGGAAAATAATAAATATTGGATGGTAAGGTGTTTGCATATAAATTTCTTTTTTTTTTTCTTGTTTTTTTTTTAATTTGGAGACGCCCGGTACTGACTTGGTCTGGTACTGCTGTGATGTATTGATATTTAGGTAAACTAGTTACCAGCTAGTTCTGCTTTTTATCTGGACACAGTTTATATCATCGTTTTTAAAAAAATATATATATTTTCAGAGAATTTTCAGGAAACCAACACATGCAACGTAACAGAAATGAATCACACATATACACACATACACACACACACACACATATACACACATATACACACATACACACACACACACACAAACACACATACACACACACACACACACACACACATATACACACAACACAGCAGTGTTCATGTTACGTTCATTCTTCTCTTTCCAGAAAATATATCATTGTCTTTATTTTATTTTGAGGGTCTTTTCATTTATACAATAGTGTTTCTTACAAAGGAGGCATTTTTTGCAAACCATTTGTTACAAATAGTGTTTGCTTTTTTTAATTTAGAGAAGCCTGATACTGACTTTAGGTACCTCTAGCTAGGAAACCCAGGTACTGGTTTGACACATTAATATTTAGGTATAATAGTTACCAGCTAGATCTTCGTTTTATTGTTTTAATTTAGAAATGCCTTAGTACCTCTATGTAGGAAACCCTCTGAACTTGTGCCAAGCTCCAATCGGTACCCCAGTTGATGTCCATCCAATCGCTGTCCTTGTTTAATTATTGTTCAGTGGTATATGAATGGCCTAATATAACTGACAGCCCCTGCAAAACCAACAGGTGCTGAATAAGCAGCTTTTCAGTAGCAGAAGGGCTGAACTTTGTTTCAGAGTCTATTGCATTTAAGATTGGGATTTGTGCATCCGTGAAAATACAAGTTTCTACACTTCTGTGAAGCTGTAATTATTTGGAATAGACCATTTGTAATTTGCTGTTCAATTATGTAACAGGCAGTAATGTTTTGCGAGTAGTCAGCTACTGTGTTAATTTCTAGTTAAATTTGTTTTTCTATGTATTATTTGTACATCATCAGTGTAGTACTGTGTCCGACCTAGTGATGATGCTGTTTTTTTGTTCATTATTGTAAAGCAGAACTTTATCTGCGTTAATTAAGTTGTATCGTCATTTTTAAGGTGGTTTGTTAGCATTTTCAAACATCCGGTTCTTTAAGCAAAAGTCCTTTGACGAAAGTGAATGAGATTTCCGAAAATCATTGAAAATAACGTGTGTGGTTAAAACAAGTTTTAAAAAAACCTTCACATTTCATGAGATGAATCCTTAGTTACTGCTGTTTTTTCACCAAATTGTGATGTTTTGTGTCCCTGGAAGTAATATTTTGCTAACATTTAGCTAACGGAATTGAGAAATGAAGTACAACAATCTCTCACCTGGCTTCATGCACATAAGACTCTTGAGTAGTATTGCTGATCTCAGACCAGTTTAGTTCAGAACCCCCTATCAGAACGTTTATATCCCAAATGTTTTCAGCTGTCCACCCCAAATGGATCCGAATAAACAATATATTAATTGTACAACATTTAAAAAAGAAGAGAATAAAACAATGAACCTTGCTGTGGACTAACAACCAAACACTTCAAAATGGGGAAATTAATTTACATGGAGCCCACTAAACTGAAATATGTTCAAAATTATACACAAAATCTATATTATATACAAATCTTATGTACACTATATTTTAAGTTGTATAAATAATTAAGATTACAAAATTAAACAGCTAAGATGTGCAGTGATGAGGATAAAGAATTCTTTCAGCAGGCTTCTTTCAGGAGAATGCAGGTCTGGCAAAAACTGGTCTCAGATCAGAGATCGTCAGAGTGATGTTAGGAAATCGGTGCATTGTAGTTCTGTTATTTAATTTTTTAGCAAAACATAAGCAACATACTAATTTCTCCTTTGTGAAACATAAAAATTTGTCAAAATACCAGTAGTAACAAATGATTTATCCCATTTGACAAAACGTGTAGGTGTTTTAATACTCATTTTATCCACAGAGATTAATGTCTCAGATTTTCTGAAATCCTATTCACTTTTCTCATGTGGTATTTGCCGAAGGAACCGGATGTTCGAAGACGCTAACAAAGCCGGTTACAAAATGACATCAGACTTGAGCTCTCTATATATTAAGTAATTAAGAGGTAGGTTTACCTCACGAGTAACTTTGCATTTCGGTCTGTATCAGCTTTTAAGGTAATAGCGACATATTCAGAATCTGACTGTCAAGATAGCTGTGCAGACAAGGGGTAGGAATTTGGATGGGAGAGCAGGTTCGGCATGACAGCTGTAGCGTGTTTTGTTGCTGTTTGAACGACATCTAATTGTTCTTACTTGTATGTAAGAACGATGCTCACCATGCTTCCTGTTCCATCCAGATGGGAGTAAGCTCTCTGCAGCAGGTATATGATGCCATCTTCCATCCTGCATGGGGTCTATAGGCAAACTGTAGAGGGTCGAAAGATGAGTCCATCTGCAATTCTTTGTGGGCAAGCATCAGACTCTCCACGTACATGAGATTATAAGGCAACTGCTCTGTAGTCATTGAGGTTTGATGGCACTGGCTTCTTAAGTACTGGGACTAGGCAGGATGTTTTCCATAGCATTGGCATCCTCTCGACAGGCTGAAGTTAGAGAGAAGATGCATAATTCCAGACTGCTGACAAGCACAGGTCTTCAATACCCTGGGGCTGATGCCATCTGGGCCTGCAGACATTACCTTGGTAGAGTTTTTCCAGCTGTCTTCTACTCTGTTCAGTGATCACCATTGGATACTGGGGTGTCTCCATCTCAGCAAAGCATGTTGAAGTTCTGGACTGTGTAGGCGGGGGACAGAGAAGCTGATGTTTCTTGTGCTGAACCTGTTGAAAAACCTTGTTGGCCTGTCCAGACTGTCCCTTCGCTGCGGATTCTCCAATCTAAAGCCAGTAATCCGTTTCATGCCTGTCTATACATCCCTAATGTTGTTGTGCTGGAGCTTGTTCTCCAGCTTCCTCCAATAGGACTCTTTGTATTGGCATTACTCCTTGATTGTACTCCTTTAATCTCACCTTCAGTTCACTCTCTATCCACCTCAGTTCATCTCTGTGCTCAGACCTGATGGCTCTCTTCTTTATATTCAGGAGCTCCTTCAGGTCACTGGTGATCCAGGGTAATTCAATGTCCAGGCTACAGAAGCATTCCTTTGCAGTAACATGTCCAGGATTACATCACCTTTGAATAATAACTGATGTAATCCCACGTCCTTTCTTCTTACTCCTCAGGAAATTGTTCCTGTCTGGCAGCAATGTCCTGAAACCAGGCAATCTAGTGCTGTAGTGGTCGTGTAACCATGTCTCCGTAAAGCACAAAATACTGCGCTCACAATGTTCTCTTTGGGTCTTCATTAGTGCTTCTATAGTTCATCCGTTTATTCTCCAGAGATCGTACCTTTCCCATGATGATATAAGGACTGGATGGTTTGTATGTTCCCCTCTTATCCCTGCATCTAGCTCCGGCCCTCAGTGTCCTCAGGATTTCAGGTGTTTTGGGATCATCGTCAGTTTATAGAGCGCTATTAGTTGGTCGTGTTTATAAAAAATACCTTTGCTATGAAATGTGTGCATGGACAAAATCAGAAAAACAAGTACAACTCATCACAAAAGGAGCCATAAGACACAAAACGCAAATAGACGAAAATGGAATTTCTAGTTAAATTTGTTTTTCTATATGGTCGGGTTGATGGCCAGTAACTTCGCTGGTGCTTGTGACCAGTGACAAGGTGTATTGCGATAGCAATAAAGGGTTTTCATCATCATCATAAGATACAGTGACATAGTGATAGACAAAAGTAAACAAAATGCTCTGGGTGCCGCAACTACCTTCTTGATTCCCATTTACATTTAGTCTGATGGTATAACCAAGGATGTTCTATGGAGCTGAATGTGCAACATGCATGTAGTCTGCAGGACATTAAGCAAGTTGAAAATTATAAGAAAATGACAGACATATTGTGATACCACAGTTCATGCGTGGGTATTGAAACGTGGGGTCGTACCAAATGATTGGACAATATACTGAGTGTATGCCGTTGCATCCCTAGTAAACACTGGATTTAGTTTAATACAACGTCAGAAAAATGAAATGATAGGTGTGTGACCTTCATCTCAAAGCAAACAAAAGATGAAAAACAGGTTTGGGGTCTTGGGAAGAACCGGAACTGCGGCTGGGATTGAGCAGCTAAGATGAAAGCAGAGGCTGATCACACGACCACACCTATTTCTCTGTGCTGTGCCGCATCTGTGCTCCTCATTTCGTTTTAAATTTAAATTTTGTAGCCAGACAGCATTATTTTTCTGAATTTCATGGGGATGTAATTGGAGTTGGAGAAGCAGGTAGGGGGCAGCTGGAAACTTAGCTTTGGAAATACAACTTCAAAATAACTGTTACAAAATATTTAGTATGAGGAAAAATGATATTTACAAATCTGAATTTAATTTAAAAAATGTTTTTATTTTACAGACTGTTTTTTTTTTCATCTGCTATCACTACTAATTTTCTCCCTTTTTGGATTAAAGTAGGACAAGCCACAATGCAAAGCTTACACACATCTCTCTTTTTGTTTAAACCTACAGAAAAGGTGTCTGATGTCAAAATACAAGCCAATGCCACTGAGCTAGTGGAGTTCAATGACTCTATCAGCCTGACATGCTCCGCCTCTGGCTCCTCTCTCTCTTTCCATTGGCTCAACGGCAGCTCTGACATCATAGTCAGTGAACGAGTTCATCTGAGTGCTGGCAATCGCACTCTCACCATTAGTCCTGTTTTGAGATCCGATCAGGAGCCAATATACTGCAGTGTGACCAATACCATCAGTAATATCAAACAGTCTGTCACCCTTAACATAAACTGTGAGTTCAATTTGGTGTGTAAAACTTCACTTTCAGTCTGACTCCTTGAAATAGGATTTCTTCACTGACAAAAAAGTTGCATGATCTGTTTAAATAAATCAGAAATGTGTGCAGTTGTGAAAAAGAAAGTACCCCCTCTTACAGTTCTATGGTTTTACATATCAGGACATTAAAAAACATCATGTGGTCCTTATTAGGTTTTAAAATTCTTTAAAATTAACTTCAGATGTAAAACAATGCACATAAGATTCGGCCATGTCATTACTTAAACAAAAATGAAGCCAAAATGGAGAAGCCATGTATGAACAACTGGCTTGTAGAACCACCTTCAGCACCATATAACTTGAAGTAATCATTTTCTGTATAACTATCAGTCTCTCACATCATTGTGAAGGATTTTTGCCCCTCTTTTCTTTACAACGTTACTTCAGTTCATTGAGGTTTGTGGACATTCATTTATACACATCTCTCTTAAGCTCCTGCCACAGAATTTCAATCAGGCTGAGGTCTGGACTTTGACTGGGCCAATGCAACACCTAGATTCTTTTAGTTTTCAGCCATTCTGTTGTAGATTTGCTGGTGTGCTTGGGATCATTGTCCTGTTGCATGACCCAGTTTAGGCCAAGCTTTAGCTGTCAGACAGATGGCCTCACATTTGACTCTACAGCACTTTATACAGAGGAGTTCATGGTTGACTCAATGACTGCAAAGAGCCCAGGTCCTATAGCTGCAAACCAAGCCCAAATCATCACCCCTCCACCACCGTGCTTCACATTTCACATGATGTTTTTGTGCTGATACGTTGTGTTTGGTTTTCACCAAACATGGCACTGTGCATTATGGTCGAACATCTCCACTCTAGTCACATCTGTCCAAAGAACATTGTTCCAAAGGTCTTATGGTTTCTTCAAATGCAACTTTGCAAACCTAAGGTGTGCTGGCATGTTCTTTTTAGAGGGAAGAGAACGGAAGCCCTGAAGGACAAAACACACCAACAAATTCAAAAACACACCAGCAAAAATGCAAACACAACAACAAATTAGAAAAAACGCCAGCAAATTTGAAAGCACAACAGCAAATTCAAAACCACAACAGCAAAAGCGAAAACACCACAACATTAGTGGCACTGAAAACGGAAAGGGTATGTACCCACTGATCATCAAGTGCTTGTTACTGATTGGTCAGGGAGCCTGTCAATCAGCGTCCCAGCATCTTACAGGGGTAATACATGAAGGGAAAATGTTTTGCCCTTACTACGGGGGGGTCGTTGGGGTCTTTATTAAGGTGCACATTGCGCTTGAAGACATGCTTGCATTATACGAGCATGCAGAATTTTGATGATTATGAACATGCAACATGAACATTCGGAACGAAGTCACACATACTCTAAATTAAATCTCGCTTGCTGAAGATGCTCTTGCGGCATGAAGCTGCAAAAACGTCATCAGCATACTACGTAACGTAATAAAAATAAAAAATAGAGGAGGGAGGGAATGCACGCTAAAATTGCTAGTCGTGACTCATTTTATTCCCAACGATTATATACATAATGATATATACCCCATATCATTAAGCAGTAAGGGCGTACTTAATTTATCACACCCAAGTGTTGTTATTCATATACAGTTTGTATTTACCTAATTTTACGACTTGTTAAGGACCACATGATATGTAAAACTTTAGAACTGACAGAGGGTGTACTTTCTTTTTCGCATGATTGTATATGCTGTATATATAACTCGCTGATAAATCATCAGTGTTTCACATGAATTTGCTTGATTATTTCAAGCATGCTTTACTCAAATTCCCCATAACTGCTCTAACACCAGCTAATAGTTTTCTTTTTACCTTGATTTTAATTGGTAAATGTGCTATTAGTCTCCTTTTCTTCTCAATGAAGCCTTGACTTGTTATTCAGCAGCTGATTATTCTATACTACATGTGTGCTAATTAAATTGATATGAAATTTAAAGTAATTTCTTCATAGGGCCGAGTGTAGTTTAACTACCTACCTTCCAACCCATATTTGAATTAATTTGCCTGCTTGATCACTAGTGCAGATTGATTTTTATACAGTATCCCAAAAATTTTGTAGCTAAGTTTGTTCTTTGTGTTTTTTAATACGTGTATTTTAGTTGGACCCGATAACCTTGAAGTAACTGTGAGTCCTCCAGGGACAACATTCTCCCCAGGGACCAGCCTCACCCTGTCCTGCTTAGCTCAGTCCAGACCTCCTGCACAGTTTCATTGGGTTCTTAATGACACACTGCTGAACCAAATGGGCGATACACTCCAGCTCACGAATATTAAGGAGAGTCAGAGTGGTAATTATACCTGCTGGGCTCATAACGCCATGACCCTGCGGTACTGTTCATCTGAATATTCAGTGATCACTGTTCTGGGTAAGTCAGCTACTGGTTTAGTTTTATTTGACTCTTAGGTCTGGTTTTCAATAATCTTTCTGGGCTTGATATACAGGTTCTCCCTTTGTTCTGTGAATTAAGGTATATTATCTTATATTATCAGCTACTGGTTTAGTTTTATTTGACTCTTACTGTAGGTCTGGTGGGGCGGCATGGTGGTGCAGTGGTTAGCACTGTTGCCTCACACCTCTGGGACCCAGGTTCGAGTCTCCGCCTG
>JAODJX010000136.1:24928392-24943528 GCA_026776945.1 Isichthys henryi
CCCTGCTGAGGCTACTGCCCCCGCGACCCGATCCCGGACCAAGCGGCAGATGATGGATGGATGGATGGATGGATTATTTTGTGGAACTGGAGGAAGAGGGATGGGTCCAGGACGTTCTTCACGGGAACTCAGCTTCTTTCTTCCAGGCCGAAACCCTCCCAATCCACCAAATTCTGGAGTTGGCCCCATCGGTGGTGAGAATCTAACAGCTTATGGACAGTGTAAACCCCGTCTACTAGTAGGGTGAGTGGTGCGAGATTGTAACAGATAGGCTTGAGCAAAGAAACGTGAAACGTGGGGTTGATTCTGTAAACCCGAGGGAGTTGCAGACGGTAAGTGACAGGGCCCGCCCGACCAGTTACACGGAAAGGGCTGATAAACTTACAGCAGGACCTAGTTTACGTCCTGAGGGAAGACGGAGATTCTTGGTGGCTAAGCAAACTTTGTCTCCTTCCTTAAATTAGGGCCCTCTTCTCCGTCTGCGATCACCAAAGGCCTTTGTCCATGCTGCTCCTTGTTCCAGTAGGCGACGTGTTTGTTCCCACACCTCTCTGCCTCACTGATACCAGTCATTGAGGGCAGGAACATCTGTAGGTGTGGGGCTCCAAGGAAACAGTGGAGACTGAAAACCAAGCACACACTGAAAAGGGGTTATGCCTGTAACCAAGTGGAGCAGTGAGTTATGAGCATACTCTGCCCAGGGGAGAAACTGAGACCAATCACAGGGTTGTAAGCCACACATGATCCGGAGCACCTTACCTACCCCCTGGTTAGTTCTCTTGGTCTGCCCATTGGACTGTGGATGGTAGGCTGAGGAGAGACTTAATGAGATGTTTAATCGGGTGCACATGGCCCTGAAAATCCTGGATGTAAAGTGGGGTCCCTGGTCTAAGACTATATCTTCAGGCAAGTCATAATAACGAAAGACTCCTTGTAATAACAGATCAGCTATGATGAAATTCAAAGCTCTATGCAACCAAGGGCAGTTGGGTACTGGTACTGTAGTGGCTTTAAGAGTCCCAAAGATGAGCCAGAGAGGGTCTCGTTCTGGGAACACAGGGGACAAGACAGCATGTACCTTTCGGTTTCCTTGCGCCACCCCGGCCACCAGTAGTGCTTTTCCAGGAGGCGAGCAGTGACTTTGACTCCAGGATGCCCAGATCCTAGGGAGGTATGAACCCATTGAAGGACTTCGTTGCGCAGCTGAGAGGGCATGAAGGTCTTCTCTGGGGGAAATTCGGGAGGTGGGGGAGTGTTCCAATTATACTCAAGGAGGCGCTGCTCCAGGTCCCAGCTGACAGGTCTCAAGAAACAAGAAGAGGGCAGGATGTGTGATAGTTAAACCGGGTGAAGAACAGAGCCCAGCAATCTTCTTGCGCGTTCAAATGTTTAGCCTCACGCACTGCAAGTTGCAGTGATCAGTCAACACTTGGAAGGGGTGCTCCTTCCAACCAGTGTCTCCATTCCTTGAGAGCTTTCTTTATCGGTAATAATTCTCGATTACCCACATCGTAATTACGCTCTGCTTCTGTCAGCTTCTTCAATAGAAATGCACATGGATGAGTCTTACCAGTACTGGGGTCTCTTTGGGTCAGCACTGCTCCGATGTCCACCTCGGATGCATCTACCTCCACCTTGAATGGAAGCTGGGGGTCGGGTTGTCTCAGAATGGGAACGGAACAGAAACGTCCCTTTAGATCTTCGAAAGGGTGCGTTGTCCCCAGGGTCCACTTCAGCTTTTTCACCCCTCTTCAGATCAGGTCTGTGAGTGGAGCTGCCACAGAGCTAAAACTTTGGATAAACCATCTATAGAAGTTTGCAAAGCCTTGGAACCTCTGAAGGTCTTTGATAGTTATGGGCTGGGGCCAATCTCGAACAGCCGAGACTTTGTCTCGATCCATGGCAACCCCTCTGGGGAAGATTACATAATTGAGGAACTTAACTGGGCTACAATGGAATTCACACTTCTCACCTTTTATGTAAAGTCGATGTTCTCGTAGCCACTGCAGTACCTGTCTGATGTGCCCAATGTCCTGGTCCTCTGTGTCAGAATAAATCAAGATATCATCGATATATGCAATCACAAAATATAATGCAATATATCCTGTAACACTTCATTGATGAAAGACTGGAATACAGAGAGGCTGTTAGCAAGCCTATAAAGCATCACTACTGTAGGTATTCATATTGCCCCATAGTAATGATGACAGCTGTCTTCCATTTGTCTCCTTACTTTATCCTGGTTAGATTATAGGGGCTTCTTAGGTCTAGCTTCAAAAAAACTTGTGGGTAGCAAAGTTGTTCTAAGGCCGAGGGGATCAGTGGAATAGGTTCTCTTCATTTTATGGTGATATTATTCAGTCCTCGATAATCTAGGCAGGGTCACAAACCTCAGTCCTTCTTGGCCACAAAAAAGAACCCTGAAGCAAAAGGGGAAGTGGAGGGGCAAATAATGCCCTGTTTCAGGAACTCCCGGGCAGAGGTCTTCATGGCCTCTTCCTCTGGTCGAGAGAAGGAGTAGAGACGTCCACGGGGTGGGACAACACCCTGTATGAGATCGTTGGCACAATCAATGGACGATGAGGTGGGAGACCATAGGTTTGTGTTTTACTAAAAACATCTTTGGCATCACGGTAAGGTTCGGGAATACCTGAAAGATCCTCAGGTAGAGGACTCTCGATGGAGGAAACTCGACAGGGTAGGGAAAGACACTCCAGAAAACATTTGGATGATCATGCTTGGATCTCTCCAGCCCTCCAGTCTATTGTGGGGTTGTGTCTGGAGACACAAGAGAATCCTCGGATGATCTTATCTCGCAATGATGGTACAACAATTAATTGAATCTGCTCCACATGGAGAACCCCTACCTTTAGGGTCAGTGGCACCATGCGGTGAGTAACTAACCCTGAGGAGAGTGGTCTTCCATCCACCCCTCGCACAATAAACGGCTGTGGCAATTCTTCCAAGAGGACCCGGTGTTGCTCAGCGAATGCGGCATCTACAAAGCTCCCAGATATTAGGTGATACAATGGGCGGAGCTTAATTTGGTTCAACTTCAGACATCATAAGCAGGAGAGAGGGTATACCTTATTCTGATTGGTCGAGGGGTTATATCCACATATGGTATCATACATGCTTATGCCACGTGTTCCTGATAGGGGGCCATATGGTTTGGGAGACTGTTAAACTTTAATAGAATAAAAATACATAACATGTATTTATTAATGTGTTATTTTTAATTACGTTTTTAGGAATGATAAAACATATAGCAGGATGAATGTAAGCTAGCGCATATACGTCCAGTGGGGGTCCGTCCGGCCGTAGCCACAGGTTGTTAGGAGTCGGCACAAGTGCCGCGGTGTATTTTAAAAGATGAAAGCGCCAAAGAAGAAAAACTTTAGCGGTATTTTTTTAAAAAGAAAGAAAAGCAGGCAGAATTTAAACAAGTACAAACATGCTCGAACGAAACACTGTCAGAAGAGCAAATGCTGAGTTTAAACAAGCTCAAGCGAAACCAGTTAACACACAGCACGTCGTTTTAAAAGAAGAAAGCACTTAATCTCATTATATTTAACCTACATGTTTAAAGAAGAAGAAAGACCTTAGCGGTATTTACCAGTGTTAGGTTGAAGAAGGCATTTAACAGCAAACTTTTAGAAGGAATAGGCCCGCTCTGCCATATGTGTCTGCTCAGTTTGAACAACGCGGCTGAAATGATTGTCCAAGACGGCCCTGATCTTGCGCATGCACACTCACGCAGACATCCCATTTCAAAATGGCGGCACCAACGTGGACACATGTTGCCCATTTATTTCAAATAAGACCCTTTAACCATAAATTTTTTAAGTAATGAAGCTCTTTTTCGGCCAATGTGTTATTTAAAATAAAACATCCTAAGCATTTCGACAACAAGAATCACGCAGGCAATCCTTGTTAAAATGACTCTCGGTCTCTCTCCATGTCACGTTTGTGCGTAGAGCAACGATTCCCACACAGCACTATCTTTTATTGAAAACAGCTGAGGCAGGTATTTTTCTGAATTTTAAAGTGTATATAAAATAAATAAACGTGTGTAAAATAAGTATAAAATGTTATAAAGCATATAGCCAATGATAATTAATAAAGAATTTAAGCATAATATCCCACACGTACCCCGGCCTATAGTTGGCAGAAATGGCGCTATCCTGTGGCCTACAAGATAAAAGCATATGGCACCAAATTGGAATCAGTAGCCTTAAAAGAATAAAATACATTACATTAATTTTTTAATGTGATATTTTAAATATGTTTTAAGGCATAATAAAACTTTTAACAACAATTTTAACAGGGTCACCGGATGCATTGAGCTTTTCTAGCTAGAGAGGAAGGAATGGTAAAAGCAGTAGTTAACGGGTTATTTTTTAAACAAAATGCAATTTATATCGGTAAAACACAGCCATCCTGTTTTTAGGGGGATTTATGCGTATTGCTTGTCTAGACATGCCGGTCAGCTAATGTCCGCGGTGGTGGGTAATAGGGCACCAGCGCAAGAGCTTTTGGAGCCGTGAACGATGAAAGCCCATGAGAAGGAAGCGTCAATGAAACAAAATGGCCGCCGGTTGACAAATTGTTGCGGGGGGGGGGCCTACAGAGTCACTGTAACATCTTGTTTAACCGCTGGTCCTGGGTGTGAGAAGCACACAGCCAGCAGAACCATCCTGGCAGAAAGCACATTATCTCTATTTATTAATCTGTCTTATTTGTAAATAATATAACATAATATATTTCTAATTTAAATAAAAGTCGAGCTCTAATACCCACAATCTCTGGGGCTCTGGCATAGGCCCGGACGCCCCGCTATTGTTCTGGGGCGTTGGGTAAAGTCTCTAACTAAAATTGTTTAATCAGCGGGATAAAGTGCCGTAACTTAAACGGTTGTATGACAAAATTGTATAAATTTTTAAATCAGTAAGATTTAAGGAATAAAACAATTTAGTTGTATTTTGTTATTTTTATTTTAAATAAGCTGCTCCCAGTTTATTTAATTACATTTACAGTATATACTCTTGAACCAAGTGAACACTAGGGTACTCTGTCGTCATCATTGGGTGTGGTGGGGTGGGGACTGGGGGTGCTGATAATGAGGAAGTAACTGAATGTTGGGAAAATCACGGACGTTGGTATAAAGGGCCCTGTTTTCACTGCCATTACAAACAGAGCTACAGATTGGCTCCATCACTGCCAGCATGATCTTCTATGCACTTTTTCTGCTGTCCCTTGCAGGTAATGTCTCTGGCTTTCTTTATTGCATCTGCTTAAATTAATTGCAATACAGCAAAAAACATAACTGAAACTTATATCAACAACCATTAATTTTTTATATTTTTCAAGGGGAAGATTTTAAAAATAAGGGTCATTGTATTTTAACTGAACAAATTTCAAATAAGATCTTGCATCATCATTTTTGATTTTGATGAAATTTAGCGTGTGAATCACACATTAAACCATAGATCATGGGTTTTTCTATTGATTTTTTTTTCTTTTTAATATAGCAAAAAAAGCCCTGAAAATTATATCAGTAGCCAATTAGTTTTATTATTTAGTTAAGGGCAACAAGTAACAAGTCAACTAGTAGATGACACATGCATTATCATGACAATTTACTACATGAGTAGAAGATGTAAGGATATATTATTGTAGTTCCTTATACAGCAATTTTGTATAACAGCAATTTTGAGAAAAGTTATGGAGCCTCAGAAGGGAAGTGGAGGGGGAGGGGGCAGGGGACAAAAAAATTGAATTTGAAAAAAGGTCTTGCAGGATCTTGCAAAACTCTTCTTTTTCAACCATCGATTTTTTTTCCCCTCCATGTCCCTTCCGTAAAAAGTAACTGTTGCTGCTCATTAGAAAGAAATGAAAACTTAAAATTACATGCTATATAATGTGTTTCTATATATGAATTTCGTTATTAACAGGAACAAGCCACATTTTTGTCTCGGGTAATACAGGTAACTGTTTCCTTACATTTCCTGTATAGCTGTTATTTGAATTGTTTTATTCATATCTCATTCTTCATGTTTTTGTTTTGTTTGAATTGAAAGTAGAGGCTCAATACAATTCAATAAAAAAAACTGTGTCCAATGATCAATTAAGAGACTTGCAGAGTAGAAAAATGTAGAATATATCAAATAGCACTTTAAAAACACTACCAAACAATGATATCACACAACTAAACACATAATATAAACAAGAAAATACTCCACGTTATGACAACAATACACAGTACTATTCTGTGCCATGCTCTAGTGGTGTAAATGAGCAGTGCAAATTGGTTCAAAATTTGCAATGAATGGTGAGTGGGACATGAAAATTAAGATCAGCTGTCCTCATAATTTAGCACTGTAGCATCAGACCTTCCATGGCTGTAGGTTTTACTCCTGCATTGTGTGTATGATGCCTGAATGATCTTTTTACTCCAGTGATTGTGCCTGTGTGTACTGTATGCCTTCCAATGCATTCCCAGCTAGGGGGTCCCCCGTCATGTGTCCTATGCTTCCTAAGGCAGGCTGCAGGCTCACTGTGAAGATGGATGAATTGTTGGGGTTGCTATACTTCTTTTAACCAGCAGATGTCAATACTGTACTGTAAAACATTGCCTTTAACACTTCTGCACCAGTGATAATGACAGCCATGCCTCCCTCCCTTAGGTGCGGTGCTCAATGTGATCATCACGGGGCCAAGCGAGGTCACTGTAGGGGTTACAGCTAACTTCAGCTGCTCAGCTCAGTGCAGTGACCCCTGCTCTTACAGCTGGCTTGTACAGGGGATGACGGCACATGGCCCATCACTGGCAGTCACCCCTACCAGTGGGGAGGGCAGCATAGAAGTCCAGTGCACAGCCACAGACCCTCAAACTAGCAAATCATCTGCCAGAATCCAACAGGTGAAAGTGAAAAGGAAACGCAGGATGCTTACTGCCATACCTGAAGAAGTATTCAGCTACACCTTTATCAAATATAGGTGTAGTGCTGTGTTCTAAATTTCCTTGCTTGACACCATGTAAAACACTACATTTCTCCTTTATTACCCAGCAACAGGGAAAATACTATAATTCTCCTACATCATGCAACATTACACCACGTAAAAAACTACATTTCTCCTACATTACCTCGCTTAACACCATGTAAAAGACTACACTTTTCCTACATTACCCAGCATCACACCATGTAAAAGACTGCACTTCTCCTACATTACCCAACATCACACCATATAAAAGACTACACTTTTCCTACATGATCCAGCATCAAAACTAGTAAATGATTACACTTCTCTTACATTACCAAAAACTGGTACTAGTGCAGGATGACATCAGTGACAGGCCTCTTATGATATTGTAGTCTTTAATTTATCTATAATCCTGCCTGAGTTTTTTCAATTTCTAAGTGGTACTGTTATGTGTTACTCTTGTGTCCCATTTCTTCCCTGCAGTTTGGTATTATAGCAAATAGATCATAATTGAAGCTTGGATCTTCAATTGTCCATGCATCCATTAATATTACTCTATTAACTTAATTTATTTTTGTTTTCTGTGTTCGTAGCTATGCTTTTTCAAGATGGTGGTTGTATTTTGTGTTTGAGACAGCTCATTTGCATAGCCAATTGACAATGAACACATTTGCAAGTCCCGCCCCAAATTACCAAAGAAGTACCCCAGCTGGTTTGGTACTGCATTTTTGGTACTTCACTGGAAATCAATGGAAAAGGGACAGTACCAATTTTTAGTACCAAAATTTCAGTAGCTGGTGCAGTGGAAAAATGCCCATAAAGATTGCACTTCCCCTAAATTACCCAACATGACTCAAGAGCTCAGGATTACACTTCATCTTTGTTGCAGATCCATATAAAGTGATTCCCATGGCAGATGAACCCAAGGAAAATGAGGCCTTCAATCTGACTTGTTCAGGCCCCAGTGAACTACTAGAGGTGTTCTGGTACAGAAACCATGAGCCTGTGACCCTTGACAGGTGGATGAGCCTCTCAAGAAAGAACGCCACATTGTCCTTCAGCAAACTGTTGGAATCTCATAGCGGATATTACCTGTGCAAGGCCTCCATTGGCACTGCTACAGTTCAAAGTACTGAATATTTACTCGAATGTGAGTATAGTTTGAAGGCAGTGTACAGTAGATCAATGTGCCTTTGGCAGTTAGTGTTTCCTTCTTGTTTATGAATACTCATTTCTTTTAATGGAATTCAGTAATTATGCTACCTAGATCAAAAATTACAGTCTTTTTCATATTCATTATTTAAATATTCATGCACTTGCGTGATGTTTTCCACCATCTATTCTAGTTGATTCCATAATAATGATGATCACTGGGCCAGATACAGTGGAGGTTGGGGAAACAGCTGTGTTTCAATGTCTAGTGAACTGTTCCTTCGGCTGTTCCATCTTCTGGACCTACAAAAATGGGTTTCCTAGTGGCACTTATGTGCAGAGAGGTGCCACCATCAACTGGACCCCTTCAATACCAAACATCACACAGAACTTTACATGTGTCGCGAAAAATCCTGAATCTCGCCAGTCAGCCAGTGCACACAAATCTGTGAGGATCACAGGTAAACCTGCAGGTTTGGGCTCTGCAACACAAGCAAGCCTCTGTGGTCAAGCCTCTGTGGTCAAGCCTCTGTGGTCACCTATCATTTATTCATTAGGAATTCTCCAGACTCAGAGGAATATCACTTAAAAAGTTGTCATTCATAAGTATATGAGAAATAGTTTAACTGCCCATACTAGTGACATTTAAATCTTTTCTATGCATGTTGTTCAGCGCTAATTAAGATTTTATTATTATTTTGTTCAGACAGAAAACCCAGAAAACCCAGAAATCAGCCAAAGTCTGGAGCTGACAAACTGTTATCCAAAATACCAACGGGGGTGGCCATTGCTGCGTGGCTGTCCTTCAATCTGAGCTTCTGAAGGGGGCGCTCTAAAGACAGAAAAGTAAGGAGCAACATGCAGTGAATCACAGCTGCGCTGGCTGTTGTCCTTTCATTTTCAAGTATTTGCTACTGCAGCCTTGTATCGGATAAGCAGTATGGATGATGGATGCATGTATGGGATGTATGGATGGGTAAATGATGGTTGGAGGTTTGTTTTTGCTTTTCTCTTTTGGGAGATCATTGCCTGCTTTATCATATAACATTAATCACAAATGTTTCTTTGAATCATACATCATTTACATCTCAGTACAAACTGCTGCTAATGACACCTGAACAATTTCACAGGAAGTCAGACTGACAAAATAAGGCTGCTGGTTTATGGTTGATTTCCTTTTTAAAATTAACATTTGTGGGGAAGTAATCTATTACTGTAGTAGTTTGAGAGGTAGAATTTCAAAGGAGGCATTAATGGTCAAGCAGTATACTACGGTGCTAAATGAAGCACAACTTTCAGAAGTTTTTTTAATGTATTATTTTATATTATTCTTTATTTTTTAAAGGTTTTCTGTGTTTACAATTTAAAAAGCTATCATTTTTATTTATCATTTATGAGCATGGGAGTATGTTCATTCTGAAATTACTTTTGTCATTTTTAAGCTTCACTTTTCCCAGAAGGTCTCTTGAAAACCCAGTATATGGATGTGTTTTGAGTTAGCATGTCAAACTTTCAAATATTTCAAACACAATGAGCAAAAAAGGGCTTAGACTCACCCATATTTAAATTATTTTTGTCTAACCTCCAGGTCCAGGTTCAACATCAACCACAGTCACAAGCAACAGGAACTTAAGTAATTTGACCCTGGCCAAACAGGGCTTAGTCAGTTAACCACTCTCCACAAGTTTGCTTTCCACCTGTCCATGGCACTCTCTGAAGGGGGTGTCAACATCCAGTTCAGGGCTCGCATGAATGACGCATTTGGAGGTCTGGGAGGAAACGTGTGCAAGATTGTTTTCCTTAATTGTACTAAACCAGTTCCCTTTCCCCTTGAATGATCGTGGAGGCAATATGTTCTTCTGCAATTTTTTAGGTTGCATAACTGTATCATGTTAAATTAGTTTGGTAAAGCTTTCTTGAATCTTTCATACAGAATTAATAGGACAAAAAAATACAATGTGTTCAGATATAACTCCTTTGATTCTGATTTTCTGTAGGTAATAGTAATGACATGTTATAATTTTTTGTGTTTGCTGTGCACAGAGTTAATCTAAATTAGGAACATCAGCAGTTATTTTACAATTGGGAGCAAAGCAATATCATATTTTCTCATTGCAATGTCGGCAATGGAATAAACTGTGACTTGCACTTGACCGGCTTGCTTTGTTTCGTATTTGCAAAAAGAAAATGCCTTTACATTTCATGTATTTAATGTTTATGCCCAAATGTATGGGTTCAGCATCTGGGTCTTTCTTTAAAATACCTGCTTTGTATCATCATCTGCATGACATGTTCTCGGGAGCCGAATCCGGCAAATTGTGTGATCTTGAGTTTCTCATTGTCGCACTCTTTCTGCACTCTCTGAGATTACTGCTGTGAAAACACGATACTACCCTAAGGCACATAACAGAATGTTACGAAATTATACTATCGTTAAATTGCCTAAATTCAAATACAGTTATGAAATAACTGGTTACAGTGGCAATGTTAAGACATTTAAGACACTCTGTCAGTGATTGGAAGGTGCCCAGTTCAAACCCTGTGGCTGGCAGAATGATTTCATCGTTGGGTCCTTGAGCAGAACCCTTTATCCCAACGTTGGGGCTAGCTGACCCCGTGCTCTCCAATGCGCATTGCTTTCAGACAAAATACCTTGTTTTGAGATCATTTTGATTAGTGAAAACATAATTAGAGATATCTGAAAATGTCAATCTGACCAGTCAAAATATGGTTACAGATAGCAAGAATGAGTTGTCATTTCAACATCATATTGCCGGTTATTCTCAATAGGTACAATTTTGTGAAGTTTTTCATGTGTAACAACTGATAAAAAATGTGTAATTCTCTCAAAATTTTGCCAGCAATTATTAATAGAATGAATTTCTCACACACCACATGAATTAAAGTAAATGATATGCAAGGGCAACACAGCAAACGCATCCAAAACGAGTGGAGGACTGGCAAAAAGAGAGCGATTGTCATGACCGGGTGCCGTGTGAGCGAGCAGGGTGCAGGAAAGCAGGATCGGGGAGACCAGAATACAAGGGCAATGGGGTTTATTAGGGAGCACAGACAGGCAGGGGAGCACTCAGTTAACAACGTCAACGTCAGACCTGGGGAAACAGACTTGAATGCGGACTGACATACACATGACTAACGGCAGGAAACGCAGAACAGCTGGCAAACGGAAAGACTCCATACGGGGTTAATGAGGTAGGCGTGGTCTATAGAGAGGGCTGGACGGAGGGACGCGACACCGACAGGTTAACACACAAGTGTCCTTTTTAATTGTTTACTATTTGTATTTCCACAGCATATTCAGAATTATTCAGTCATATTCAGAGGAATCAATACACGTTGGACAGGAATCCAGGAACAGACAGGTATTCAGATCTCCCCACTTGAAGTCCCTAGAGTGCTGTTCAGCTTCCCCCAACACCTGCAGCCTCAAAATATAAAGGATCATCAAAATACAATGGTTGCACACAGATGGTTTGGAGAAGACAAAAAGCAGTTTGCAGTGCCTTGCGAGACTGCAAAATGATCAATGTGCCTCTGTTGCTGTCACTGTTAAAATTGAGTTACAAAAAAGGCATTGTTTCTGTCATTGAGAGGTAAATATCACACTTCCGCTGACTGGGGAGTGTTATGGTTGGCATCGCTCCATTGTGACAGGACGGCTGTCCTGTTTTCATAAATGCATTACAAAATGGTTCCTGTTTTAAACTGAAAGGCAGCTTTTCAAAAATGTGAAACCACCTGATCCTGCTGATGTCTTAAGCTCAAGAGGAGGATGAAGCAACAAGCTTTGATAGAACTAGTCTGATCACAACAAATTACATGTCCCACTTCCCATTCACGTGAACACCCAACTGCTCATTATCTTGTGGTTTCTCTCGAGATCACAAAAGAAAGTTATTTCAGGAAAACAAAAGTTGTAATTAGACACGCAAACACCATTTGTCATGAGAAGGAGGGAAGCACATCCATGCATTATTTTTTTTTTATTGCATTCCCACTGAAAGCCTACAATCCCCCCCCCCATATCCTACACATAAGGGGGGGATTCTCCATCGTTGGGAGAAATGATTTCAGCTTTACCTTTAAAAAGTGTTAACAGGAGTAAAAGTTTCACACTGTCATGGTTAAACTTTGCAGTTCATCTGTGGTTCAGTTGCTGGGAGCTGGGTGCACATCCGTAAGGATCCGTATGATTTTATGTTTATCAATTCATGGTAATTTCATAGTGGCAGATAGATGTTTATTGCAGGTCTTTGGCATTTGTTCTGCTACATGAGATGCTCCAGCTCAAAGAATACAAAGAGGGTTCATGTGAAATAAACAATGGAAGGGCAACATGTTTTTCCAGTTTGCCAAATAATGTTAGCTGACTGACATCAAGCCATCGACCTTGTCTTAACCTAAATCAGCAGAAAAGGTAACATGTTATTAAAATTATCTCTGATGATGTTATACTATTGTGTAGTGCCCCTGTAAAGGGAGATCATAAAGTGTATGATCCTCACAACCCTCCTGTTGATCTCAGGATGGCTTTACTGAGAATTTTTGTTTTCAGAAAAGTATAGAATATATTGGGAACAAACCTCTACATTACATTACAATGAACAAAATCACAAAAGAACACATGTTACATTGTTTTACTTACTTGCCTCAACGACATACCTAACAAAAGTAACTGGATGAAACATAACTTCCTCACACTCAACCATGACAAGATTGAAGTCATTCTTATTGCCACACCAACACTGCTGAAGAAGATATAATCAGTCACAGTTTTCTGTACCTGGCTACTTCACCACTACTACCTCTGAAGTTAATAACCTACTGTAGGTGTCATCTTTGATTCTTCACTGTCTTTTGATTCCCGTATAAAATGTGTCTCCAGGACAGCTTATTTCCATCTAAAAACCATCTTCAAACTCGGCCCTCACTCAACTTGGCTACTGCTGAGATCCTCATTCATACCTTCATAACCTCCAGACTCGATTACTGTAATGTCCTGCTTATTGTTCTCCCACCAAAATCAATAAACAGACTGCAACATATCCAAAATTCCGCAGCAAGACCCGTACAAGACCATGGCAACATATCACTCCCATCTTCCATCAGTTACACTAGTTCAATCTTGGATTCAATTCAAAATCCTTCTGCTCATCTACAAAGCCCAGAACAACCTAGCACGCATCTATCTTCTCACCTCATACAAACCCACTCGCACCTTACGCTCTACTGATGCACACCTTCTATCCACCCCCTCTGCTCATCTCCATCCCATGGGTGACAGGGCATTTAGTGTGGCTGGGCCTAAACTCCGAAACACCCTCCCACTTGCACTACGTACATGAACTTCACTTTCCATATTCAAATCCATGCTCAAAACTCACCTCTTCACTCTGGCTTTCTCAGCCTAGTCTTGACTTTTATGAGATTTTCCTTTATATTTGTTTTATGTTGTTTTGGTTGATGTCAATCTGGTGTTGGTGTGTCTTTAATCAATGTGTCCTTGTCTCTACATGCTACCCATTTGTTGTTTACAGTCTAATTACTTTTATATTTTATGTTTTGCTCTTACTGTACAGTGTTCTTGGGTACTTTGAAAGGCGATTCACATAAAATGTATTATTATTATTATTATTTTTCTCAATTCACCTTAATTAATCCTAAACCATACTCTTGGCGAAATTTGGCTCATCTGTCTTGGTATATAACAACGTGGGCACCATCTTCTCAGAAATCCCACAATTACCCTGGGCCCCTGCGTGGGGTCAGGTTTTTCACCAAGACATCATTACCTGGTTGGTAG
The DNA here is from genome assembly GCA_026776945.1 of Isichthys henryi. Classification (NCBI taxonomy): domain Eukaryota; kingdom Metazoa; phylum Chordata; class Actinopteri; order Osteoglossiformes; family Mormyridae; genus Isichthys; species Isichthys henryi. Next base: position 24,942,353 of record JAODJX010000136.1, read on the forward strand.
TTGTGTGCATGTGAACTTTTAATCATTGTTCCTCTTGTTCCTTTCTTAGTTGTGTGATCTTTCAACATTTTGGTAAGCCCTGTGCATTCCTTTTCACCAATCCATGTACTTACTGTGTATGACTGGGATTTTACCAGTGTTCAGTCCAAAGAAAGTATTGATGGGGAGTCTGGGAGATCCATCAAACAGGAGGTGTAAGGGACAGAATCCTTTTGTTTCACATCTTGTACAGGCGTAGGTGTAGACCAGCTTGTTTAATGTTTAATGACTCTTTCATAATCAGGCTTGAAGTGTGTTCCACACCTTAATGCCCCATGTCATCACGCAGTGTTTTAAAAAATGATATAGAACTTTCCAGGAATGACAAGATGCTTTCCCTAACCTGTTTTCATATAGAGAATCCCATACTAATTCAGTGTGAGTTTGTCCCATTTTTGCACATGGCACTTAACTATCTTGCTTGCTGTCTTAATGGAGTGAATGAAGTCAATCACTGGTGCTATGTCAAAGTCTACCCCCTATTCTTGGCGTATCTCTGGCCCAGAAAGTGGTGCAGTACAGGGGTTTTCTATCGCCAAACCTTCTACCTCCAATTCTTTTGACTATACCATAGGCCAAGCTGATCAAGAATCCTCCTGTTCCTGAGCAGTTTGAATGGTGGTGGCCATAGAGTCGGGAGAGAATTCTCTGTCCATGACATTTTCCAGATACATTGGCATTTGGGACTAGAAGTCAGCATCAGCATTTTCTCTGCCAGGCCTGAATTGAATGGTGAAATGAAAATCATCTAACTCTGCAACCCACCAACATTACAATGCACAAAAACACAATTTACATTATCTTTACACACATACTCCTCAATTCACCTTACTGAAATGAATTTTTCATGGTGAGATATGGCTCCTCATGCGTACAGGCTCACAATACGTCTGTACGACTCTTGCCTATCCTTAAGACTAAGCAAATACCCTAGAAGTATATGATTTTTTCCCCTTTTTCACATATAGGTTTGTGTAGGAATAAGACATAGAAACACTTTTGAAGCTGAATCAAATAACTATATTAACAACCTATGAATTTCAATACATATATATCAAATCACCTGCGATGGGCTGGCCCCCCATCCTGGGTTGTTCCCTGCCTCATGCCCATTGCTTCCGGGATAGGCTCCGGACC
>JAODJX010000136.1:24987759-25004327 GCA_026776945.1 Isichthys henryi
ATGGGCTGGCCCCCCATCCTGGGTTGTTCCCTGCCTCGTACCCATTGCTTCTGGGATAGGCTCCGGACCCCCCGCGATCCAGTAGTAGGATAAGCAGTTTGGAAAATGGATGGATGGATGATTTTACGTACCGTGGTGAAAGAGCCTTTCATGCAGTCATACGAGTAACACAACCCTGTCCATCTGACAGCCTACAGACACTCACAGGATAAGCTACTGCATGCAGACTCCTCACAAACAGTAACATACATAAACAGTTAAATATGCAAGAGCAATAAATATATGCACATGGAAAAGGACTTAGAGGGCTGACGTAAACCAAATGCATATTGTTAGAACAGGCTAAAACACTTACACAATTGCAGTAAAATCCCATTATAGTGGACTCACTTAGAACGGAATATCGTCTATAACAGATGAGGTCCGCTGGTCCCGGCCGTGCGCCTTTAAGATCATGCAGAAAAAGCATCGGATATAGCGGACTTGGGTATAACGGAATTTCGCTTATGGCTGTAGTTTTGTTCACTACAACGGACATGCAGCTCCGCCCACAAGGCACGTGGCGTGCCGGTGATATCCAATGCAGATACCTAGTCGGAATTATTAATAGTCGCGCATCTGGTCAGGTAAAGTTGGATTACTACATGTACAGTAAAATAATCTATACCACAAATGTGTCTGCTGGGATGAGGCATGAGTAAAAGGTGTCCTGTAGTTGTGTTCTGGGCATACAGCAACTCTGGATATGACGGACTTTGGATATAACGGACTGTTTTGCCAGGTCCCTTGAAGTCCGTTATAACTGGATTTTACTGTATTATCTTACCATCATACAAATATAAAGTTAACTCACTAGTACATATATAAGATCAATATATATGTCTACCATGTTGGAAGGAAATCGGTTATATAATTATTCATGCTTTGCTACATTAAATGACACTCGTGTGTTGTTGAATGTGGTCAAGTCAATTCAAAATCCAGTTGAAAAATTCTGAAGAACCTGATAGGCTACATACTGTAATGAGCTAACCAATCAAACTTGCTGTGTGTTCAGTCACATCTTTTGAATTTGGAAGGTGAATCACCCCTCAAGACCCACAATGGAACTGTGTGAGTCAACAGAAGACAGTGTTTGAGACAGTGCCATCCAGGAAGCCAAATTGCTTTTGTGAGTAGCTAAGGCCCCCTTGGACCATCTCAGTGATGCACAATTGAAAGAGAAAAACAAGCTGGCCTGGGGTGAAATAATGAGCCTCCTTGGTCTGGTGCAGGATAAATAGAAAAGTTATTTATTGTGGTCTTAATTATAGTTGCGTTAGTGTGCTGTCATTGATTTATAAATAGTTAATGTTTTTTTACATTTGCATGTGTCAGGTGTGACAATCATATAAAGTATTTCACCACCAAAATACATGAAATCGATGTTCCTATTATCGACAGTCTGTCCTTTTCTCACGCAGAGGCTGGGGAGGAGCCAACAATGTACAACTTTGTTAATTCTGAAATAACAAAGAGTTTTGGGATAACACACGTAGACCAAACTCGTTCTTTACATACGTCGTTCCTTATCTTGTTTCTTATCCACTAAGATCGATCGCTTTCAAGAAAGCCACCCTAGACAAGTCGGTAGTCTATAATGGAAGGATTATCAACCAGGAAGTTATACAACTTGGATTTTACAGTGGATACAGAGAGTATGGAGTATGGATTCAGCCATTTGTTTTCTGAAGACTTGAAACTAACACTGCTAGTCATGCAGCTCTTACTTTCACAAAGAAATGTTTACAGAACATACAGTTTCCCTGACTCTCACTTCTACTTCCATCAGCTTGTGATTGGTTGCACTGCGTTCCTAAGGTACCAGTGGTTTACATTACTTTCCAGTCTGTGCCCATGGTCATCAAACACAGTGCAGCTAGGTGGCACTTCCTATTAGTCACCCCTGCTCCAATTCCCAGAGCCAGTGAGAGCATTAGGGAGCAGAGAGCCAAGGCTGCATCCGCTTCGTTCCGCTGTTTCATTCAGTAGAATTTGCTGTTAATGTTGAAACTGGTAATCAATAATGACTCACTGACATTCCCTCCATGACGCATGAGGGCCGAGGAACATAATAAGTCAAAGAACATACAGAGATCTTGGATGGAGTTCTTCCTCTGATTCAGACCACAGGAACGCATTTGTTTAGCCTAATGATGGCGACAAAGGCGGAAGCCTACAAGATGAACCTAACCCGCCCGACACGTCTGCTGCCGTGATGGATGACTTCGCCATATTCCCGCCACATCTTGCCACATGTTGCATCCCAGAATGATCTTCTAATAGCAGGAATTTAATTGAAAGTAACACCCATATGTCTACTGTTCAAGAATGAATAACATTTGCTATAGGGACGTCATTGCTGTCACAGCATTAAACACTAACACGCTACGAAATTCCCTTGCATTCGACTAGCTCTGCAGGAAGAGCTGGCTTCACAACTGACTCAAAATTTCACTCATAAGTCATTTATTAATGCAATAACGTGATAAACGTCGATGGAAAAGACGTTCAGTTGTCAGCGAAGCTGAGGCAAACATGAGGCGAAATTATCAGTCCTCAAAGTCTTAAATCCAAAAGTGAGAAACAGCAGGCAGCCACACTGACATCTTTACTGCACCACATCTGCTTACACTGTCGCTCACACTAAGGCCAATGTGCTGCAGTCAGCCCTTCACTTCAAAACTGAATTAATTTCTAAGGTGAATGACGATTTGCACCTGTTTTACATTTCGGTCAGCACAGGGGATTCGGGGTCCCCCTCTTCTCTAAGGAATTGCTCACAGGTGAGCAGCATTTCCTCACCCTGATTGGCAGGAACTGGGAAGAATTATGATTTTCTTTCTGAGCTCTCTCAAAATCAAAGAGGCCGGCTGCTGATACATGTCACCTGTCACGTGTGTCATGAGGGGTTCCACTTTGAAACTATCCATGGGGATCTTTAATGGAGTCACCCAGAGTCCGCAGAATGACCTCAACGAAAAGCCACGCACTTGTCAAACTGGGCTCAATATTTCCTTCCACTCTAATGAAATCATACAGACAATATTTTTGCCATATAAACACATATCATATACTTCATACAACACTCCTTACAATCCTACCAATGTCATATATATGACTGAAATTTTCAATCATATCCATCCATCCATTGTCCAACCCGATTATCCTACTGGGTCACGGGGCGTCTGAAGCCTATCCTGGAAGCAAAGGGCGCGAAGCAGGGAGCAACCCAGGATGGGGGATGGGGGGCCAGCCCATCGCAGGGCACACTCACACACCATTCACTCACACATGCACACCTATGGGCAATTTGGTAACTCCAATTAGCCTCAGCATGTCTTTGGACTGTGGGGGAAAACCGGAGTACTGCACCACCATGCCGCCCCCTTTCAATCATATATATGATTGAAATTTTAATAATGTAATTTAATAATGCAGAGCTGTAATATATGTGTGAAACACTTACTATGATCCCTGCTTGCAGTGTGTGATTTAAACCCGATCAGGATTGTAATATTGGTTATTTTCGTCTAAGCATAAAACCTCTTCCAAAGTCTCTCCACAAACACCTCCCTGGAGATTTAAAGTGTTCCCTCTGAAAGACCAGATGCCACTGAAATGGCCTACAAATGACTGGCCCCTCTTTAAAATTTCAAAGGCCTCTGCCAATCTTTGAATGCTTTACACTGCATCCTGTAAATGGCTTCTTTGTTTTGACTTGAGCTCATGCTTTGAAGTCCACTTTGTTGGGCACCATAAACGTGTGCGATTGCCATTTATTTAATCCCTTCTGCAGGGGGACCGATGTGAGATCCTTCCTGAGCGAGACCAGCAAAATCAACCCACGCTACCAAATGCTGGGAGATCATTACAAGTAAATGAATACAATGTTAACCTGAACAAGATGATTTTTCCCTTAAATTTTTCCATTAAAATCCTTTCAGCAATCTCCCAGGCAGCAGCGTGTAAAGAACTGAACCACAGTGTCGGAGGTTCAGCTACCATTTGGGGATCTGATCTACCTTTGTGAAGGTATTTCGCCTAATTATCTTTAGTAATAAATATTCAGGCTTGTAAATTGTTAAAGTGCAGAATTACATATTGGTAAGTTATGTAAATACTTCTGGACAGACTCTGCGGACAATCTTTGCTGGTGCAGGTACAGGCAGGTATCCACATGGAGGCCAGCATGCGGCTCAGTGGGTTAAACCTTTGCTCCTGCGATCAGAAGGTTACCCATTTGAGCCCAGTCCTCGGCAGATTAGTGGCATGTTCATGGACCATTGGGCAAGGCCCTGAACCCCCATCTTCAGGAGTTATGCATACTAGGTAAACTGCACTGCGACCTCTTAAGCTGCTTTCATATGCTTATGTATCTGTGTGTGTCATGGAGATCAAGTCGGAGGAGGCAAGAAGAGAATTTCCCCATGGGTTTTAATAAAGTATCACCATTCTGTACATCTGTCCCAAGACCAGCAGACATGCCAAGCACACAACTGTCAAAAAGAGGAAAAAAGATTCATTTATCCTGCAGACTATAAAATTCACCCTCACTTGCCAAGGAGGAGAGTTCTGACCTTTCAATGGGTTTCTCGTCCTTTTTACCATCCAGATTTGAAGTTCGCTGTAAGCTTGGTTTCCTGTTGAACTACGATCATAACACAGCTCTAACTTTACTGAGCGGAATCTACTGAGCGCCCATCACAACAACATCTGTCTTTTGTAGTAAGTTGTTAAAATACTTCAGTCTCCAACAGAAAGACTTCTGAGTCCTTTCCACATAGCTTTTAGTGATTATTTGATTTATCTAAGGGGTCATATTTCACCAATGATGAACTGCATGCACTTAACTACATGTGTGTCGGCCATTAGAACATACACTATATTGCCAAAAGTATTGTGACACCCCTCCAAGTCATTGAATTCAGGTGTTCTAATCGCTTCCATAGCCACAGGTGTATAGCATCAAGCACCTAGACACGCAGACTGCTTCTACAGATAAAAGAATGGGTCGCTCTCAGGAGCTCAGTGAATTTAAGTGTGGTCCCGTGATAGGATGCCACCTGTGCAATAAGTCCATTTGTGAAATTTCCTCACTGGTAAATATTCCACAGTCAACTGTTAGTGGTATTATAACAAAGTGGAAGCAATTGGGAACAACAGCAACTCAGCCATGAAGTGGTAGGTCACGTAAAATCACAGAGCGGGGACAACGTATGCTGAGGTGCACAGTGTGTAGAAGTCGCGAACTGTCTGCAGAGTCAATAGCTACAGACCTCCAAACTTCATGTGGTCTTCAGATTACCTCAAGGACAATGTGTAGAGACCTTCATGGAATGGGTTTCCATGGCCGACCAGCTGCATCCAAGTGCAATGCAAAGTGTTGGATGCAGTGGTGTAAAGCATGCCACCACTGGACTCTAGAGCAGTGGAGACGTGTTCTCTGGAGTGACGAATCACGCATCTCTGTCTGGCAATCCGATGGATGGGTATGGGTTTGGCAGTTGCCAGGACATCGGTACTTGCCTGACTGCATTGTGCCAAGTATAAAGTTAGGTAGAGGGGGGGTTATGGTGTGGGACTGTTTTTCAGGGGTTGGGCTTGGCTCCTTAGTTTCAGTGAAAGGAACTCTAAATGCTGCAGCATTTGAAGCCATTTTGGACAATTTCATGCTCCCAACTTTGTGGGAACAGTTTAGGGATGGCCCCTTCCTGTTCCAACATGACTGCACACCAGTCCATAAGATCATGGATGAGCGAGTCTGCACAGAGCCCTGACACCTTTCGGATGAATTAGAGCGGAGATTGCGAGCCAGGCCTTCTCATGCAACATCAGTGACTGACCTGACAAATGCTGTCCTGGAATAATGGTCAAAAATTCCCATAAACACACTCCTAAACCTTGTGGACAACCTTCCCAGAAGAGTCGAACCTGTTATAGCTGCAAAGGGTGGGCCAACTCCATATTAAAGCCTATGTATTAAGAATGGGATGTCATTAAAGTTCATGTGTGTGTAATGGCAGGTGTCCCAATACTTTTGGCAATATAGTGTATGCATGTTAGCTATTATAGCCCTGCATACTGAAAAAATTAAAATTATCTTAAGGACAAAGGAACCCTTCTAAAAAATCAAAACAATAATTCAGCATGCTATTATTAGCCTGTCTAGGTAAAATATATGTAGAAGATTGTTTTGCAGGCAAATACATGACAAAAAAAATTGCAGGTATATTTCTAACAATGAAGGAATACATATTAACTGAACTCCATTCGAAAGGATGGGGCTGAAAACTACTGTGGAAGATTAAAGTCCCAAAGTGCTACTAAGCTGGGTTGTTGTACACGGAAAAGAGCGTGAGCAGATTGGTGTTTTAAAGGCTTATTAAGTGGTGCAGTTGTAGAAGCACTTGCAAGTTAATGATGTATAAAAGAGCTTTGATCGCGTTATTGACCGTAGAAACGGGATTACGTCGAGCCAAAAAGTGGGAAAATGTGTTGCGGGCTTCACTTGCAAATTATGGAAAGCTTTTAAGGAGTTACTTTCAATAACGGTCATAAAATTATCGATTAGCTTTTCATGGGCCTATTTTCACAATGAGAAAATTCAGGTTTATGTTGCCATAAACACTCAAGTATGCCCATGTGTCAGCTTCTTAGCATTAAAATTATTTCTCATTAAATAGATTGAAATAATATTTTTAACATTCCACTGAGGCATTTATGTTATAAATAAAGAATACATACAGAAAACACATAAACACATACAATTTTATAAGGATGTTGATGGTCAGATTTGTTTTTCTTAAACAAGAATCGATAGCCAGTGTCCCTTCATCTCCTTGGTTTCTATCCACCGATGTGCCAACAGAAGGTAACTGAACCACAAACGTGCCAAATCTGCTAGCTTTTAAACCACCCCAGTCTATTTAAAAATATTTCCATAACCTTTCTGTTAAAATATGTCATGCCATGTGGAGGCTTAAATTACCTTCATTAAAGGGCAGGTTTCCCTTTTCTGATGGCCTATAAAACATCCACCCACATAAAACACAAAAAGAAGAAAAACCTCAAATTGTTACCTCACAATAAAGACCTTTCACCGCACTTATTACACAGTAGCCTCAGACACATGTAAATGATGTCATTAGTGAACAATTTCTACAGGAGGGCTAAAGGGTTTGTCATCGCTGGCAAAACTGCTAACCAACAAAACTGCCTATTGAAGATTCACAATACTCTCTTTCCAAAGATGCATCTCGCTGTTGTGCTGTAAGCTCATATTACTATAATACATTATGTCTGTAGCCATTTTACACCTCAGTTAACATTAAGTTAGTTGGAATGCTATGCCCTCATTATATTTTCACTAGACATGGACGCATTTGCACTTCGAACCTATTACTGAGGAAGGAAATAAGGAGAGAACTGCGGAACTGATTTATTTTTATTGGTAAATATGATGTATGAACCCTAAGGCTTCTCTTTTTCATGTAAAGTCCTGCCAAGCGCTGAGGCCAGGAGGAATGAACAAAACATTAAAACATGTGCCAGTAAGATGGACTCAGAGGTTGGCTGAATTTCAAATCCATATTTTGTATTAATTTATTTTTAATTCTGTAAATGATTTGCAGATGTTTTACATACTTCGTGTTGGGGAGCTAAAATAACATAGTATATAATTTACTGTCCCCCCACCCTCACCTTCCCACTCAAAAAGAATGAATGAGCCATTAACTTTCAAAGAAAGGCTATTTTAGTCTATTTTCAGGTGCAAAATGGGAAATAAGCTGGGTGAAAAACATCAGAAAATATACTGCAGGACATGCAAATGTATTATTGTAACTTTATTAGAATGCGAGTGATGGGATTTGCATTACGATGGAAAGGCTTGAAGTTTCTGAAGGTCATGCATCACCAGTGACATTTACTGTACTATCTCTTCCTGATGATGTAAGAGAATGTCAACAGAAACATAATTTAGAAACCTGGGGGAAGCAATTTGTAATATTTTTTAGAATATTAGTTTAGGTGGGTTTTAAATTACAACAATATTGCCATTTCATTTTTATTTGAATCGAATTATATTCAAAATCTTTATAAATAATGAAGGATCACTATAATATAAATACATCTAAAGCAAACCTCTTTAATTGCTTTTTCTTATTAATGTTTGTATTCCCTGGCTTTCAACCCTCTCAGCCAATGCTGCAGGCACTGTGGTATGTGAACCAATAATGCAAAACTAAAACTGAAAAAATTTTAAGACAGATCATCCTAAAATTATAGTTCTGCTCCTGTTCAGACCTGTCCAAATCACAGCAAAATTGATTTGTTGTGAGTATGCCTGCAACAGTCTATTTGGCACGCTGTTGGCTGACATCATATAAAGACAAAAAATGATTGGTTGATAACTTGTAGGTAAGGTAATCAGGCCTAAATGCAAGTGAATGAAGATAAAGTCCATTTAAACTGGGGTACCATGAACTAAGGGGAGAACTGGGACCTGTATCACAAAGCTGGATTTCTTGCTTAGTCGTATAACCTGTCAGATTTCAGGTATCCTACTTTAAATGGACTTTATCGTCATTCACTTACATTTAGCCCAGACTACCTTAAATACAAGCTATCTGGTTAAGCGAGAAATCCTGCACAGGCCTCTGGTTATTTTTCTTTATTTTCCAGGTTCTGATTGACAGAGCTATGGACCAATAAGGAGCTGAGATCCTCCTTCCTGTTTCTGGGTGAACAGAAACCATGTTTGTAATTCCCAAGCAGCTTCACGGAGGGCAAAATGTCGACATTAGCCAGTCATGGAATAGGACTCCTCCAACAAAAACGGTTATGTCATGCAAATGGAATATTACTGGGAAAAAAATATTCCAGGGACTTTATAGATTCGAACAATCACCATCTGATAAGTCCAAAATATCCCCAGGTAATCATTCCAGCCCTCAGAACTAAATTGATAACCACGTTAGAATTTTAGTTTTCTAGGTATGTTTTTAAGCGTGTCAGACCCCAAAACCAAATCGAAGTTAATTTCATATATTAAAAGTTAAAGGCTATCGTTAGCTTCTGCTGAATATTTTTTTGTGGTTTATTGGTTTAGGGTTATCAAATAAACTTTGTAGTTAGTGGATTAGCGGTTATCAAAGCTAACTTTTCGCTTAGCTGTGCCCACCACTTATTATTTACTCTATTTACCATATTTGATCTGTGATGGATCTTATTACTGTACCACTTCACAAATGCATTATATGGATGACAATCTACACATACAATTGTGCACTTGATCAGATACAAAATTGTAACTGCAACAGCACAGAGCAACAAAATCTGAACTGCCAGTAGAGGGCAGCCAAAAGTAAAAACAGGGCCTGCAGCCGCCATCTTGTAAATACAGATCTTCCATTCTGGCATCTGAACTTATTCTGTGGAACTCTGTACAGGGCTTTGCTGTCCACCGGAAAAAAAAAAAAAACATATATAAATTTGAATTGAATTTGGTGATCATTGTTGACACACCACAGCACACAGTGCACAACAATGAAATGTGTCCTCTGTATTTAACCCTTACGTGACATTTTGACATAGCAGGGGACAGCTAATTCAGTGCCCAGAGAGCAGTGCTTGGGGGCAGTACCTTGCTCAGAGTACCTCAGTGTTACCTTGCTGCACAGGGATTCGAACCACTTTCCTAACCATTAAGCCACCACTGCCCACTCTTTGTGGGGACTCTCCATTCATTTTAATGGGGAGAACTCTAATTCCAACATAACGATCTATTGCTCTGTTCTATTTACCTCTGAGGCTGGAACTGGGAATGATGTCACACATGGGTTAACAGTGTTCCAGTGCAGAAAGTCAGAAAGCCATTTAACAGGACCAGGGACCCTCTTAAAACAGCAAGATTTCTTGCTTACCTGGATAACTCATCGGATTTAATTTATCCCAGTTTAAATGCCCATTATCTTCATTCACTTACATTTAGCCCAGACTACCTTAAATCTGATAACTTGTCAGCTTAAGCAAGAAATCGCTTTTGATGAAACAAGCCCCAGTTTTAGCCTGGTTAATTGTTAGCGATATCAGTGGGTAACAACACATTATGCTGTATTTTACAGATAAAACAGCATAGAATCAATAGAGGTTGGACAATAAAACCGATTTAATGAGCCACAAATAAGACATAAGTGCTAATAAACAGTATCCAACTACAACTTTAACTTCTGCTGATAATGGGTGCAGCCATCTCGAATTCTGAGCTCAGGGTTGTGCCGATTCTTCCAAGTTCTTGAGTCGGAATTCCGACTCCGTGTTCCAGTTGAAATTTCTGACTAGGAACACAGAATTTATGAGTTACACTTCAAATGGAACGAGCATTACCCCCTAAAGAGCCCTAACCTTAAGTAACCAAACAAAATAAGAGACTTTTGGCATTTTTAGTTTTTCAATTGTAGTCACAGATCTTTGTGGGGACCTGAAGAATGATCCCCACAATGGCAAAAATAACAAGCTTTTTATTACATTGTGGGGAACATTAGGTCCGCACAATGTAATATAAACATTATCCACACACAGAGACATACAGACATGGAAAGAATTAAGAGACCACTCCATATTTTTAAACAAATCTGCATTTTACAGATGTTTCCTTCAGAACTCTAGATTGCATAGAGGTAGGCCAATCTGTGTGCTTGCATATGTACTGTAGACTATGACTAAATGTCATTTGATGTCCTGCATTTTAATCCTGGTTCTGCTGGCAGAAGGCTACGCTGAGCAGCAGGTTGAATCCAGGTTAAAAATTTCTAAAACAACATTACACAAAAATCAAGGTGAAGCAGGAGGCACTGGGAGCGACCAGAATCCTGTCAGGTAATGAGCAGAAACGACTTGCTAATACCAAAGATGACCATTACCTGTTAACAATGACATCAAGTGACCTTTAAAAGGAATGGGAAACATTAAGTGCAGGTGTGAAGTGCACTGCTAGGACAGTTCGTATGAGGCTCCTAGAAGCAGGACTGAAATTCCATAAAGCAAGGAAGAAGCTCTACATTAATGAGAAACAGAGAAGATCCAGTTTGATATACAGTGGTGCCTGCGGTTCACAAACACAATCCGTTCCAGGAAAGTGGTCGCAAACCAATTTGTATGCAAACCAAGGCAATTTTTCCTATAAGAAAGCACTGAAATTCCATTAATTCGTTCACAAGCCTACCAAATAATAATTATACTGATATTTGTAGTACAAACTTTAAAGAAAAACACAATATAGCGTGACCATGGGTAGACCGAGGCATCGCAAGAGCAGAGAGAGACATGCAGACTTGCTTGCTGGAGAAATCATGCTCTTTATTAACAGTGCTTAAACGGACCACAACAGGCACACAACAAGCACCGAACTCAGCACACAAAAGGGCAACACAAGGTTGTCAGATCCTGCAAGATGCACACACAGTGGAAGGTTAACACACGCTAAACACACATGAGGATCGGACCGGGTACACACAAGACACGGACAAACACACGCTCAACAATAGGGAAATGCAACCATTAACACAACAGCAACAATACAAGAGCTATTTATAATTGCACGCAGGGCATGCTGGGACATTTGCTCTGCCGGTTCTACACTAGTATATAAAAAGGAATGTAGTCGAGAAATCTGTTCGTCGACCAAATTTTGTACGTAGACCCAGGCATTTTTTTCCCGAAATTTCTGGTCGCGAACCAAATCGTGCGTAGGCCAATGCGTTCGTTAGCCGCAGGCACCACTGTGTATATATTCACAGATGCACACCCATAAACTGAGAAATGAGTTAAACAAAAAAGTGTGCTTTGGTCTCCATTTTTTCCATGGTTGTATTTCTGTGTTTGTGTGTGTGTGTCTGAGTATGTCTGAAAAGGAGAGCAATTTTTAACCATTTTATGATGAGTGCACACACAAGTCAAGATAAGGTCACGACTTCACCAATATTACTTGTTGTTTAGTGGGGGGAAAAAATGGAAGCCAAACTGGAAGCCAAACTCTAAGTAGAAGCCAAAAGTTAAAAATACTTTGATCTGTACATACTGTTCTTGTTAGTTGTGGCTAATACCTTGTAAATGGACTTCAGGCACAACCCAGCTCTCCCCCCCATCACTCTTCATGAATCCTCAGTCAATGCAGTGGAGTCCTTCTACTTCCTGGGTATCATCATCTCCCAGGACCTCAGATGGGATCTGAACATCAGCTCCCTCATCACAAAAGTCCAGCAAAGCATGTACTTCCTACGGCAGCTGAAGAAGTTCAGTCTACCGAGGACAGTGATGGTGCACTTCCACATAGCCATCATCAAGGGAATGAGCTAATGCTTGAGTGGGTGAACGAAAGACTCGGATTGGCTACTTCTTGGTCATGACTGACCGAGAGACCCGTATCTCGGTCGTGATTGAAATACACCATCTGTCTGTGTAGTATATAGCCGACATGTGCAATGACTTCCTGTATACTGCAATTGGATTTTTGAGATGCAACATTTTCGTGATTTTAAATGATTTTAAACAATGTTCATTAGAGTTTGTTTCACGTCCTGCCTGCCATATCCACCTGACCCTCCTGTCTCCTCCCTAGTATGACGGTAACAAGCCATACCTGCTACTCATTTCTCTTACTTCCTGTTCCTAACCCTCGCATTAACCACTCACAGCGCCTCTTGTTATCTCCTTCATTAGTCTAGTACTATATTGGCCAAAATATAAAACAACCCTGAGGGCACAAAACGTTTTCAATGAAGCAGACCCACATGAAGAGGGAAAACAAAATGTATTGCAGAGAAAGGTTGAGCCATATTAATAAATGATATAACAGCTCTTTTAAAATGAACTTATAAAAATAACTATCTTGATTAACAGTTACTATCAATTTAATGCTAGCAGTGGCACAGCCAGGGAAGCTAACAATTTACACGACACCCAGGGATACACGCTAAATTTAACACATTGCCAGGGATGCCAGCTCTCACGCGTCCATATGGTAAGTCTAATGTATACCTGCATGCCTTTAGTATGTCAGAGAGTAAACCAATAAAATTGTGACAAGAAATGACTTGTTGTTTATTTTGCAAAGATATGCTAAAGTAGTATGGACAGGTTTGTTGGTACCGTTAAAGAGACTATTTATCTTTGGATTATAGTCATGATTCAAATTAAGTCTTCAACCTTAATTAATATCTCAGGTACCTTTAAGCTTTTCATCAGCCATTCAGCCTATTTAAAGGGACAGAACATGCTGCTGTGTTGTTTGGTATTATTCTGTCACCACGCTGGACATGGACCAGAGAAAGTGAAGGAGAGAGCAGTGTGAGGACCAGAAAGAAGATTATAGATAAATGTCTTAAACGTAAAGGCTATAAGAGCATCTCCAAGCAGCTTCCTGTTCCAGAGTAGAATTCGCCAAAATGCATGTTGACAAGCCCCAGAGTTTCTGTGAGAAAGTCCTTTGGACCGATGAGACAAAACTGGAGCTTTTTGGCCGGTCACATCAGCTCTATGTTTACAGAAGGAAAAATGAAGCTTTAAAGGAGAAGAACCCCATACCTACTGTGACACATGGGGGGGGCTCGGGTTTGTTTTGGGCGGCTTTGCTGTATCTGGCACGAGGAACCTTGAATCTATGCAGGACACAGTGAAGCCTCAAGATTACCAAGGCATCCTGGAGTGAAACATACTGCCCTGTGTCAGAAAGATCAGCCTCAGTCGCAGGTCATGGGTCCTTCAACAGGATAATGACCCAAAACATAAAATCCAATGTACTCAAGAATGGCGTTTTAGAATCTAAATCCTATTGAAAATCTATGGAAAGATCTGACAGTTGCAGTGTGGAGACGCCACCCTTCAAACCTGAGACAGCTTGAGCAGTTTGCTCAGGAAGAGTGGGCCAGACTACCTGCTGGCAAATGCAGACGCCTCATTGTGAAGTGCAGAGATCGCTTGTTGGCAGTGATTTCTGCAAAAGGTGGTGCCACAAAATTTTTAATTAAGAGTACCATCTTTTTGTCTGTGTCATTTTCATTTGTTTAATTATATAAAATATTCAGCTGAATCAATAATCAAAAGCAAAGCCTGATTTGTGTTAAATGTGGAATAAACAATAAAAAAATGCCATTAAACTTTTGTCAGTTTCAAGTTATTGCTGAGATAGCTGTGTTGTTTTTTTTTTGTGGAAAGGTACCAACAAATTTGTCCACGTCTGTATGTGCTTCCCAGTCCTGTGTTCCCTACACCAGTCATTGATATCGTACCTTCTTGTTGCCTGTGCCCTACCTTGGTGCAGTTCCCCCAATTTGATCCCTCATGATTCCGTTTATTTCCAACATTTGTTCAATGACTTTAAAAAAAACCCTTTTATTTCCCCCACCACGGCTGCCCCGAGTCATGACAGTTTGGACTCATTAGCTGACTGTGATCAGCAGTTTGGTTTGTGTTTTTAACAATCATGAGTAGCTAAGGTACAATGTTTCCAAAATAATTTAATAAATATTATTTTTCTCACATGACGTATTAATGGTATTTAGCTTATTCTTTATTACTATGTAGCCTAAACATTGTTATTTTATTTATTTTTAATATTGAAACACAAGTGTTTCAGATCTATAGTTAGATCCATAAGTATTTGGACAATGGTGACATTTTTTTTTGTAATTTTCTCTCTGTTTACCACTTAAAAATGGATTTAGAATTAAGCAATTAAGATGTAATTGAAGTATAGATTTTCATTTTAAAATTAGGAGGTTAAACAAAGGTATCAAAGTAAAATTTCAGAAATTACAGCCCTTTTTCACAGAATCCCTCCATTGTCAGAGGCTCAAAAGTAACTGGACGTAGTTATATAATGTAAAATATATGTATTGCTTTAATATTTTGATGAAAACCCTTTGCAGTCAATGACTGCCTGAAGTCTGGAACTCATGCACATCACCAAATGCTGGCTTTCTTCCCTAGTGATTCCTTGACAGACCTTCACCGCTGTCACCTTCAGTTGCTGCTTGTTTATTGGTCTTTCTGCCTTCAGTTTTGTCTTCAGTAACTGATCAGATTGTGATTAGGTGATTGACTTGGCCATTGAAGAATATGCAATTTCTTTACCTTGAGAAACTCCTGGGTTGCTTTTGCAGTATGTTTTTGGTCATTATCAATTTGTACTGTGAAACACTTTCCTGTCAATTTTTCAGAATTTGACTGAATCTTGGCAGAATGTACAGCCCTATGCACTTCAGATTTCATCATGCTACTCCTGTCTGCAGATCATCAATAAACACCAGCTATACATGCCTGCGCCGTAACACTGCCTCCACCATATCTGACACGCGGTATGATATGCTTCCGATCATGAACTGGCCTTTTCTTTCACCATAATTTTCTCTTCCGGTCAGTCTGGTACTAGTTGATCTTGGTTTCATCTTTACAAAGAACCTTATTCCAGAATTTGACAGGCTTTTTAAGTTGTTTCTAATCTGCCCTTCCTGTTCTTCAGTGTTACCAGTGGTTTACATCTAGAGGTAAACCTTCTGTATTTACATTCATGAAGGCATCTCTTGATTGTAGATGTTGTGAAGAGGTTTGTCTTCACCAAGGAAAGAATTCCGCGATCATCCACGAGTTGTCTTCCATGGTATTCCAGGCCTTTTGGTGTTGCTAAGCTCACTAGTACATTCCTTCTTTTAAAGAATGAATCAAATTTTTGATTTGGTCTAGTTTTAGTCAACGACGGGATATATAGTCTACTAAGTCTGCAGTACAAGCAGTCAAATGACATTTAGTCTTAGTCTACAGTACATATGCAAGCACACAGATTGGCCTACCTCTATCCAATCTAGAGTTCTAAAGGAAACTTGTAAAGTTGTAAAACTGTCATTATCGCATGTCGTTAGGTTTGAAGATAATCTTTAGATTTAACTGTTGTAATGCTTTGCCATTCTTCCATCCATCCATCTTCTAAACCACATATCCTTCTGGGTCGGGGGGGTCCGGAACCTATGGGCTGAAGGCCGGGAACAATCCAGGATGAGGAGCCAGCCCATCACAGGACACACTCACACATGCACTCCTATGGGCAATTTAATAGCTCCAATCAGCCGCAACACGTCCTTGGACTGTGGGGGGAAACCAGAGTACCCATAGGGTACCCCGGACGACATGGAGAGAACGTGCAAACTCCACGCACACATAATCCAGGCAGATTCTCGAACCCGGGTCCCAGAGGTGTGAGGCAACAATGCTAACCACTGCGCCACCATGCCACCTTCGCCAATCTTAAATAACTTTATATGAATTTTATTTATCATGAAATAAAATATAAATAAAACCAAAATTCAATCTGAAACAAAATACTTGCATATTAAATAATTAAATAAAACAATGAATGAATGAATAAATAAATAAATAAATAAATAAATAACTTAACCCTCTCCTGGAGCCGACACCTTATCGTGGTGGAGGGGTTTGCGTGTTCCAGTGATCTCAGGAGCTATGTTGTCTGG
>JAODJX010000136.1:25004427-25019553 GCA_026776945.1 Isichthys henryi
GGCCTGGGAACGCCTCGGGGTCCCCCCAGAAGAGCTGGATGAAGTGGCCGGGGAGAGGGAAGCCTGGGCCTCCCTGCCGAGGCTACTGCCCCCGCGACCCGATCCCGGACCAAGCGGAAGATGATGGATGGATGGATGGATAAATAAATAACTCTCCCAAAAATGTTATCAAATATCAAGACTGGCATGCAATAAGGAATGAAGGGTGTGGGAACAGAAGATGGAAAGAAACAAAGTTTTATTCAACTAACAGACTAAAATAGAAAAGAACTGGATCACAGCAATGTTGCCAAATTTGGTCAGCTGGCTGGCATGAGACTTTCAATTTGAGAAAAGTCTGTACAGACGTATACATGAATGCAAGAGTTTTATTACCTTCTACATAGTCTATAGGGTTTGCAAACTACCCCAACAGTTTTGATATAGCTAATTTTACATTTATAATGCAATAAGAGAGTCAGAACGTGTGAGTGCCACACCAGATGCATGAGTGCTGGCAATCCTGGATTATGCAAGATCAAAACCAGGGGCATGGAACCTTACAAACAGGACTGGCTACAAGCACAATAGACGTTAATGCCAAGACTGGGAAGCACTTTTATACAAGGACTAACGAGGTAGCAAAACAAGAGACATCTGGAAGGAATCACACAAGGACAGGAACGAGAGGTAAGACAAACCTGTAGCAGAATCAGAAATGTGTTGGTTGACATAACGAAGTGTAATGGGGCAGTATTCTGCCTCACGTGATGAGTGTTATCCAATCACAAGTTTTTAAAATTGCACCACTGCACTCTTACTCTTCATTTGTTAGTGGAACATGTCATGTGTAATAAAGCAGCTTATGTACTTCCATGTAGGGGAGAGCAGTATGTCATGATTTATGCTGTGAATGCATCAATATGCTAAATCTCAATACATTTTCATGACCACTAAATGATTTTGTATTTTTTTTGCTTTCCATTGTTAATTAGTTAATCATGTGCATGTTCAACCCAAACAGATTTTAAGCAAAGTTTTTAGGCAAATACATTATTATTATAATGACCTGAATTTGCAAACATGAAACCTGCACAAAATTATTACAGGAGAACAATTAATGTTTTAAAACTTAGATTCTTCTTTTCTTCAGTCTGAAACAATTATATACTATCAAAAGAATTTCTCCCTTTCATTACACTGCTAGTTATGCTATGTTGGCACTACACAACTTTTAAAGTTGTCAGATCGCTGTACTGTTCACACTACACAACTTATAAAGTTGTCAGATCGCTGTACTGTTCACACTACACAACTTGTCATCTTGTAAATGACTGATCAGCGACAGGGGGTCACACACTGCAAGATCTTTCACCAGGAGCAATCGCTGATCAGCCGTCTGGTCTCCAAACTACTTTTTTTTTCATGAAAACATACATGTGAATGACACCGGAAATCACATTCCTAGCGCTCATGCGAGACAAATTTTTAAAAGACTTTAATCAAATGACGTTTACAAATAATCAAATCAAATAAGCGCAACAACAAAACACAGCAGAGCAGGGAAAGAGGAGGAGCAAAGTGTGCATACAAGAAGTGAAAGGAGCGATGTTTGCAGACATGTCTACTTTTTCATGAAATGGGAGTTGAACATAGAGGACAGAAACTGAAACTCGATACTATGATGCGAGTATCGATTCGATACAAATACCGACGCTGGTATCGATACTATCAGTATTTGGATCGATTTGTTTATGTTTCATCAACAATAATTTTAAAAGCATTCGTCTTAGTTTTCGTCTTTTGTTTTTACCGACAAAATTAACACAAGTTGAATGTGCAATAAATAAATAAATAAGTATAAATACTTTCACACTTACATTTCTTAACAAGGATTAACAGCATTCTGGTAAAAATACTCTCATTAACTTTTACATTCCTAGGTGATCCATCCAGTCATTCAAGAATTGTACTTCATGTTCACATTTCCAGGTGATCCATCCAGTACTTCTAGAAATTGTTGGAGTCCATGGGTGTTGGATGTGTAGAGTTTAAAATTACCCTTTTGAGACATTGTAACATAGAAATTCTACAAGAAAATGGCAATATGCGGGGAGAAAGCCAACCCTGAAATAAATATTTAACATTCTATCTAAAAACAATCAAAATAACTACATATCAGGTTATCTTATTATTTTATCTAAAAACAAAATCCATATGAGTTGTAAAATAGAAAAGCAAACAATAATTGAACAATAAGCAGCAAATGCAGTGATATTGTCAAATAATAAAAGTGAAATTAATTTAATTAAATTACATAAAATGTTGAAATTAATTTGGTTGCATTTATTCTAAAATTAGATGTTTAAAGTAGAGACTGACATGACATGACTATGACACTGGTGCACTGCATAGGCCTATACTGTATGTTCAATCCAAATTGTTTACTGCGATCTGTTTGCAATGTAGTTAATATTTAATGTTTTACTGGGATAACTATTCAATCTCCATGTTAATTCGTTCGTTATTTTGCATGTTATTAGGTGAAGTTTTTGTCACTCCAAAGCTGTTCAGTTTCATGCATATTAAACAAAGCAATTACTTTCCAGGGGGCTATTCCACGAAGCAAGATTTCTCAGTTAGCTGGGTTAACTTACGTTAGAAGTCATGATCGTTCCATAAGCATTTAGGTAAGGATTATTCCTTTTGGACAAGTTTAAGTTAACCCGGCTAACTGAGAAATCCTGCATTGTGGAACTACCCCCCCCTCTCCTCCCCCGCAGGGTTGCCAGGTCCGCGATTTTCCAACCCAGTTGCGCTATTTTGAAAATAAAGTTGCAGTAAATATTAGGAGGTCGTGGGTTGTGGGTTTTTAGGCTGCTTTCGTAATGCTCCGTGGTAGCAGACTGTAAGGAGAAAAAGAAATTAATATTATGAATGCAGGGCGGCATGGTGGTGCAGTGGTTAGCACTGTTGCCTCACACCTAAACAAGAATTGCCCGTGGGTGTGTATGTGTGTGTGAATGGTGTGTGAGTGTGCCCTGCGATGGGCTGGCCCCCCATCCTGGGTTGTTCCCTGCCTCATGCCTATTGCTTCCGGGATAGGCTCCGGACCACCCACGACCCAGTAGGATAAGCGGTTTGGAAAATGGATGGATGGATGGATTATGAATGCAAGTGGCTCCTAATGTTAAGTAATACTGAACTGATAGTCACCAAAAGTCAGAGATGAAAAGCAGGGTTGCCAACTCTCACGCATCTGGTGTGACACGCTTTCAAACTCAAACTACATCAGAAGTGTTGGGGTAGTTTGCAAACCCTACAGACTATTTACAAGGTTATAAAACTGTTACACGTAAATGGAAGTGTACGCAGACTTGTTTCACTTCAGCCAGCTGACCAAAGTTAGCAAACCTGGGAAAGGAGAGTGCGTCCGTCTCCGTGACGTCATTGTGTTTAACTGTGGTTTCAAAATGTTGAACATTTGAATGTGATCATGCAAAATACTTGTTTAAGGGATTTCAAATATAGTAGATTTTTGCTGGACCTGGCAACCATGCCTCCAGGTAATGAGTCCTAGTAAAGGTATTTGATTACTTGTAATAGCTACTTCTCTGTAGACTGAGGCCCCTCTTGACAGTGACAAAAAAGGTTATTCACCTGTTCCTCCAGTGTAAATTTCATTGAAGGAAACTATGATGAAATCTATTAGTCAACAAAGAAGATGGAAAATTAGATGATAATAAAATAATTTAGGATGCCAAAAACTATGACTAAATATACTGACACTTTTGTCAACAAATAAAAACAAGACTAAATGTCAGAAATCTACCAACCTGAAACTGATCTAATCAGAAGTAACATCTTTAGTTAGTATTGATTGTAATTGCATGTGATTGGGTAATATTGATCTAACGGGCTTCAAGTGTGTAAACCATGCAGTTCTGTCTCTTAAGTGCATCTGTAAACTTGTTATGTCTTGTAGGTCAAGCGGTTTCAGAAAATGGATGCATTGACTATGACTAAACCTGTTAGCTTCATTGACTGCATGTACTGTACATTTAGTTCACAAAATATCCAATAATTTTCACTGACTAAAATCAGATGACTAAAACTGAACTGTATTTTCGTCAAAAGACTAAAAGTAAATCGAAATACTCTGTCAAAATTAACACCGCACCGTTAGATACATTATATTAATGTATTGTAATCTCTGTATAATGTAAATTGTTGAATAATATGGATATATAATATGAAAATATTTCCTTTCGGAACCACATCTATACATACACACACGCATAAGCAGATATTACAAACGGTCCATAGCAGAAATTGTACATATGATTATAGTGTCTGCTTGTGCATAATAAAGACCAGTTGCAATTAGACATCGCTTTTTTGTTCTGAGCGGACAAGCTGCAGCGACTGTAATCTTACCACTACTGCCGGAGATCTAGTTGGTAGTCATATAATCTGCGCAAAATTAAGTGTGTCTTTTGTGAACTACACGTAAACTCCTAAAACTGCCATTTCTAATTTTACAATGACGCCATGTTTACGCGACCGAAAACGTCATAAAAAATAGCCCGGAGAGGAATCGGCGGGTAGATTGAAATAGATAGAAACTAAAAAGCAGAGTCAATATTTCATGTAGTTTCTTTTGTGTAGTTTTTGACAAAATGTTGAAGAAAGCACCAAGAAGTAACTTGAAATCGCTCACAAGGAAGAATTTAGACATTCGTATAGGTAAAAATGCAGAATTATTGGTGAGCCTCTTTTATTTAAATTGTTCGGTGCCTGAGCTAAGTTTGCTAGCTAGCTAAGATAAGGTATTCTGACCAACAAATTGTTACTCTTTCAGTAGCGACATATACTCCGAGTATGAGCAATAAGAACTTACGCTAAGATGAGTCTCTTACTTAATTAACGTTACAATATCGCCTTACCATGTTAATAACGAGTAACTGGTTTCAGTAATGCAGTCTTATCTAATATCCAAGACGGTTTTGTGTTTTGGTTCAACTAACCTAATCCAAATGACAGACAAGTTTAGTGTATAAGTTGAAACAAAGTATTAATATTAGCAGGGGCCTGCAATATACGTACAAATTGAAACTGGTGCTAGCGGAACAAACACATTATGCAATTTTCCATACATATAGCATTCACTGAAATAGTTCTTTTCGTCTTAAGTAATTTTGATTGATTCGTTTACATCTTATAACCTAATATTGGTAACATTTTGTGATTTAAGTTATTCTTAGCTAAAGATTTTGTTTTAGAGTGATCTCAGTATCACTGCCTCGGTGTCTTAATTTAGATGTTGCAATTTTTCAAACAAACATTTATGACAGTTTGTGCATCTAGTTATACATTACCGATGTCATGATGCTTATGAAGCAGAAGAAACTAGTAACGTATGTAATTAATAGAAGCATTTTCAAGATTTAGTTTCGTTTTTGCGTTTCGATGCTATTTAACTAGAACAATTCCTAGTAATTACCCACTAAATATTTAATGTATTCCTTTTTAATAATGGCTATGGTAAAGTTTTAATCAATAATTTGTTGTGTATTTCTTTTAAATGCATAGACTGTGAGAAAATAGGTCGCGGAAGTTATTCCCACAGAGACAGTATGTTTATTCATTATCAGCACCTGACGATTTGTAGCTGTAACATTCACGAGGCGATTATATATATATATGAATATATTATGAAGTCATCCTTCATACCAAATTGCATTTCACTTGAAAGTAATTACGTCAGTTACATTTTGTTGCTTTGGAAAACAAAATGTGTAACAATGTGTAAGATTATGAAAACCTAGATGTAATTTGATTGGGCTGCATTAATTGTAGTAAATAGTTAGAATCAGTGAATGTGAAATTTGAGTAAACCAAGTATTTTTTATTTTTTTTTTACATGAAGTCCTTTTAATAGTATTATGCAGTATTACAACGATTTTTATGGCCTTCAAACTTAGCCATTTTGAAATCTTGGCTGTTTCCAGTGTTTATGTGGCTTATGTCCATTTTTCAGTGTCTTTTCTGCCCTCTTTTTGAATTTATTAATTGAGGCCTCATTGGCCTTTTTATGTTAAAGTAATTATTACTTTTTTTTGTTCAAGTAGTACAAATTATTTGTCTAATATAACAAACAACAAACTCGTGTTCCACATGAGATATTTACTGTGATATTAGAGATAAGATAACCGGTTTATTTGCTTAAATCATCCTTCATTCAGCATTTATAATAGAGTAACACACCACATAAAAGCAGTTTGTTGTCACACTGTTCTAAATGTGGTTTTTGTATATGTTCTGTTGTTAATTCGGCGTGCTTTGGGGAAGCTTAGGAACTGTTCTGTCAAAAACTGAGTTGAGTTGATTTGAATTCATTACATGCATTTTTAAACACAAACAGGATGAGGTGGTGAGCTTCCATTATTTGCTATTGTGTTGGCTTTGCTAAATGCATGCGCTCTTGTGCCATTTTGTCTGAGACTTTAATTCATATTTCTTAACCATTAGTGTTCTGAAATAGTACGACTACTTGTAAATGATTACATGGTGCACACAAATGGTCAATGCCTGTGAAAAGAGGAAGTAACTTTAATGTATATCATTGCTTTAGGTCCTGTTTAATTATATGCCTGTGCTTATGACTGAAAGCTGAGTCACAAATACAGCAACTCTGTCTGATGGTTAAATAGCCCCTTTTACTTTGAAACTAGCCCATATGAATGGTTTGATGGGAAATCTATGTATGCACACATACGTGCAAACCCCCACACAAACCACCCTCACCATCAAAGCATCACATACTGCTAGCTTGTGTTTACTGCTTTTGGGCCACTGGGATGTGGCTGAATTGAATTCACAACATATCCTTTACTGAGTAGTTGTATGAATAAACCATTTGAATTGTGGGTAATGCAGTGATGATGAAAATAATTGGCTAATTGTTGTGTCCTCTTTGAAGTGGTCAGTGGAAATGTCTCAGGATGTTCTGGTTTTGGTGAGCTGGAAGCAGTTCCTGACTAGCTAGCCATTAGATACTTCATAGTGTTTCTATTACTGAGACATTTCAAAATACAGTTAATAGGAAAATCACAAGGGCCTGTGGCATGGAGGGTGGTTGGAGCCATAGCATATGTTGGTGTTGGTGATATAGGCTAGTGCTCCTCTATATAGACTTTGTTCTAAACTATAAATAATGAAGCTTAATCAGAGAGTTATGAAGTAAAGGTATAAAAAGTATTAACTGTTTGAATCTTATTGGTGTGGATGCCAGATGATTTATTGATTCAAGTTTTAAAATTAAATCGAAATATTGATGTCCCATGCTGGAATGTGGTATAATCCCTGACCTCAGTCCTGGTCCTGCTTGTTTAAATATACCTGTTCATTAACTCTTGGAAATGTTTACACTGAATTCTAAATGAAGGCCCATCTATCCATCTTCTAACCTTCATGTTGGTCATGAGGTGGCCTGGAGCCTGTCCCAGGCAGCTTTGGGCTTGGGTACAGACTGGACGGGGTGTAACCTAAGGTCTTGTAGGGTCTTTGTACTAGTGAGAGATGAAAACACCCAGTCCTAGTTAATGAAATTCTGTTCAGTTTAATTACATTATTTTTATGAGCTAAACTGTTGAATTGCATTTTACATTCCGGTCCATTGTATGATTAGACCAGGAAGGAACCTTGTCATGCTTTTAACCGCAAAATCAAGGTACCATTCTTTAGGAGAATTACAAATCACTTTTTGAAACCCTTGTTTGTCAATGTTTGTCTGTGTAGATGCACGTGTGTGTCTGACCTTTGAAGTTAAATTAGAAATATTTAAGTTTTTACATGGATGTGTGTGCCTTAGTGGTTGAGGTCGTAATGGACTTTCCTGCAGTAATGAGGGCTAATTAGGGGCCTGTGCAGCTGGAAGAGCTTTATAGGGCTGGAGTTGCGGACCCCCATGGATGTTTAATAAAAAAACCTGGATTGTGTGCCACGTTGTATGAGTCTAGTCTTACAGTGAAAGATGGCGCAGGCACTCAACCTGCTCTGATTTGTCCGAACTGTTCCTCTGTATTATTGGCACATTGCAGTTTGGAAGAGAAACTCTTGGTTTCACAGTAATGTGCTTTTTATGCTGAAACATCTCGGCGTACTTTGGGATGAGGG
Source organism: Isichthys henryi (assembly GCA_026776945.1). Lineage (NCBI taxonomy): Eukaryota > Metazoa > Chordata > Actinopteri > Osteoglossiformes > Mormyridae > Isichthys > Isichthys henryi. The sequence continues at coordinate 25,012,585 of JAODJX010000136.1, forward strand.
CCGGCTTTAGGGGACAGAAGGTGGTATTTCTTTACTTTCATCATTTGCTGATAATATTTTATGCTAAATGTTTTAATTTCACCTTGCATCCCATACCAATAAACACCATGAATATAGTCCTAGTCATTGTCCTGATATTAAGTATCAACATAACTAACTTTCGCAGTAATTTTTTTTTTTTGCTCTGTTTGTAGACTAATAACTTTCGTGGTAAGTGTCACGTCAGACAAACTGTCACGTCTTTAAAATTCCGAGCGTAAGTGTGAACCACGGGCCACTGGAACCGGTTAGTATGTGAACTGTGGCTCTCTGGTCCCCGTGTGTGTCAGAACCATGGCTCCACAGGACCTGTGTGCAAGACAGCTTTAGTGTTTATGGCTGGTGGCTCGTGTGGGTGGGAATTTGTAAGAGCCTGCTTTGTTCTCCTGCTAAACTGGGATGGCCTGCACAGTGTTTGATGGTTGATTGAGCATAAAAATAATCAACTGCATCCTGTGTGGAAGCCTTGGATGTGTCAGGGATAGGCACTCCCCCCCCCCCCCCCACCACCCAAGTCCCTCTGTTCCAGGGTCTGTGCCCCTAAGGTCACAGACACTAAAAAAAACAACACATTGACTGACCCATTGAGTTCCATAATCATTTCTGTGATGCTCTTGTTACTTTGAGCAGTACTTGGGGTTGTTTATTTTCGAATGGCATAATTTGCTCACAAGCAGGGCACTTCTACTTTTTATTTAGACTGGGCAGTGTTAATATGAACTCTAGCAATGTTGATAGGAAATGAGCGATTTTGATGTACATTGTCAATTTTACTTAATAAAAACCCCTTGAGATGAAATTTTGTGCAAACACAGATACACACACAGGTTTGTAATTGTATCTTTATGGGGACTCTCATTTTTTTTTGGGCAAAACTCTAATTCTAACATGACAACCTTAACCCCTACCCAGCCCTAACCTTAACCATAAGCAATGAAAATACAAGACTTTTGGCCTTTTTTGAATGTATTCACAGATCTTTGTGGGGACCTGAAAAATGGTCCCCACAACGTCAGAATAACAGGTTTTTATTTCATTGTGGGGGATGTTTGGTCCCCACAATGTAATATAAACCTCATCCACACACACAAAACTGTTTCCATCCTATAAATTTTGTGTGGTATTTTTACATTAGTAGTCGACCACTAACTGGCCAAACATAGTATTACCCCAGGCTGAGAATAAGTTATAGTGCAGGAAGCATAGCTTCTCCTTTGCATTTTCTCCAGTGAGCGAGTTTCTTTTCTCCTCAAACGTTTACAGAAATTAATTAATGGTGCATTCTGCAATAATGCCGATTTTAAATTTTAGGAGTCTTAATATCACCTAATATTAGGCCAACTGGTACCAGTTAAGCCATGTGTGAAATGTGTGATAAAATGTACAGGGTGTATTGGTTTTACTTTACTATAAGGGAACAGGAAGTACGAGAAACTTGACTCACCAGTTGTTGACAGGTTAGTGTTTACAATGTAGGCTAAGACCCTGTTAATTGCCTGCAATTAGAAGCTGTAGTTCAATAAGCGATAGAAAAGTAGCAGTGGCCTGTTCTTTATGGACTGGGAGCAACCATAGCGAGCTGTGTGTGTGTGTGTGTGTGTGTGTGTGTGTGTGCGCGTCTGCGCGCCCTGCCGTCTTTCCTTCTGTGCCCAAGTTAACCCGGCAGTACACAGGTATGTGTTTGTTTGCGTGCTTGCATGCTAGACTGGGAATACATACTGTAACTTCTTGTGCAATCATGGAAGGTGGCCTGTGGTGGGATATAATTGAGTCAAACAGGGTCTTTAAATCAGAATGAAAAGAAGAATGCATGACAAGTATGCAGCCACACGCCTCCTGCGTGCCCACAGGCCATTAATGGAAATGCTCAACTTGCACTCAACAATAAGAGTCAACAAGGAGTCACTGCCTCATGTGAGATGAGTCAGATGCAACAATCTTGTATTCTGGGATAAGGGCCTTGCTTTGTGATATGCAGCATAAGGACAAGTGGCGGGGGGGGGGACCTGGTAGATGCTGGATTGGTCTGCTCTAGGCTGTTAGAATGCATGGTAAGTCTGTGAAGGAAATGTGGACTGCCTTTTACAGCAGTGTGGAATATCAGAAAGCTGAGTAGCTGGCTTCCTGAACACTGAAAGGGTAATTCCCTGTTCTGTCTCCGAGGGCAGGTGGAGCTGAGCATGTTGCTGTTTCTGCGCAGCCTGGCAGAAGAGTCCAGGGCAAAAGCTTTCGAGGAGAAAACAGCCACCATCGGGGCCTGTCACTTCAAGGCTGTGTCTAAGGTAATTGCATTCAGTCTGTGTCCTGCTTTGATGCCGTTGGGAGCTGTTGATCAGGGTCCCTTTGGCTTGCCCATTTGTCAGATGATCACACTTGCAGACATGCATGGCAGAAGAATTCTCTATCTGCTCATCTGCTGTCAGTCACTTCTGTTCAGCAGATCTGCTCATTACTTGTTTCTGCTTGCAACACTTTGCTCTCTTCCCCAGCCCGCCCCCACACCTACTGTAGATGTTTGGGCAACTCTTAACACCGAGTGTAACTCCAAGTCTGAATGCCTTTACCTGAGTTTTGTCGCCAAAGAACTGGCTAGCGGCTCTGGATGGCTAGTTTTTAAGACGAGTTTTAAAAATCATTATCGGAGTGGGATGCTGGTTGCCTGAACTCAGGGTCTGAGAATGCTTCCCTTCAAACAGTGGTGTGTTACTGGGCTGGGGGGTTCCTGATTGGGTCAGGTTTCCAGTGCATATTCATTTAATCAGGCCACATTGCTAACAGATGTGCGTGGTATGGAGTGAGTAACGTATGGCCCTCTGTCCCGGACCAGCACGTGCTGCTGCTGTCGGCTGCGGAGCACACATGCGCAACTTGTCCTTCGAGTGTGCCTCTATCATGTATCATTTTGCCTCCTGCTTTAGTTTCCTGGTCTTGCTTTTGTCTGTGGGCAGCCACGGATATTTCAACAGTTAATGCTGATCTTTGCGTCCAGCATTTAAATTCTGCCAGCGAAATAGTCACTATGTGGCCACTGATTAAGATACTCACACACTCACACTTGTTTTCCTCCCGGTGTCCAGAGCCCACAGCGGCCACTTCCTTTTCATGGGGTCTGTGATGTTGAGTCTGCTGTGTGCCTGCAGCTAGCCCACACTGCCTCTCCCACACACTGTTCTGCTTAGATGAGGCAGTTCTTGTTTTTCATATTGTGTCCGCAATTATCCCTCCTGTAATTCTCTAACACAGCACTCGGTGTTTACCTCTCTCACGCGCACGCTCACACTCAGTGGTTGGTAGCTGACACGTTCTTTACTTGAGACACAATGTTTAAATTTGAATCACACTCCCCCACACATTTTGTGGTTGATACCTCTCACTCGTGTACACACCACACACACACACACACACACACACACACGTCTGCTTGCTGTTTGCTAGTTGTTGTGGACTGGAGTCTCAAGCTGTAAAGATTTAGACAGTGTGACATTCCAAGTATAAATAAGCCACAATAAAGCTACACAGACATCCGGCTGATGGGAATGAACACAGTTTATTTTATAATGAAGGAGCTTATTTGTAGGGGTACATTGATACTGATGCTAGAATCATCTCTGATAGTGCTCACATAAACTCATCTTTATGGCAATGCGCCTGTAACCATTACTGATACCGTCTGATGATGCATCAGTGACATTTTTCATAATCAAAAATGGGACCACAGAATGTGGAAGTACAGTAATACCTCGGATTGCGAGCATAATTTGTTCCGGAAATGTGCTTGTAATCCAAAGCACTCGTATATCAAAGCGAATTTTCCCAAAAATAATGGAAACTCGGATGAATCGTTCCACAACCCAAAAATATTCATATAAAAATTAATAAGAAATGTAAAGTAAAAATACATAAAACAACTTAACCTGCACTTTACCTTTGAAAAGAATCATGGATGGTGTGAGGGAGACGAGAGAGAGGAGAAGAGCAGGGTTATTTTGTAGGACGACTTTCACTATAATGGAATCACTGCTATCTGTTGGCTCACTGGAATCTTTTTGTTTTTGTGCAAATTTTACAGGGAACCTATCCAATGACAGCTGCTTTTGCCTCCTTTTCGATTTCGTGGAAATGTGGGCATTGCATTGTTGTTAAACAGATTCATCGGTCGCACTGCTACGGCCTTATTCGGATGGTGCTTTTCTACTAAATTTTGACTATATGAGTGAGGCATGCCGACTGGGACCGAGCATGGGAAACGATTACCCACAATCCCGCAGCGAGAGAGAGAGAAACCATTGGCTGAGTTGTGATCACGTGACGCTACGCAGCCAAAGCGTATACATAATACTCGTTTTGCAAGACCTCGCTCGTTTATCAAGTTAAAATTTGATTGCTCATCTCGCAAAACACTTGCAAACCAAGTTACTCGCAATCCAAGGTTTTACTGTACATCAAAATTAACAACAAAAGCCAAAGCATCACAGACTGCAGACTGCTCTGCTAAAATATCACAAGTAGGTATGAAACAGGTTCACGCGACATAAGTAAAGTCTCTAAACATCTGAATATGACAAACTGCTGTCAGCAGCACTCTGCAATGAGCCACCATGCAGCAAACACTAGCATGGAGAGGGAAAATGTGAAATGATGGCGATAACCTTCCTGCATTGAGAATAACAGAAGCTCTTACCCAGCATATTGTTCTTGATAGTCAAGCATAATGCTTCGATGGTGGTACGCAAAGAGCGTAATACACTGCACACCGCCTCAAAAGGTATTACATTTGTGAACTACTGATTTGGGTGATTTTTGAAGGCTCGTAAAGCTTTAAATTATAGTTAAATCTGGCCCGCTGATTCGTTGTCCCACAGAGACTAAAAAATTATGATCAGTACCAGCCCATCCTCGGATCGATTGCTGATTTCATAAGTTTAACAATTTACATTTTTTTTTTTAGATTTGAAGGTAATATGTAAATGTGAGGAGTGATTTAAAAAAATAATTAATTAATATCCATGCGGTTTGGTGAGATACTGGCTACGGACTGGTGCCGGTCCACAAACTGGAATCTAGTATAGCATAAATAAACCCCTGCTTTATGTATGGTAGCTATTAATCCTTTAGCTTTTCTAGACATGCTGTTTGCATTCATCAGATGACATGTGAATGAGCTCATCAACAGGTGCAGCCAGAAATAAGAAGATGGAGAGGTAGAGGAGGGTGAACAGACTGGTAGGCTGTAATGATTTTTAAGGAGGTGTTTCCTTTTTTCCTTCCAGAGTCTCCTGAAGAATGCCAGGGGCTGAAGAGGAAGCAACATCTGTTTTTTCTTTCAGAATGACCTGTATCAACAATATCAGCTGCTCATGTATACATCACTGCACATCGACACAAAAGTTGAAGTGCTTTTAGAGGAGTAATTGATCCTCCAATAAAATGTTTTCATTAAAAGGTTCTCCTTTTGTAAATATATCTTAGTAGTCTAATAAAAATTTTAAGTTCTTAAGCCGAGGATGTAATGAATAACAATTTAGTATTTGCTTTTATTTATTTTATTCCCACTAAATTTTAAAAATGTTCAATTTCCTACTATACAAACACCACTGCCATTTGTTAGGCGGCTTAAAGTTTGGTATTGATTTATAAACCTGGATATTGGTGAATATTATGTGTTCCCAGAAGTGAAACGTTCTTGGAGTTTTGGACACCAGTACAATTTTGTGTGTGGTTTCTGATTTTAACTTTAAGACCTAGTGAGCCATTAAGATCCATTTGCCTGTCATTTTCCACAGCGATGTGTTACACACTAACAGCTGAGTTTCCATGCAGAATCTCTTTTCTTCAGAGGTTTAAAAAGAAAAAACAAAGTTCTTGGCTGGTGGCCATAGAAAACAGAACAGTCATTATTTGCTGGGCTTGTGAAAGTGAGGTTTAAATGGGAAATCTTTTTTGGACAGTGTTCCCTTCTCTGATTCTGACCTTGGCCATTTCCGTGTAATGATGTGATGTAATGATCCCTAGTTGTCTGTCAAACCAGCTCTGCACTGTGCCCCTCACTTTTGTATAGCTGATTCCACCCTTGATTCATGAGCCCATTCTCATGAGTAGGGTTACTTTGGGTTACTGACCTGAGTTACTATTTAGAATCTGTGCCCATGTTCTCAGCCCCTCGCAGTGCCTCAAACTCGCCTCCATTCAGGCTCTACCTGGCAGTATTAGTTTCCCCCTGTGTGAAACACACTGGGAGCTTAAGGCACCCTTTAAAATTGATGCTCATATACAGACATTCATACATGAGTGATACTAACTAGGCTTGTGGTCTGGCTGTCATTGAATACATGCTTAGAAGACAGACATATTTTACCTTCTTGTTCTTTAAAAACACATTTATGTTCATAGCTTTCACTGCCCTGATTCCCACGTGAGCCTTGGGGGTTAAAGGATGTTAAGGTCAAAAGTTCAGCCTCAGTTTCTGCTGCCATATGTGAGATGGGTTGGATTCCATGCTGAGCTGTGCTAATTTCTCAGTGCTATATGGGAGTATGTTGGAATCAATGTTTTCTATGTTTCTAAAAATAATAGATATGAGTCCGTGTAGTGTATTGTAAAATTACTATGGTTAATATGCTCAATAGGTTTTTTCTGCACCAGTAAAGGACAATAATGCTGAAATTTCTCAGTATATTTCAAAGGGTATTACAGTTTTTTTGGATTGCTTACGCACGATTTTCAAAACAGGGCCCGTGTTTTCAAAACAGTACACACAATTAGCACAACCACACACCCAATTAGCAAAACACTACAGATCCTTTGCATAATTAAACACTCTTGTAAAAACTATACACTTATGTTTAAAAACCACACTTTTTTACCATAAGAAACACACGTTTCACATTTACCATACTCTGTTTGCACGAGTTACACTCTGCTGTGATAAAC
>JAODJX010000136.1:25019653-25031382 GCA_026776945.1 Isichthys henryi
GCTTGTTGAGTGTGAGGTTTTGCTAATAGTGTACTACTTTTAATTTTAGTGTGTAAGCAATCCAAAAAAACTGTAAACTGACTGGTAACCATCATAGTGGAGAAAGGTTTTCTGTTTTCGCTACTAAATTGAAATCAAAACAACTCTATGCAGAACAGTGAAGCCTGGAAGTGAGTTACCATGGGTGGCCACACGATCAGTCAGTCATTCTTCTACAGCATTGAAAAGCTGGAGGTTAGGCGACAAAACGTACCTATGATCTTTTACTCATAAGAATGTACAAGGCTGCCTAGGATGATCCAGAAGATGGAACAGGTGGAACTCTTACTGTTTTAGAGTTTCTGAACAAAACCAGTTCTGAGAAGAGAAGATAGGAGTGTTTATTTATAGTGTCTCTCTTTATATCTCAAAACACATCTTTGTCTGGGCTCCGCCTGGAAGAGGCAGCACAGAGATTTGATACATGACGTCTGGGAGCCTGCATGCCCATAGACTTGCACGAAAAGTGCTTGGAAAGAAACCGGCTTGACAATCACTCATGGTTTGTTAAATAAAAACAACCCCCACCCCCCATGAACTTTATCATACATATTTTATTTAATCTATATTTTAAATGATTTGGCACATATCAAAGCATGAGGTAAACAGGCCATTTCTGTCACTTTGGAAGGTCTTGGGTGGAAACGAGTCCTTGGTGTCACAAGGCAGACATCAGGTGCCAAAAGCTGAGCTTGAATTTCCTCACTCCACTAAGAAGGTGCGAGGTGATGTCTCTGGGAACTAACCTTTCGCCAGGAGTCGGAGGCACCAACAAACTCGCCACCTGTGTGCCCGTGAGCGGCTTCCAGCATATGAGTCAGAACGTGAGGCCAGACTGGCGTGAAGCTCATTTTTAACGACCTTTGCAGAACTTTCTGATGCCGTGTCAGCAGTGCCAGATGGGTGCCCTGCTTTTGTGGACTAATACGTAAGAGGTACTTCTTGTTGGAGGCAGAGAATCATCGAGCTGTCGAGGTCTGTGGCTGGTGCCAACCCAAACCCGTTCTTGCTTTCCTTTTGAGCCAGCAAAGAAACTCCTAGCCATTTTTAATAGCCCTCAGTCCTGTGCTGGTGTTTGCTGACAGTCTGGTTTAGCCACCCTGCTAGTGGAAGCATTTACAGATTCTCAGTGGCTTTCCAGATTTAATGCTCATTTCCCTCCTGGTCCTCTTTCCCCACCATTAGGAAAAGTTTTATTTTGGTTCTCTTCAGCTCATGGCATCTAAAACCACAAATGCTGGCATGATTTGACCCTGCCCTGAGAAAAGCCGAGATGCTTCTTTCCCTTAAACATTACCCAAACCACTAGACCAGAGTTGCTGTGGCCAAGGCCAGCTTGTCTGTTTTTGTCGCTGGGCATAGGATTATGCGAGAGCAAACTGTTCACACTGGGGCACTTCGCTCAGCAGAAACTGTTTGTCATCAATTTGCTGAGAATAAGACCTGAGTCCTAATGAAACTGCTCTCATATTGTCAGAGCGTATCTCTCAGAAAACTCTAATGTTGTTAGAACTGTCAACAAAAAAACAGCAAAAAAATGCCATATGCAAATATCTAAAAGCTCACTCTTCTGAAAGTTGCTGTCCTATTACACATGTGGTGGTTCAAGTCTTTCATTGGCTTACAGCAGATCTGCTCTGTGGCAGTTTCAGAAGTCTGTGTAAGAAAGTACTTTTCTGAAATGTGTTGGATTTGCTGTAATCTGGCATATTGAGGCTCCTTTTGAGGGGAAGTGTCCTGAATATCAGCATTTCTGAAACAAGAATCAGTCATTTCCATAATAGACAAAGACTTTAAAGTGGTTTAATCTGTTTTCTGTATGTTGTTTCATAGCTTATGACCGTATTTTGGCCACCATGGTATTTTGTTGGGTAAATCTATAGCTTCATATCTCCTAAAGCAGTGTCTTAGATCCTAACCCTGTTTGTTTGTAGTTTGCAGTTTTGTCATGCTGTCAAAAACCATGCAGATGGGTGAGTCTGTGTCCCTAAGTTCAGCGTGTTCTCCTGCCTTGTTGCTCTATGCTTCCTGGGTAACCATGAGAAAGTAGTATAGATGAGGGATGGCTTTCTCTAAATTTTGAAGGTGGTGCTTTGTGGAATATGGAGCAGTTATATGCTACCGTCTAGGGAAACTCCCAGTTCAATAGTTTGCGGTCTTATTCACCTTGAGTTCTAGTGATGCGATGATGGCTGTGCTTTGTGCACGAATGTCACCGTAGTGTCCCTTTGGTGAGTGCTATGTAGTACTCCATGGCGGTGTTCCTGCTTCACTCGGCACGCAAGACACATGGCAGCTCTGTTTCCAATCTCGCTTTCTGGGTTCTAGATTTGTCGTGCTTGTTCAGACTCACATCGCTATGTACTGACTCTGCGAAATTTAATTAGGTAACTAAATAAAAATGCTGGAGAATTGAAATAAGCCGTGGTCCTGATGGGCATGTGTGCCATGGGTGTCTTAAACAGCATTGCACTGGACAGAAAAATACTCCTTATGTACAAATGGGAGATGGGGGGTTGTTTTATAGAATATTCTTCATTCATTGTAGAATCAGGGACGGATTATGGGTTGTGTGGGCCCCTGGGCAAAACGTTCCCCCCCCCACCACCACCACCAGCACCACCACTACCAGCACCACCACCACAACCACCACAATTCAAGGGCCCTTGGCAGCCACATGCCCTTCCTATAGGGTCAGGGGCCCTTGTAGGCAGAAGATCAAAGAATGTAGGCCCTCTACAATAGACAAACGAAAATACATTGTTGATAAGCGTTGCAAATTGTTTTGGGCTAGGGGCCCCACGGGCCCCCTGCACCCCAAGGGCCCCTGGGCAGCGGCCCCGCTGGCCCGGTCCATAATCTGTTCCTGTGTAGAATGACCATGTTTTTTAGTATATAATAAAAAATTATGGATACACAAGTAACACAAATATAAAAAGTATCACTGGGATTGACAATATAGTTTTTTTTCTTCTGAAGCCCAGAATAAAATGACAAAAGTTTTGAATATTTGTAATGAGTGAAGTGAGTTCAGGAGTCTCAGCTAAAGTCCTATATTGTTCTGGCCAACAGCCGTCCCCTTTGATTAGCCAGCGCCGAGTTGGACGAGACTTGGCGAGACACAGAGACAGATAAAATGCCAGGTGAAACCAGAGTGATTTTCGCTTCCATGTCGGGCTGGAATTCATGGGTACTGGGGAAAATGACCACCTCTGATTTTGGGAAGAGGTCCATCTTACCACAAAGATAAAAAAAAGCTGCCTTTCAAATAGGTTTAGGACCTGCACTACGAGAGAGGTGCCCTTTCTGGGGACCTGGACTGCATCTGGGTAGGTGAATGGGATGTTCATAGCATATCTGCATAGGAAAAACAAACGCCCTTAGCACTCTGACCTTGTGGGGACCCAGGGTACTGTAACCAGAGCTCGTAAATTCCTTGGACACCGTCCCCTAATAACAGGGTTTGTATGATTAACACAACGCACGATTCAGGTGTATTTGATTAGGACTATTACCAGACATTCATTACCATTATTGCCAATTAATAGTACCTTCTGTTGTGTGCTCATACCCTCCCAGATATATTGCCTGCAGTGCTTGGCATTCTCAGGAGGCATAAGGGAAGAAGTTCACTTGAAGCAAACGCAGACTTAGACCATTTAAAGCTAAACCCCCATCTGCACCAGTCATTGAGCAGACATGTTGAAAAATCCTCCTCTTCCCCCTTTGTAGTATTTATTCTCTGACCTAATTCCACTTGGGTTAAACCTAATCATTCCTGATCTTTTTCTTTGAATGCTTTAAATCCCTCTGACATGAGATGTCTGTTATTGCACAGTTTGGAGTTTTTCCTGCAGTTTGAGGTAACTAGCATGACATCATTGGCAGCCTTGTTTGACTCCTTTAAACATTCCAGTTTACCATCAAGTGGTGAATCTTGGCAAATGCTTTTGACGAAACGTTTTTTTTTTTTTTTTTGTATGCTTCGGAATATCCAAGCATTTTATTTCATGTATTTTATATATAGTCGGGAATTCTGAATGCAAAACAAACATCTAAATGTTTAAATTTAAAACAGGCTAGATTTTAGTAAAGACAAGCTGTACTTTACCCTGGAATCTTCAGTGCAGAGCGTCAGTTCAGACAGCCCTTGATTTATGGTACATTCCTCATTACTGCATTAACGACACAAATATAGTGAAGAGGGTGAGAAGGAGAGTAGGATGAAATGAATGCCGAAGGAACGTAGGATAGACAGATTGGCAGGAAAAGAGTAAGAATGGATATGTGCAAGGAGAAAGAACTCACGAACAACAAAAATGGAACTAAGAAAAGGTTAGCATTAAGAACTGTAGAAGAGCAAAAGTGACGATTTTTATCCTTAAATCCTTAATATATAGTGCCAGTCACAAATCTGGACACAGCTACACATCGGTTTATTTGTACTATTCTCTACATTTTGAATGATTATGAAGACATCAAAATTACAAAATAACATACAGCTGCAGAAAAAAATACAGCACAATTTTTGGTTTCACTCATTTATGAATTTATTGATGTGCATCTGTGAAAAATATTTTTTCTGCAAACTCCACCCTGGTTCTTCTCTGTTTCTCATTAATGAAGGGCTTCTTCCTTGCTTTACTGGACTTCAGTCCTCCTTCTAGGAGCCTGATACAAACTGTCCTAGCAGTGCAACTCATAACTGTACATAATGTTTCCCATTCCTTTTGAAGGTCACTTGATGTCATCCTAGGTCTGTGGCATTAGAATGTCACTTCCACCCGGTACCTGGCTGCTTTCTTCTCATTCCCAGTGTCTCCTGCTTCACCTTGTTCTTGTGTACTGCGCTCTTAATTTTGAATCTGGAAGGATCCTGCTGCTCTTCTACTGCCAGCAGTACCACAATTAAACCAGAATTTAAAAATCCAGATTAGTTTAAAATATAGAGCGGTCTATTATTTTCCTGCTGTTGTATATGGAGTTATGCACTGACCAAGAAGGTATTAAGAACTAAAGATTGAGGGGAGGTGGGGCAGCCCTGAGTTGGGACTTAGAAGGTTCCCAGTCAAATCCCTGCATAGGCAGAGTGATGCCACCAATGGGCCCTTGTGCAAGGCCCTTAACCCCAATTCCTGTGTGACCCTACTTTCTCTACGCCAGTTTCATGAGGTCTTCTCCCGGATGCTTTTCCAGCTGTTCTGAAGGAGTTCCCACAAATATGCTGAGCACTCTCTCCCGGAACGGGGTGGATTTGTGGCGACGGCGAGGCATGGTGCAGGCAGGAAAGAGAATGTGGACAACCCACTGACAGCTCAGAGGACAAATGGAGATTTCTTAACAAACAGAAAAACACAAGAAACACTACAAAATAAAAGGACCACGAGGGTTCAAGAGTAAACAGAGATAAACAAAGACCAAATACAAAATGGGTCAGGACAACAAGGGGCGGGCAGGTAACAAAGAACACAGCATAAGACCTCAAAGAACATCAAACAAATATCAATGACTCCAGCAGGAAGAGAACAGGATCAGGAACTTAAATACAAAAACTAAACTGGGTAACGACACAGCAGGAGTGTGACGTAGACAATTAACCAATCCGGGAGGGTGCAGGGCAACGAGCAATCAGGTAAACACAGAACGGCAGGCACTGAAACAGGCAACAGCTGAAACTAATAATTAAACTCAGGGAACTCAAGCTAACAAAGAAACTAAGAAACAGAATCTACACCAGGGGAATCATTCGTCCATCCATCCATTTTCCAAACCGCTTATCCTATTGGGTCGCGGGGGGTCCGGAGCCTATCCTGGAAGCAATGGGCACGAGGCAGGGAACAACCCAGGATGGGGGGCCAGCCCATCGCAAGGCACCACTAGGGGAATCACATACAGGTAAAAACATAAGCATGGCCACAAAGCATGAAACCAAAACCATCTGTACCAAATACAAATCATAAGACACAGGAACACGAAAACTCATACAAATGAAACACTAGGGAACAAAATACAAAAATAGAGGAGGTGGGATTCAAACACGAGACAGAAGGGTTCACAGGCAGCCACATGCTCAATGAGTTGAGCCATGTGGGCAACAGGGAGCCGGGAAAAACACAAAGAGGGACAGGATGGCCAGCCACACCTGCTGGTCAAATGGGGAAGGGACACAAAAGACTGAGACAAAAGGAGCTGACTCTGACACTCATTGGCAACGTTTCCTTCACTCTCTGGTCAAGCTCCTCTACAACCATTTCTACTGTGTTTAGGTCAGGTAGCCAAGTCATGTGATGTGTATTACTCTCCTTTGTAGGCAGCTTGGCGTGTCCTAACTTTTGACTGGTACTGTATTTATGCCATTTATTTACTGATTTGTTTTATTGATACCATATGTATACCATAGACTGAGGTCTCCTTAATCGCAGTTCTCAGTAACCAGCTTTCTAAACTGCACACTAAACTGGCTTTCAGCTGTCTTGGTCCTTAGGACCTGTCCGCATATTTGTCTTCAACCTGAGCTTTTGGATGAAACCTTCATGTAAGTGCATAAGAAAAGACAGCTCTTCTGTTGTCTTTTCTGCATTTTCTTTTTGTTTTCTTTTTGTTATACCTTAAAAAAATCCAGATGCTGTCTCACAAAGGCCAAACATCTGGCAGCTGGCAGGGGAAAAGAGATCCACACCAGATTGGAGTTGTGCACGAGAGATGCTCAGCCGGTGCTCCCCAGGCTGACCCGAAATGTCTCATCACTGGGGAGCCAGGCGCAGCCTACAACAGGAATGGAGACTATTTTAAATGGGTGTTTATTTGTAAAGTGAACAGGAGTGTGTTAATGTTTACATGTATATGTGTGAGAGTGCTTACCTGTCTGTGTGTGCATGTTTATTTTTTGTCCCTCTGTGCCGGAGGTTTAAAGATTTGTAAGCAGAGCAGATTAATTCAAACGTTTATTTTATTATCCATCCATCTTTTATAATTGCTTATCCAGCCCAGTGCCCCAGGACACCCTGTATGGGATTGCCCATCCACCACAAGGCACACATTTAAACCCTTTAGAAACACCAATTACCTGCCCACATGTGAAATCCAGATCGTGATTTTGTTTCAACCAAACAGAGATACTGTAGAGAGTCTGACTCACATGCTTAATCAGAAAGCCACATGTACACCTTCACCACCACACAGACACAGACAGCCTATACTTCTCAGAGGCAGTTTCACACACACGCAGTACCCCTTCCTTTCTATATTACAGAACGTCAGAAGCATGTTCCAGTACAGAAATGCAGCTTCTATCTTCTCAGCATTCTGACAAACCTATTCTCACAAAGAAACACATTTTTTGTGCAAAGCTACCAACATATAGAAGAAAAATATCACATCCTGTTTCATTTTACTTTGTTTGGGTTGTACTACACATGCACTGAGACTTGAATGCACACTTGCTTGTTGGTTAGGGGATATCGAACTAATGGTGAGCATGCATACTTTCGGGGTGGGTTAGGTTCACCATTGAAAACTCAATATCTGCAGACATGGAGGTACAATTATACTTCTGCTCCTTGATCTTGCATGTATTTATTACAATTTTGCATCGAAAAATGTCCCCGTTTTAACAACTGTAGAACTGCAGGATGCCCAGGAAAAGAAAACTACAACTTGAAACCAGCATTTTTTTAGACAAACATAAGTTTTGTTTATAAAAGACCAGAGAACTGAATCCAGCACTGAGTTACTGTTTTCATTCCTTCACCAGTCAGTAAATGAAATATAAGTGATTACTGTCATAATGGGAGCAACTAAAAATTCAAGGTTTTGAGTTTTTCCAGTGCATCCATATGTTGCCAGTATGCTGGCGCCATTCCAATAGTCGAATGTTTCATGTTTCACCTTATGACAAACCCTGAACGTATTTAGTCTATTTACATTTTAAGCTCCTTTTCCATGTGATGACAAGTTACACCTGTGGTTCTTATTGTTTATTTACCCTTTTCCAACTCAAGGATGATTCCTTAGCTTGGTATGAGGTCCAGGATATTGTGAAAGTGAGGTGGTAATGGCTTTTAATGATCCACAACAAAACGGGGGCTAAAATACTGAAGTACATGAACATGAAAACCTTTCATGGTGTGAGGGAGCATGGGAGAGAGCTAACCCAGGTTCTCCAGGATGAGGTGAAGCTCAACCCATGTTAATCTTCATCCAGTGTTGAATGTTGATGTTGGTACCTAAAGCACATGTGCGTTTTAAAAGTTATTTTTAAGGGACATACCATGAGGCTGACTCTGGGTCTAGTTAAGCGTTTGTCTGAACACAGCTTGTCCTTCACGGTCACTTAGATAACCAGCTGTGGTGTATTTCTGCAAAAGGCTATGGTGAGTAACCCATGCAGTGTGCAAACTGACTCAAAACATATGAAGTGTAGGTAGGAAGCAAATGCTGCCATACAGTTTAAATTAATCTAAAAGGAGTTTTAGGCATTTCTAAATGTAGTGCCTGTGTGTTTGTGTGAGAGCAGGTATGCCTATCCATATGGGGACACAATGTCCCCATAACGTGATAAATATCCATTTTTTTCCCATATGGGGACCGGTTTCCTAGTTTTTCCATAAGGGAAAACTATTTTATAAAAATTGGTCACTGCTATGAAAAAACTAAAAATGCAAAAACTCTTGTATTTTGCTTGGTTACTTATGGTTATGGTTAGGGCAGGGTGGGTGTCAAGGTTGTCATAGTTAGCGTTAGTAGTTTTCCCATAGAAGTGAATGAGTGGACCCCATAAGGATAGGTATACCCGACGTGTGTGTGTGTGGATTCGGTTTATATTACTTTGTGGGGCCAAATATCCCCCACAAAGTAATAAAAACCTGTTTTTTGGACATTGTGGGGACCATTTTTCTATTGGGACACTGAGATCAAGTGAACTGTGTTCAAGGCCTCAATCATTGCAGTGGCTGCAAAGACCTGTGGTCAGAAGGCGATAAGTGTCGTGACGGTAATCTTAGGACCTGCTTGTGGGCACTTGAACTGAGGGAAACTGTCATGGTAAAGAAGGAAGTCTTTGGGGCAATACTTGCATGATGGTCTTCTAAAACAGCTGATTGGTACCAACAGGTCAGAAAGACTGAAGCAAGAAAGTTTGTATATGGGAGGTTTGGAGAAACCATGGAGAGAGACTATCAAGTGGCAACAAGATGTTCTGGAAGGTCTTAGGAGACTTCAGGAGGGGAAGTTGGGAATTGAACATGTTGAGGAAGTGCTTACATGCATGAGGGATATTATTAAGTAATGGAGAAAATACTTTGAGAAGCTCCTTAACCTGGATGTCCACTCACCAGGAAGAATTGTTGGAAACTTGGATCAGCACCTCTGGACTGGCAATCTGTGTGTGGTGATCCCTATTTTTCCAACCATAAGCTTCCAAAGCAAAGCCTGTGCGAGGGTACTAGATCCCATCTGATGGTTGAACCTTGGATTTAGAAAGAATAATGCAGGTTTTGGCCTGGCTTTGGAACAATAGACTTATGTGGCAGTTTTTGGGAATGATGATGGTCTTCTATGGTAGCATAGACTACATGTGCTTGGAGATAATGTTCCCTGGTACTGGGGGAAAGTGCTGCAGGAATATAAAGTACTTGGACTTCTTCCACCTGCTATTTGGTCTTCTTATGAATTCAGTGAGCTGTGTCCTTGTCCTTGGTGAAATACCTAAGCCGTTTAGAGTGGATGTTAGTCTCCATCAAGGGTGCATCTTGTCTCCACTGTTTTCGATTTTCATAGGCAGCATATCAAGGCATAGCTGCGGCTGCAGGATGCAGGATGCTTTTAAGGATGCTACCTGGACAACTCCCCAAAGCAGTGGTTCCAGCCAAGTTCTACAGGGGCCACAGTCACATTGGAGGGATTATATCTCCAGCTGGCTTGGTAACTTCTATGGAAGCTCAAAATGAGCTACAGTTTGTGGCTATATAAAAAGACACCGAGATCTGACCAGCTCAGTACTGCCATCAAGACCTTGACCAGGAAGAGTGATGGGAAGATCATGATACTGATGAGTAAATTCATGGCAAAAAACACTCACCTGAGCCGCACTGGAATACAGAGCGATTAATCTGGTGGATTACACTCTTGCTGGTCTGAGGGCAAATTCATGTGGTAATGTCATTAAATATTAAACAGCCGTGCTTCTGGGGGATTCTTATCCAGGTTTCGAAATGGGCATCATAGCTCCTCCTGATTCAGTTGCTCACAAACCTCATTCAGAAATCCAGAACAGCCACTGCTTTTAATAACTGTAATTTAGCCACACTCCAGGTAGATACCACCAAACAGTTCAGTTGCTCCACAAGAGCATACTTAGTCAGTCCTGCTCAGTATTCACAATGAACAGTATTATGCAGTCAACATAATGCGATGTGATGTCTTGCAATGCTGTGCAAAATCATACAAGAGCTGAATGACATTGAAGGTAGTCTTAAGCAAAACAAACTGGCCAGAGTACAGATATCCGCAACGTTGTCAGCTTGGCAGAGAGGTATACCTCTTAAAACCTGGCAGTCCTTTCTGTTTTATTGCGGCCAAAGCACTTTCAGTATTAAACAATAATAAAACAAAGAAGAATATGAATTTCATTTTGAGTCTCATTTTAAAGATTTTTCTAATCCTCAGTACACAGAAGCCTTCCAATATGTTTCTGATTCTCAATCGAGATTTTAGGGCCTTTGGGCTTAAAACTGGTTCACTTTTCCACATTTTGGAGAGAAGCTTTTGACTCTGTTGAATACACATATTTATCAGCTCTAAATTGCTTGATTTGGTCTGTTGCCTCTAAGGTATGAAGCTGTTTCTCTGGAATAGTGTGCTTTGGATCCTGAAACAGAGAGATGTGGTTCTCTTTACAAACCACCAGGGGGAGTGTTGCCTTCATTAAAAGTCTTAATCTTAAGGAAGGTCTGTTAGACCTTGCATGGACTATTAAAAAACATCGAGGTGTCATATAATAGATGTGTACACTATAATAGGCTAGGTGTATTGAAATCTCAAGGCAGTCTGTTTTAATAATAAGCTTTCTTTTTGGGGCTAGCCTGCTTTTTCTTGAGGTCAACCACAAGTAAGAGGCCCATGTTAGGTTAGGTTAACGCACTAACTTCCTCTGCTCCAATGTTCTAAAGTAAGTATCCAGGAAGTATGGCTCAATGGTGGCAAAATGTCTAGAGATAATACTTCTGAATTATCCGTGCTTGTGTACAAAATATTCAATATCCAATACCCTGTTTCTATGAGGCTTATATGAATTAAGTTATTGACTACAAAGATAGGAAATTCCATCCATTTTCCATCCTTGCTTGTCGCATGCAAGGTCGCAGGTATCCAGAAGCGATCCCAGAAGCTACAGATGCAAGGCAAGGAATAACCCAGGATGGGATGCCAACCCAACCAGGACTAGAAATTCCATCAATAGAAAAATTGCTCACTTCCTATGGATGTTTGTGACAAGATGTTTTCTCTGCAACCATTCTAGCATTCTGGAATAGCAAACGTACAATGCCTGTTTACTGGTCCTTAAGTTCCTTAAGAATTCAAACATATATTTAAAAATATTGATTTTTTTTCACCGGGGCGGCATGGTGGTGCAGTGGTTAGCACTGTTGCCTCACACCTCTGGGACCCGGGTTCGAGTCCCCACCTGGGTC
>JAODJX010000136.1:25049193-25060184 GCA_026776945.1 Isichthys henryi
GCCCCCGCGACCCGACCTCGGATTAAGCGGGAGATGATGGATGGATGGATGGATGGATGGATGGATGGATGGATGGACGAATTTATTTATTTTTGCGCGCACCCTCCCCCCCAGAAACTTTGTAGCTGCTATGGTCACCAAGACATCTTTATAATAAGGAGTGGGAGCGCCTCATGAATTCAGGCACTCTGACGTACTTACTAGTGAAGTCGGTAGTGGGAGGAGCATCATACCCTCCACTTGATATAACCACAGAGACATTAAGCTGCCTTGCAAGAATGTCATTATTTTAAGCCGCAAATATGATAGTGAAAGATAACACGAGCTGTCCTTAGGTGATAAAAGGAAACTGCAAAACAAAGGGAAATGACCTGGGACCTTAAATATTTGATCAGCAGCCAGAATACCACAAGAATATAGTTTCTATCTTTTAATCTCTGGATGTGCCACAATCACGCAAATGGTATTGGCGCTGTTTTATTTTTGTCCCATTTGTAGAATTATTTAAATGTTATCTAATTAATATTGTTCACATAAAGCTGATGTCTGTCTATGATTTTTAGCATATGCATCTCTAAAAAAAATTGAGACCACAGCTAAATTTTCAGTTCCACTCATTTCTCAATTTATGGGTAAGCTTCTCTCTAAAATGTACATTTTTTTACTGCACCCTGGCTCTTCTTTGCTTTACAGGATTTCAGTCCTTCTTCTAGGAGCCAGTTACGAACTTGTCCTAGCAGTGCACTTCACACCTGCACTTAATGCTTCCCATTCCTTTTGAGGGTAATTCGATGTCATCCTCCGATTTATAAGGCACTGCTGGATAAGTTGGCAGTCATCTCTGGCACTAGATAGTTACTTCTGCCCTCTACCTGGCTGGTTTTCGGATATTGCGAGTGTCACCTGCTTCACCTTGTTCTTCTGTACTGTTGTCTTAGAAACTGGCAGTGTGGCCTTCGGCCAGCAGAAGCAGGATTAAACCAGAATGTAACAATGCAAATTTTTCAAAAATAAGGAGAAGTCTCTTATTTTTTTTCCAGAGCTGTAGTATCAATAACAACAATGCAAGGGTGTGCAGTCTTTCCACTGCCAAATATCCAACTTATTATAACAGTATATAAATTTTTGTTGGTTAGCGCATTTAAAACTTGTAAATATGGAACTTATGTTGAAAGATATCGTGTTATAAACAGCAGCTTTCTACTTGTTTATTTAAATTTTGGTTTTTGGTTATGCCAATAGTTGCATATATGTTGAAAACATTGTGGAGTGTGTAACCCCTAGTTAAAAGTATAAAATTAGAAAGCAATTTTATTAATTGAATTGGAAACCTGTAATGCTGTGTACATTATTTCATTCTTTATTAATACCTTAAGATCAATTAATGCTTTAAGATGCAACGTTGAAATTTCCATTTGAGGTGAGAGCTGTTGGTTCACTAACAAATGATATTCAGCTGCCGTATCATGATTATGATGGTGAAGTCCGAATGACTGATCTCACCTGCCTGTTCTTCAATTTACATGGCTATCCTTCTCTTATTCAGTTATAATTCATTTACTTTTATTCTATTTTGCTGCCTTTCATGATTACTTGTGACAAACAAATTATTGCATTTTCCAAACAGGATTACATTAATTTTATAGTTCTTGCAGATATGATTTTGGCCTGTGTACGTGTGTGTGCGCATGTAAAAATGCATGTGCATGAGAGAAAATGTGGGCTCTTTCACTCTTGGCTTGTGTGTGTGTGTGTGTGTGTGTGCGTGTGTGGGGGGGGGGGGGGTGTCAGGCCCCTTGGTTGTTCTGAGTGATCTCTCTGGGTCACTTTGGCATAAGGTACGCTCACCTGCAGGACAGATTAGCGCTTTGAGAGCCAACAGCTTCGGAGGACAGGCCAAGATAACCATCGCCATGGCAATGGTACCATTGATAAGGCATGCAAGACTCCATGCGGGTGAAGTTGCCGTCATCAGCACAAACCTTTCCGTCAAGAGGAACGCAGGAGATGCTTGTGCCGTGAAGTTATTTTGGATGCACTTTTTTCCCCTTCGGGTGGCAGCTTGCTTGGTTTTCCCAATGTTGCACAAGACGTGCGCAAGATGCAATGAAAACAATTACGGTGTTTTTAATGTACATTCAGCAGCTGTGTGTCTGCAACATAGTTGTATTTTCAATGTACATAATGCTGTACATTTTCCTGAGGGTCTGATCATTTCTTAGTCCAGCGACTAAGTGAAATAACAGCGTTGTCATCAAGCTCATATCTGAACTGACTATATTAGTTAAATGTATTAAATGTGTGGACATCCGATGCTGATATTTCTCTTTATATGCTGAATCTGCAGTATGCTAACGTTTGTGTCCAGCTTAGAAAAGAAATAGCCTGTCTCTTATTCCTTTACTCCTGATACAAAAAAACTATGCATTAAAAACGTAAAACCAAAATACTACTGACGTACTGATTATTATTCTACCTGGTCTATAATTTCATAAGGTATGAATTTATGAGCTATAATAAGTGGATATTTACCTTCTTTGCTATGAGGTTGTAATCCAGTACTACATAGGATTGAAATATAAGGCTCCAATGTGTAGCACAGGATCCTGCCCGTGGCTCAGCCTAAGGAGTTACAAAGCATGGTACACTGCATGGTGCACTGGAGTCTAAATTTGCAGTGAATCGACTAATCTTTCTAGGATGATAGCTTGCAAAAGTATATATTTGCAGTTGAAGGCTACGACCCCAGTGAAGAGTTTCAGGTAACTCAAAAAAATTCTTTATAAAATATGGCAAAAAGTGAAAACAATAAAATAACTAGTGATATTTATTTAGTAGACGATATTATCCAAAGTAACATTACAGCTGAGAAAGCAGGTCCAACCAGTAAAGTGTCGTGCTTGAAACCTACCACTGGCAGGCACAGTAGCCTAACCCACAAAGCCGCACACCACACTGCCATTATAAAGAAATAAATCGAAATGTATGCTAAGTGATGAACAGCAGGGAAGACAATCGCAAGAAAGAGTCTGGAAACAGTTATTCTACTGCAAAAATCTAAAAAAGATCATGTGACCACGTCCTTGCTTGTTTATGATTGGAGGTTAGCAGAAAGACTTGGGGAGTGTAAGAGTGTAAAGTAAGTGGTTCTTGGTGAACCTTCGCCTCCATGGTCAGTGCGTAGCAACTCTCCTCAGGGGTGGGTCTGGGATTTTGAAGAGGGGAATTCTTCAATGACCCGCGACTTGCAGTGGATTTAGTTACTGTCACCAGGACACTTCCATGAGTGGCCGCCAGCTCTTACAGGCGTGGTAAAGGATGTGAGCGACTTCAGTCACACCAAAGAGGGAGTCCTAATTTAGTCCAGAACAGATTCTATCTGCAAGCAATTAACAGGCCGCTCATCACTGGAGAAACTCATTCAAGAAAAAGTTGGTCTATTGTTTGATTTCTGTTTTCTTTCCCATAGCCTTTTTTGTGTAGTAACAAAGTTTCCAAGTTTACAGCTGTGACTTTATTACACAATACAGAACACTCTGAACTGACAAACATTCAAAATTCAGCTTTGACTGAGCCCGTTCACAATAAGTGACATAAAAATGTCGGCTTTGCTGTGAAAAGTGTAACACATGTGACCAGTTTTATGCCGTGTTGCTTTGTTGAGGCTGTTTATGAAATTATCAGGGTTTATTTTCCTTCATTTGTTGTTTTTCTCCTCAGAGCGAAGTGTTCCGCGGTGCTTTGTGGGAGATAATGATCTAGGCCCGTGCGTTCCAGAGGCCTCTCTGTTCCTCTCCCGCCGCAGTAACACGATCCCATTGAATCACCAGGTGATAAATGATGATTTCTTCCAAAGAGCCTGGATGGTATATGCGACCCCATCTATGACCTCACTCAGTACGAGCAACAAGTCAGCTCTGTTCACCCAGAACCTTCTTCAAATTATGGACCTTGGTCTATGAGTCCACAAGTTACTAGCTTCATGGGGGTATACTTAGATCAGAGTCATGAATTGTGGAGAGAAGTTTGGAGACTCCAGGTGTCTTTTGGAAAAATGTGTGAGGAGTAGCCGTTAGGTATCTGCATGCACATTGCATGTTTTCCTTTGTAGTCCTGTCATATTATGTGCATTGGGCGATGTTAAGGGATATTGTGTTGGTCATGCTAAGGTTCATCGAATATTGCTCTACAAAGTCACCTCTTATGATTTGTATTCTTAATGAGGCCCAGTGTCTTTTTTGGTTATTTTACTCTGTCACATCAACCACCATCTTCCCAGAAAAGCCACAATTATTGCATCAAGTAATAAAATACATCTGCATAGTGTCCAAATCTTCATCTGAAACTCATATAATAATAGTTCACAGTTGATTATTGATATAAACAGAACCATGTCTTTGGATGCATGAAATGTATTTAGAAAGTAAAGCATTTAATCTGTTTTGAAGTTAAATGCAGAATCATGCAAGTTTGTAGACAACATGGGCTTCCAGGACGATCTGTTTTTCATTCTAAGATTAAGATGGACTTCATTGACTCTAGGGGGGTAATTCTGTTAAAGTCTGATATATTTTTTTTTTTTTTAAGTAGATTTGTAAATATAGCACCTCATGTAATGACAATTTATCTATTATTAATCGCTAATGACAACATGGATGCTAACTATTATGATGAAACCATAAAAATTGTTTTTAATTTGCTACTTGTGATCAGAACTAGAGCCATACTGTGGAAGTAATAATGGATGATTTAGTATATATAAAGTGTGGAATGTAGCACTTATATGCTTCTTTATGTTAGAATGACTTGCACAGTCATAAGTATACTCTGGAGTAGTTTAAATCTAAAGTATCATTTTTCTTAAAATATCTTTGAAACTGTAGAAGACCCATAGGACTTCATTGCTTGCAGGTGTGAGACTGTCCTTCAGATTCACAATACTGCTACATGTGTTACATTAACCAAAAGGTTTCACTAATGGCTAATATTTGCTAGTACCTTTAAAGGATTTTAAAATGGCGAATGAGGTGAGTAACCTGCTCAGATACCTAACTAATGAAACACCAATATTTTAGCACCAACATTCAGATTAGGCCAGAATGGATTTAGAAAAATAAAAGGTTTCAATTTTTTTCTAATCTTGTGTGTCATTGTATGATGTTCTTAGTGCCTCTGAGTTTGGTGGGGGGGGGGGTTAAAGTAGCACAGAGGACAGACCAGCTGTGTGTCTTGCTTGTGCCTGAGAACAAGATGATCTCCAAGGCATCCTGAATCCACCCAACATTTTGTCGGTCAGAAAAGAATGACGAGTTGCAATAGTGACACACCTGCCGTCGATGGTAATCTTTCTATATCTAGTCTTTAAGATAAATTATAAATCTCAAGTAATACCAGATATCAACGGAAACTCAACAAGGCAGGTATACGAGATCCATAGTGAATCTTTCATACCTCATACCGTTGCGGCGGCGACAACCCTGACCTGAAGTACTGTGACACTGTCAGACATCTAAGTCATGCCACGTCTCAATACATGCATGAGCAGGTTAAGGCTTAGAGAAGTTTAGATGCATTCAAGTATTTTCTGGCTGATCATGTTCATGGAACTGGTATTTAGGAAATTCCCTGAAAAGATTGCATCCTAATCCTATCGAAGGAGAGATTTTTATCCGTATCTTATATATGCTGCAATGTCTAATGACAGACAGTACGTAAAATATTTACGTGTAAATCAGCATTATGTGTTTATCAGCCTGGGGCTGGGCGATGTGGTAAAACTTTTATTCATATTTTTATATATCAAATGATATTGATGATTATCACTATATAATTCAAGTTGTTTATTTATTTACTTCACTGCTACATTTTTACTTAAAATTATCTTAAAATTGCCCTTAAGCAGGTTCAGAACATGAAAAAGACAACAAACAGAACTGACTGCAAACTGAAATCTAATTAAAATAAATCATACAACAAAAAAAAATACATAAATCATGCATAGTAATAACACAGAAATGCGTGTTTTCAGTGGGCTTCCCCTTCTCCCGTCTGACTGCTGCAATCTACTTACTGCATCTTTCTGGCTCTGCTGAAAATCTATGAAATGTTAAACCAGGTGTATCACCTCTCCGATGTCTCAGAACACTGAATACGTTACTGCTCTTCTTTCAGCGTTGTGAGGCATTGCTTTTGGAAAGACCTTGAGTTTGACCCACACTAAAAGAGCAGACTAATTTTTGCATTATAGGGAGGGAGAGTACAATTGTTTTGAACCATTATGCCAAAGAAAATTAGGAAGATAAAAACTACAAGCTTCTGGTTCACAAATACCATATTTAGTTTTCACAACTGTGTATTTTTGACAGATTATTCCAGAAGATTTTTTTAATGGTTCCTTGCCCTCGTCAGCAGCCCTGAAAGAAGGTATGCAGGCTGAGCTGCTATTGATTGAATGTATTTTATTGTGATTTACATTAAAAAGCAGGATGTGTGTCCCTGTGTGAGACTGTGACTGATCTAAGGTAAACTGACTATGGTGATTTCTTAGTGTTTGATGATTAGGAATTAGGTATGATTAATGATTAATACATGTAAAAACATATGACTTTTTGTCAGAGAGAAGTTCTCTGAGCTTTAAATAAGAATGTCTCAGGTGGCATTTGTTTCAATTTAGTCCATGATTCAGCCAGCCACAGATGCAGTGATGACAGAGAGACTTTCTGCTTGGACAGAAAGAGAATTTTCTCATAAGGTTTGGAGCAGATTTGAACACTAACCTCATTGTCCGCATCCATACATAATTTAGCAATTTCCTGTCCCTCCAATCTCCCACCGAGAACCCACAAGTTGTCCCACTCCAGTTGTGTTCCCCCAGATCTCATCTGGTTTTTTCAGAGGCTTCAGGGTGGTGACATTGCCTGCGATATGCTGGAGTTGTACACTTACAAAGTGGGACATGCCACATGTAAATTGATATTCCTGATAATAGCTTGTTCAGGATAATGCTTCTGTCTTTCCTGATTCGACACACAGATTGTCAGATGTGACTGTTTTCAGTGCAGATAAATGATCAGTCAGTTCACTTTAGGGTTTTTAAGGTCTGTCTACTTTTTCTGTTTTTGTCATCACTTGGTTTTTCCTACATATCACCAAATGTTGATGTATACAGATGTCCATCAAATAGGATGTTACAGACTACCCCCACCCTTACAAACTGCCCCCAGCCTCAAAGTTTCCATGCGTCCCATGTCTTTTTGTCATTTTCAGTGTTTTTTTTAAAATATGATATCTGTCACTTTGCAAGAAGATGATCCCAATATATACTGTACATATTCTAATCACTCCATCATTGCACTAGGTGGTAGAGACTATAGGGGCATTACAGTGGTATAGTAGGTAGCACTGTTACCCCTGAAACCAGGGTTCAGTTATCTGCCATGTGTGTGCGGTTTGCATCTTCTCCCCATGTCGTCATGGGGTTTCCTGTGGGTACTCTCATTCCCCACCCTAGTCCAAAAACATGTTGGGGTTAGCTGGCATTATCAAATTGCCCCTAAGTGTGAGTGTGCCCTGCTATTGGTCAGCACCCCATCATGAGCTGTTCTCTGCCTTCCACTCATAGACTCCAGGATAGATTCCATGACCCTGAATAGAACAGGCAGTTATAGAGGATGGATGAATGCAATGGAATGGAATGGATGGGGTGCAGCAGGGTTTATTGAGGAAGGCAGGAATTTCTATATTCTAAATGGTCTGACAAGTACATTCAGAGAAGTCTTTCTGCACAGCACTCTACCTGTTGCCGTCCTACAAGCTTTAATTAATGATGCTGGCTATTCACCTATGACCTCTCTCATTAAGAAGGTGCTTTGGCCAATAGAGCTGCCTCTGACTGATGCATTTTGCTTATTGAACAACTTTAAAGTTCACTTGAAAGTCTTTACATTATAGTATGTGAAAATCCCAGGAAGGAAAATCCCAGTGATTCTGAATGACATAACATTCACCCTCATGTAATTGTATTCCTTTCCGGTATAATGTTCAGGAAGTGGACAGCAAGGCTTTAATTTGAATAAGTTTGATGGAGTACAGACTGATTTCATATTATAGGTGTGATGTGGCTGGCTGATGCTCTTACAATCAGTAAGATCCCATGCCCCCAGATCCCATGCCCTCAGATCCCATGCCCCCAGATCCCATGCCCTCAGATCCCATGCCCCCAGATCCCATGCCCCCAGATCCCATGCCCTCAGATCCCATGCCCTCAGATCCCATCAGTTTTTACACTCAGTGATGCTGTTCAAGCAGCAGCAGCTAATTGCTGCACTCTAGCCGAGCTTATAACTATATCAGTGGGGCACGTGCTGAGGGGTGTGATGTTTTAGCTAACCCTCGGAGTTTATTCAGCTGCTTTGCATGTCTAAAGCAAACGAAACATCTGCTTTTACTTCTAGAAAAAAAATCAGATTCATCCCGCAAGGAGAAAGTAGTAGTGACTTTCCTAAAAATAATGACACTGTCTTTTCCAGGGTTGCATGAGTAAAGAGGGTAGGGTTTCTCCTTGATTGGAAACATCCTCTTTGTGTAACCCCCCCACCACCAACACCACTTTCACCCAGAGTGAGTGGAATGCATGGTGGACACATTCTTCAGTGGGAAACTGGGGTCCAGGCCTTTATCCCACACGGGCATGGTGCCAATCTCCAGTAATGCCATCGCACTTTGCCTGAAGCACTGACCTCAGCGGGCAACTTGGAGGATACTACATGAGGTACCTAAGGTGACAGGGGCAGCAGAAATGATCTGTATCAGTGCTAGTACTACCCTGCCCTGCTCTGTGCTGCCCAAGATTGTACAGCAGTCATACTGGCCCAAGAAAGTGAGTCACTATTGCACAGATACAATTTCCAGTCATCCATAATGTTGATTTTGTTCTGATTGTTGATTGGTCGATTGAGTGAATTTCTGAGAAGATGGAAATGGAAATTTTAATATAGATCTGTACAAGTAATTACCACTCTGCCTTGGTAAAAGGAAGCTGCAGACTACAACCATAAGAATGGCTAAGGAACTACATAAAAGAGGAGGGGTTTATTTACTTATTTATTTACTTAGATGATTAATGGGCAATTTCTTAAGAAAGGAACAATTCAAGTCTATATATGATGATGTTTTATTGATTGCTGTGGGGAAATTCTCTTTCATCTACCTCATCTTGCTCTCCATGATGCACAAGTAGGTGAGATCAAGTTTAGCAATGAAGCCCATGGAGTTGGGGGCGAAGGGCCTTGCTTAAGGGCCCACAAACGTGATTACCTTGCCAAGGCCAGGCTCAGACCAGAGACATTCCCATCACCAACACAGAGGCTCACCCCAATGAGCCACACGCTGTCTTTCAAAGCTATCGTGTAGTTTTTATGTTATCACAGGCTGTCATGTAGGTATGCCTACTGTCTGACGTCTCTCAACTATAGGCAGTGGTCGGGCACAGGTGTGAAGATTTCCTGAGGAAGACCGGAGCACCCTTATTCCCCTCCTGTCTCCTCCTGCTTGGCCTGTCTCCCAGGAATGCCAGCAATCCTTGCAGCTTCTACACATATGATTGCAATCCCAGAATCTGAGTAGCGAAACGACCCAACATGTTCCTCGCGTGGGGGTGGGTTGAAAGTTTGGGGGGACACACAAGTAGACCATTGTTCCACCAATCTGGACACGCCCGAGAACGCGATGCCAAACAGATCACACTGGCGATACAGGCGAGGGCCCTGATGGAGATGCACTCTGGCATCTCTCCTCTGTAGGAGTTCAGGAGTGGGCAGAGCTGAACTGGGCAGGAAAGCACAGATCTGCATCCTGACCTCCTTGTTGTGGTAGCTGGATGCTCTGAGCGGCTCCAGTTCTCCAGCTGTCACTAAGCCACTTGCTGTGTGTTAATATTTCAATATTTTACCATATGAATGATTGGACAGTCTGATGGTTAAAACTTTTGGATCTTAACCTTTATCCCAAGTAAGATGTGAAATACTATTTCACTGATGACAGGAAGGAAATGGAAGCAATTTTATGTGCAAAAAAACTTCTGGATTCCAATACAGGATTCCCCCTGAAAAATCACCTTGTTTACATATGTTAGTTGACTGGAAAGTGAACTGGAAAGCCTAGTGAGTATATTTCAATGTGCTCAGGGCAACTGCCTAGAAACTGAGCTGCTTCACCCCAGATGGACCATTGCTATTCCGATTTCATTCCATTCTTCTGCCCTCCATATGAGTGCATTACGCTGTTCCATAGCCTCCCTACAGCCACCTACAGTTTTCACTCGCTTCACTCAGCAGGGATGCCAGGTTAGAAACATGTAAATTACTGGATCCATGCTTAAAGAAAACAAAGTGGAGAAAATTGCAAAAAGGTCCCAAAGCAACTGTCTTGTTTAGCATCTGTAAAGCAGAGTGTTCTTCAAATTCTTCTTAAATCAAACTAAAGGAAACCAACTGATAAACTGAGTGTTTGTGGTTAATGTGTTACTGCTTTGACCACAGCCAGTCAGTCAAGAATATTAAAACCTGTACTTCTAAGATGTCTACCTTGAAATATTTGATTTCGCTATAATCAGTAATGGTTGTACGTGTAGGTGACGTGACAGCAGTGGCTATACATAAGAATCCCTGGGGGAAAATTAAGGATTAATATTTTGTGGCAAACACATGCAATTAGGGGAAGTGACATCTCAAAATGTTCCAGAGTGTGTGAGTGTCCCTGCATTGTGCCCTGTGATGGACCAGCATCCTGTCCAGGGTGTCCCTGCATTGTGCCCTGTGATGGACTGGCATCCTGTCCAGGGTGTCCCTTGCTTGGTCTCTGTGATGGACTGGTGTCCTGTCCAGGGTGTCCCCTGAATTGTGCCCTGTGATGGACGGCATCCTGTCCAGGGTGTCCCTTGCTTGGTCTCTGTGATGGACTGGTGTCCTGTCCAGGGTGTCCCCTGAATTGTG
>JAODJX010000136.1:25081023-25102096 GCA_026776945.1 Isichthys henryi
TCTTTGTTGGTTGGTCTCGGTAGTTCTGGCTTGGTATGAAGGGCGCGGTAGGAAGGGCTCGGTAGGAAGGGCGCGGTAGGACAGGCGCGGTAGTAAGGGCGCGGTAGGAAGGGCGTGGTAGGAAGGGCGCGGTAGGAAGGGCGCGGTAGGAAGGGCGCGGTAGAACAGGCGGGGTAGGAAGGGCGCGGTAGGAAGGGCGCGGTAGGAAGGGCGCCGTAGGAAGGGCGCGGTAGGAAGGGCGCGGTAGGAACGGCGCGGTAGGAAGGGCGCGGTAGGAAGGGCGCGGTAGGACAGGCACGGTAGGAAGGGCATGGTAGGAAGGGCATGGTAGGACGGGCATGGTAGGAAGGGCACTTGCGCGGATCAGATACTGACACCTAATTTATTAGTGGGCAGCACAAATCCCAGAGTCCAAGTCAGAGCCAAACTAATCTAAAACAAAATCCAAATCAGAAGGCAAAGATGGTAGTCAGGTGATTGATGACATCAATTGGGGCACACAGGCAAGATTGAGGGTTGAAGGGCAGACTGAGGGTCGGGCAAAGGTCCGTGGACAGCAGGTGGGCGAAGCAGGTCTTAGAGTCTAGAGGCAGTAAAGGAATCCGAAAGAATCAGATGGGCAGGCAGGAGAAACACACAGAAATCGGTCAAACTCTTAGTAAACAAAGAAACCAGATGCAGAGAAGTAAAGGGACCAGTTAGTAAATACTGATTCACAGCTGAGAAGGGGCATGGTCCCAAATGAGATCCACTGGTTATTCAGGCAGGACAGGGGTTTCCTGGCGGGACAGGTCTTATGAAGCAGGATTCCGTAGGAGGCTTGGCCGTAGTGATGCAAAGTGACTTAAGGACATAACTGGGGCTCCTTCAGGCTCTTCAGCGCGTCTGGTTCTTGAATAGTTTTATTAGGTTCTTCCTTTGTTAGAAGTTGTTGTGTAGTTGTTGTACCCTTCATACTCCACACTGCTTACACTTGTACCTGGGGATTAACTGGAAACACAGCCTAGCTGCACTCATGCTGAGTTGGCTCCTTGACGGGTGTATGTTTGCAATCTCTTGGCTTCAGTTGTACATCGTTTTGGACAAAAGCATCTCCTAGATGTGTAAAATGTAAAATGCACATGTAAACAGCGTTCATAAAAGTGACACCCTCTTGTTAAAGCCTGACAGTTTTGCTGGGATGTGGGCTAATTATGCTGTGACAATTAGCAAGAGTAATCTAAAAGGAAAGAAGAATTTTCCTGAATGACTTGTTTGTTAGTTTTCTTGTCCACCCATACATCCATCTGTCTGTCTATCCATATGAACTGCCAGGGTCCACTCCTGGTGCCTATACCAGGAAGCATACGATTCAAGACAGACGTATATATATAATGCACCAGCTATCCCAGGCTACAGCCTAGGGCCCCATCAAAATCAGGGGTTTCATGATAGCATTCTTTTTAATTCTCTCTCTTTCTCTGTCAACTCCAAACAACAGCTCAAATGACCCGCATGGGGACCCCCTAGCCATTTCAGCCTATGGCCCCCAGAAGTTAATTGGAACCCCCCCCCCCCAGAGGTTAATTGGACCCTGGGAGTTCATATGGTTTGCTGGGCTGTGTGGGTGATCCACTGGGCATCATTGGCAAACCAATTCATGCTACTTCGGTAATTCCCAGATACATGGACAATTCACCTAGAGATGTAAAACAGAATGACCCCAAATTAACTATAACCAGCAACTGGGCGTTTATCATGTGTGACTTCTCTGTGAAACTGAAATACAATTTGGGACACAATTTAACCTTCATTGTAAGACTTAATTATAAATACTCTGTAATGCCTTATTAAATTAGACACATTTCATTGATCCCAGGGGGAATACAGTTGATACAGTTTTTATTTAGTGTAAATTAGGAAAGAAAGGACCGTTTGCATTTCTCATAGCCTTGTAATAAGACAGATGTGCCAGAGAAATAAGTGAAAAGTAAGTAATCAAAATTCATATAGTGCCTTTCTCAGACAAGCGTCACAAGGCGCTCTACAGGATGGACAAACAAAGAATATGATAAAATACTTCAGCAGTAATGACATTTTTGCTGCACACTACTGTTGCACTAAGCACTCTATTTTTGCATTTGCTAGCTTTCACAAGTCTAGCCATAATAACTTGTCTTTAATAGAATTACAGAGTTAATAGAGCTAAATGGTAGATAAGGACAGTAATTTGCTACTTAAAAAAAATCTGTTTTTAGCTAGGTAGTCTTCCAATCATCTCTGGCCATCAGGGGTATTTTCAGTTAAAAACTTAAAGTAACTTGCGTGCGGAGTAAGGTAAGCTATACTTTACTGTCCCCAAGGGGAAATTCGTCTTGGGCTCCAAGCCATTGCATTCCATGACATACAATACATTCAACACAGTCACAACCCTCAATATACATACACAACATGTCTTACACATTCATACATACATTGTCCTCAAACTGTGAAAACCTAAAAATAGATCCACTTATAAGAAACAATAAATAAATAGAGTAAGTGTAGACACATACATTGCATGCATTTACATACCTGCTTATCCTTCGATTTTCAGTAATCGGTCTCCAGTTATTGATCCTATCCCAGAGAGAATTAGTAATCAATAGAACATATCACCCTATTTCAGATGTCAGTATACTGACCACACATTCATTCAGTGATTGAAGTTGTAGAAAATGATGTGCTTGAAAAGCATGGCTTTAAAATCAGTAAAGAAACACAATGTTCATAAGAGATCCATAAGAATTAAATGGGAGTTGGGAAAATGACAGGCCAGTCTGCTACCATGTCGCCTGTGGTCCTCACAATGTAAAGTATTCCCAAGGTTTAGTACAGCAACATTGTATCATTCATGGGGAGTTTATCAGCATTTTAGCGATGAACTGGTAATTGTCTCTAGAACCAGGGGCGATGACATTTTTGCTGCCCACTACTGTTGCACTAAGCGAGTTTTTTTTCCATGACCTTTCTCATTAACAAGATATTTTTTGCCACTGAAAATCTTTTTGATTAACACAAACTTTTTGTTGTCTCTCTGTAAACCTTGGCATTTTTATCTACTAAACTTGTCCGTTGATGTGTCTATGCATGTTCTTGCCACACATATTGTCTGGCTTCCTTCCCACATTTCCGGATGACATCTGGCGTGGGCATTAATTAAGCTGGAGTTCAGGTTCAGTCCCACTGTAGATCTTCTGGTTTTCCCGGTTTTTGTATTGTCTTAATGATAATGTAATGTATCACGATACACCCATGTAAAGCACGTTGGGGTGACTGTGTTGTGAAAGGCGATATATAAAAATTAATTGAATTTAACTGAATGGGAAATTCCCAATAGTGTAACTGTTTCTGAGATTTTGGAACCATCAACAAACAAAACAAATTTAAATTCACTCAAATCATGCACAAAACATTTTGTTGGTATATTTCAACCTCAGGAACCGCCACCTGTGCCTGTTCTTAACCCTGTCTGCACACTGTATTTATTCAGTTGCAGTCACATGACAGGCTGTTTTGGGGGTGGAGGCAGTTCGCATTAGCAGGCTGGTGTTTCTAATAAAGTGAGCACTGAATGTAAGATGTATTATTGTCACTTATCAGAATTTCTTGCCCAAACGAAGACATACAGCTCAGAACTGCAGGGTCTTTCCATGGATCTGAAACCTGCAACCTTCAAAGGCTGGTTTCCTAACAGCTTGCTGCCAGATGCCATGTGTGACATCCTTTTCAATTACATTTCGATTATTTAATGCTAATTTACACATTTATCTGACCGTAAATGCGGGTCAAAAGTGAAATGTTGTCTAACCTCTAAAAGGTGACACATACACTACGGCAGCCCCAAATGGCCAAAAAGCACAAATTATCTGCATCACAAACCTGTTTAATGTGTATCAAAATAAGACTCAAAGCCGCATATTTACAGTGGATAGCTTTTAAAGCGCAGGGTTAGTAAAAAAATTTCCAGATGGAAGTCCTCAGTCGCAGGGCATCGGGTTAAGAGCACGTGAGCACAGAAGGCGCCGACCAAGCTCTCTGTAATGGGCGCAGAAGTGTAAATAAACAAGTGAGGAGAAGTCAGGGGCAACGGCAACTTGATACCCATAATGCCCCCTCACTTTTCATGGAGAGGCAGTCAAGCCAATACACAGAGCAGCCTGTGCCACGTGGGACAAAAGGCAACCTGAGACAGACAGGCCACCTGTCAAGTGATGGGAGAATCCTTAATCAAAGTATCTCTGGGTCCATTTGGCTCAGAGCCAGCACAGATTAATGGTGGCTGGTCTTTACGGACCCATGTCAGGTCTCTGACCCCATGCGGCCGATCTGCTGGTTGCTCAGCAACAGCAGGAGAATGAGGTGTGGGGCTCCTGTGATTAAATCTCCTAGGCTGCCAGTCTGACCCCTCTGTGCCAAAAAGTTTCCCTTCTGTGCCCCCCTCTACCTCCACCCCCTAAGCCTACCCTCTCTGTCCAATGACCAGCTGGAGAGTCAGAGTTCAGCAAGGTCTTTTTTGTCTTTTCGACTCCTGATGTGAGTTTTATTGAAAATCACAAAGCAAGAGAGCTGTCAGGCAGCAAGAAATTAGAAGAGGAAATATAGTCTCATATCCTTACAGAGCGAAACTTCATCTTTTCCTCATGTGCTCTGTTTATGAAAGTCTGGTCTGTAGGAATGCACTGTTAATTCTGTGCTCGTGCCAAAAAGCCCTTCGCAGTCACTGATGAGAATACTAGGTCACTTCATGAGAAGCAAGCATGCCCACACATGCACTGTCAGAAATTAGGGTACAGCCTTGGTACAGTTTTTATACCCAAGGTACAAACCACAATAATGTACCAATGGTACAAAACTGCTCCTGGCAGACCCGTGAGGGTACAACTCCAGTGACAAATAATTGTACCCTCAAAGGTACAAATTGCAAATTTCTTTGACAGTGTAAGTGATATCCCATTAGAGTAAAGCACTAAGACAAGCTTGGAGAGTAGAGGTGTGAAGATGCATCAATACCTAGTAATGAATTGATTAATAAGGTTGCGATTCAACTGCATTGATCTGTAATGTCAAAATTGGCTATAATCAATTTTGGGGGGACAAAGATACTCTAGGGTTGCATGTTCTCGTGCTCAGGTGCTGCACGTAGACACATAAAATTGTAATGCGGACATCCGAATTTCGGAAAAGGATTCAGTTTATTTTATTATAGTGCCTTTCTACATTATGTATCCAGAATAATTCAAAAACAGGGAAAAGAGAAGACAAAGGAGAGGTTTGCGAGAATATATGGT
This sequence comes from Isichthys henryi, assembly GCA_026776945.1. Lineage (NCBI taxonomy): Eukaryota > Metazoa > Chordata > Actinopteri > Osteoglossiformes > Mormyridae > Isichthys > Isichthys henryi. The sequence goes on from JAODJX010000136.1 coordinate 25,086,333, forward strand.
GGCTTAGAAGAGGGGTGGCGGACTCCATGATGCGGTGGGCAGCCATGGACAGCGGACTACCCTATGGTCCGCTGTCAGAGCTACCAGAGGTGACCCAGACTCCATCACAAGCTGCAAGAAGGAGGAAAAAGGGGAAAAGCCAAAGGTGGGAAAACGCACCAGCGGTCTTCCTGGGAGCCATCTCGGTCTCTGCTGCCTCCCATGCAGCGAGTTCGGAGGAACCCCGTAACTTAAAATAATTTCTGTGTGGAGTCAGGTAAGCTATACTTTTCTTTATGCCTGACGTCATCGCTGCCACTTTGCCCGAGCGGGCACCCGAAGCCTGCATCGCCGACGCTTCACAGCAGCCGCCCGATGCTCATCTGCCCGTAGCCGCTGCTGCTTTTTTGGCCCAGACCGTGTGCCCGAAGCCCATACCTTTTGGGGTATGCGCTTCACCCTGAAAGGTGCTAAGGATCTTAGGGATGCCAACCTGCGGGTTCCCAAGTTCCCTAAACGGGCGGCGTCTGCTACCGAGGCCCCCCGTGGTTTCTGAGCCAGCGGTTCCTGCTCTGCTCCCTGTGGTTCCTGAGCCGGCAGTTCCTACTCTGGTGGTTCCTGACCGTCTGGCTCCAGTCCCCCTGGTTCCTGCTCCCGTGCCCCTGACTCCCATCCCCGAGGAGGTCCCTGATCCCCCGGAGCCTGCTCCCATGCCCCCCGGCTCCCATGTCCCCAGTCCCTGTCCCTGAGGAGGTCCTGGACTATCAGACCACCACTCCTCCCTCATTAGTGGAGTTGGAGGAGGAGCTCGAGTGGGACCCCTTGGGGATTTCCCTGATTCCACTCCTCTGGTGGGTCACCCCAACCACCACCCCAACGCGACAAATCCCAGCCATGACCTCATCTCTCAATGTCCCGAAGAGGGAGCGGACACGGCTGCAGTCCCGCCTCCGACGCTTCGTTGGTCACCTGTGGGTCCCCCTGCTCTGACTTGGCAGTCGCCTGCGCCTTTGCCGGCTGTGACTGCGCCTCCGCCAGGTTCCGTTGTGTCCCCGGTTTTGTCTCTTCACTCTCCTTAGGCACGCCTGGAGTGCATGCCTTTGGGGGGCGGGTCCTGTCATGGCGCCACTTGTCAGATCCTCCCGTGTGCCACACCCCCTCGCTACCTTGTGTGGAATCCCTGTATGATCAGCTGTTTCAAGGTTCTGTCATTAGTCCTGTGTATTTAAGTCTGCTTCCCCAGTCTGGTCACTGACATCCATGCTTTTTATGGTGTTCCTTGTTGTTTTCTAATTAAAATTCCTCATTCATCCGATTTCCCCGGCTCCTGTGCTGCTTCCCCGGCTCCATGCCCGAGCGTGCAGGACAGTAGTCTTATTTTTGAATTTTTATTTACTTTACATATTTATTTTTAGTCTGCATTTGATTGTTTCTTAGGTTTTGTTATTCGGACACGATAATAGACACACTGCCTTCTGTCTGATTTACAGCTGTTTCTGATTATATTTGCCGTTTTAATAATAAGCAGTTTCAAAACAAATTTAGTTTTCACTGCTGTACAGAAATTGCGCTGAACTGTGACTGCAAAACCAAGATGTGAAAGGAACCATTGTTCAAGATCCACACAAATGTTGGTGTTGTGATGGTCTTACATTAAATCTTACAGATAGCCATACTCATGTCAAGATGTCCATTAAATTTACAGAATCCAAAGTTTGCCCAAACTTTAGATTTAATTTGAGATGTTGGTAAGGTCCCCACATGCACCTGGTTATTAGAATCGCGTATGTCAATCCCTTAACAAAATCTGACCATGTGTCAGATCAGCAACAACAAATGTGACCAACATAATTACAACCTACCTACAGACAAATCTTTAAAAATCAATTTCAACTTTCATGGAGATCTAAAAATCGCTACCTTGAAGGACCAGATTTCTAACTGAATCAATCCTCCCGCCCCAAACACATATATTGGAGATGAAATTTATGTTAGGCTTCCTATAATGGAATGGGTGCTCCCTACAAATAAATAAAATTCTGTGGCTTTTCTGCTAAAAAGTCTGCCCCTGGCCCTAATTTACACAATGTGAAAATGATCAGGCAACTGCCTTGGTGTTCTGTCAATTTTTGCTGCCTTATGTTGCTCTTATAAATAGGAAATGCTACAGTCACATTAAACATTCTTTTCACAATAGTGGTTAGTGAAATATTGAAAAAATCAGCTCTGTCAATATTAGTATTTGATGTAAGTACAGATGACTCTTTGTCATTAATGTGTGCCACACCAGCCATGGAAGACAATGATACATCTCTATCCTAAATGTATCAAAATCACCGAATGCAAACCAACTGGCATTACTTTAGCTCGTGATAACATCAGGCATGTCCATACTTTGCATTTGTGAAATCATTCATAATTCCAATTTTATTTACATCACTATATGAACAATAAGAGAAATCCCTCAGCTGCAGTTCAACAATCTAGGCTGATATAAAGTAGCATAAAATTATGGGCAGGTGTTTCAGATTTGGATCTATTATGTAGTCTGTATGCTTGCATGTCTGTAATCTCTCCAGGTAGCCCACCCCTCCGGTAAGTGGCTCAGTCTCAGCGATATTAAGCAAAAATATCTCAGTAAATTTCCACGTTAGTCACCACCAATTTGCTTAGGTGAAAGTGGAAAATCAGATTCCTTTTTGTGTTTCTGTTCTACAGTGTTCAGTTGTCAGTCTTTTAGACAATTTACACTTGCTTGTCCTTCTCTAATAGTAATTACAAAAAATAATGTTCTGAGATTGTACTTCCTTTGTATTCCATTAACAGTATGTAATTAAGTTCCTATTGTCATATTTGTGAAATTTTGTCAGTGAATTCAAACAAAGGCTTGAATTTAGGTTATCAAAATAATCAATTAATTGAATCAAATCATGGCAGAAAGTAAATATTTATGGTGCACCGATTCATTCCCTAAATAACTGTAATCATATCAAAACATCTTGGGGTCAAAAATTTGCACCCCTATCCAATAGTAGAACTGTCAACTTTCTTTGCTAATCATTCGTGCTGTGATGTTATAGTAAAAGGGCACAAAGATGTATTTCAATGTTACCATGAGACATAACGTGCTCTCATCCCCTGGTTCTTGTTGATTATGACTAATGCCAAAAACGCAGCTAGCAATCGTGTCACATCCCACTCACCATGTCCACCTGACCCTCCAGACTCCTCCCTTGCACAGCCCTAACAAGCCACGCCTGTTACTCATTTCTCGCCTCTCTTGTTAATTGCTCCCAGCTCCCTCTTGTTCATCTCGTATATACCTGCTTCCCAGTCCTGTTTTCCCCACTTCAGACATTGACATGGTTCCCTTTTGTTGCTTGTGCCTTTCCTCACTGCACTCCTCCCGTTTTCATCCGTCGTAATCTTATGTCCAGTAACATCAATAAGCCCCTTTTGTTCTTGTCCCCAGTACTTGCCCTCGAGTCTTTCATCCTTTGTGTCATGACAAATCGTATCTCTATTGTGACTTTGATCTGTTCATATGATTGTGTTACTTTCTGTTTCTGATGTGTTGCTATGCACAGGTCCTCTGCGGCCGTTTCAGTGGCGATTTTATCTTAGTTTGTGGAAAGGGCAGCTTGCTCGATTTGTCCAATCATGCTAAGCTTTCTTGTACCTTCATTTTTCCATGTAGGAACCCAGCCTGACTTGGTGGCTTGATTTGTTGGCCTGCTCGACATTCGATTCACCTCCCTAAGTGGTGTAGGGTTCCCACTCTGTGTTTGATTCGCACACCTGCCCAGTTTCATTTCACTGTGATGACAGGTCATCTCAGCAGTGGTAGCAGAGAGTGACCGAGTGGCACTCCCTTGCGCCGTCCTCTGTGGGACACAGAGCAGGACATGGGGTGGTGGGGGGGGCGTGGGGTACAATGAGAGCTCTATGCTCAGACTACCTTCCCCCATCTAGGGACAGACTCATATGAACCACTCAAGCTCTCGTCCTTAATGATATATACAATATTAGTTAAAAAATACACTGAAATATCAAGGGCTTGATTAAAAGTGATCAAAAGTAATAAACTGTTAAGTAAAAGTAAAGTCAAGTTAAAATATAAAAATTAAAATCATGAAAATAAATAGTTTAAGCACAGCTGGCATTATTGCATTGCTCTTGAAACAGTTTGCTCTATGCCAATTGGACATGATACTCACTCATTTTGGTCACTAATGGGTTTAGCCCTTGCTAGGGATGGTCTGCTCCCATTGCACTCATGTAAACATTGAAATTTCTGGTTACAAAAAGCAGGTCTGTGTTCACACTGCAAGCCAAACCAGACTCTAGAGCTGAAGTATGAGGGCACACTGGGCATGCCCTGTGTCAGCAGCTCCCCCACGGTCACCCCACAAATGTTCGGGCAGTTGCCTGCTCGCAGTTACCTCAGTATGTTAGATGAGTCCACATCACTAAAGATTTTCTGCACAGGGTCACAGTATGCAGTTTCATGATCACATGGTTAACAGTGACAGCTCTCGTAGCACTGACTCCCTCTAGAGTCCATGTCTAAGAAGTGTTTTGATACCAGCACCCCAACCCTATGCATCCTGGACCAGCATCTGCAGGTTAACACCATGCTTCCCTTTGCATTGATAGCTTCCCCGATTCCCGTTTTCCTGGTTACGTGCTGGCATGGCTCTCTGCACCTCCGTTGTCTCTTTTCAGGTCACAGACTGTGTATCTGGGTGGTCGGACTTGTGATTAGCGAGGACAATGTGCCAAATCCAAATGTGCACAGGCTGAAGACAGTCGACAATATCAAGCCATTTTTTACTTGCAGGTGAACAATGTGGCAGGACGACCTGTTACAGTGCAGGGCCAGTGATAAATAACCAAAGACCACAGACAGATCTGGACCAGATTTAGAGTTTCACAATACCCCCATGTCACTAAGAAAACAATTTGAGCAAAATTAAGCCTGGTTTTCAATGAGGTAATGAGATCAGATTTATTTTCAGTCTTCATCCTGGGAATTGAATTGAAATGTGCCCCCAGGCCACTTACTGACCCCTTTGGTCAATAAAGTAGATCTTACCATATAGTTACAACGTATCAAGCAGATGTTAATTTCAGTAATACATTTAGTTACACAATCACGGTTGTTGCCAATGAAGCTGAAGTGTCAGCCTGTCGCATAATATCTACAGCATCCACAGTATTCAGTTGGTCCTTGATCTTTGGTAATGGTTTAAAAAATATCCATCATTAATGAATTGCATCATTGCATCTCTGTAATCATTTTCACCAGTATTACAAATGATTTTCCTATATTAGGTCATTTGTCACAGGACTGATAACCTTCAAAACAAATTTAATGTAAAAAAATGTTTTTTAAAAAAGCTTCCTTATTTTATAGAATAATAAGGTTACATTTGTAGTTTTTGTAAAGTTCGATGTATTCCAGGCCTATATATCCTGTTCATATTTTTAATGTGCAAGCTTTGCTATGTGAACCATATGTGAGTTCTCATAATTTTATACAACTCTATTTTTCCCTCATACTTTTGCCGATTTAAGTGCAGTGAGCGAATATTAAATACTGCCAGAATAGTATATCGTCATTGCAGTAAACAAGACCATTTACTCAGTGTTGCCTCATATAACATGGGAATGATGAAAGCAACATGCATTGCCTCGTGAGGGAATCCCTCTACTTTGTTAAATCCATTGTTGGCTCGAGCTGGCTGACAGTCTGCTCCTATTTTATCTCTAAATTGCAGCAATTTGTAAACAAACTCGAGAGCTGTAATTGCCCGCCAGAGTGAAGCCAGCAAATGAGTAGAATAACCGCAGTTTTCAATAGCCGTGTGCCAAGTGCCTGATGTCGGATTTACCGTTCTTTTATTTTATCTGTTTTTATTCTTCCTTTCGCTGTCTCTGTTATTTAAAGTCCGCGAAGTTTGGAAACACATATTATCTGACGAGCTTCGTCACATACTGCGAATTAGTTTGGCTCCGTTTTTATACGTACAGATAATGGGAGACTGTAACTATCGGATTTCTCATGCGGGAACAAGCAATCACACATCAAAAGCACATACAATAAACATAGGCTAGTTTGCCTTGTTTCTCCCGGGTTCCTTCTGCGTTGTGATTGTACTCTTTTTTTGTCCTTCTTGATTGTATTTACTGCCCCTTACAAATCACTTTATATGCAGTAATTCTGTAGTAACTAAGACTTTCTCTTAGTAAAATAGGATTAAATTGACGGGAAATAACGTATGAAAGTCAAATACGGTGAGAAAACATGTGTTTGTACCCACGAATGACGGAATTATAGGAAATATAACGGAAATGTAACGGGACGCGATTTTTGAATGAATTTAATGACTTTGCTTTTACATCGTACTGCCGCCCGGAAGATTGGTGAATATGAGTTTTTTGTTTTTTTGAAGCGATCACGGTCTCTGACGTGGGTCGCCCTCTAAATAAACTTTGGAGATCGAAGGGAGAGAGTATGAGAGAGAGTCAGAGAAAGGGAGAGAGAGTGCGTTACAGGGCGCAGAAAGGAGACGGGCGCGGGGAAAGTAACCCATTCAGGTTTTGATTGTGCATCGGAGAAGTCACTGCGTCTGGCGTGTGTAATAAAATCCATATCAACATCTTTCGGCAAAGCAATATTATCTTCAAGCACAGAAACTCAGTGGGATGCTGCGGAATCCTCCTAACACTGAGCGGTCGGCATACCTGGGCAGCGTGCGCATCTCCAACGTATCAGTCGGGAAATATAAGGGACGGATCATACCAAATTCCATAATGCTATTCCTAATTTGAAATTTTTATATTTATATTTCTAAACTTCAGCACCGAATCTCTTTCGCCAACTACTTCTCGTTCCTCTGCCGTGGATGATAAACATCAATTTAATATTTTTGGTGGAATAATTTTCCCCCCAAGGATTGTCATCAGATTTGCTCTCCACTAGCAGCACGCATGTGGATTTTTTCCAGGATGGTACTCTCTAAACGGCCCTGGTACAATTGGGCCATTTTTAATCACATTTCTCTCATGTCTGTACAACCCTGGGTCTTCCGCTCCTCATAGGAATAACATTGTTTAATTACTTAAACAGCGACAGTAGACGCCAAACCCGAGGCACATCTCGCTCGAGGACCTTGATATTGGTTAGAAACGCATCATCCCCGGGTTACTATGCAATTAAAACTGATCTCCATTGTTTTGATCTTGCACTGTATGGAATACACTGACTGCCAACAAAACCACCCCAGACACCGGCAACACAAACGTAAGTAGAGAACTCGTCATGAGAGATGCCACCTGTTCCGTTCGCAGTGCCACGTCGGTTCTTTGCTTTTTAAAATTACCTTGTCGTTGTAATTTCAGGTTAGCCAGTAAAATAACCCCGAAACCCTGTATGCTTGGGAAGGATAGTGACACTGAAATATTTTGTGACGTCGTGCGCATCTTCATTGCCTTAATTGGCAACTTTCTAATTATGAACCATACGTTAAATTATAACAGGAAAAGAGCGCCTTTGAATGAATAAACATGTACAAGTTTCAGTTTTGTTTTGATGAAACTGTAAAAGACTCTGGTATTATCCGGGAATTTTTAACATTCCAAATAGTGGATCGTCTCCAGGAATGTTTCACTGTTTTCTCTGTATGTTCGAATCCTCTATTTAAAAATCCGCCAAGCGTCACATTGTGTTCTGCATGTTCTTACACGCATATGACTTCAATGGACAATAAAATAATCCCTACGTTTCATTCATCTATCTATCCAACTAATGAATAAAATTCACCGGACAGAACCCAGATATTCGTGTATCAGAGGTCATAATTAAGCTATAAGTTCTGCTAGTGCGTACAGTCACCCCATTCGAAAGCGTGCTCGCCGTCGCTTCCCATCCTTCACCCACAGATGGATGTGTTGCTTCGCATTGCACCTGACCGTAAATCGCAGCGCATTATTACGCGAGTCCTTACGCCTGGACTCCCCCGCGCTCGCTGTTACTGCGCCCTCTGCTATCGCAAATGTCCCGCAATTGCGCGTAGGAGCGGAGATAACGTTGCGATTCATTGTATTTAATAAAGCAGATGAAGGTTTAAAAAATATATATATTGTCAATTTTATTATTTATTATTTAAATGTAAGGTTATTATTTTTGACAGAGTAGATGGGCTGAGTTTTTAAGTAACTAAAACATTCTGTTAACTAAAACATTCTGCTATATTCTGCTAAAACAATTAGTTTTGATTTGTGGAAGTTACTCAGTGCCGATAAAGCAGAGGATAAACATTTTTGTGTGTTTCATTATATTTGAAAAATAACTAACAGGATGCTCTCCATGTGAAAAGAGATGCGCGTCGTTTGCTTGCCGTCTTAAACGCCGTCGTTGTTAATTATGCATTAACAAAGCTCTTGGTATGACCTTTGCTGCGAGAATACAACGCTCGCATTTCCGCCTGAGGCTCTTTTGGTGTTTAAAATAAGTGTTTAATAAGCTTCCAGGCGATCGGAGAAACTTTGCGGGAACTTCACAGCATGGGTTCGCTCCGCCTGCATTTCATTGGGTTTCTTAGCATATTTAGAAAATAATATCCACGTCAGTCTAGAATAAAGCTGAATGTTAAATCCTTTTTTGCTTGTTTATATACAAGAAACCACTACTGTGATTATGTGGTGTTGGCCAGATAGGATGGAGCCAATCGCTGAACTGGAGAACAAGGCGCTCTAAGATCATGTTGTGTTCAATCACAGACACTGAACTAAAACAGATTTCCGAATCACTTATGAACGTCAAATATAACCCTTCGTCTAAAATGAACTGTTCGTGCTGATTTTTCCTTGGGGGGGGAGGGGGGGAGAGCCAGTGCTGACCTATAACATTCCCCAGCAACTGCATGTACGCGTCCATTCGCACTGAAGCAGTTAGGAAATAAGTCAAACAGTAAGTAGCGTGTCGCTTAAATGTCGCTGTAATGAGAATTTTGGCTTTCAGGGTGGATCTTGGTAAACTGGGACAACTTTTTAAATTTTACTTTCCCACTTTAAAAATATGATGCTGAAAGTATTATCGAAAGTCCAAAAACTGAATTTAAGTTAATAGATAACAAAATCGTAAAGATAGGCCTATAGAGTATGAAACATATGGGTTCCAATTTACCCTTTTCCCCACTAAACCAATTTTCACCCCTCAGTAACTGTGCATATTATACTGCGTACAAAAATAAATTATATGATTAATGCAGTTTCAATGAAAATATGTTTTGCTCTAATTGTACTGAAGACATACAGTGATTTATGTAGTTAGGAATACCTTCACTGTCACTGGCGTGTTGCTATATCATAAGGATGGGGGGGGAGGGGGTGTCTTACAAAAGTTCACCTTGCCTACTGCCACATATCTCTGTGATTAATATGCTGCTGCTTTTGAGACATTGCTGGCCAATTGTTGTTACTTTGTTTGTTTTTTATCAGTGTCTTCACCCTGGTATTGTTAAAATACAGGCAATGGTGGGGGGGCTGTCTGTTTATGTATGTTCTTTCTCTGTAGTATAGTTTGAGGGTGAGATCATCTCTCAGAGTGGGCAAGAGGACATGGATCTCAAACACCGGAATTCCACATTAGTAGAAGTTAATCTGCCTGCTGTGCCAAGTACCCCAAGACATTTATTTGCTGAGTTAGCTTTTGTCTTGACTAAAATAGTTAATATCCACAAATGTCTATCTTTTCCTCCCTAAAGTAACATGAACTTTACAAAGCCTTCTAAGCTGTGGTCATTTGAATATGGAGAACACGTTCCCTGTTTAAAGTTTAAACCACATGTCCTATTGGAAAGTTTGGGATATGCACCCACTACAGGGATTATGTTGTGGATACAATGCAGGGAAGCCCAGAGCATTATGGGGGATGTCTGGTGAAAATAAAAAAAAAAAAGCATGATGAATTTTACTCTGTTGGTGTATTGTTCTTGACAGTAAATAAATGGAGAATCCCACTGCATTATGCCAACTGTGGGCTGGTTAGGGGAGATACACGTGTGAGTAAATTAACTGCAGTTACCCTAAATGTGAAACAGCCTGTCTAGGTTACATTCCTAACTGAGAACTAATGAAAAAATGCTTAAATGGGTAATAATACTATGTAAGTATAGGAATAATAAAATTCCTTTCATGTAATAAAATGCACAATTGCATACAACAACCTGTTATTGTAGTTCTTTATAAAATAATTGCAACTGAATAGTAAAATGTGAAGAAAATGCTGAGGCAGAGGAGAGTAAGGAGAAGGCTGTGTATCTGGGCTGGGATGTGGCCGGGAGACACGAAGAGAGTCCTGCCGGTGACTAGTCACAAGCTGCCCTGCTTGAAGCTGATGCCACTCACCGTGCGTGACATGAATCCTTCTTTCCAGTCATGCTAGCACCACTGTAAAGTTACACTGTAGCTAGGCTTGGCTGATATCAAATTTTCATTCCGGCCAGACATTATTCCACAGTAATGGGCATCTTGAAAAGCAGCACTATTCCTGTATTTTGAAATTTTGGTGATGTCGAGAAGTTCTCCGAGCAAGGGGGCCCCCATAAAAATTTTGCTGAATGCCTATTTTTGTCGGCCAAAATCCCACAATATACCATGTTATCATACCACCGGCCACACCGATTCATAACTATAAAATCCAACAGGCGGCAGCATTGACAGAAATCTACAAGGGTGCAACTAGAGGGAAAGGAATAGCGAAATGGTTAATCACCAAGTAGAGAAGATTGGAACAGCAAGTAAAATCAGTGCATAATATTTGATTGAATAAGAATTGAATATTTAAATGCATGTCTCTGACCTTCACACAGAAATATGAACATACTGCCCTTAAGACATAAACTTGTAGCATTTTTTCTTGCAAAATAAAAGTAGCTTCCAAACTGATATGGATTATCTCGGACAGTAATATTGTTACCCCCTGCAGAGTTGCTGGGTAGTTACCCAAACCCCCCCCCTGCCCCAAGACAGCCAAGCTGTGCAGTGGTCTGCTCCCAAATGGAGGTCCGATTTCGCCTGTAACTCGGCTGTCTTAAACCCACCTGCTTCCAGTTAGCAAGGCTCTAAATCACAGATGGGGGTGATCGGCACGTCGGAACTCACCCAACTATTTGTTCCTTTTTAATTGAATTTCTTTATTTTGAACGAACCAGAAGAAAATTCTGCAACATGGACAGCTACGAGCTCCTGTGGAAATTAGCCTTTACCTAGTATAAGGCATGATAGGAACAGAGAGACCTCTATGTCTCTGCCCTGGTTTACAGGCCTGTGGTATATTACATCAAGAAGTTAGCAATTTTGCTGACCAGAAAGCAGATATGAGATGATTCTGTAGTCTCAGCTTGGTCCAAACGTAGCGTAATGATAAAAAGCATTGTGAGCATAAAATAGTCATAAAAAATTACAATTTTCAGCCGTCTGATGGGGGTGGATGGAAGAAAGCTTACGTACAAGTTTTTATTTGTTAAAGAGACAGATAAAATGCCTCTAGAATTGTTCCTGACCACCTAGTGATCTTCTCTGGCTTCTCAATGTGACAATCGGCTGTTTAACACCCTCTCACACCAACATAAAATGTGAAATAATAACTGTGTGATCACCCCTATTGTACCTAATAAATTTTACAGTTAACGCTATTTATAAAAGTGAGACAGGCCAGTTTAAAGTAAGAAAGTGAATTTTCCTGAGCTCCAGACATCGAGGTCAGAAGTCTGAACTATTACCGCCTTGCAGTCTGTTCATGTGTGCTGACGGAGCTGATAATTCATATGCACACCTGCGAGTTGGACTATTGATGCAGTTTTTGGTCTATCTCAGCTGCTTTGCGAGTTCCCAAGCTGAATGAAGGGGTCATTGTTACTACAGCAATTAAGCAAGTGGGATGAGGGGGCCAGCAGGCCAGTGAATCACTGAAGCCATCGCTGTGTAAGTGGAGGGAAGGGGAAGGTGTGGCTGATGTCTTTGGTATGTTGCGTGTACTGAGTCATGACCTCCATGGCTGCCACTTTGGGGGGGGTCCCACACACTGATTACTGCATCTGATTGGCCTCTGCAAAGTGCAAATAACCGTCTGGTGAGAACCTGCGTAGCGTGCCAAACGCTCTTGGAGAGCTCCGCCACTGTAATGTCCTCTGATTTTATTGAAAAAATCTTCACGTCGTCTTCAATTTGCATTGCATCATAGTTACTGCCCTGCCTTGACTGCACTCGCTGTTTTCTGCGGTCGTAGCGTTGGACACAGGGCCTGTGGAAATGCCCGAACTCCTGGTGTGTGTTAGCATCCCTGCGACGGTTTGGGAATGTTGTCTCTGGCTCCCTGAATTCATCTTCTGCTTGGTGAAAGGGACAGTGGGTTCTGTGTGGAGCAGAGAAAAACAAGCAAAATGCCAAATAAAATGCCTTAAAAACTGAAACAATGCATGGAATAAACGTGTTACTCACGCTAATGTTATATAATAAGTCATTGTGCATGCCCTGAGTCGCGCTGCTCACTTTGCAGAGAGCTGGGACTGTCATGGAGGCTGTCTAACCTGCTCAGTCTCCAACGGTTGCCTGTCCTGCAAGCCTCGCTTCTTCTTCTTCCTGGAGCGCAGCGGCATGCGGCAGGTGGGCGTGTGCGTTTCCTCCTGTCCCAGCGGCTACTACGGCACACGCTCCCGCTCACCCGACATGAACAAGTGCACCAGTAAGTTATGGCTAAGTTACACTCATGACTGCTGGAAGAACCACCTCGGATCCACCATCACAGGCAGCGATGCAGCTGCCTTTAATGCATCCAGCGATAAACCTGACTGTCATCAACCACCATTGAAGCAAATCACAAAACACCAATTCGCACAACTATCAACAGCTACTAATGAGTTTTCCCTCCAAAATTCCTACCTCCCATTCTGCGTACCAGCCGCACACATAAGTGTACAGTTTCCACAGTTTCCTATTCACCATCCTTCCCCGGTACCTGTCATTTGATATGCCTGTATTTGGCATTCAGACTCATGCGTGACCTCTGTGTGCCCTGAGTGTGTCCCCGCCCCCCAACCACCGTGTGACTCTCCTTCCGCTCTTTGCAGAGTGCGGATTGTCAAACTGTGACTCCTGCTTCAACAAGAACTTCTGCATGCGCTGCAAAGAAGGATACTACCTGTATCATGGCAAGTGTCACGTGACCTGTCCCGAGGGGCTTGTCCCCAGCAGCATGCAGAGGGAGTGTGTCCACGGTGAGTGTCCATCCACATGTGGACGCGTCTCCTCACTCGGTCTGCAGCCCAGGTCTGCTTCGCTCGGCTAGATGTACTTTTGAAGGACCTTTCATGCAGCATCTGCGGCTGGGCTTTGGAACAAAAACAACAGGGATTGAAATAGCATGTTTTCGTTAAACCAGTAATCTGCCTGCCCACTGCTCTATTCTCACACCTCATTCTGTGCCTGAACTGCTCTATACATGATTTCATGCCAGGAGTTTTGCATATATGCCATATATAATATGTAAGAGTTCCGCCATATGGAATCGTGCCGGTGCATTGATTTGATTTCGGCTGCTGATTGACCTGTGATGCTTGACTCTCCACCCCCCCTCCCCGGCCCCGCAGATTGCACAGAGGGCTGTGAAGACTGTCTGAATGAGGACAGCTGCACCAGGTGCAAGCCGGGTCTCTACCTTTTACAAGGGCAGTGCACCCAAACCTGCCCCGGCAATTTCGAGCCCAATGAGCAGCTCAGAGAGTGCACCCCTGAAGGTGAGCCCCCCCCCCCCGGGAGCCATGGCTCTCCGGCAAATTGCCTTTCGCCCCTGTTCTTCATCCTCTCCTGTACCCCTGCTCCTTCAGTGCCCTGTGAGGTGGGCGAGTGGAGTGACTGGAGCCCCTGCTCTCGGATGGGCAAGACATGTGGCTTCAAGCGTGGAGAGGAGACCCGGAGGCGGGACATCCTGCGGCCGGCCTCCCCGCATGCGGACTCCTGTCCCCCGACAACTGAGACCAGGAAGTGTGTCGTCAAAAGGAAGAAATGTCCAGGTATGTACCACAGAAACGAATCGATGAAAACATAACTGCTGAGAAATATGTTCTCCTACTACCAGGTAGAAGTAGCCACATTCTCTGGGTGCCTTCAGACTGTAAACACAGGAGAAATAAACAAAATCGGGAAGGCAGGCTGCGGTTTAAGAAAGATTTGTTATTGCTTTTGCGGTATGGCAGCTAGTGAGGGTATTGATTCTATTCATGCATCTTCAGGCAGGGGGGAGGGCTGTATGTGCCTGTGTTTCCCCGCAGCGCATGCGGAGGGGCATTTTCCACCCCCCAGCCCCAGAAACCTGATGCCTGTATCATTCCTCTGCTTTTTCTAATTTATGCTCAGTTCATAGCCTCCCCTTGTGCTGGTTCTGCTGGGATGCCGGTTCCAGCGTCCGTTCTTTGCAGCATAACATGCTGTTCCGGTCTTAGGGCTGTGTGCGCATGTATGGTCCAGAGCGGAGCCACTGGGTTCGGTATAGGTTTAACGGCCATTTGCACCCTAGAAAATGAACAGACCTAAAGGGGACTCGTTCTTTTCTGTCAGTGAGTCTCTGGCTGCCAGTGGTCTGTCCCAGAGGTGTTTGTCTTTTCTGAGTTGCAATATCGCCAAAAGAAGCTAGCTAATTTTATTTTTCTTATGTTTCCGAAACTACTCCAACTCCTGAATGACCTTAATGTCTGAAAGCACTACACGCTTTAGGAGATTAAGAGATAATTAGTGGAATACACATTGTTTTAACCCAAATGGAAAAAAATAAACATTTAGAAAATTTTATGGCAGAAAAGCATATTCTCCCCTCCCCCCACTGTTTATTCTCATCCATTGATGTGATTCATCGGATAACAGTGGACCTGCACTGGGCCAGAGTTAGAGTTTAGTCGGGACAGATAACACACTGAGGGGAGAGTATGAAGTGCTGATGGGGGTAGGGGCTCTCGGTTTTGGTCCAGCTGTAGCCGTAGGTTGGAGGCGTCACACACGACAAAAGTGTAAGGATCCAGTGAGACACGCAAGGGATGGTGACGGGAAAACAGCTACTGGGGAGGTTGGACTTCATATTGGCCTTTTCTGGGGGGTGTGCAGGGACCATCGAGCTGTTCTTGACAAGACTTGTCTATGTCTGTGGTAAAAAATAAAGATTATGTACGCTTGGTGTTCAGATAGCATGTGTGTAGTAAAGCATACATTTTGATGACAGTGCCTGTTAGAATGGTGGTGCTGACTCCGGAGCTCGGGAACAAGGAGACAAAATCAGTCCCTAAATTCAGCAGTTGCCCTGCCCTCTCCCCAACCCCCACCCCCCAACGGTCTGTAAAGACACCCATGGGATGATGCCTGTAATCTGGGCTTTAAGTTTTAAGTTTCTTTTATCATTGGAAGACCCCCCCCACCAGCTCTCCGGGCCCCCCAGCTCAGACCACAGCTAAGGCTACATGCTGCAGAGGGCGGCCTGGTTATCGACCCCTGGCTTCTGTAACCTCTGTTTAGCACTAATTATCTGTCTTAACGGGGGCAACTCGGCTTGTGTGTAGGCTCTGCTCACGCTGAGGCTCATCAGGCCTCCCCCCAGAATGATTTTGGTGACCCCCCCCCCCCCCCCCCCCCAAAACCCCACAAACACACCCCCAACACACAGCACCCCCAACAACAACAACACCCCCCACACACACCCCAGACCACACACAAACCACAAAAAAAACACACAC
>JAODJX010000136.1:25102196-25118924 GCA_026776945.1 Isichthys henryi
TGTCCCCTGCCGCCCCCCCCCCCGGACCCCCGCTGGGGGGGGGGGGGGGGGGGGAGCACAGAGCACACACCCAGTCCCCTGTGACACGATGCACACTTCCTGTGTGAGCGCACCCAATCTCCGCCGCGTAAATATTTACGCCCGTCCTCTGGCTCCCTTCGCTGTGTTTACACTGGCTCCCCTAATTTGCTTTCCACGCTGCTCTGCTATCTTCCCTCACGCCTTCCCCGATTGGGAGCAGGCATCTCGGCCCTTCAGAGTCCCTCAACAGTCCTGCAGCAGCCCCAGTCAGCACCCCTAATTCAGTCAGATCCCACAACAGCGCCCTGTACGTTCAGCATATCTGCCAGCAAGGAGTCTCCCCATGTCCAGTGTATACTGCCCCCACCCCCAAACACCCCCCTTACCGTTGTTCCATGAGAAGGTGCTGTGGAGGTGATTCTTACGCCAAATTCTGCCCAGAGGATCTTCGGCTGCTCCCTGCCCTCGTTCACTCCCCCTGTAATTAGTGGCAATCAATACCAGGTGAACGATGACAGCTGTTTATCGCTTAGGGGGGAAGGGGGTGTTGTGGGGTAGGGTGCTGAATTCAAGAGGAAAGCAGCTCTTATCCACGGTTCAAACAGTAATTATGGAGACGGGGGTACGTTAGGGTCTACTTTGTGGGAGGAAGAGTAAACATGCGGGATGGGCTTTGCGTTCGCATCGGATCCATTTCCCTGTAGCCTTCACCATATTCCAGTAGATACTTATGTCATATACTCATATGTGCTTATGCCGCCTGTAGCTCCTTACAGCCATCTCAGGATGAGGTGGTCCCTTACTTACCAGTTCACCGTATCCTTAACATTATGTGCAATTGTTGGTTTTAAGGCCCAGGAAGTGACCAAGGAACAGAACTCAGAATAGGCCCTGGATGCCAGCTTTCTGCACACCCTCCATGTCCTGTTTAACACTTGACCAAGTCTACATAATTCTCAGTATTGGCTCCTCTTTCACATAATGATAAATGCTCAAATTAAGAAAATAGCCCCAGGTTTCCCACCCAGGACTGTGGCAGGAGCCAGTTGCATCTTCTCAGCATCAGCGTTTCTTCTAGCTATTTCTTGGGCCGGGAGGGGGGTCAGGCTAAAGACATTGGCTGACGGGTCTCAGTATCGCAGGGGCTGAAGCAAAGAATGCGTGGGTCAGCCTGGGCCACGGAGGCCCGTCACGGGCCTGACCTGGGAGCCGTCCTGGTGATGGAACTGATTTGGGCCGGAGGTCCGTGCGGGGGGGGGCATGTTTAAAAAAAGGCAGAGGGAGTTAAAAAATATCTGTGTTGGCTGCTGAACACACTCACCTCACACGTGAGTATTTCTCTGTTTTTCCAGCATCTTTCTAAGCTTTTTCTCAATTTGTAGTACATGAGCTTAATTCCATATTTGATAATAAACTAAAGGTAATAAGTGACATAGTATAAGAGCACATAGATTGACATGTTACGTTTAATGTTGTGAGCTGATATTACAGATTGTTTACCCCTTGTATGTCTGGTTCAGATTGGCACAGCTGAGGAATTAAGCTCTACTACGTATGGATAAGAAAAACAGCCCAAGGGTGACACCTGGTGGAAGAAATTTTTATTTCATCAATCTGTCTGCTGCTCTTATAGAATAGTGACACTTCCATCCATCAAATACGAGTGAGAGCAAGCTTGGGTGGGCAGTGCAGGGTCAGACAGCATGCAGCACCCCTGGAGCTGGGGGGTTTAGGGCCTTGCCCAACAGCCTGTGGACATGTGACTATTCTGCCAAGGCTGGGGCTGGTCTGATCGCACACATAACCTGCAGAATAACACAGCACCCCAGAGTTCTGGGCTGCAGCAAACCCAAAGCCTGTCCCAGGATACTTATTTGTTTGTTTCTTTATTTACCCGAGATTTCTGAATATCTGGTGATTAATCTAAGATAGACAGCACCATTCAACATCTATCCATCCATTCATTTTCTGAAACCGCTTATCCTATTCAGGGTTGCGGGGAGTCCACAGCATTTAACATTTCTTCAGAAATTCTAGTAACTTTACATATTGTGCTTTGTAGCACTATGAATAATTAACGCAAAGGGGAAAGTGTTCTTAGACATTTCAAAAAGTCTATTCTCTTTTTTCTCATATCTTTAAGTATTTTTGTGGAAAAATTGAGCTAATGCATTTTGTAAGAGAACCAGACCTGCCTGGCCTGAATTCATCTCGATCCTCACGTAACATTTCAGAGTTTGTGCCCCACCAGCCTTAAAAATACAGGTAAACCTCGGATTGCGAGTAACTTGGTTTGCAAGTATTTTGCAAGACTAGCAAAAATTTAAAAAATTTTTTATTTGATAAACAAGCGAGGTTCTGCTATACGAGTATTATGAGCTTTGTCTGCCGAGCGTCACGTGATCACAACTCAGCCGATGGTTCTTCTCTCTCTCTCGCTGTGGGATTGTGGGTAATCATCTCCCATGCTCGATCTCAATTGATCTCAGTTTTGACTCATATAGTCAAAATTTAGTAGAAAAACACCACCCGAATACGAGCGTAGCAGTGCGAGTGATGAATCTGTTTAACAACAATGCAATGTCACATTTCCGCAAAATCGAAAAGGAAGGAAAAGCGGCTGTCAATGGATAGGTTCCCTGTTAAATTGCAAAAAAGAAAAAGATTCCAGTGAGCCAACAGATAGCGGTGATTCCATTAGTTATAGTGAAAGTCGTCCTACAAGATAACCCTCCTCTTCTCCTCTCTCTCGTCTCCCTCACACCATCCATGGTTCTTTTCAAAGGTAAAGTGCAGTTTAATTTGTTTTATGTTTTTTTACTTTATATTTTGTATTAATAATTTTTATACGGATTTTTTTGGTTGTGGAACGAATCAACTGAGTTTCCATTATTTTTAAAGGGAAAATTCGCTGTGATATACGAGTGCTTTGAGAATGAACACGTTTCCAGAACGAATTATGCTCGCAATCCGAGGTTTTACTGTACTCCATCAGCACACTGGGAAGGAAAACTGTCCCACAAATGCTTACTGGTCCTTAAAGGTATCACTCAGCTCAGCATGTAGTGGCTCTTCCTCTGGCAGACTTGGCTAAAGCAGTACGTGCGCCTGTCTCCTCTGTAGGACGAAGGAAGGGTGAGCGGAGACACCGGAAAAACAGGAAGGAGAAGGAGGGTCAGGACAGCCAACAGGAGCACACAGAAGCTGGGGAGGTGGAGGACCACGAGGAGCTGGAAACCCGTAACAAGACAGAGCACCGGAGGCGGAGAGGACAGAGCAGGGAGTCGGTCCTACCAACAGAGGGTGCTGTGCACTAGTGGCTGCTCAAACCCCCCTCCTCCCTTCACTCCCTTGTCTGGCGAGATGGTGCTGTTGCTACCTGTAAAGTTTCAGCATATACTGTATATGCACAGGAGAGGGGCACTCGCCATCCAAGGCACAGTAGACGCTGAGAACTCTCCCCATCCCACCCTCAACCCATCCCCACTGGCCCCTTTCTTCCCCCCTCTCCAGAATGGACAGCAAATCAGAATCAAGAGAGACATACCTGCCAATGTAATTGGTCAGGAACATGTGGTGCAGAAGAATGGGACTGTTGTACTTTCATTTCTGGATCAGGATGTACCTGTTTAATCCAGGTGCAACATTGCATCGAGGTTTGAATGTAGGTTTCATGACATTATTTAGCTTTGTCGTTTAGACATATAGAAAAAAACAGTTGAGTAACTGAAAAGCAGCCATGTGCTGAGAGGCCTCTGCGTCAAACACATGTCCAATGTTAAGGCTGCATGTGGATTATCGTGCGTCTGTATGAGGCACTGAGGAGTTTTGTGGGGTTTCATTCACGAGCAGCAGGGGAACACACAGTGCTTCTTCATACGTCTCTTTCAATCTATCTTCGTTCATCCTTTTCAGCTTGGAGAAATGGTTCGCCTTGTTTGTATCAGTAGGTTATGTGCTTTAAGTGAAGCAACATTACGTCATTCCAAGCTTCTGTACGTCAAATAAAGGATATTGGATTTGTACGTCTGATGTTCTGGATTTGTACATTTGTTCTATAACAAATGTGTAGTACAGAAGTACTAGATTAACAGTATCACTTTGATTCAGGTGTCATCAATGAGAATAATAACCCAAAAGAAGATAGTAATTAATTCTGTTTCCCATGTTTCATCCACACAACATACTTTGCATGAAATGATCTCTCTGTATTTCTCTCATTGATATAAGTGTAATGAAATGGGACTGAACTGGGCATCGAAAAGACCTACCCTGTAATCAACTAGACCATCGATCCATTTAGAGAATGCACACTGATAACACATATTATTAGATGAATAAAGTTGAAAATATATATTTATATATATTATAAATTGACAATTTCACATTGATGATTATGGTTTGAGTTCAACTGCAAATAATGCAAGTCCCAGCTTTTCATATTCCATCCATCCATCCATCATCTTCCGCTTGGTCCGGGGTCGGGTCGCGGGGGCAGCAGTCTCAGCAGGGAGGCCCAGACTTCCCTCTCCCTGGCCACTTCATCCAGCTCCTCTGGATTATATTTTGGATTGGATTTTATTATTCAATTAAATTTATTTTTATATAGAGCCTTTCACAACAGAGTTGCCCCAAGGTGCTTGACATGGGTGTGCAGTAATACATCAGTACATCATTTATCCAGAATAATACATGAAACAGCAAAAACAGAAGACAGTAACAATGAATGAAAGAATGAAAGTCAGAATTCAATGGGGGAAAGGAACCAAAAACTCTCAAGTAGGGAGAAAAAAAAAGGTCAACTGGCTGCCCATCCCCCCCAGGACATGATAACGTTGTAGAATAAAAGAGAACGGGCCTGCTTGCTAATAGCAAGATGTAAACTTGGTCATGGTCAAAGCCCAAGTCCCTCAATGAGTCTGATTGCCATGCCGACCTGTGTGAGTCAGCAGAC
This sequence comes from Isichthys henryi, assembly GCA_026776945.1. Lineage (NCBI taxonomy): Eukaryota > Metazoa > Chordata > Actinopteri > Osteoglossiformes > Mormyridae > Isichthys > Isichthys henryi. The sequence continues at coordinate 25,107,172 of JAODJX010000136.1, forward strand.
TGAAGGCTACAACCACGATGGATGCTACAGCTACAGTCAAATCCATTATGTCACGCTTTCATGGGATTAAACCAGCACCACAGCCGAGATGGTGCCCACCATGAGGGAAGGAAAGGCAGAGAACATGGATAAACACATTAATGGACACGCACAGTAGACCAAATGGGAATGTACAGCAGCACCAGCAGCCATAGTTAGAGTGTGATATTATAAGTTTCAGGAAAGTGAAACGGAAGTGACAGGTCAAGATTTACAGCCTGAAACTGATTCGGCATCGCGAATATAGCAAAATGTTTGATTTGCACACGAGTGAAAATCACCAAGGTTGCCAGGAATATGATGACCATTTTGTAGTTCGTAAAGCTAAGGGTTATGGGTAAATTATTAATTTTGCTAAAAACATGAATATCGATAGTGTACCAAGCTAATCACATGACATGCTAATATTTGTTAACACGCGTTAGTCATGGGAGGGAGTGTCATGAAGAAATCGAATGCTGAGCCTCCACAACATCTTTTGAAAAAGGAGATTTTGTGCATAAACAAGGTAAAAACACGATAGCAGTGTAATCTGGCTGCGTAAAATCCGACATGCAACAGACTGGTGCTGTGTACTGTAAACTCTGCTAAACAAGGCAAACTAGGGACAGATGTAACTCGTAATCAAAATGACCAATCAAAAGGAACACAGGTTAAGAAACAGGTGGAGTGGATTACACTTAAATAACGCAGAATATGGGAACTTCAACAAACACTGAATACTATGCGATGCTGAAAGTTAGGAATAACTAAGAACCAAAGAACATGGAAGCCTAATAAAACAAGACACAGGATAATCTAAATCAGGGATACAAAGAAACAAAACCAGACGCTAGGAAAACTGAAACCCAGATATTAAACAGAGAAGGCAGTTCATTGGCCAGCCTCAAACCCATGAGCAGAGGGTACAACCACCAAGCCTTGCGCCCAACTCCCTTAAGCTACAGGGCGACCCAGGAAACTGAGAGACACACTGAGGCTAAGGGGCTACAAGTCAGATGAGGGAACAGGACGGCCAGCGACACCTGCTGGCCAAACGTTGACCAAACACATAGGACAGGAATGGATGGGCACCGACCCTGAGAGCATACTACATCATTAATATTAATCTTGGTTTGGGTACACCACGCATCTCTGTCTCAGCGACCAGCCTCACTGATGTGTTATCGCTCATTTCCAGCAGTAACTTTTAAACATCTCAGCACTGTTAATTTTGTATTTTTAATAATGCATCTAATACAGTCGTAACCTTGTACTTAGAGAGGCATAATTTAGATGATTTGTAAATTATATTTAAAAATTTGCATAGGAAATGACAAAGCAATTTGACATACAAAGTATACAGTTTGTTCAGAAATTGGTAATAAATAGACTTTTTATGTTGTCATGCAGCCTAGCAAACTGCTATGGGTCGAGGTTAGGGGTGTCCAGGTGTTATTCGTGAATTTTCACGCTCACAGGGATGCATCACCCCTAACCCTCACGAATGTGAAGGGGTGCTTTATGCTGAAGGAAGAAAAAAGCTAAACGGCAGAGTGCCGTGTATGTAAGGACAGTGCGGATTTCTCTGTCTGAACATTTATACAAACTAGACGTTTATATATTAAATATATTGCCAAATATTGTGCAAAAACAAATATACAATGCAATACTAAGGTTACAAAAAATATAATTTATTTAAAATATCTTCCATATATAAACTTTGTTTAAAAAAATAGAATTCTATATTGTATTTACAATTTAATTGAGATTTCTTTACAGATATATATATATATACATGCTTTGGCTAATTCAATTCAGATTTGGATCTGCCCCTGTCCAATACCATTTCAGCTACTGTATAACCAAGACAAAATATACCTTCTTTGCTCTCAAATTAGCCCAAGGTCGTCAAGCTTAAATGCAATATAGGCTTTGAAAGACCCAGTTCTACAAAACATAGCAAAGAAGGGCAACATACTTTGTGTGCGATATCGGAACAGTTTGACGTATGCAAACCTACCCTTTCTGTAATGGATGTAAACAATAATTATATGGCAAGTCCTCTACTGTTGCCTTTTGCAAGTAAGAAAAGTGATAAATGCTAAATCAGAAACATTGCAGTTCGGAAATGCTAAATGTCATAAGACTTATATTCTTTCTAAACCTTAGTTAATTACTACTAAAGATTTGCGCTCCATTGCATCTATTATATTGAGCCTCATATGTAATCTTTGCCTAGAAATGGTTAGTTGGGGTATACAGTGATATTTTTATGATTGATTTCTTTATTATATTTAATCTGGCAACAGATTGCACAATTTGCACATCAAGAAATACTTCTGTTCCTTTTCCTGAAGGTTGTAACTGAATAAAAAGTGGTATAGCTTTTGTTTGACCAATATCACCATTATGTTTTCCTGTTCTATGCATGTTCAATGCCGCTACAACACTAAATGCAGATTGGCCATTGCTATGTTAGCTGAAATGTATCGATACAAATGGCTTATTTAATGCTCAGTTGAGAAAATGGGAAAAAAATGTCAGATTAGTATTGGCAGATTGTAATTGTTTGATTACGAACAAATTTTATATTAGGATCTTTGCCAGAGAAAATGACATTGTGCCATCTTTACTTTAAATTTATTTTAAAGGCTTACAAACTTATTTCAATATTTGCCCTCCAGTAGAACATACAAAATGCAAGCACTTACAGTCATAGAAACCAGGGTTTCCTCTTTCAATCCAAAGAAATACTGGAGAAAAAAAATATTTTTGTATGATTTATTCATTAAAATCAGATTTTAGTTTGCAGTCCATTCAGCTTGTCATCTTTTTATATGTTCAGAATCTAAGAGAAATCCTATGGAATTTTTAAGTAAACATGAACCATTGCAGTACAGAAATAATAATCTAAATTATATTGTCATAATTATCAGTATCAACTGATATGAAAAAAATTGCGATTAAATACTTGGCCGTGTCCTTCAGCCCTGGCATGTGTGTGTCTGCATCTATCAGCAGGGCCGTCTCAGGTGGGATAATGGAGTGCGGAGGGACTTACTGTACTGATGTCTAGGGGCCTGTGTAGATCTTAATCCGGCCAGCCCCCCCCAGGAGTAAGCGGCGACCGTGACCTACAGCTGGTCCCCGGCATCGCAACCCGGCCTCAATGACTTATTACGGAAATCCCTGTTTATCACAGTGCTAATGGAGGAGGGTCAATGACACCCAGGTAACTTGCTTACCTTCATTAATAGATACACTTTCTTCTTCACCTTTGCTCTCTTTCCTTTGCAGAATGTGATCTTTCTGCCTGTAGCACCATCATACCACTCGAACATGAGCTTAAATATTTAATATATGTTGGGGTATGGCCACATGAATCTTCAGTAATTTCATATAATAATTAAGACTTAATAATAATGAACATAATTTTATGAATTGTTATTATTTTAAAAACTCATAATGGACTATATTTAGAAATACTTACGTATTTCAGAATTCCAAAATAAAAATATTTTAGCAAATCATGAAATTAACATGCAAAAATAACAATTTCCTGCAGTGATGTGAAAGATCTTGGAAATGTTACCCTATTGCAGTAATCCTCTGTGCTTGTGTCATATTTCCTTCTGAAATTACCCCCATACACAGAAAGCTGGTTGAAATATTTAGTGTCAACAGTAACCAAACTGAATAAATTGCTTATTTCTTCATGGTATAATTGCTAAAAAAATAAATAAATAAAAATAGCCATGGAAAAATAAAGTCCATGCCGACTGCATAAAATATTAAATGTATTTTCAAATATTGTGAAAAAAGACATTCAATGCAAAATAAGGTTTACAAAAAATATAATTTATTTAAAATATAAACTTTCATATATAAACTCTGCGTAAAAAATAGAATTCTATATTGTATTTACAATGTAATCGAGATTGCTATACAGATATACATACATGGTTTGTCTAATTCAATTCAGATTAGGATCTGCCTCTGTCCAATACCGAGACAAAATATACCTGCTTTGCTCTGAAATGGCAGCATAATTTGTGTGCGATATCAGGACAGTTTGACTTATGCAAACCTACCATTTCTGTAATGGATGTAAACAATAATCATATGGCAAGTCAACTACTGTGCTGTAGGAAACGGATGCATTTTACCAGTAGAACTAGTGATGAACGTTATATCAGAAACACTGCAGTTAAGAAATGCACTTCCTTTTTAAACCTAAGTCAGCATCTCTTATTCAGCTGGGAAGAATTAACTACCCATCCCCAGGTCACCAACATCCCCTCTCATTGCTTGGTCAGGTGGCTTGAGCTACCAGTCAAGGAAATGCTCTGCCAATGTTCTAGTAAGTACAGAGTAAAGGAAATGCTCTGTCTAACGAGTAAAGAGCATGTCAGTTAGCAGGTCCAGAAGGTCTGTCTGGCCTATGACAGGCCGGAAGAAGAGCTCTGTAACCAGGTCTGCCGTTACGGTCTTGAGGGCAGAGGCTGTAAGAAGGACGCGGGCGAATCGGCCACGATCCCCCGGGTGGAGGGGTAACAGCACTTCCCTCAAAGCTCCCTGAGCTTCATTCTGCAGGCTCTCGATGAAAGGCGCAGCCTTTAGCTCTGGAACGTCTAGACACAACAAAAAGGGAAAAAAGTCATATGGTATGATCATCAGTACATTTCATGATTTTTAGCAGAATCACTTAAGGAGTTGTGGGAAACTCCGAAGGAAATTTAAGCTAATTACAGTCTCTTTCCTTGCGGTGCTACATAAAACGTGCCTTTGAAGGCTCATTTTTTTCTATTATGCACAATATCCAGTTTTAACATATAAGGCATGTTCACTGCCATGAGCTTTGAAATGAAAAACCAGCCTTTCGCTAGTGATTTAGCTCAGCTTCTGCTAACAGAGGACCCTTTGTGCACCCCGTTAGCTGTTACTAAGGGACTGTCCTTGAAATATGCTGCCAGAAGTGAGAACACAAGGCTTAAATATTGCTACACAACCCTTCCCCATAGGTTTACTATTAGCAGCAGCTGAGTATAATTTTTGAGTCTCGATATTAAACACATAAGGTCCTTCTGCGACTGTATGATGTCACATTCACACAGCGTCCTACACTATAGTCTTACATAAACTTGAACATATGAAAACGATTGTTAACGTTAATAAAAATGAAAATAAACAGCAAGTTTCAGGTTATGAAACGAACATGCAACATTCAGAGCATCTGCACAATGAAGGCGCTTAATCAGAAGGATTCTACAATGAAGTCTTCTTACCTGGGTTAAATAGCATGGTGCCTTTGAGATACGCATACTCCTTGGGGCTGAGATCGAGGCTCCAGAACTTGCTGAGGCACGTCTTCAGTTTGTGAACCCCCGCCATGGTGGGCTGCGCCCTCTCCACGTCCGCGGGGCCACGCGGCCACTGGCCATTCAGCAGGATGTGCTTCAGCATACTCACAGTCGGCGTGTCAGTGACCTCGAAGTTCACCCCTTCCTGCGCCAGCCCCAGGATGAAAAGCGGAACCCAGCAGCTTCTGAGGAGCGACAGCTGGTCCTTGGCTGGGAGCTGCTGGAAGGAGGGTAGGCTCTTCATGAAGTGAATGGTCTTGACCAGCACGCCCGAAGCCAGCTGACAGGTCTCTGCGGGACTTTCCAGGCACACCGTCCACCGCGGCTCACAGTGACAGCCGTGTGGTGCCGAACCGTAGGTCAAGCTGTTACGGCTCGTTGAGCGATTGGTATTTTGACGGCTGAGGATATTAAAGAGAATGGCATTTGGCTGCCTGACCTTTTCACTGGAACAGTGGTCCCCACTATTCATCTCGTTAGAATAAAGATATATTACGGATTAATCCAGTTTATTTTTTCCAGTTTTAGCTGTGTTTTGACTATCCTGGCCAGAGCTATGGTAGACTCCAGATTCTACTATTGGTAATGCCTTGGCTAACACTGGTCTATTTATAGAGGCAACGCTGAGTCAGCCTTGACCTGCATTGCTAAACATCATTCCCTCGCTGAAAAACAACTCAGCCCTGGATTGCTTGACTGGGCTGGTCCACTTGAGGAGATAAGGTTTTCTCAATGGGACTCTCAGAAGTAACGGGTTGTTGGAGGGAAATGCGGTGGGTGCGGGGGGGGGTGGTTCTGGGTAAATTACATTCACCCAGTTTATCTCTGTCATTAACGCCGCCTGTACCAAGCTACCAAGGACTGTGCAGGTAATCAGGCAGGCAGTATATAGCCCTAATTACTGCCAGCTCACAATACATTGGAAGCTGACCAAAGTAAACAGGCAATGTCTGAGGTGACTATAGAATGAGCCTTCAGATATATGGATGGCCAAGTTTTTATTTTGGATGCAAGTCCTTTTCACTCATATGACTCTTATTTGTTTATAAGCTAGCTTCAGTGTTATAAAAATTTCCATTTAAGTTCTCAGTAAAATTATACTGCAGTAAACAGAATTATGGATGAAGATTTGCAGAGGTTTAGCTGGTCGGTATATTCGTAACTTTTAACTTATGCTGGTAACTGCTTCAATTCCTGTTTTTCTGAGTAGTATCATAGAGAAAGTTGGTCCAACCTTTACACCGACTTGAATCAGGGAATTTGAAGATGTCCGTCATGCAATGTTTAGTAGCAAAAAATAGATTTTCAGAACAGCAAAACAGAAGATCCTGAATGAGATGTTTATTCAGATCTGCACTTGTCAGGTTTGAGGTGTAAAGCAGGAAGGTCCTGATGGCCAGACCTGCTTTCTGTAGGCAGTGTTTATGAAGAAGGAAATGAATACTTTCACTTTATTCTACCTGAGTTGCAAGGAATCTTAAATAAAACTGAAGTGGATGCGGCAAGAAATTGAAACCACTCCAATGCACAAGAACAATGTGTCACCTGAATAAAAGAAGCTGAGCACCTGTGTCTTTTTCCTAAAATATTACCATAAAATGTTTGCAGGCCAGCATTTTCATTACATAACTACAACAAAGGATTGCCAAAAGGACCCTTAGCGACTGTATTTCTATGTCTATTCTTAAGCTGTTTCAGAAGCCAAGAACTTCACTGAAGTGAAGGGAAACCTGCCAACCTCCTGCCGGGACAGAAACTTCACGTCCTGTTTTTTTAACCATGGCACACGGCCAGAAGTGACTGATGAGATCTTTACGCGATATAATTGCCTGTATTTATATGACTTATTGATACTGGACCATTCGGAGCATTTTTACTTTTCATTTTGCTTCATCTTAAGAGTTTTCCTGGACATATTAATAGTGAAAATAGTGCAGAATGTGAAAACTTCATGAAAATGAAACCAAATGATGGATGGACTGTCATTCATCGCATAAATAAGCTAGTCGAGGGTTGACAACCACAATTCTATAAAACCACAGCATGTTGTGAATAAGTTAACCCAGACTAGTTTAACATGATGCACATTTCTAATATATTTACTTACCAGCTTAATCAAAAGTAACATTACAAGCTCAGCTGGAATAAACAAATAAAATAATATAATATGTGTTGCTATTATGCCCTCTGCCCTACAGCAGGCTTATATGAGCTATACATTTTTTTGTAATTTAGTTTTACATGAATATGATGAATAACTACGGACTGTGCATTCAGAGATCAAGACATAATTAAAATCAAGTTTTAAAACTTGAGTCTTGACCACAAATTCAAGCTATTCTGTCTTCAAGGTACCCAAAGTGATTGAGTCAACATGACTCCCCATTGACTACATGGAACTGTTTATCATTTGACCTTGATCCACTTCACACAAACTAAAGTTTCTTTTTAAATATGTATCTTTCGTTATAGTGACTAATTTATACCAGACACATTTGTCAATGATTGAACATCAGTGGGATGTTATTATAAACTTTGCTGGGTACACTTAATTAATCCCGCCTTTACTTACTGGGTTTATGTAACCCGTAAAATAAACAATACTTAATGAAATATGTTATGGTTGGTCACACTTTAAGCCATATTTACTTTCCTTTCGCTTGCTGTTTTGTCTAATCTTCTGATCATTTTTCTATATAAAGTGCCATTATACAATTTCTTTATAGATGCTTTGGTTAAAAATTATATATACATATATTACTTTGTTGTGTCTATTCGATTATCCAGTATTTTGTTGTCTGTTATTTAACAGACACCTCAGTTGATGACTGTTGAGTAAAGTTGGAATGGTCTTTAGAAGTGAAACAATTTAAAACACTTAGTAAACTGTTTAATGCAGTAAATAAATGTGTATGGCCATATTTGTACTGCACAGGTATTTTTCACTAAATGAATTAATTTACTTACTCATTTAAGGTAATATATGAGGGTAGTCTTTTTTGCTAAAAGAAAAAAAAACTGTGTTTGAACTATAATGTTGAAAATGTTGAAAAAATGACCATTATACCAATTTGTTTTCAGTTTAACTGTATGATTTAGCTGTGATTTAATTTGAAAGTTAAAAAATTACATGTCATAACACAGAATTGGTTTATGTAAACTGCATTCCACACAAAAATCATGGAAAACTGAATACTACAAAAAACAAACAGTATTATAAATATCTGACCTCTGACCCAATTCCCCAAAATTTAGCCTTAAAATAAAATTATGCAAAGTGCAGCTAACAGGGTTTATGCATACTGTTTTACCAAACAAACCCAATGATCGTTATGTAAAATCATATTTTACATGTGTTACAAAAATATTACATTTTTTAAATCTATCTGACAAATAACCTGTGAGAGATAAAGATGTCAACAAAGTGAGGTTCTATCACCACCGCATGTGTCACACTGGTGCTGAGCTGGCTTGCTGCTCACTTGTCCAAAGTCTGCTTCTTTCACCTAGAATATTTGCTGCCACATTTCCGAGTGAACATTGCAGTGGTCCTGGCAGAGTGCTGAAAGGGGTGAAGGTTATCAGTGCAAACTAAAGGCCATCGATTCATACATTTTAATATAACTCATGCCTGTCATACGACATGTGCTGCTTCTAAAATTCTTTACTGAATATCATTTGTTTAGTTGTATGTGGATTGAAATATGAACAGTAAGACAACCTCATATAGGTTGCTTAGTGATATTTATACACAGAAGGTATATTTATCATTAAAGACATCAATCTCTGAACACAGTATTATTTGTGATTCAACAAGTCTTAATTAACAACCGTCCATACACAAAATTCATGATGCCTGCATATGTGCTGGAATCATATTCACTTGCGCGGAATTAACTGGACCCAAAAAGGTGAGAGAAGTCGATATGTTACAAAAAGACAAGATTAAATGGAGACTTTGACCTTCCAACCAGGAAATCACAAATGACTAACCAAGTGCAAATAAGACTCTAAGTGGAACCAGCCCAGTACCTGACTGACACTGCAGCCCACTCACGTGATGACTCTGCCAGAGGATTCTGGGAGCTTTACCTCCCGAGGGCTAAGTGATGTCTCTAGTCATTTCCATTACATGTAAGATTCATCATAATCTTATTGCAAGTCAGTTCCATAATTGCTAAACTCTAATAAATGTTTGCAAAAACTATCCTGCTAGCTAAATTTTCTGAGTATTTCTGAGTAATTTCCATTTCCCTAAAAAACAGAAGGCCAACATTTGAATAAAATGTAAATAATAATTTAAAAAAATTTTAAATAAAATTAATAAAACCGAATATGGAGGTTGCTTCATTGCAGTGCACTTTTCTGTAAGTTACAGAACAAAATGCAAATAAAGGGTATCTTTGTAGTACAACGATATGGACAATGATGATCTCAGGTAATCATAAGCTGCGTTGGTTAACACTTTTCATGATCTCTCAGTTGATTTGCTCACTTGATCATAAACATGGATTTGTACCCGTTCAAATTAATCACTGTACATTGTAAAACAATTTACTAATATGGACTGCATTTATATAGCGCTTTTCTACTCCTACGAGTACTCAAAGTGCTTTACATTTCATGCCTCACATTCACCCATTCACACACCCATTCATACACCGGTGGCGGAGGCTGCCACGCAAGGCGCCAACCTGCTCACCGGGAGCAATTTGGGGTTCAGTGTCTTGCTCAAGGACACTTTGATGGGGTCAGGAGGAACCAGGGCTCGAACCTGCAACCCTCCTGGGCCACCATGATTCTAATAGCAATTTACTAATAATAATTGATCTTTTATATTTTTTCAAATTTAAGTTTTTATTCAATTCTAAGTCTAACTTTAAATCAAATTGAGGTCTAACTTTCTCCAAAGGGTGACAATACTGTGAAGTTGTGCCAAATTGTTTACCTTGTATACTTTTAAACATATAATTCCATGTTTAGGTAAAATAATTTTAACATTCACTTACAGTATAAACACCAGCTGTAGAGTTAGCATGTCAAGATTTTAAAAGGATCCCACCTGGAAAAGTAATACCTGTGTGAGCAAAACACAAGTAACAAGAATTCTATTAGGTAGATGCACACGCGGACTAAACTGAACCAGTTACACTTCAAATAGAGCTTGACACATGCTCTGGTATCTGAGAGAAAGCATGCTGCGGGCTGAGGGAATCTAGCCAGGGAAGAGCTAGATTTAGGAGGTATAACAAAACTGAAGCATACGGCTGGAAATACAACAGGACTAAAAGAGGAGCTGTCTGATCCTACAGCATCTAGCAGGTATATAATGGTCTCACTAAATTCCAACCATTCAATACTGTAAATACACATGCAATGATGAGATTTTACAGGGTTTGTTACTTGTTTGTTGTACTGATAACTCATAAGTCCATTTCTGGGAAATATTATTGCATGATGCAAGATCAGTACCAAAGGCAGCTAATCTATAGCAAGTGCGGAGCAAAATGCGACAACGTTGCTTATATTGATTTGATTCATGGCATTGGCTTAAGTTCAATTCAATTCATACTGTGGTTATGGATTTAGTGTGTGTGTGTGTGTGTGTATGTGTATGTGTGTGTGCCTGCCTTTTATTATTCCGATGGCTGTGTCTGGGACACATTGTTTCTGAGCTGGATGAGCAGACATGCCCTGATGACTGCAGTTTAACAAGCATGAGAAATCCCTGAGTTTTCACCTGGCAGCTGTCAAGGTCAGTTCACGCAAGTAAACAGGTGTAATAAAGCTGGAAGCTAACTGTGGTTACGCAAATAAGCTCCCCCCCCCTCCGAAATGGCCTTGAATTACCTCATCCATCATCACACACAGAGAAACACCAAATATACCACTTTCAGAGAGCAGCAATTCCTTTGAATCTGAATTTCTGGCATGACATAAATGAAAATAAATCAAATATGTTCTCATCATCATCATCATCAGCAATCTTTGGAGGATTTGAAACCTGATTTAAAAATGTATACGTTTATACACAAAGCCATTCTAAAAACAGATATAAAAACTGCACAAAAACTGACAATATCAATATTCAAATTGCAAAGATTTGACTGGATATGTGCTGTTTCTATCTAAATCCACCACGTAATTCTGTTCACTGCATATTGTACATCATACTGATCTTTCCTGTGATGTGAAACTGATAAAGCCGAACGTGCCCGGGGTGCTATGCTGACTCTGTGAGTGGCACTGCGATCTCACACCTTCAGGACCTTTACCATGCATTGATGTTCTGCTTGGGGGCGGCATGGTGGTGCAGTGGTTAGCACTGTTGCCTCATACCTCTGGGACCCGGGTTCGAGTCTCCGCCTGGGT
>JAODJX010000136.1:25129276-25143076 GCA_026776945.1 Isichthys henryi
TGAATGGTGTGTGAGTGTGCCCTGCGATGGGCTGGCCCCCCATCCTGGGTTATTCCCTGCCTTGTGCCCATTGCTTCCGGGATAGGCTCCGGACCCCCCGCTACCCAGTAGGATAAGCGGTTTGAAAAATGGATGGATGGATGATATAACGGATCTAAAATACTTTTCTTTTTATAAGTAGCAGTATTGGTATTTTTCTGTATACAGTTTTTAGTCCTTTTAAAGTGAGATTATTATTAAAACTGCAAACACAAGAGACAGTTGTAACCCAATCGCAGTGCGTCTGTTGATGTGTCTGATTAATCCTAATTATTTGCGCTTTGAGAGAAATATATATGTAAAATAAAAATTCAAAAATAATTCATCATGATTGTTATGATTTAATATGGTCACATGTCTATAGATGATTTTTCCGGTAAAAGCACCTTAGATGAATGAAATAGATGCAAGGGAAAATCAGATGATCATCTCAAATGAGGCAACATGTTGGATGTGTTTCCAGCAAAATGTCTGAGTTTGGTATAAGAGAGTCGACAGACAGTCTTGGTTTTAACTACTCTCCCTCCAGTGCTGGAGTAATTAATTAATTTAATTTAATTTAACCAAAATGTTTCCAAACTACTGATTTATGATTCACTGTAACCAGCATTAGCCACAATCAACTCACAGCCACACTTAGCATAATGTTTTACTTGTTGAACATCTACTTGTGAATTAAGGTTGCGCTCATATCAATAAAGGTATTAGTTCATTTCATTGTGTGTACTAAACCGAAAATGATGTACCGAACTGTACATGATGAATTCATGTACCATTACAGCCCTATAGTATACAGATTCTTAGCTGCTATTGGAGGGCAGGGCAAAGATTCATTGTCATAACTCTTTCTGGAGGTCTGAATATTTATGATACAATAAACAGATTCATCTACATAGTCTTTTACTAACCTGGTTACATTATCTTCATATTAGATTGCTGGTAGAGCTGAATGTCGATGTATGGTCCTTTGACTATAATCTTCCCTTAATGCTGAAAGTTATCTGTTACAGCTGACAGCTGTTCACCTGGTTGACTCACATTACTGCGCAGACCCGGCCAAGTTTATCTCGGTGCTCTGCACATCCCTGTCTACCATGCTACACGTGGAGCTTCCCCACGTCAACGTGCTCTCCAAGATGGACCTCATTGAGCAGTACGGCAAGCTGGGTGAGACCTTCTGCAGCACCGCTTATCACCAGTAGAGGGCCTTGCTGACATTCATGCTCTTTTAGCATCCAGAAAGTCTTCTTCTTCAAGGCCACTTAAATGGTGTTTTTTTTTTCCCCACCAGACATTCTCTCATCAGGACACTGTGACTGATGCCCGTTTATTATCCAATAAAATTAATTTATTAATTCAGTTAAGAGTTCCTATTGGACACATCCATGGCACAAAGTCTCACTGACATAGTTTCCTTCTACACTGAAGGAAAATAAATGAAAGTTTGTTTGCAGTTAAAGATAAACAGTTTCCCCGCTCTTTCTCTTGTTTTTCAATGCCAGCATTCAACCTGGACTTCTACACCGAGGTTCTGGATCTCTCGTACCTGCTGGAGCACTTGGCTTCTGACCCATTCTTTAAAAAGTTCCTTCGCCTGAACGAGAAGCTTGCCGAGGTCATCCAGGATTATGGATTGGTGTCATTCGTACCGCTCAATGTACAGGTGGGATTCCTCCTCTGGCTCTCATGTGGGGTCACTACCTGTAACAGTGTGTCTGTCTGGCTTTTAGGGTGCTTGGTTTTCCATTCTACTTCTGTAAGGTATGTTAAGTCTTTGTATTTTGTAGTCTTTAAGGGTTTCTCAATACAGGGCAAGTAGAAACTTATATCCTCAATATATCAAGCAAAGTCTCAATTGCACTTCTAACTAGATGCACATTTCTGGCTAATTTTAATGTAATCATACTGTAAGGTGCTGCTAGTCAGGCAAAAGCTTCACCTATAACAGCAAAAATAGTGGAAAACCCCAAAGTCATGAGAACACATGACAGAAACATCATAGGACCACGACACCCTTTGGACGGAATTTCACGACAAAGCCAGTCTCTGCCCATGTTATATTATGCAACATCTGCATCTTAGTGTGTGAGAAATAGGGCAGGAAACCTTTATTTTCTGTGTGCTTCCCGCCAAAGCTATAAAACATAAATAAAAATACGGAAAATAAAATATCAAATAAGTTCAAAACGCATGTACATTATCAAGCCAAATGGTGCATCAAAGTGCAGTCGCTTATTCTTTCACAGCATTAAACTGTAGATTTTTGACTAAGAGTTAATGGCACCTTAAGTAGTTTGGGGGGAGCTGCTGACAGATGGGTGCAGCTCAAGGGGGTGAGGTGTGGTCGGGTTATTTAAATTTGATGTTCTTTGCTTGGTTTATGATGATCGATGGCTTTGGGGTCGAAGCTGTTCCTCAGTCTTGAAGTGTGGTGGTAAGTAGCCCTGTTGCCTTTTCCAGAGGACAGGAAGGTGTACAGAGGCTTTGCTGGGTCACTAGTGATGGTGGATTCTCTCCAGAGGAATCGGGTGCCCCTCCCTGTCCTACAGAGTCAGCAGTTGGATCCCGATGATCTTCTGTGTTGCCTTGATGACCCTCTGCGGGGCTTTTCTGTCTATAGTCCTTCAGCTGGCAGATGGCACTGAGTGGCAGCATGTCAGTATGATTTCAGTGCTACAGCAGTATGCTGAAACCTGCCTCACGAACAGATCTTTGCTGAGATTAACTTTCTTGAGTGATCACAGAAAGTAGAGCCTAGCTGTGCTTTCTTGACCAGTGCTGTTGTGTTAATGGTCCATGTCAGGGCCTCTGATGAATGGATGCCCAGGAACCTGAGACTTTCTCCACTAGCCCCTTTTTATTTATTTCCCAGTTTAATTACATTTAAAGTTAAAAGAAATTCACAGTTAGAAAGACGTTTTTTTTTAAAGTTCAACAAATGCATGATACGTTCGAAGTCAAAGAGTACTTGGGGCGCTATGACTTTGGCTGTATTTACCTTAATGTAAGCTACACAGAAATGGTCCTCTTATTGTTTTAAAGCTATTGTCCAGCTCTATAGACTGGTTTTTGGTTTTTATGGTGGGAAAAATTTGGTTCTTGGTTTTTATGGTGTTGCTGAGATATCATTACTTATCTGAAGTGTGTATCAAAACCCCAGTTCCTTACAATGCTGTCAGCAGTAGCAGAATAGCAGTTAGTGATCAATGCATAGTAAATTACTGTTAAAAAGGAATTTAAAGACAATATTGCCAAAGTAACTGAAAAAAAGAGAATTAGGCCTGCAGTAAAATCCCGTTACAATGGACTTCAAGGGACCTGGCAAAACAGTCCGTTATATCCAGAGTTGCTGTATGCCCAGAACACAACTACAGGACACCATTTACTCATGCCACACCCCAGCAGACACACTTGTGGTATAGATTATTATATTGTACATGTAGTAATCCAACTTTACCTGACCAGATGTATGACTATTAATAACCCCGACTACGTATCTGCGCTGGATATCACCAGCACGCCACGCGCCTTGTAGACGGAGCCTGTATGGCCATTATAGCCGAACAAATCTACAGCTAGAAGCGGCCCTGAGGACCAAATTGTTTGTCCGTTATAAGCGAAATTCCATTATATGTGAGTTTGCTATATCCAGTGCTTTTTCTGTATGTTCTTAAAGGCGCACGGCCGGGACCAGTGGACCTCGTCCGTTATGGACAATATTTCGTTATAAGCAAGCCCACTAAAACAGGCTTTTGCTGTAATGGTACAATCAGAATAGTTTATTTTCCTCTTCAGTTTACTATTTGACTAGACACTGGCCTACTAAAAAGGGCCTTCATTTGTCAAAAACAAAAATAAACAAGCTAGACAAGCTTATAGGCTACTAGAGCAAGGAAAGAACTCTCAATTTATAGTCTATCAGAGCCTTTGATGCAGCTATTGTGTCTTTGCTTGAAAGTGTGTATGTCTTCCCTGTTACTGTCACGGGTTCAGCTACTAAAAGCACATCCTGATGATCCATAACAAGTCTATGAGGATGGCATGGGAATGAATAGGATGGAGATGGTCCATGAGGATGTAAAAAGCTCAGTCTCAGCTCTCCAGTGCTGGGCATAGTTTCTTCAACACATCCCAGCCACCAATCATCATCATATGCAGCCACGACATAACCTTAGATGCTTGCAAAGTCGAGTGACTCCCTCAGTGTGCACTTACACTGGACCGATTTGCACACCTCACTCACCTCTGATGAATGCGGGGCATTTATTAGCCATATTTACTAGCCATGTGGGCCTTTTCAGTAGTATGGCAAGTACAGATGTCTGTGATGACATTAATGAAGCTTCGATTAAATTTCATTGTAGCGTATTTGTGACCCATTAATGTCATTACTTACACCTGTGCATGTCATAGAATTTCATGTCAGTTTGGCTGCCATTAAAAAGGCCCGTTAGTGATATGAAACCATGTGATGCTACATTTACGTCAAGATATCTCAGCAACGCCTTAAAAACCAAAACCAAATATATTGGAGATGTTCATAACATTATGTTCTAGCTTTAGTAAAAAATGTATCAATGTTGCAATATAGTTTTTTTTTTTTTTTTGAATTTTTTATAATTTAATCGGTTGTTGCACAGTAATTATTCATATGGAGATGGCATATTGTTTGTTCAATCTATAGAGCTGGACAGTAGCTTTACTACAATATAAGAACCACTTCTGTGCAGCTTACATTAAGGTAAATATAGCCAATCAAAGTCATACACCCCCCCCCCCCAAAAAAAAATGTTAAAACTTAGTTTGCTTACATCCTCCTCAATATTGATCCCAGACACGCCCAATGTCAGTTTCATGAGTTACTCATGTGACCAAATCAGCATGCATAGTTTCGTTAAAATTCGTGCCGATGAGGCCCGAAAGTGTGATGATTTGACATGGAATGACCCGTATGAGGACTGATCATTCCAGATCATTCCTGATAAAGGAGTAGCAGCGGAAACCCGCACACACAGCGGCCCTTTCTGTGTACGATTGGGCACCCCTGCTATAGACCTTTTGTTGTGTTTAACAATGATATATCTCCTTGCTGTAACCCTCCAATTTGGCCACCATCTCAGGATAAAAGCAGCATGACCCAGGTGCTGAGGACTGTTGATAAGGCCAACGGCTACTGTTTCGGGGACATTGAGGAAAGGAACCTGACAGCCATGATGTCCTCTGCCGTCGGAGCTGACTTCCACTTTGACCAGTATCCTTTGACCACTGCTCCTAGCCTCTCTCCTGCTTCTCTGCTGTCTCTCCTGCCCACTATTTCACCCTCCCTCCTGCCCACTCTTTCCCTCCTACTTTCCCTCCCTTCTATCTTCCTGCTCTCCCTCCCATCCTCCCTTCCTCCTGCTCTCCTGCCCTCTCTCCCGCTTCTCTGCTGTCTCTCCTGCCCACTCTCTCACCCTCCCGCCTTCTCTCCCGCTTTACCTCCTGCTCTCCTGTCCTCCCTCTCTCTCTCTCTCTCTCTCTCTCTCTCTCTCTCCCTCCCTCCTGTTCTCCTGCCCCCCCCTCTCTCTCTCTCCCTCCCTCCTGCACTCCTGCCCTCTCTCTATCTCTCTCTCCCTCCCTCCTGCTCTCCTGCCCTCTCTCTTGCCTGTCCAGTGAGGCTTCATTCTGCTGTGTGAGTGGGCATTTGGGATACTGGGGATCTACACCTTCCACACTGAGACTCATAGGTTGTAGTCAGAGGTCATATTTAGGATCATGATGGACAAATCCTGAAATCTGCATGATTCTTGTAATATGATCGTTTCACATCCCAAAGTTATACCTCAGCTACCAGACAAGATTAAATACTAACTGGAATTTTGGTAGCCAGTCGTACATTCAGTCAGAGACACAAGCATGTTTTAATCTGAAGGTTGCTGGTTCAGCTACCAGGGGAGGATGAACAGGCAGGTTGTCATTTTCCAGCTGTCTTGAACCAGCGTCGACTCTCACACACATTGCGATCTCAGCATTCGACTCTCAAGCTTGTGACAGCCAGCAGAACACAGAACGTGCTTTAGGTGAGATCAGTGAAAATAACAGGGCCCATAAATTGGAGCAGCTTCTTGGTGAAATAAGAACCTGGAAGCATTCTGCCCCTGGAAGCACAGTGCTGGGTTCATGTTGAGCTGCATAATTTTTACGTTTATGCGCCTGACTAATGGACCTTGTCTCAGCACAGTGCACTAACCTGACTTAAGCCCCCTATTGCATTTTGTGAAACATTTCTGCTGAATACATCCCATTTTTTTTTTCCTTTGACTCTTGCTGTTAGCACTCTGGGAGTCCAGGAAAAGTACATAGAACCAGGCAATAGGACAGTGGAGGATGAGGTCAAGGGCCTGAAGGGTCCGAGTGGAGCAGGAGAGGAGCCCTGATTCAGCTCCCGCCTGCAAGCTGGCCAGCAAACCATGGTGAGAATGTGGCCATAAACACAGAGTCTGCAGAGATCAGGCCTGAAAAGGAGAGTAATGCTCAGTTACTCCACTTGCAGGACTTTATAAGTAGCTGCAGGAATTTCAGCTAAATCCCTGTGCAAAAGAAGAAAAGATCGATGCATTTTAATGGGGGTCAGCGTCCTGAAACGGCCTGACGTCAAGCTGTTATCACCCTTCTGATGCATAAGAACTTTTGTAGATTCGTTACTGCTGATGGGAAGCTTGAGGAAACAGCAGCTAAGGAGATGCTAAAGCAGCGGTAGGTGTAATGGATGTGATGTGTAACGGATGTGATGTGTAACGGATGTGATGTGTGACTGACGTAATGCGTAACGGATGTAACCTGCAAGGGAAGGCAGCTATGACATCTTTTCCCAGATCACCTCCTCCATGCAGAGTACAAGCTGCATAGTTTTGTGTCGTTTTCTTACTGAATTATCGCTTGTACGCAACATCCTAGGATTCTACTACTGTAAAAAAAAATAAATTGTGCTTAATATATTTGACTTCTCTGTTCATTTCTAGGCATTTGAGATGTTTGTTTCTTCTAAGTTGTCGTTTTACAACAATGGAGAATAATTACTACTTTTCTGTGTATTGCGACTGAACCATCTTAATGTTCAAATGAAGAGTGTATCAGTAGCCAATTACTTTTGCAGCATAGTATAAACGCATTTGTTATAATGACACACAGATTAATTATTATTTTCTTTCTTTTCAAAAGTGTATTTATCTAAAAGTGTAATCAGTTGGGCTGACATCAAAACCGCATCTGCTAACTCTTCTGCTCTTGATGCGTCTGCCTTTGAAATAAGACGAAAATCTGAGTTATTTGGAAAAGGTCATTAAGATTTGCTCCAGGCAGGATGCCAAACAAAATCCTAACAAAACATAATGAGCATGAGAGGAAGGACGAGGGCCTTTGTTTGGAGGCTTGAGCCGAGGAGCGCTGAACAAAACCGGCGAAGAGTAAGGAAAGAGTAAGGAAAGGGTAAGGAAAGCAAGAGTGCTGCTTCGGCATTGGCACATGGGGAAGAAATGGAGGACGCTGGGTCATTTAGCGGGGAATTAATGTGCTTACCAGGTGACACTGCCCCATCTCACACCCTGCGATCTGTGCTTTTTATTTTTAAAAGTACGTTTTTAAGCGGTTTCATGTATAAGCCACATTTTTTACATTCCCTGTGTTTTGCACTAGACTGTAGTTACCCCAGTAAACCAAAAGGTGGTGCTTTGAACTTCAGAGTCCTTATATGAAGCTGCTTAATGTGCAAACAGTGGGGTAACTGTCTGGGAGTTTACTGACTTTGGTTTGTGGAAGGCAGGCTTTGTTGCTCACTCATTCTTTAGTTAGGTGGGTTTTATTGACAGACCATCCATTGCCAGGTATACAGTGGCACAAGACAACGTTCCCCCAGGACTGTGGTTGTAATATTGAATTAGAAAATTCTGGAATTGACAAAGCGTGTTAATCCAAGCTTGGGTTTTAGAACCTCAGGGGTTTCAAGAGTTGGTCAGGTGACTTTAGCTGTGTTGTGTTGTGCGACACAAACAGTTTCTGGCCGTAAGTATAAAATTATTGGTTGCACAGAAATTAAGGTTAACCAAACTTCCCCACAACCGCATTTACTGGTGTGTTGTGAATAAAATTGAATGCTGTAAAAAGGGTAAATTGTATTATGGGCCGTGATGTTCACAGGTTTTATATAGAGTGTCCGAATGAAGACATTTTCTGGATTCCTGTGCGAGACGAGCTACTTCATCAGCTACCATAGTATTTATTAAACTAGACCGGTGAGTAAAACACTCAGTTCCAAAGAGGTACCTTTAAGTACTGAATTGCTCCAGTAAAATATCCCGCAGTATAAGTCAGGCAGCACTTCTGTCTGTCAATTTACTGGCTTCTAGCTTCCACACTTCAAAACCAGAAGCTGGGTGAGAGTGCAATAAAGCCATATAACCCCAAGCAGCTGAAGCACTGCAGCCTGCCTCTGAGAACAAAGGGATCATGTTCAACAATCCTGTACAGTTTTGGCGTCATGAAAGGATCCATTTCTACAGCAATTGGATGCTAACTATTGGTACAGAGAGTCATTTGACAGCCTGATTAACAGGAAAATGGTCATGATGTTACTGGTGAGTGGCTGGAGAGTAAACTATATATGGCAGCTCTCTGGGAGACGGCACTCTGGATTCAGGAAGGTGGGAAAATAACTTCTGCTTGGGTATTTTCCCCTTTTATTTTTATGTCAAGCGACCCCTCCCCCTTCCAACATGACCTGCATTTATACAAGTGGCTTTTTTTGTTGGGGAGAGTTAGAACCTTGTCTGGTAGCTCTACAGCCAGAACTTTCTTGGAACTTAAACTGACAGCTTTACACGATCTGCTCCTTCAATGAGCACAGGTACTGTGTGTTTATGCTGCCACTCTTAAAATCCTCCATTGCTTCAGTCAAGACATCTGCGGTGGTTTTAAGAACAGCTGTATTGGAAACCTCCAATACAAATCCCCTGGGATATTTTTAAGTTAAGAAGTTTATTGTCATATGCGCGGTAAACAGATACGCCATGAGAGTCTCACTCTGCATGTTCTATCTGAGCACAGTTGACATACCAAACATAAGACACAATATGAAAGACAGAGAGCCATATAAACATATAAGCTTATACTACAGGAGAGAAATATATAAATAAATTTATTTATATTTTTGTCACCATTGGTGAAGTATCAGCAAAGGATTTAGTGATTCAGGTTGGTCTCATGTCTTTTCCACATAATATGGCCAACAGAAATATCTCAGGCACCAATCAGAGGCACAGGAGCCAGGACTGTCAGGCTAAAGGTTTTGTTTGTGCCCTGTCAGTGTAAACACACAGAGAGGAATGGGGTGGGGGCTGGGGGAGGTCTGGGCACTCCAACTGGGTGTGGTCACGGGCACGAAGATGCCCTCAGCACTGAGCAATGTCTCACCAGGGTCCGAGAATTCCTTCTTTAATGAAGAGCCATGAAGATCAGAGGCTGGGGCAGCAGGGGCTGTTGCTGGGCAAATACTCACCCCAACCCCCCCCCCCACCCATGCCAGTGGAGTCACATCAGAGCACTCTGACCCATTCCCACCACGAAGCAGACGGTGAGCTTCACGATTCACAAGGTGAATCACAGCCATAGTTGCATCTGGGTTTGCAAAAAATGAGGGATTCAGTCTCTAGGTTTTTCATTTACTGCCTCATTTGTGGAACGTTTATCAAAATGTTGTTTTGCAGTTATTCCATGAACTGCCGAGGAGATGAGTTGACCTTCTTGGTGACTTTATTTGAACAGGAATTGGCTGAATCTAAAGACTCAGCTGGTACTTGCAGCCTTCTGTGTTGTCAATAAGCATGTGTTTATTTTTCCAAAGGGGAAAAAGGTACCCAGTGGGCAAGCTGGTCTGTGATATTCTATTTGGCTTCCTGAGGACCTCATCCAGTGTGGTTCAGCTGTACACACAATGAAAGGCGCTGTACAAATTAAATTGAATTGAATTGAATTGAAAGTGATTGATCTCAAACAGTAACTATTGGTTGCAGAATTCATCATATCATGAAGTGTGTCTCCAGAGTAAAACTGCACTAACCCACCTGGGCACAGCTGTAGGCCTGATTTTTGTTTGTCTTGGATAGGATCGATCTCCCTGACCTTTCCGCACAAGAGTGCAACTCAGCTCCTGGCCTTTCAAGTAGTGATTGCACATCGGCCACATGGCAGCATCGCGCTCCTAAAACGTATTTGAGGCACTTTTAAAGTCCAACTCCTCCGGGCTCAATTAATGGGGACAAATAGTGGCCACAAGCCAGGAGGGGCAGAGCGCCTGAATTGTGTGTTTAACTCTCCCCACAGATAGATGCGTCTAAGTCCTGAGCATCTGCTTCTAACCCTGAAGCAACAAAGTACGCTTTAGCTGCAAACAAACCCTGCAGCTTTTATTTCCTGGTTTTAGCCCTGGGCAAAGATGAGCGTGTGCCTTTCACTTTAATTGACATCCTTGTTGGGTGACTGACTGACAAACTTACACAGGCATCCAAGGCAAATACTACAAACAAAACATCAACTACTGATGCCTTCTGCTGCAGCACTGCTGACCAGTGTCAGCTGGCCCATAGGGGGCGCTCAGGCGCCGCCCTCCCAGATGTGGGAGGGAGTATAAAACATATAAAAATAAAATATATATATATATTTTTTTCAATGTCAGTTTTATTTAATAGTGTGCCTACATGCAATCTGAATTATTTAAACATTTCCACAAACTGACTCTCATTCAACAGTGAATTTCCACCGATAGATTTCCACCAATCATTTCTCTTCTTGGACGCTCATCAAAGCACCCCAGAAGTGCAGCGAAATAGCCAATCGTGTATGGCTGAATTAAATGGTTTTGGGGAGCTGGAAATTTTGCCCCTGCTACAGAAAATTCTGGAAAGTTTTGGATCGCTCTCAGGTCAGTCAGTCAGAGAGCAATGATGGCGACGACAACAGTTGAGGGGCAGCTCCCAGCAAGTTCAGTGGGATCGTTATTGAATTACCCTTTTGCGAGAAGGACGATAGTGGAAAAAATCCATGTTAAGGAGCTGGGACCCGACAAGCCCGAAATAAATATCACCCAGCCAACTAAGGAAATTAAATTATGATTGTGAAATTGTCATTTTCTGACTGTTCATTTGAATGCTATATACTGTGGTATGAGCCTACGGTCCAGGCCCAATCTCAACCCAGCTACCGTTCTCCTTGGGATGTGACAACCACATGTGCATTACATGTGATGTTGACATTGGCATCAGTTTTATGCACAGTATTCATTAATATACAATTCATTATGTACAATTTGTCAGCCGGATAAATACAGAAAGGCCACAAATAATTATATAGCAGTCGCTCTGCATTATGCATGTGATACTAGCTTTGTTGATCAGCTGAGGAGTTGGATGATTAGTTTGAATATATTAAGTCTGAAGTCGATTGGTTTGAACATATCATGCATGGTTGGATCCAGGGCTGGACTGGGATTAAAACTTGGACCCACTGCACGTACATCAATTTTCCATACCTACTTGTCCCATGCAAGGTCATAGGATTCCAAAAATATACTTTGCAGCGCAAAAACCCATCACTACACTTGGAAAATGCATGGTATGCCTGATGCAGGGCATGATCCAGAGTTCTGTGGTCCAGATTAAGTAACTCAGCTACATAGAAGGGAAGAGATGGAAGATGTAAACGGGGTTTCCGGATGACACTTTTGAGGCACCTGCGATTAGGCGCCCATCTTCATAATTCATATGCACAGCTTAATCTGAGACTTCTAGCTAAAATGAAAACCTCAAATAGGACAGTCAACCCCGCAAAGTTCAGTATAACAAACAAAAGCACAGGTGTGAACCGTTTATACACCTTTACTGTTTTAAGGAATGGCATTTGTTTACAATTAACATAAAAGATCCATCTGTTAACTCAGAAATTGGAAGATTGTAACAAAAGCGTTAAAAAAAAGTGCATAGGGTCAAATGAGTAGGTGTCACATTGGATGAATGCAGGTGTTTAGAAGGACGTAAAGAGGATGGCAAATTAGGGAATGACAACTGCAGAACGAGGGAGTAAAACTCTTTACTTGACGCCCCTTCATTTTGAAAAGTTTAGGAATGAACTTGCAGAACTAATGCAGACTGCACGTATGCAACAGTGCCACTCTTTCCTTCTCGAACTTCTGCGATTCACAGTGGTAAGCAGTCTGAGAGAGCGACTCCAGTGGCCAATCAGAGCAAAGTGCCGGTACACCGTGCCGTTGCCTGTGACACTGAGGTCGGCTGCCCTGCACCATGTTCACTTGGCCTTCTGAGCTTTTTGAGCTGACTTGGTGACCTTGCCACTGGTGGACGTTTTCTTCTCCACAGTCTTTACCCCGCCCACTGCCACAGTTTGCTGCAGGTCAGGAACTCAGAACCGCCATGGGGTGACGGGAATCCGTAACACTACCGGGAAAGTCTGGTGGATTTCCGTACTACTGCCCCTCACTCACTCACCCACGCACCCACCCACCAATTACTTTTTTTTCCAGGCAGTGTATCTGACATAGACATAGCTGGGCTTTTCCAGTGCTGTCTGTTAAGTCCTCCACAGCAAGAGAAATGCCCTTTGTGCTCCTGATGTCATCAGTTAATTGCTTTAATAAATCATCAGCCAGTATTTCTCATCTCCTGGCTGAATTACGGCTGGATAATAGTATCCGCTTTATTTTCTTCTCAGATTTCTCCTTTCCATCAAACATAGCCTCAACCATGCCATCCAAACACTCCTTAAGTATACTTCTGCACCAGACGAAGGCTTTTTGTGCTAACCCAGTACCCAGGCCACTTGCAGTTAGGCTTCAGTTGCTTTCTTTTGTTATGTCATAGATCTTACACACAATTTGTTTCTTCATACAAAGTTTTGCTATCCTCTCCTCAGTGTTCTGTGGAAACTGTGTCTCGTAATGGCTGTGCTTTCATTCATAGTCTTATTTTACATTTGCCACTCATAATTACCAAGGCCCCTGAGCAGATCAAACACATTGGCTTTGTGCTGGATCGAGGCGACATATAAATGCATTGTCTGTCCTTCTCTTTAGTTTCACTTTTATTCACAAGTTTAGAAAAGGACAGCTTCAGTATTAGCTTGTAATCAAGTTAGAAATTACATGTTAAATGAGATTATAATGAGTTTACAGCACAACTTGTAATGAAATGAAGCAACCAGAACACTGACTTTTGTGTTTTTGTATCTTTGTGGGGACTCACGACTTCATTCTATCGGGAGCACTCTAATCACAACATGACGACGTTAACCCCTACCGAACCCTAACCTTAACCATAAGTAACCAAACAAAATATGAGTCTTTAGGGATTTTTAAGTTTTTGATGGCATTCACCGCGTTCTCCAATGCTTGGGAGCCAGAGATAATCCGTGGCCCAGTCGTGTCGCCCTTAAATCAATTAGCAACCTATTACGGCATCGGCTGGGATAGTGGGTGTCCGGATCGCGGACGAGGCGTGCCATAGTGCCATGCTCCACACGAAATATCTGTGACATAATTAAACGCCTACATCGTACGCCATTAATTTCCACGCCTCAGAGAGTACTGCTTTCATCACGTAGAACCAAACATCTTACAGTATTACCATATATATATCCATGTATCCATCCATCCATCCATTTTCCAAACCACTTATCCTACTGGGTCGCAGGGGGTCCGGAGCCTATCCCGGAAGCAAT
>JAODJX010000136.1:25167010-25179584 GCA_026776945.1 Isichthys henryi
TAGCCCTGGAAGGTCCTGCTATGAGGGGAAACAGGCCTGTCACCCTGTAAACGGCTCGGCGATAGCCGACAAACTGCGCTTCTGGTCAGCAGTGACCAATGAACCTGAGGCCCATCAACAATGAGAACCAATCAAAAGTGTTCAGCTGACTCAGTGTCCAGTGGGAAATAGACTACTTTACCTTTCGCTTATAATATGAAGCTTTGAGTATCTGTATTTTCATATTTATTTGATAAGCAAGCAATATTATAGTTTACCATAATGCACTATATCAGTTAAAAAAACAGAACAGACAGAGGACAGAACAGAAAATGGCTGTTAAATAATGATAGTCTTCCACTATCAAATTCAGGTTCAAACGAAAGCCTTTGTAGCGCTAAGAAGGCCCGTCAAAGCAATTTGCAATCAGGCTAATTGCTATTTTCCTTTACTTCTCCTCTGTCCCCAAGCTCAGGTTCTGTCTGAGGAGGTGTGAAGAGAGGAGATATGAGTGCTGGCTGGGGAAATTTGGGAAGAGAGGAAGGGTGCATCATAGCGCTGTGGGGGTGGGGGTGTGAGGTTTTGATGCCTGTCCCGGGACCCCCCTGCAGGAGGTGACAATAGACAGGAGGAGGG
This sequence comes from Isichthys henryi, assembly GCA_026776945.1. Taxonomy (NCBI): domain Eukaryota; kingdom Metazoa; phylum Chordata; class Actinopteri; order Osteoglossiformes; family Mormyridae; genus Isichthys; species Isichthys henryi. The sequence goes on from JAODJX010000136.1 coordinate 25,167,626, forward strand.
ACAGCAGCCAATCCCATTGTCCCAGGCAGAAGAGATGGATCGACCATGGAGACGCTTGGATAACTGTTCCTCATCACAGGGTCACCTGGCTTGAATGTATCTCAGGTGTTTTCCTCCCATTAACGTGACTTAGCTGTGAAGCACGTTTATGGCACACGTACTCATCCAGCCAGGTGCATCACTGCAGCGATTCTTCACCAAGCTGTCTTGATCAAAGGGACCGTCTTTCCATTCTGTCTCAGATCATTTCCAGCACAGAGCCTTCCTCAGGCATCACTTAATTTCTAGAGAACTGCATAGACATGGGAGGTACCTACGTGCATCTAGAAGCTTGCATGATGAATTTTGTAAGAATTTTGCTCCCTATGCAAAATGTTGTGTTTCTGTTGAAGGATATCACTGTCTTACCTTGGAGCTGATCGGCAGAGACAGACATTTCAGGTCCAGAAGGTAAAAATCCAGACCAGGATTTTGTTTCAACCAACCAGTTGAGTCCTCTGTGACTATGACTCTTTATGCTCAACTGGTAGGTTGAAACAAAATCCTGGTTTTTTACTTTCTGTAGCTGAAATTTCCACCTCTGCTGATCGGGAACACAGAATGTTACTGCATCTGTGTTCATTAAATAGCAGCCATGGTTCGTACCCTGAAAGAAGCTGAATGTGTGCAAACGGAGTGCTGATGTCAACCTAGTCAATACCCCCATTTCTCTAGCCACCATGTATTGCCCTGTACTTAGTCTTTCTCTTATCCTCTCTCCTACCCATAATAATAATAATAATAATATTCAAATATTCATTCAATTCATTTAATATGCAAATACAGGTCAAATAAGTCTTGCAGAAAAACACAACATCCTTTCAGTATTCTACTCCTAAATGGTGCTAAAGTGAAAACTCAACTGTTGCTTTTTTCCAGAGTCAAGTAAATTCAAACTTTATTAAATTCAAACTTTATTAAATTCAATTCAGTATAAGTATATAGTGCATTTTCACAACATTACATTGTCTCCAAACGCTCTAAGTTATCCCTGCCCAAAGCCCCCAGTGAACAAGCCAGAGGCAACGGTGGAAAGAAAAAACTCCCTAGAAGGAAGAAACATTGGGAGGATTCAGACTCAAAGGGGAAACCCCTCCTCTAGGGGGCAGCAGAGGAAGTCAGATGAGTGAGATGGTAAAGTCCCAATTCACACGTCCCAATTTCTTAAAGTGGGGGGGGGGGCATGCAGGTGATGGCAGGCAGGTGCTGCTTTTGCTTCTGATTGCAGGATGAATAGTGGTACAGCAGCAGGGCATTCAGGAGAGACATCACAGGCAGAAGGGCGAGCAGGTAGTGAAGATGTCGCACACAGGAGAGTAGGCAGGATATCTTGATATTATGGGGTCTCCAGGCAGCACAGGCCAGGGGAAGTAGGGGAAATAAAATGTGTTTTGCCATTTCAAAATATGCAGACATACAATGAAATAAAAGAGCATGTGTCTGAGAAATTGGTGAACAGTTTACAATGGAGGAACCGTAGCTGCAGTAAGATTAGGACAGTGGGAGGGTTGGGGGCAGCATAAGGCAGTCTTCCATTTGTTATGTACAACTCATATATAAAGTGACTGGTACAGACGGTTGGGTTATGAAATGAGATGTTCAATGGAATTCCAAAGAGAGGTGCTGATGGAGGTAGAAGTGTGTCAAGGAGTATGATGGCATAAGGAAAGAAGTTGGTGCAGAATCTACTGGAGCTGGTCCAAATGCTCCGGAGTCTCCTTCTAGATGGGAGAGGGGTTCCAAAGTCCATGGGAGAGGTGAGATGGGTTGTTGAGGTGCGTGAGATGGGTCCTCAGTACTCTCTGCAGGGTAAAGGGTCACAGTGATGTTCTCGGCTGTCCTCACTGCTCTCTGCAGGGTAAAGGGTCACAGTGATGTTCTCGGCTGTCCTCACTGCTCTCTGCAGGGTAAGGGGTCCCGATGATGTTCTCAGCTGTCCTCACTGCTCTCTGCAGGGTAAGGGGTCCCGATGATGTTCTCGGCTGTCCTCACTGCTCTCTGCAGGGTAAGGGGTCCCGATGATGTTCTCGGCTGTCCTCACTGCTCTCTGCAGGGTATGGGGTCCCGATGATGTTCTCGGCTGTCCTCACTGCTCTCTGCAGGGTAAGCGGTCCCGATGATGTTCTTGTCTGTCCTCAGGACTCTCTGCAGGGTAAGTGGTCCCAGAAACATTCTCAGCTGTCCTCACTGAGGTCTGCAAGGTAAGGGGTCCCAATGATGTTCTCGGCTGATGGTAAAGCCATTCCAGCCAGGGCACTCGATCCCATACTGTCAGGAATTATAGTTCCTTCAGGAAAACTATAATTTGTTTCTTAGCTGGTCTCATTTGTTTGAACAGAGGTCTTCATACAGGAACTAACATAACAGAGCAGCGATAGAATCCGGCCTCCTGAGATCCAAAACTCAGGGTCCTTACACACATTTTACTGGTATATTAGGGCACTGTTGTGACTTGTGAATCACTTGAATTTGGTTGGCTTGGTGAAGTAGTGAGGCAGTCAGACCTTCAATGCCCCCCATTTCAAATCAAACCTGAGTGTACATCACACAGCATCACTATTCCTTTATAAGGTTGATTCCATAAGTCATAGTGGTCCATCAGCCAACATGCAACATTTCTCTGTTTGACGCTTTACAACAGAATGGTATCATGAATAATTTTACATCCAACCACTGTATTATATATAATTCATGAACACAGACTCGTATACCCAGAGAAAATGAAAGTTTACACTGAAGAAAGTCAGGGAGCTGTAGCCTAGTGGACAGAGAGACACAGAATACTGAAAAATACACATTAAAAATATTCAGTAATGCTTTACATTAACTGCAGCTTCATAATGCATTTGTAATGCATTCATAGAACATTCAGTGCACCGTCATAATACATTGATAGAATATTCATAAGCAGCATGTAAGTACACTTTAACATCTTAACATAACTTAACAGCTGTAATCAGGGGAGTAGCTAGACATTGTAGCGCCCCCTGAAAAAATGTCACCTTGGGCCCCCTGCTCGGCAAAATCAAAGGAGAGTTTGAAAGGGCCGAACTGGGCAGGGGGCCCCTACAAAGTGCTGGGTCCCCTAAATTTGTCGAGGCATCCATGTCCCTCCAACGCACTTGGCTTTAATTTACATGAATAACAAACATTATGTGATAATCGCAAACATTATTATCATAAAACCATAAAATGGTTCTTATTAATGTACATTAAAGCTGTTAAGGCCTGTTGGAATGGTAAGGTATACTTACATTCTGCTTATGAATGTTCTATGACTGCATAATAAATGCATTATGAAGGTGCAGCTAATGTAAAGCATTACCCAATGTTGTAAAAACATTGTTTTTTTTTTAAATACCCCAATGTAGGAAAATACAATTGTAGATTAAGGTAAAATGCTGAATGGGACAGTCAACTGGGCTTTCCCCTACAGGCCAAAGACATGCATAGTGTTACGCAAAGTGGTTTCTCTAAATTGTGCCTTGTGTATTTGTGTATGGGACCTACAATGAACTGGCATCCTGGCCAGGGTCTAATCTGGCCTTTTGCCATGTGTGATGTTGGATGATGGACAGATTAACACCTTGAAACGGTCAGTATTAGTCTGGATGAGCTTTTTCATGCTATTCACCTGCACTGCTGGTGCCTTCTGCTGGACTGAAAGTGACACTGTCCTTAACGGCCCTGTGACAGGGATCTGCAAGCGAGGACACTGTTTCTGACACTCCGCACCACACCCTCTGATCAAACATTCCTTTCCCGTTATGCTGCCTAATTAGCCATAAAACCCAAACACCGAAGAAACAATAGGTCTTTTATTATGAAGCAACAGTCTACAGAAAAATTAAAATGGAAAAGTCTGTATTGTCCCTGCAACCCTGTTCAGGGTAAGTGGCTGCATGGATGGGAGGCAGGATTTATAAACTGTCTTCGTTGCCTTTAATTTGAATTTCACAGACAACCTGCAGCAAGACTTGAAATTATCACTGTTTTAGTTTCCATTGATTCCCTTAATTTGTAACAAATATTCTATTACGCCTTCAGAGTATTGAGTGGGGTGTAAAATTGCATTATTGCTGGTTAATTTGGGGAGAATTGCATGATTTCCTTCTTTGCTCACATGCTAGCAGTTGCTTATTCAAAGCTTATTGTTGCTCTGTATGAAAATATACCTTCAATGTACATTAAACGCTATTCGTTTTTGTAGGTCATTGATCGGTTATAACAAGATTGTTGGCAGGTTGTGAATTGTACTGTACGACAGAATGTTACAGATGACAGTCGCTAAATGGTTTGGCGGGGCCCGAACACTTGTACTTGCAAGAATGCAACATCTTGTTAGTAAATTATAGCTTGTCAGAAAGGCCACTGCAGGGTAATCAGAATAATAATCTCCAGCATCATATTTATGTTACGTTTTAATTTGTAGCAGTCAAAATTATAAAGATGAATGTTAAGGGTACCAATGTATCCATTTTTCATAAATGCCTGTCTAGTGCAGGGTTAGGCGAAGCTGGATCCAGTCCCAAGGAGTCAGGTATGCGCTCGGGATAGGATGCCAACCCAAAACTAGCGGCACTCGCAGATATTTACCTAAACTACATATCCGTGAGGAATGGAAGGAAAACGGAACCGCTGAAGAAAAAAAGCAAATAATAGCTAAGTTTCACTAATCTTTTCATTAAGGATGGAATTTTAAAAAAATAAAAGAAATTCTTTTTTTCTGTTCTGTCTCTGCACTGTCTGGACTTGCATTCCAGATTCTTCCCAAGAATTCAAGATAATGTAATTAAATCTTTCTCTATAACGTTAATTATTTTGTAATTATGAATAGCACACAATACAGTTCAGAAGCATTGTGATTTGTCTTGAGGGAACAAACATTTCTAAAGTATTCTTTATATAATTACATAGAAGGATTTCATCAATAAAAAGGCTGTTTAAAATGGAAATCTAGAGCTTAGAGAGTCGAAAAAAGGAATTATAACGCGGGAAGGAAAGATTAGAGAAAGAAATACCCTTCAAGTGAAAATAGTCATGAATGTCTTTTTGTGGGAGGAAAAAAATGAATTCTCAGGCATTTTGGTCGCCACGGTATTTTGCCAAAGACGAGCCATTTTCATGTTACGGTCAATTGAAATGATGGAAAATCGTTATTACATTTCCATTACAATGTAATATTGGCTTTGCAGCGTTCGGTAAAATGGAAACTGCTAAAAGCCAGGGGCAAAATAATATTGAAAGTTGATTGATATGACACCCAGCAGCCAAAATATGAACACGAAAGGAGACGCGTGCCTTGTGCACTATTGAACTTCAAGAGACGTACTGCTGCCTGCCCGTGGGTCATTTAGGACCTTTGGAACTATTTAAAACACGCCCAGAAGATATTTTAATTCACCTCCAGTGGGTGAGAAATGTAAATTGCTTGGACCAATTGAGCATAGAGGCTGCGAATGCATGAATATCAATGAGAATCAAGCCATCATGGAATAAAAGCTATTATATTTTATTCATGAGAGTTACAATATAAACTTTCAATCGCATTGTGTAAACATGCACACACAAGCATTATGTGTGCATGGAGTGTAATAGCTGAATCTGTGGATTCAGGTATGTATAATTTATAAGGCAGAGAGAGAAAGTATAGTAAAGTGACCTTATTAAACGTCCCGGGCCATATGAAATCTGAATTCTGTCCAAAGAGAGAATATTTTCCTCACATATGGGAGTGAATTTCACAACACAGATTTTTTTATTATTATTATTTTGAATATGAGAAAGGTGTGGAAGCGTATTTGTTTTATAATGCACTTCTTGGGCTGTGGTTCTCTGTGGGAACAGTGTTCTTCATGAAGAACTGTTCCACCATGACATTCAGCCCGAGGGCAGAGGGGGCAGCCAGTGGCTATCGAATGATCTCTGGCAGTCAGCATCACTGCCAGGAGACAAGCGATCGCTTACTCACCTCAGCGTTGCTGTCCAGCACTCAAAATTGTCATAGTTTGTATTTTTGAAAAATCCTCACTGTCTCTTCTGTAAATTGTGCTCACTGCCCATTCACCGTCCACAGGGATGCCTTGACACTAGTGGTCAAATAAACTGACGTCTTCATTTTTCCGATCAGATTTTTTCATAGACATGAACATTTTTTCTCACTTTCTCCATACAGTAAATATTTTCTAAACAAAAAGGGGGTGATTTTTGCCAGTTACTCAGTGCTTTGTCCTAAGAATACTCACAGCCCTATCCGTTAAAGGAAATGCATTAAAAAATAATGGATAGGGAAATTTGGAATGTAAATGTACTCTACACGATTCACTTTTTTAAAGGCTGAAATATCCCTTCAAATTAAACCTTCACGCACATTTAAATAACCAGGCCATAAATATAACTCAGATGGATATAATTTTACTTATTTGTTTCTGTCATTCATCCATCCATTCATGCAGTGCCTCAGCGGGCACGAGACATATGTCTCCCTGAACAGGTCGTCGGTTCAAATGTATCGCAGTACATTTCAGCTAAATGTAAAACTTATTTTCACAATTTTTAAATAATTATATTAATTACAGACTAGTTACAAAAAAACTTTTCACTGAAAATGATGAAAACAGTGCCTTTTTACAGATGTAACACATTTCCTGCGAGAATTGTCGAGGGTACGTACTGAATGTTAAGATCCACACGACCCGAGCGCTTTACTAGGCCTAACCCCTGCCACTTTTCTGGCATTAAAATTACCTTATTTTTTCATTTCCCTTAGTAACCTGTGCTTTCCTTGGTTCCAGTCTTAAAGTGAGAGATTTTATAAACATAAACATATTCTTAAGTTTTATGTGATTTAGTGTATGTTGATTTGCTACCCCGCTGCTAATCGATGAAAATATTTCGCAAAAAGAGGAATCGTGTCAGTTTTCCCATGTTCAAGCATGTGACTTTTCAGTTGCCCTTCCGCATTTAAGCCACGAGATGGCGATACAGAGACACCTATTATTACGTATGCAATAATTCTTAATTAAGGGACATCGATGGAAAAAAATGTCTGGTTGGAACACATTTGCTATTTTTGCTGTCAAATATAAAAATATTTCCCTGTCATTCTGAACAGTGGTCTCATCTCTCTTTAAATATTTAGAAAATTCCTGGTGATCTATAACTTTGTCAATTAATTAGTAGGGGGGGAAATCACCACTAGTTTCAAGTACACGTGAAATCCAAGGGAAGTTAATACCCTGAAATACAAGGATATTTAAATTACATTTTCTTCGTTGTATGCTGACTTTGCAAATTTGTGTAAATTGGTTGATGCAATATAATCTTTACAAGCGCACATGGCGAATGCACTCAGAATGTGAATAGACAGTCTTTTGGTTAATGTCACCTGAAATAATCAAAACAGCCAACTGATGTAAAGGTTTCCATCCACAGTAAAGCTCTATTTATCAGTACAACAACAAATTAATTAGTTACAATGTTGCTGCTCTGGGTTCCCTGACTGTTACCTCAGTGAACAGGCAGGTGGCAGCACTGTACAGATGACCACGTCAAAGGTCACTGCATGTCAAGTGCCAGGCAGGTGGAAATCACTGCAAAGTGGGAATGTCTGTCTGTGCAGTGGGTTAAGGAAGGGAAAGCTAGCAACAGGACATCAAGCTGGAGAGTCCATACTGGAAATACAGTGCAAGTCCATTATCATGAGACAGTTTATATAAAGGCTATATAAAGGAGGATTTCAAGTAAGTAAGTCTATTAAATGTTCCTTGTTCTATAACCGGAATCTCTGCATTATGTGGCTTGGTTTTCAAATGTTCTTAACTAGTGGATCAACAACAACACACACCACCACTTTCTGACTATTTAAGACCTGACTTTCTCCCCCATCCCAAGGACCACCAAAGAGACTCTTCAAACTCCACAAATATTGATGCATGTTGACTGGGGCTAAAATGTCAGTGGATCCCAGATCATCCCCAAACGTGAGCCATCGCACGGCATCAACCATTTTTGGTGTTATGCTCCATGCAACAGAACCGGCAATGAGGCATCGCTGTACTGCAGACCTCATTACGATGCAGATTGATGGGGGCAGTTGATTGTCTGCATTGTGTCCTCCATGGGTTTGACGCAAGCAGTGCCGAGGGGGCATCTCCAGAGACAACGTTTTTCACACAGGTTTTACCATGCCGCTCACTAGCTGGGCTCCTGGTCCCTTCCACCGGTAGAAATGTCCGGAAATCTTTTAAATCTGATCGAATGGGGGCAACCAGATGCACACATAAGCACATACACACCTACAGCTCATGATCCTCATCTGCATCTGTGATCAACATTCAGGCAGACTATAAAAAGAAATTAAGGACAAAAGAAATTAAAGTGGAATTTAAAATAAGCTCATGGGACATGGAGCATTTGGGAAAAAAAACTGCTGTATTGTTTTCACCTCCTAAATGCTTTTTACTGTGGAATTCCAGGATTATCTCAAAATAATTCAGTCTTACAGTACCTCACAACAGATGGCTATTTTATACTGGCTTGGCATACTTTTGTTGCCAGGCAACGGAGGCGTGCCACTCCCCAAACCAAATCAGAGACCATAAACTGTCACTTAAGGGTAGCAGAATTTTCTTTCCGGGAGTCTCCGGGTAAGTCATTCCTGCCAGATAAATGGCTCTGTGTCTGCAGGCGCCCCTCTCCTTCACGCAAAACGAAATTTCCACAAAAATAAATTAACAGCTTATATTATTATGCTTAGGATGCCTCATATTAAAATACAAACGAATATAAATATTTTTAGAGACTCTATTCCCTAATATTGAAAGATGGGGGCTGCTTATTAACAAAAACTCAAAAAATAATTTTTCCAGCGTATATATGAAAAAAACTATTTGTATGTGCGAAAATATATGTAAATATATTTACTGAACAGACCTTAAAATAGCAAGGCCCTTGCTGTTATAAAGCGCATAAATATATGCCATATTATTTAGCATTCATGTCGGGATGTTTCTTTAACTAAATCTAACCTTACTGAGAGAATTTCTTCATGCACATATAGGGCATGTGGAGTCACATAAAACACACTGACCTGTAATTGTCGAGATGCTGCTCTCAATAGGACTCAGTAGTTTTGATTGCGCTACTCACTATAAATTGCTCCAGTCACATATTAAGCACTACAAACGGTGCAAAAACAAAGCACATCACCTCCCAAAATATCTACAGATACAGCTTCCACAGCTGGGTCGTTCATTACCAGAACTACCTGGCTATTGACTTCACGCCTTTTTTTTTTTTAATATTCCACACATTTTTGGTCATCTGGAAAAACATTCATACTGTGATTTCTAGCCCTATATGACTAGGTGACAGAGGTGCTGAAAATTCATCGGAAAGACTTTTAAAGGTTAGAATAAGGTCAATGGCCTTCATTTAAGACGAAATGAGTAAATTCAGCTTTTTTAAAAATGTATTTCATAAAACTTGTGATTATTTGATTTATATTCTATCCATTGCGTTTTTAAAATATATTTATTATTCTTAGCAGTAGTAAATCTTCTTTTTCTAATCCAAACCAGTAGATAAAGTGGTTATATAGTTCAGTCTAGCAGGCCAAAAACAATTTCAAAATTCTAGTGTAATTTCCATAAGGGCAGGTTTTTTTTAACACTGAAGGTCAAGATAGTAAATACATATTATGTAGAACTGGTCGGACAGACGCATATATTCTTATACGCCGTTAAGGTTTGGCATTCTTTGGAAAAGTGGCTGTGGGCATTTAAAGTGGAAGTTGGATTTTAATGCGCCTTTCTCTCTCCCTTTAAGTTGGTTCGGGCGCAGGCAGGCGGGAGTTTCCAGGAACAGCGAGCTCAGCGGCCCCATCACACGCGGAGCGACACAGGAATGCATTGTACGCCGAGAGAAAAGGCTGCGCGGCCGGGCAAACTAGTGCGCAGGCGCCCTTTAGCCTAAGCGGGCAGGGGAGCCGCGCCGGCGTCCGTGGGCTTCTCGGCCTTTCGAGGCGCCGTTAATAGTGTAAAGCTGGGCCGCAGTTTTATACAGAAAGGACTTAATTCGCATTCACACACACACGCGCGCGCGCGCGCACTACCGTGGATGAATAAGTGAGGTTGTGCATTTGTGCTGCGTCTGTGAAAACAGAGCGAGAATATTGGAGCGCCGGCCGCCACCAAAACCCGGACCAGAGTTTTATACTTCTGAGTAAAATAATAATGATAAAAATGTTTCAAATACCACTACTGATATGCTATACTTAACTGTATTAAAATTAAAAGCGTGTAGCGTTTTAATTCGCAAAATGTTTCAACCCAGTCGGTACAAGTAAAGTTTTATAACAAGATGCGACGTTTTGCTGCAATGTTTGGACGGTGAACTACAGCGATGGGGCACGCAGGTTATTTAGTCTGGATCTACACTCTGCGTATTTTATAGAAATTCTGTAGAGTTTATGAATTCCTACCTATAGTCAGGTAGAAATATCAGAACAGGAGATTTTTCAGGGCATTTTTGGTCTAGACTATCTTTAGAATGTTTGGTAGATGGCGATGAGAATACCAAACTCATCTTGTGGTCAGAAGGGGTTTTTCTGTTAACCCAGTCTGGGTTTTTGATGGAGAATCACCACTCCATGTTATCTCCTCTCTTCCTGTGTGACAAACTAAGCCTCTGCTCAGTACACTAGAGACAATTGAGCAGTCATATCTAACATCAGCCATGACACCCTGCCTATCAAAAAAGTTTTGACATTTAATTCCCCCCTCTTGTACCTCTTGTCAGAAGAGGTGGTACATGATAGGTAGATTAATCTTAGGAAATTGCACACAGAAAATAGGACAGGTTGCAACAATCACTGTGGTATTCCCTAAAGACATACCACCAAAGACAGATAATCTGAAGGCAGGCATTTGTTATATAAGCTTTGCCACAAGCCTTTTCTGCCTTTTCAAAATTCAGCAATAATTTATGAAGTACATATGTGGCAGAAGGTGATCAGAAGCTATGAGATGTATCCTTTTTGAACAGGCAGCCAACAGCATTTTTGGTGTCTTCCCAGGTTAATTAATCTTCCTTTGCATTGTTACAGTTAGCAGGTCGCTCTTGGCATCTTGGCCACCTCGAGGCGAATAGCCCTGATAGCTTGCAGACGGTCGCCTTCCCACGAGCTTGGCACATTTTGCGCTGCGCTACCAGTACAAGCCCCTAGGATTCTCTTCTCTGGCGACCAAAATTGTGGAATTTCTTCGGCCATTCCACTTCTAGTAGCTGCCGGGAAAATGAATGGAGGTCGTTCTGGCATTGTTAGCCTGCGGTGCAGGAAAGAATATGAATGGTCGCTAACAAGAAATGTAAGACCGGGGGTTAATCAAACGCTGGGGTGTCTTGCGGGTTTTATGTTTAGATTTCAGATATGATTTGACATATGTGAAATATCCCTTAGAGTTTGCAGAGGAAAATATGTAGTGCCCCTTATCCCACTGAAAGGGAGATACCAGTGAGGAAGTTGGTGTGGAGATTTGGCTCAATGGATGATTAAGGATGGTCTTTGAATTGTGTTTTGCGCTTTGCAGACAACTGGTCTGTCGTACACTATTTTCCGTCTGTCTTTGGAATTCTCTTCCTAACCTTCTCTTCTTGCATGTCAGTTTCAAATCATGTTGCAAGGCCTTCAGCCAGTGGTGAGACTGTACAGTAAAAGGCTGCTTTGCTCGCATTCCACACTGGAAACTGGAACCAGTTTTTGAACTTCATCGGGGAAGATGGTGGCGCAGGAGGTAGTGCTGTCATTTGGCAACTGGAGGGTTGCAGGTTCAAGCCTTGGCTCCTCCTGACCCCATCAAAGTGTCCTTGAGCAAGACACTGAACCCCAAATTGCTCCCGGTGAGCAGGTTGGCGCCTT
>JAODJX010000136.1:25189739-25213686 GCA_026776945.1 Isichthys henryi
CAGTGCCTCTGGTTGTACGTGAAGACAAGGCTATCAGTAAGGCTATCAGTAAGGCTATCAAGCAGTGATTCGCCTCTTTGGGCAGATTCCCATCCCTGACTCTTTTAGCATCAAATGTGTTCCTTCTTGGACCTAATAATGAATAATTCCAATAGATAATTAATTTTCTGCCTCTCTTAATAGGTTGGATTGTTCTAAAGGTGGCTGAGAGATTTATTTTGAGATCATTTTCTCTTTATATATTTTTAATTACTCATAATTTTAACATGTAAATAATTAACATTGTAATTAACATTTCTAAAAAAATCTGTCTTTTCTTCACAGGAGAAAACTCCATAGCACTGCATTAATTTTACAGAGGTACTGAGACTACTTTGCTCCAAATTCTGATTGTTCAATTTGTTTTTGTGTGAACACGGTGAAGAATGTAAGTGTGGTTAGGCTGAAATGGAAATAACAGCAGAGGTGGACCAGCCCGGCCCCCAAATGTCAGATTGACCAAGCATTGTTCATCATATATTGAGCAGCACTCAAGGCCATTTTGAGTTATTTTTACATAGATTCCAGGGCACTTATACATGGGAGAATCGTATTTCAAAGTTTTTCAGACACGTCCTGACTAGGTGGTGCTGATTTTACTATTGACACCTGGTGTGACCGCTGATCAGCCTCAAACACCCCAGCATCCCCCCCCACTCCCTGAATCCACAGGCTCTGCATGAAAACAAACAGTTGATTGAAGCTGCCAGCATGAATGGATTATCTATGCATTAGTTACTTCTTTGAAATTATAATTACAGTCCTGGTTAATTTCAAAGCAAGTCTGTTCAGCTCCCTATGTTGTGTTTTAACTATTTTTGTGAAGCTTGTGTCTAATAAAATGTTTCAGGTATAAGTGATATTATACGCTGTGTACAAAAATCACATTTCACATATAGCCTAGCTGAAAGTGCCTTTACAATTCATTGATGTCCTGTGACGCTCAGAACTGAAAATGGAAAAAGAAGGATTAAAAAAAATACAGCACACCTTCTGTGTCCTTTCCTTCATCTGAATGCCAATAAAAGGCACCGTTAACAAAGGATCACCAACATCCTTGTCACAATTGCAGCAAAAGCTTGACTTCAGAAGCCAATTTTCAAACGTTTTGAAGTTTCCCCAAGATTGATCCTTCAGGTTGCCCCACATTAAACTGTTGTTTTGACTTAAGGAAAAAGCTTCCTCGCCTATCCATGCACTCTGCAGTGCTTTTGCGTTTACACTCCATTATGTTCTCTTGGCTTTTATAAAGCACACATTATTGTAGGATGTTCCTTTTTTACTGGGGAAATAATTTCCCGAGGTCTTATTTTTTCTGCAATAATATATATAAAAAATCAAACACAAACCAAACATAAAATAAAATTCAAATGCTGCGATAATTTTTGTAGGACTGTAGCAGAGCTCAGCAAAAGATTTTTCAGTTTTTGAAGGGACAAGCCAGGTAAACAAGAATGATTGCTGAAGGCTTCCATTAAGGTTTTCTTAATTTGAGGCCAAAATAAGATATCGAGTGGGACTAGTTTAACATACCACACTGTGAACACTAACGGGAGGCAAGGGTGTAAATTTGGGTATGGATAATACGGACATGTCCTTACCAATGTTGAGGGAGTCTGTTTGTGTTTGAGGACGAGGGCTTTGGGGTTGTTCAAACCCAGCCCACGCCCTTGACAGAGAGGATTAAATCCACATTAGCTAGCATCCAAACACTTCATGGATACTAACCTGCTAGCATTTGTACTTCCTCTCCATTGACATGGTTCTCTCGCTTATTATCAATGTTCAGAGATTACTGCCCCCCCCCCACACTTTCCACATAAATAGGCTAGATGGTGCATCTCAAGCATTTCCCAACAAGTGTAGGCCAAATATCAAATAAATGAAGATTAAGTCACCTCTTTTTTGCATTTCTCTGCCGCACGGTGTTTTTGTCAATGAAAGAAAGATTTGTATGGGAAGAACTGATCTGTACCTTGAAGGTGACTCAGTGCTCAAAGTGCGAATGAAAAAAAGAATAGAGTAGGACCTAAAAAAAAAGATTAAAAACACACATCTGTGAATTGACATAGAAGCATCAAGTATTAGGAACGGTTTGGGAAACTCCCTGCATGTTATTTATTTATCATTTTAGAGATTTTTCAAGAACATGGCTTGTATACATTTTGTTCCATTTTACAATTTGAGTTTGAGATTTTGGTTGGTTGTTCATGACTTTTTAAGCAGTTTATTAATGTTTACCATCGCAGAAGTGTTGGAGTTGCTTTCAGAAAATGTTTAGTGTTTGTATCGGAAAGTATCTATTGTTTTATTTTTTGGTAATGTTTCAGGGCTGCCACCATGGAAACTGTGGCGCAATCAAGTTTCAAGCCAAGGTTCTGCATCACCGCCGATGCATGAGGAGGCGGGCCGTAGCGAACGAGCTAAGCACCCTGTAATTGCCGTCACAAGACTGACAGAGTCACCTGACCCAAATAAAATCGACGCAAATTAAGCTCACTTGAATGAAAAGTTTGATAAGTAGCTGAGTGCAACATTTGTAAGGTGAAAATATAAACCTTGCCATCCATCGATTTTCCATAGGCCTAACCACTAATCTGGTGCAGGATTGCTGAGGCTGTCCCAAGAGGTGTGGGCTACCAGCCACATACTCCAGGCATGTCAGAGACACCTCACAGTTCACTTAAACTCTGTGTTTTTGGATTCTTCTCAGGGCACCAGATGAAACCCACACAAACATGGTGAGAACATTTACTCCAAACACATACAAACCAAAGACCTACATCCCTGGAAGTCACAGATTGCAGTGCAGTGAGGTGTTATACTCCACAAAATTCATGTTTTTAATTTGAAAATGAGTCAATAAAATATTTCCTATTTCTACCCAATAATTTTCCAATTGGTTTTATGTTCATTTCCTGTATGGTATTTTTCCTGCCACATTTGTTAAATACAGTAAAATATTTGCACCTAATCACTCTTAAAATACACAGATTGTAAAAAATGCAAAATGACACAGATAGCTAAGTAGCCAAAATCTTAGAAATTATTTATTGTTATCGTTTTCATTAGTAGAGATAATACAAAAAGAACAGGAACACTTGTGCTGACAGCTAAAGCAACTCCCTCATTCTGCTTAAATAGCACACTGTACATGCACTACAGAGCAGCTACAACGTTTTGAACAGGAACAATCAGTCCCTATTCCAGAATCTTTCCACGGTACCCCTGCGAGCATGTACTCGGCGTGCAGTTAAGCTGGAGGGGGATCCCCTTTCTCGCACCAGGCAAGGTCGGGCCGGCTAGCGTCGCCCTGCATTGTGAGCAGGCTGCTCTGGCGCCGCCCATCCCCCACGCTCAGAAGTTGTGGTGCTTCTGCAACCGGTGAAGCTGCTGTTAGAGCGGGGCGGGCGAGCAGCGAGAATGGGTAGAGGGGGATGGGAAGAGAGGAACGCGAGATGGGAGGGAGCGAGGGTGGGAGGAGCGCTGAAGGTGGTTTATTCTGGTGTAGTTATTTCTTTTACAGTTTCATAAAATGACTTAAAGTGTTCTGGCCTTGCACTCAAATCACAATTAGAACATTTGAGACTATCCTCAGCATAATATGCGTTGTTAATTCTAGCTGTCTCTATAGCTTATTCGGTTCGTTTTTTTTTCCCTCTCCTTCCTTCTGTCTTTTTTCGTTCTCACTTCCTGCTTGCTGACTGGTTAAGTCCACCCCCTTCCCTTTTCTCTCTTTTCCTCGCTCGCTCTGCCTGTATTTCCATTCTTTTTTGCCCTCCACAGCCTCTAGCCTTCTGCTGACAAGCTCATGCCTTTCATTTCCTCACAGCACAGGCATGGAAATGCGCTGCTGCTCGGAGACAGTTTCCCTCCCACTTGTGTTGATGAATGGTTCACAAATCTCTCTGCAAATGCACGAAGTCATTAGAAATAGTTGAAAAAATGAGTTAAATAATACAAATGCTAGGATACATTATACAATATATAAATTAATATATTTTTTATTTGATAACAAAATCTTTCCCTATTGTCGTTTTTCGTCTTATTATATTTATTTAATAGAAGTCACGAGGGGCATTTATTTAAAGACTTCCTGATCAGTCTGAAAAAGGCACCGTCGCTGCTTTCACAAGCGATAAAAGTCACTGGTGCCTTTGGAGCGCTCCCGCAGTCCGGCTCCCTGCCCTCCCGGCGCGCGCACCGTGTTTTGCGTCTCACCGCGCGCCTCGGTAAAATGGCTGTATCTCACGGAGCCTCGTGCTGGTTTGATCAGTTCCTCGCTCTCAGTCTCGCGCTGTAACAGAACCCCCTTCAAATTCCGTGTCGGTGGAAATCGTCCCCGGGATTGTATTTATATTTTTCCGTAGCCAACAATTTCACGCGGAAAGGAGAGTGGGAACCGGATTCTGTCCGGTTCTTGGGGGAATGAGCCGAGAAGCGGGTAAATTGTTATAAAATTGTATTTATATTCAATGCTATTCAGTGTGTGATTGTGACTGAGTTGCCGTGAAAGAGAGAGAGAGAGGGGGATATCATGGCCGCTCAGGTCGCCAGCGCCGCCACTCTCAACACCAGTCCGCCTTCCGAACTGAAAAAAGCGGATCGGGACCCGCAGGAGGAGCCGGTACCGGGGGAGAAGCAGCAGGAAAATAAGGAACCGGGATCCGAGAGCGGATCCCCGGGTCAGAAGGACCTGCAGGACGGGGCCGATGCTGGAAATGCGGGGGGAGGAGGGGATCCTGAGATGAAGAACGGCAACGGGAATCCGTCCAGGGTGAATAACAACAATAATCAGAATGATTCAGGGGCACCGGACGGGAATAACCACCCAGGAATGGCACATCAGCACTCGTCGGCGTTTCCTCCACCTTCCTACGGTTACAGTCAGCATTACGGCCGGCTCCCTTTTCATCAACATGGCGGACAACAAAGCCCTGGCATGGCAGCGGCAGCGGGGTCGGCCGTGCAGCCGGGCGGCATGATGGACTCGTATCAGCCCAACTCACAGGAACACGCCTTCACCAACCACCAGTTCAACAACTACAGCCCGTTCCCAAACCGGACTCCGTACCCGGGCCCGGGCTACGCCATGAACTCGCCGCGACACGGCCAGCCTCCGGCGGCTGGGGGGCAGCCAGCCAAGCAACAGCCAGCGGGAGGAACTACAGCCATGGCCGCTTCGTACAACACTCAGCGATACAACGCCACTCCGACCCTCAACCAGCTGCTGACCTCTCCCAGCTCCAACCGGGGCTACCAGAACTACCCCAGCGGCGACTACAGCAACCAGGAAGGGGCGAGCAAGGGACCGGGAGACATGGGCAGCGGGGGCCAGTTCGGCGGGGGCCACCAGAGCTGGCAACAAAGGAGCCATCACCCGCCGCCGGTAAGCCCGGGAAGCACCGGGCAACCCTTGAGCAGAAACCAGGTAAACTTTTATCTACACCTCGGTCCCGCTGAACTTTCCGTGCATTTTGCACAGCGAGTCTCAGTAACGAAGTGTAACATTGCAGCAGACCAGCCATTGTCTATCCCAGACTCTCTAAAATGGCTGCCCGTGTGTGTGTTTTTTTTAACCCGTACCTCTTCGTTTTAACCGCATTTATCGAGTAAAATAAGCTTATTTTTCTTTTCCAGTGAGCTGTGTTTTCTAGGGCTGCTGTAGCCGAGCGAGCGATGGGTGGTGAGGGGTGCAGCCGCGTGTACTAAAAAAAAAAGGTGTAAAATAATACCGCGGTGTATTTCGTAGATCTGCGGGCATGGGCGCATTAAAACGTCTTATCTGGACGAAACAGTGATTCTTTTTTCGCAGGCTACCACGCTAGTTAACCAGTAGTTAAGTTTAATCACGAGAAGATCGTTCAGTCTGAGATTACGCGTTGACAGGTTTGTTTTTAATTTAATTGTCCATTTGCATTATTTGTGGGGGGGAAAAGTTCCAGGGAGGTTTGCGAGGCCTATTCAAGTGTGAAGGACCTCCGTAGACTTTCAGATGTGCTCAGTTTAATTCAAGTGCGTCCGTGCAACTAGTTTTTATCGTACAAATAGCGAATCGTGCCTTTTTTTTAATTTAATCCCGGCCGGCGTGTGTCGGAACAGAGGTCTGTGATTTGATTCCTGTGTCCCCCGATCCCGTGGAACCTCGCTGTCGCTGCCAGTAAACACTGGCCAGCGATTTGAGTATGTGCAGATAGCTTTGCTTTGGGATTTGAATTATGGAGGTAAAATGCTCCTGTCAAAGGCAGGAGACAGTTGGTCTTAGGTTGACATGCTATCTGAAAGCTGATTGGCTCGCCATCCTCCGCTTCTGGCCATTTATAACTGCATCTGATGTAATGCCGCAACGATCCGCGATTAGCTCGCGTGCGTTTACTCTGTGAACATAACAGAAATAAACAGACGAATCGTTAATTGAAGTTAAATCGCAGGGTGAATAAATACTTCCGTGGCAGAGTAATTCTGGAATCAGTGTCATTTATTAACCAGAGAAGCCACGGTCACTATGGCCACTATATTAACGGTGATTGGCGAAGGGGCATGCAATTCTATGATAATGAATATTTAATATTTCCAATGTAACTTTTCTTCGAAATACCACACATTTATCATTCGATTTTAGTGTTTGCTAAATCTTCGGCCTTAAATATTGTTTTCTTCCTTCTGTATAGTAGTAACAATTTATTTAAAATGTGGGAATGCAATATTTTGTTGCTTTACTGGTCTTTGTCATTTGATTGGAGTAATAAATGCAAGTATGTCTTTCTGAAATTGCTGCTTTAGTAGAAATGCACTCTGATATAGAATAACCCATACAGTGCTGTACATGAACGCTAAATTGATTAGTTCTGGTGAATTTACTGGTGTGTAACAATCCATCTTCCATGCATTTATCCTGGTCCGGATAATGGTTTGAACTGGAATCTATCCCAGGCAGTACAAGGCACAGGACTGGGGTGTACCCTTGCAGGGGGTACCTGTTTGTTACAGGGCACATGTATGCAAGTATTACCACCAATTCATAGATTCTGATTAACCTAATTACATGTCTTTGGATTGCAAGAGGAAGCCAGAGTTCTTGCAGGAAGCTTCACACAGGCGGAGTGTAGTTCAGACCCCTTTTAGATGTGCAGTTAAAGTGTAATATTGGCCTGGCACCTTTGATTAGTTTCGCAGTTATCATTCAAAGTATTTTTACTTTTGATGATTGTCTTTGTAATTGGTGCATTGAAGATTGACTTGTCATAAATTGTAATTCGGAGACAGGGCATGAGTTTTAGGGTGGTTTTTAGGCAGCATGAGCCCTTATTGCTGCATTATATTGAAGTATTGCCATAAGCACAAGTTTATAGAAAATGAGATCAATAATGGTGGTAATGAACTTAATGCATTTAACAGAAGTGTATATCAGTTCATCGGTGATGGAGGGAATGGCAGGAGGTATATGGAATGACCTATGTATTTTAAAGAGGTCTGTGCAGTTTCTGGTAGCGCAGTACGAAGGTTTTGTGATCAGGGTGAAATCGGTGGGTTGGCAGCACTAACTGCCAACAGTTATGTATTCAGGGGTAAAACTGGCAGTGCCTGGACCAGTTTCTTTCATCTTCAGCAGAGGTTGACCTTTCAGGGGTTTGACCATGGCTTGTAATCTGTCTACTGCCTGCACATTCTTCCTTCTGCTGGAATCGTATTGGTCTCCTTGTAATGTTTCAGTTCTGGTGCAGTGTGACTTATGTGCGGTGTTTCTGCTGTGGGCTTTAATTCTTGCTCTTGATATTTAATAAGGCACTTTAGTCGCTCAGTTCTGCTGTCCATCCTTAATTTGTACATTTGTGTCTTGCTGAATGTGTCCAATGCGTTCCTGAGTGTTGCTTTTAAACATTTTCTATGAGCAGTGATTCCTCAAGAAATTCCATTTTGAATATTTGTGCAGTAATTTTAGGAATTGATTTGGGGGTGTGTCTAGGTATTTTCATGCAGTTTTAGTAACTCGGGCCTATAACAAAGGGCACCTATGCTGAAAGCACATGTACTTGTTGTTCAGTTTTATTCCTCTTATTTAATGGGTAAAATAGTCAGGGTACTAGGGTGGAGGTTCCTTGGGGATGTTACTTTTGCATCTTTTGCATCTTTTGTCCACTTTGTGTGTAGGACTGCAAGATATCAGACCTCGACATCACGATTGTATGGCACATGTGCAATAATCACAAGGGTTTTAGGTGGGTTTTTCAGACGGGTGAAACATTTTGTCTGTATTTGTGTGCATATGCATTAGCATTAACAGTACTGTTTGCAACTTTAAATGACAAGCATTAATTTGCCTCTCGAGGGCAAATCCATACATTCAAATTCAGTTTCTGTGCTTCCCTTAATCCCTACTTCTGTGTCAGCCAGGAAAATGCCTTGGGCTGCAGCTGTTAGCCGGAGCACAGCCGAGGCCTTGTGCTGAGTGGATGTTGTATTATGGCCAAAGTGCCTGCACCTTTTTCTATTCCTCCTTGCATGAAATTGTTCTGATACAGCTTGCAATTCCCCCCAGCATCTTCATGGATGCCTGTGTCCATCCATCTTCCATGAGCCAGCTTCCTTCCCCAGAACAGGCAGGATGTATGTGAGGGTCTCTTTGTGATCTCTCTACTGCTGTGCCTCTTCCCTCAAAGCTCGTCTGCTCACAGCAAGCCAAACTGACATAGGAGTCGGTCTCTGTAAGCAAGTAGCACCACGTTGGATATTATAAATAATGCCAGTTATATGGCTAAAAAAATTGATTTTTTTTTTTTTTGCTGAGGCACTTGATGGGTCATCTCTGCTAATACAGGGACCCAGCCGATATTGTCAGTGTTTTAAGTGTGGAGAAGTGGGTGAGTGGGGTCTTATCTGCGAGTCGCTTATTTGTGGCAGCTTTGTTATATCACAGGCACTTTGATTGTCATGCCATTTGTAAGAGAAACTCCCTCAGTTTCCTTTTGAATCTGATCACACTGTCATATCGATTTTGTGCTGTATTTTGAAGCCTTCCTTATGTATCATATAAATGTATCGGCGCAGTGTAATTCCCCTCCCCCCATTCCTGCTGTAAGGCCTGTCAGCCCCTTCCAGGCTGTTTTGTTCTGGGTGTCTGAACAGGTAGCATGTCCACTTGGCTTGGAGTCATGATGTAAAGCCCACACCCCCCAAGCCGTCATCAGTCTGTGCTCTCTAAATGAGTGTGAGGTCTGGTATCTCAAACTCACAGTTGAAGATATTCTGGATGATAAAATGTGCTGCTTTACTTTCTACACACTTCTCTTTATTGCCCCTCCTACGCAGTTTGCATTGTTGGTGTAAGATCTCCAAGCATTTCGTGTAAACCAACATTAAGCTGGGGATCAAATTTTTTGTTGATGAGATTTAACGTGATTGTCAGTTTTGTTTGTTGGGAATTGTAAAAACCACACACATCAGTTTTGGTTGTATATGTAACAGGTTGTAACTGCAATTCTGTTTGCTGTTTTGACAATGCAATAGAATCCCAGTGCGTCTAGCACTAAAAAGTTTAGCAAATATAAAATTGAGAGCTTCGGCTAAATGGTTTGAGAACCATATGCAAATCAGTCTTGTAATGTGGCATCTGATATAGATATAGCTTCTGAATGGGATTTTGCATTGTTTTCACTCTCATTGAATGCTGCTTATTTGCAACTGGCCGCTGATGCCATGTAAGCTGGCCATCAAGGACTCAGAATCATGACACAAAACAAGTTCATGCCATTTTACCCAGATGAGCACTTAACACAAATGGCTAAAATGCAATCATCTATCAGTGTTCCAACTGATTATTCTGGGCACGAGGCTCCTATGCTAGGTGGGTAAACATGGCAGGGATAGACCCTGGATGGGATGCTAAGCCATCACAGAGCAGGCAACAGGCAATTTAGGCATGCCAGTTAACCTAACTGCATTTGTTTGGACTGGACAAAGAGTACCTGGAGAAAACGCCCTTGACAGTGGGAGAGCATGCAGACCAACAAACCAGAGGTAGGGTTTGAACCCTCGACCCGGAAGGTTGGAGGCAGCAGAGCTGCTGATTGAGCTGCCTACCCTACTAGCACGTGTGTTGGCAATAGGAAGTATAGCTTGAACTGGAGAGAATCTGGTGCTATGCAGTGTGTCAAGCTGGTTTTTGCTGTTAATGATCAAAGTCTAATAACTAGTGTTTTACATTTTGCACGTTACTGGTATTTTGCGTCAGGATGTAAAAATCAGTCAAAAAGGATGTCTGCTTTTGACTCCCCAGGAAAAACAAGTATGTTCGTCAATCCAAGTAATGACCTTTTGGTTTATGTGTTTGTAAGGCTGCTTTTTTTTCCCCTTATACTGAGTCATTTCATTTTAGTAATCTTTGGTCTCACCCGAGGGCCTATTTGTAGGACTGTCCCAGGTTTGTGGTGCTTCAAGTCCTTGTTTTTGATTAGTGCATTGCTGGGTGTTAAAATGTGAAACACAGATTTTTTTTAACTGTATAAAATCAGCCAGTTAATTTGTAATTTGATATTTTGGATATACAGTCATTCTAATGCCTTTTTTAAGGTATGTTCAAACATGTGCGCATACATTGCATACATTTTAATTTGGTTCATCTAATCAATTTGATTTTTGTTCTTGCATATCACTTGCATTTTTGCTGTTTACCTTTTACAAATATCACAGTAATATAACTGGAGAAAAATATACAAAGTATGACTTGCATGGATAGAAAGTGTTTTTTCTGGTCATTCTTTTACAAATTATGATTTAAAAAATGAAATCGCTGAACTTTTGCCTAATTGAGTGTAAAGTGCATCAGTGATTTGTTATAGAAAATTTTGATGCATCATTTAGTAAGTGATTGAGTTAAGTTTCAGGTTTAAGTTTAAAAATAATTGTCTTTTTGATAATTAAATGTTGTTCACTTGTATGTAAATTTACTCCTTGCGGTCTTTGATCCAGGGAAATACAAATTTACTGAATGTTGCTTGTACTTCATTTTGTCAAATGATGTCAAGCAAGGTGCTGTTTTTTTCTAGCAAAGCTCAATTGAATGTATGTGGCCTTCATGAAATAAAAAATCAATCCCCTGAGATGGAGTCCTGTCAGTCTAAACATTGCTTCTTAATTGTTAACATGTATATGCTTGCTGACTTTTTTAAGTTTTTTAAAGCCACAGTTAAAGTAACAACCACACTGACCAAGTGCTTGCCGATTTTACACTTCTTTATTTCCCCCTCTCCCTTGAGTCATGAAAAGTTTAAACCAATGAGCCCAACAGAGGATAGCCGTATAACCCAACAGGGGGTGTAATTGGAGGTGTCCTCTGTTGGGGGAAGTCGGCGGGCGGCAGTGGAGTTGCTTGGCATATTAAAGCTGCACTTTCATCGCTCTTATCTTTGAGCGTGTGAATAAATAACATTCAGCCGCATTCACAGTGCAGGGGGGATAGTGTGGGTTTCTCACATTACAGCACTGGCAATGCTAGGTTCACAGGGAAGTGTCATGGTGGTGTAATTTAGTGGCATTGGAATACGCCGTCGCGTATTCTGCTCATGAGAGAATCAGCCTCATGTCTGTGCGTGAGTGAGATTGACCCAGTCCCGCCAGTCGCCGGGGTAGTTGGTTGCCTTGCAGCTTTTTTTTGTTGTAGGGCGGCCATTTTCTTGTGATTGGACCACAGACAGGCTTGAGTGTGACTAGTTTGGTGCCCTGGGAGCAACAGGATGGTTGTTGAGGACTTTTGGCCAAGTGGTTGACACTTCATGTCTTTGAATTAGGGTGCTGCCTGTACTGATCAGTAAATGTCTAGCAGCTGTCAATAAATGAACTGAATGGCTTGTCTTACTGTGTTTTTTGCTGATTTGATAGATCACATTTGTAGATTTGAAAAGAATAGGGTTATTCAGCCTGTCTAATCAAGATTAATTATCAAAGGACTCGGGTCAAATCCTGAAGTATTGACACCTTTTATAGCTCCTTCGCATTTCAGCTTTTAAGTTTTTGAACTCTAGGTTTTGACCGTAGGCTGTGCTAGCTGCAAGTCGTTATGGCACGGTGGGTTCGATGGCAAGCAGCACTTGAATAACATGGAAACCAGGGCTCTGTGCCTGAGCTGAAACTAAATTAATTTTCACTGCTCCGTGCTGAACAAGCACTCGCCTACTCGGTAAATGCGACAGAGAATTGCGATCAATGCCCTTGATGGCTCTTGGCGCTTTGCAGCCAGAAGTCACGATTTCACACAGAAAGGCATCATCCGGCATATGGCAGCATGCCTCTCTGTGCCCGGCGTGTGAGTTCCAGCTGTGTTTTTGCCAGGCTGCATGACGAAGGGTGCCTCTTCTTTGCTTGCTGGATGTTTCGTAGTCGTGGGCTTTGAAGCTGGGTTTCTAATTTGAAGCACAATGAGGCTCCAGCTTCACTGAAGTTCTCTCTCCTGTTAATTTGGTTGCTTTTTGTCTGCAGTTGTGCCAGCTTTGGGGAGCCTCCTAATAAGCAGGGTTTTGGGTTGGAGTGAATCCTGTATTTAGGTTAGTGTTGGCCTGCAGGTGGACCTCCTCCCACTCCACCTCCTGCTGCCATGGGGCTTGGCTCTCTGCTCGCAAAATGTTTATCTGGCAGCTGTGGGACTGAAGTCCAGGGATCACCGCCGCGTTTGTCCCCAGGAGCCTGGAGGAGGAGGAGCTGGCTGCTTTTGTGGCCCTACACTGTGTGCTGAAGCGCACTGGCTAGGGCTCATGGTTTCACCTACAGATTGTGGCTTATTTTGTGGTAATTAGGTTGCCTAATGAAATGACCTCTAATATAGCAACCGCTGTAACTGCCTGTGTGTAACGAGAGCTGCCCCATGCTGCACCTGGCCCTCAATGACCCTGTTCACCGACATAAACCAGCGGTCAGCGCTTGTCCAAATCAAGTTCAACCAGCCTGGGAAGTCATTAGCCTGTCATGCAAACCCCACGCAGGGACAGCAGTTGCATCAGTGACAAGCTGGCGTTCTCTCGTTTCTGTCAGGGCAGTCACTCTATCACCAAAACGTGCAAGTTGACATAAATAGAATCTCTTTAAATATCCATAATGGCCCTGAAACTATGCAACTCATCTCTGATTATAAACTTTGTTTGTACACTAATCAGATTTCCCTCGTTGCTCCGATTTCATGTTGGCGATCTTGGCGCAGTGCTTAGGGCCTATTTTTCTGCAGACGTGAAGCATATGAATTCCTGCCCTCTGTGAAACATTTTTGTTATACCTTTGTTTAGTTTGAGCCTGTTTTTTGTCCCTCCTGCTCCTCCGTCCACGTAGTGCCACAGGACACACACTTCCAGTTGGCCATTTAGAAATGGGCCTGTTGTCCTTGCAGGTGAGCAGTGGTTTGGTCCTGCATGTGTGGGTGGGAAAGGTGGATTTTGTGAATCATGTGGCAATACAAATGTGGCCCCCAGAACTGCCTGTTGGCTCAGTGTACCGCTTAGTAGTGTTTTCTGCTGACGTGGCGGAGTAGCCACCTGACGGTCTTTGCGTATGTTTGCATGTTTGCTCGGGGGGTGTCCCTGTCTGACGGCGTGATGACGATCTCCCCATAGGAAGCACTCTGACCTTCCTTGCACGGCACATGCTTGCGCTTTCTCTGCCGTACGTGGCACTGGACTGGTCACTCGCAAGCATGCTGCCCGCTCCTGCTGTCTGCGGCACTCGGTGCCGCGACGCAGCCCCAATAACATTTCTGTGCCCAGTCATTCATTTTTAAAACTCTCAAACATGCCCTCCTCCAAGACAAATGTCAAATTCTGGCTTACTCCATCAGGTTTCAACCAAATGTGAAGGCAACTCATTTCATTTGACATTTACTTTTAAAACATTCCAGATTAGCATGGCCATTTGCTGCTGAATACTGTGGCAAGCTTGCAACCCTAATTTACATTGTGTGTGCGTGCGTGCCTGCGTGCACCTTATAGGGAGGTGCTTAACCCTAGATGGCCGCTATGGGATTCAGGTGCCGTACAGCTGTTCTCGGGTAAAAAGGTGAAAGGTGGAGCTTTGTTGCCCTGCCCCCCAATGGCTGCTTCATGCTGCTTCCATAAAGCCATGTTGACTTGTCAAGGTGTTCACGGTATGGAATTAAAACGCCTGTTATCCCTTGATGGAGCTGGACCAACGGCCCAGAATCCTGATTGCGTACTCCTGAAATACAGGAGTATTTTACAACAAACACGTCAGAGACGGTGAAGGTGACATCTCACTCTCTTTGTAGCAACTTATGAAATGTACACCTATAATGGCTGTATCTGGCTGCGTTGCCGAAGCATGTTTAGGTGGCCATCATAGTGTTCTTTGATTTAGGTGGTCCTGTCTGTTTATTGCATCATGTGTTGTATCCATTACCACAGTCTGCTTTGCTTGCTAGCCATGATTTTCTCGGCAGTGACTGTGGGTAATATCTCGTATGGCAGTTCCAAATGCAGTTGGAAGCATGTGGAGTAACATTGTTCAATATATCGGTATTGTATAGCGATACCAAAGAAATGGAAGTTCTAAGATCCTGTGCTTTCGCGAATTTCAGTATTTGACTGTGTACTGTATCACGCTTTAGTTGTGATGTAGTGGACATGTCGAATCTACGCTATGGGAGGAGATGCAGGACGCATCCAAAATCACATACTTGTTTGATTTGATATTGTTTGCAATCTATTTTGTATGTTTATGTATATGACCATATGTAATTTACTCTGTAATCACTGAGAGAGGGGCAGGACATGCAAGTTTCTTCTTCCTGCTCTCTCTCTCACTTATGGATTGTAGGTAATGAAACAGTTTGACTTAATGGTGACATTTCAGGGGGAAAAAAATGACCAAGTGAAATAATTTTATTTGATTTGATGTAGTAGGCAAAATATAGCTTGAATGAGACAGTAGGCAAAACGGTACCAAAATTTAGCAGAAAGTTCTGAGTTACTGGTAATGCATCAATACATTGTGATGTGTGATACTCCTAATAATGAATAATATATGTAGAACATGCCCTTTCCCCTTTAGATAATCATGCGTTTTTGCGCAGATCACTGGTATCTCCATGCATTTTGAGCAATCAGATGGTGACTCAAGCAGCTCAGTTTAGGTACGCTTTTGGTCCTCCTAGCAAGCAGGGCCACGTTCAGCATGGGTGTGGGGTCGGATAATTTACAATGGAAAACCATTGGTTCGCGGTAAAGGTTGGCTATGGCTTGGTTCCTGGTGGCAGTGGAGTATGTAGGTTCCTGGTGGCATAGTTATTTTAATTTCCCGTGTCTCTTGTACGGAGAGGCTACAGTGATGGACGATGCAAACCGCTGTCCACAATCCGCCTCTAGTTGATAAGCAGGGGATGACATGTCTAACCTGGTGAAGCATCTGTCCCTTCCCTGCCCCGATTTTGTATATGAGTTTAAAGATGGTCGTGTGTGTGAGAACACATGTAAGACGTGTGATAGTGATGTCATTTAGCAGTTATGATGTTGTGTTTGTTTCAAGTCATGTTTAACCTACATGCAAATTCATTCATATCCCTTTCCCCTGGGATGATTAGTAGGCTAGACTAAATGACGAATGGATCAAACACGAATATAGACCTAATGTCAGTGTATTATCAAGCTGATGCCACATCAGAATCTATGCATTGAAGAGAGTGTAATTGTTGCATGTTTCACTGATATTAAAGCCGTTACAGGCTAATACGTTTTGGTTTATTTCACAAATAGACTTTATAATGTTTAAATGTAAAGTTTTATGGTATTGATTTAGTATTGATTTTGGTGTTGGTATCAAGGTACCAGAGGTGTAACAGTACACAAATTTTTGGTTTGGTGCAGTTTCTGTATAGCAGGGAAAATAGAATTTCCATCCATTTTCCAAACCGCTTATCCTTACTGGGTCGCGGGGGGTCCGGAGCCTATCCCGGAAGCAATGGGCACGAGGCAGGGAACAACCCAGGATGGGGGGCCAGCCCATCACAGGTAAAAAAAAAATAAAAAATTGTAAAATGTAAACAAAAATGACGATCATAATGAACTAAATCCCATCTTCTCTACTACCTAGTATGGTCACATACCTGTAAAGACCCTGTAAAGCTGTAGTTGTTTTTTAGCTTGGTCTGAATTTCCTTCCAAAAGTCCCTTGAATTCCACGCGGAGACTAACTTGTAGAAGCTGTTTTTGTCTTGCTCTAGGCATAGACGCAATCCGATGAAGTCTCCTGAGTTAGCAAGATATGTTTCCAGCAACCTGTCAGAGTTCAGTATGAGTAAGCCGACAGCCAGTCTCATTACCAACTGTGCACTCCAGCGTTGATATAACTTACTGGGAAACCAAAATGTTCCCAAACTGCCGATTTTTATGACTGACTGACTGTAACCAGCATCAGCTGTAATCAACTCAGAAGTACGATTTAGCCTAACGTTGAAAAGTTACTTGTGAATTTAGGTTGTGCCCGTGTCAGTAAATGTGTTCATTCATTTCATTGTGTATACTGAAATGAAAATGATGTATTCATTGAATACCATTCATATGTGTACCTTAACAGGCATGCAAGTCACTATGCCGGTATCGCATTGAAGTCAACATGTTGGTATTTATCCAACTTGTGTGGAGGCTTTGTTGTGGTGTAGTGTGGTGTGGCCTATAAGCATATGGTTGGTCCTCATGAATG
This sequence comes from Isichthys henryi, assembly GCA_026776945.1. NCBI lineage: Eukaryota > Metazoa > Chordata > Actinopteri > Osteoglossiformes > Mormyridae > Isichthys > Isichthys henryi. The sequence goes on from JAODJX010000136.1 coordinate 25,206,471, forward strand.
GCCAAGATGGGAAGAGTTAATCTGGTGAGTTTCCTGCATACTTAGAACCTGGTTCTTAAAAATGTCTCTGAGTATGTGTAATATAGAGAACTTCATGAGGATTTCTGCCAAATCCTGGAGCTCTGTGAAGCAAATTCTGGGTGTTCAGCCAGTCTCTCTTGACGAGGAAGTACATTGGCTTGTTTGTATGTCATTTGCCCGAGGATCCAAAGCCAGAGGTTCAAAGACCGTAGCTAGTTAGGATTGGTACCTAGAGGCGTTCCATGGCTTTTGGTGCCATCTGGGCACCGCACAGTCCTCTTATTGCTGTGGTTTAGACTTCAGAAGCCTTTTCATTTAGGGGAGCTTCTTTCATTCATCCTTCCAGAAGATCCTCTAGTAATCTTACTTTTTTTTTTTTTTTGCTAATTTTTTAAGGTTGAAGTTATTTATTTAAAGAGGCTCAAACTTCCTAAACGTTGAAATCTTATTTGTCACCTGCCTAAAGTCAGAAGTCATTCCTGACTGTTCAGCATGTTTGTGAAGCACCAGTTGGATGTTTGAAGTCTCTTCTGCCGCCGTTTTTTTTTGTGGTTTTGGAGAGGAAGCTCTAGTTGGCTCGTTCACTTGCTGCCAGCAAGGTCTTTGTCAGTGTACATGGGAGATGCTGTGCTGCACAGCTTTGATCATTTACACTGCCTGTGCCTATTGATGGATGGATGGATGGAGAATCTGCACTGTAATTATAAATGGCTTCTGCGTTCTGCTGTAATGGAGGCTCTTTCATACATGTAATGATGCCTCACTACTTGCTTGATCTTTGACTGCATGGTAGCTGCATCCCCTCCCCTCCCCAGGTTGAGAGGGCTGAAAATATTTAAATGAACTTGGCTAAGAATAAGCTGTTTTTTTTCAGTTGTATGAGAATTTGCATTTAACTTTTAGAGAAATAGAATGAAAGTGTCATTCATACCAGAGGTGTCTTTCCAGCAGTAAATGTAGATGCATTGTACTGTGACAATATACTATCAGCCTCTTTCTGAATTGTTCCCTCCGCTGAAACACATTTCATGTCTTTGTATAAATATATACACATTGGATGGATGGATGGATGTAGTATTTTCACAATGTCGGTGCTTCATAAAACATAAAAATGAGTGCTTTTAATCTCATTCATTCCTGATCTGTGAAATGCCTTTGACTGAGTTATTTTCCTAGAATATTTTCCATTCCCTAGGCATCAAACACTAGATTATTCTTTCATTTGAAAGAATTTTGAGCAGTTTGAATGAAATGTAGGTGCTGCCAGTGAAATCTATTATCATATGGAAAATGTATTTCTTTGAGTTAGTGTTAAGTGTTGCAGAAAGATGTAATACAGAAGTTATATAGTTTAGGTTGATCTGAGCTTTCATTGCCCTGTCCTGTAATTGTGCACATAGACTTTGCTGTATTAAAGGTCACTGCAATGAGGTGTCATCCATTTAAATGTGTCTGAAGGCTTAAATGTGTGCTGCTGGAAACGGACAGAAAACTGATTCTCATGAGGAAGCCAATTACAAGGCATCAAAGCCCACATCGCTGGAGAGTTAAAAATGCTGTGCTTTGGACTTTTAATTAGGAAACGTACTGCTGCTTTCCTGGCATATCGGCCATGGTAAGTCTTGCCTGTAACCTGTAACAGCAGGTTAGATGGTGGTCCAGAATTGTTCACTTGAACCCTTGTCTCTGTAGCGAGGTGCCCCAGCTGCTCCAGGCGATATCCATCTGACTGAATGGAGTGAAATGAGAGCACAGCTTCGAATGAAAAGTGTTTCGGCAAGCTGCCCTAACCTGCCTGCTGCGAGAGGCGACGTATAATAAGGACCAAAGTGAGCGAGTGGTAACCACTCTGTAGGCATAGTGTTGAGCTTTTTCTGTTTGAGCCGGGGATTGTGGGAGTACAACCTGTTAAAACCACATGGCGGCACCACAAATGCATTAAGCCAGTTGGGGGCACAGATGTTAGACCCTTGTAGCTGTAGCCTGGAGGTTGTTGGTTAGTCTTGCAAGGGGCTGAGATGTATGCGATTCCAAAAATTTATTTATGCATTTGGGTAGTTGAGACATCAAAGCACTGTCAATCTATTGCGAACTAATAAATATAAACCTAAATATTGACATTGTTCAGTTTGAGTGATTTAATCATTAAACTATGGGTGACAGTTTGCACCATGTAGCTTGCATATATGAGTTTTTATACGTATTTATTAATTATTGTCCATTTATTAATTATTGTCCATTCACCAGCTGTGACTAAGCGAGACAGCCGGACTACTGAATGTGAAGTACACACGCAAACATTGAAAAATATTACGAACAGTGGAAGATATTACAGGTATATAAAGATAACTTTACTGTGGTGTTGGTGTTAAGGTTTAAACTCGAACCCGCTTTCTGGAATATTTCAGTATAGATCTGCGTATTCCCCCATTCGTCATCAAGCGCGAATACTAGGGAGGTATCCCCACAAGTGGGTTTGGGTGTAAACCTTAACTATGGCACCATGGTAAAGGTTTTTTTATATTCAGTTTTTCAGCTGTAATATCTTTCAACAAAAGCACGCAACACCCTTTGGTTTTCAGATTTCTTTACGGGCGAATTTTAATATTTTAGCGTTTGTGTGTGAGCTTCACGTTCAGTAGCCCAGCTGTCTTGCTTACATGTTGCATATTTCTGTGCTATGTTATCATGTATAATAATGCAGAAGGCAATAGTAGGCGGATCAGACAGCTCGGATAGAAAGAAAAAGAACTGCAGAGGAAATGTGCCGTGTGAATATTTATTTCACATTTGGCATTTAACAGATTATGGCTCCTAGAAAAAGCGTTTGGCTCAAATATTTAATTTTATTTTTTATTCTGGAGCCCTGTGATGACTTTTTGTCTTCGGGATTGGGCCTCCCTTTGTGCCGGATGTTGAGAGGCACCGTGGGCTTTAGCTGAATAGCATTTGGGGTGATGGCCGTTATCCTCAGGCTAGGGCCTCCCTTAGTGCCGGACGCAGAAACCTTTAGCTCTGCTATGAGTCCTCTTTTTTTATTTCCCTCCACGATTCCTGGCTCCGCTTGACCTTGCCATACTTAAGTGCTAAAGGCTAGTGAGATGTTTTATTTGCTCAGACTGCGCTGCTCTGCTCTGTAACCTTTATGACTCCAACTGTTTTGTATGTGCCAGTTGACACTCACTGGAGTGCTGGGGAAAATGGGATTGTTTTGCCCTGAAAAGACCTACAGCAGTTGAGGAGCTCTCTTGTTCCACCTTAAGAGCACGTTTCCTTCAGAATAGCAGTTTCTGAGTGTGTGTACGCTTTCCTTTCAGCATGTGCTGCTTTCTGATTCCCTTTGCCCTGCCGAGTATCTCCACCTTGAGCTGAATTAACGTTTCCTTTTAGCAGTTCTTTGCACTCTATTGGCCATATTTGTGTATCAAGTGTTACACAAATTTCTTATTTATTATCTTATTTTATTAACTATTTCAATGGGAATTGCTATGTTAGTGGTTTCTCGCAGTGCCCAGGCAGAAAGTGTGCTTGTTGCGAATGTAGTTGTGTGGTTGGCTCCATCGGGAATTCTGGCCAAGTCTTGTTGCTAGTGTCAGCACTGAACACTGTTTGTGCACATCACACAAAACGTCTAAATCCAGACCTATTTGGTGTGGACTATTTTGTCTGCTCATAGTCAATATTTAGTAATGATGATTAAGAAGTTTATCTGGCAGCAGGCTCTGCATGTTATGACTCGAGTTAAAGCCCTGTGGGTTTCTTATGCAGCGGTTAAATGCTGCCGTTTGGCTCCTGTCGTCGACTTCGCCGTTCTTTTGTTGTCCTGAAGCGCGTGCGCCAGGTTATTTATTTATTTTCCCCACCTTTGCCCTCATCGCAGGATGAGCAGCTTGATGGAAGGCTCAGCCCAGGCCATCTGTGGCTGCTAGCTGTTGAGTCGTGCCCGGAATGAGTGGGCAGGCCGCTCATCATGCTTCTTTCGGAAATGGACCCAAATCCTTTATTTACACTGAGGTGGCTTGTGCGTAGACTCACCTGAACCTCTCCAGAAGCACATGTCTAGGGTAGAGTCACGCCCACATTTTTAATGGCTCCTAAGCAGTCATCCTTTCCCGTTCTGTATCGCCAGCTAAGTTTTCTGAACCTCCCCGGAAGTCTGTGTGTCTGCAAAATAGCCGCACGTCAGCCAGATATCCCTCGAGCCTTCATTAAAGGGTGTGGGATTCGGGGCTGGAGGTGGTGCACTGCCTTTCCTGACAGCCATCGCCAGTCCTGTGCCACGGAAAGGATACCTTGGATTTAGAGCAGAAAAATAATTAAATGACAGCGAGGCCTGTCCATGGACGGCGAGGGGAAATCGGCCCTGGGAGGAGACGGCTTTGTCTCACCGTGCTGCAGCACTTCTCCTGACTGGCAGCTTCTCCCGCCGCTCGTGCTGGCCCTGGGTGTGCGCTAGAGCGCCGATCCAAACGCTGCACGCAGGGATTCTTGCTGTGCTTGCAATAGGCTGGCCAAAACACCGCGTGTGTGTCCTGTCTGCGCGTGGCCATGTCTTACTCTCCAGCACCAGAATTATGTCCCTGGGACTTACTGGTGCATATGGCAGCATAGGGTTCTGAAGGATTTAAGCTTTGGTGCTTGGTAGGGGGGGGGGGGGTGGATTATACTGGGAATGAATCTGAGAACCTGTGTATTGCAGCGCTTAAAATGTGCCATTTACTCTATGTTTAACCCTCATTTAAAGCCTTTGCTGTTATTCTAGGCTCTGCTCATATTTGAGTATTTCTACTGCGGACATTTAATGTTCAACAGTAGTGACTCTAGAACTAGACAGTCTTCCTCGTATTTTTGATAGCCGCCCTCCTGTAAAATTCTGTGGTCTCTTCAAGAGACCCATTGACCTTTACCCGGGAGGCTGAGAGGTTGCAGTTGTGGATGAGGGTGCACTGCTGGTGTGGGGGAGCCGTCTCTGTTTTGTGCTGCTCGATCCGAATCACTTTGGTATGGCATCACACTGTAAAATTTCAGGCTCTGTGCCGCTTCAGTTGCGATTGTTACAGTAAGCGTGTGAGATAATGTAATTTAAAATGAATTCACACCTTAGGCGTGCAGATCCAACTTGAAAGGAATCTGGGAACTTTGGCAGCGCCACAGATGCCCCCCCCCATGTGTGTGATCCTTTTTTGTTCCTCTCTACCTTTTGCTTTCTTGTAACTCGCATGAGTTTGTGAGATACTGTAACTTTTTCTCTCTCTCCTGTCTGATTCTACTGTTAAGTCTAAGCTCTTTTCAGAGCTCACTGCATATAAATTAGCTGGTTACTTTTTGTACCATTTCTTTCAAAATGTAGCTGTACTGTATATAAGCTAGTGTTTTATGCCCTTGAAGTTTTTTTTTTTTTTGTGAATTAATGTATGGATATATATGTAACTGCAGTGGTGGGACAGACATAGGGCTCTGTTTTGGGCCAGTTTTGTGTTGCAAGATGGCCAAATTAGCAAAGATTGCTGATTCCAGCGTGTCTTAGTAATGAGGGTGCACTTGTACAACAGGATTGAGGTCTGCTAAACGGTGCCACGCTGGCTTGCACCTTTTCTGATAATCCCGTTGATGGTAAAATCCAAATGAAGCCATGGGTTTCTGTACTGAAATGAGCTGGAATATTAGCTAATTATGAAAAATTTCTTTTGGGGAAAAGTGTTGCTTTTTGTGAGTAATTATTGTGATTTAAAGAGTTAATTCAGGGCATGTTAATTTTCAGGAAAGGTTTGAATAAGTAGGATGTGTGTTAAAGTCTTACAAGAAATTTAAGTGGTTGGACAACGTGACCATTTCTAGGTGGGCTTGAGGAATCAGAGGATTTTAGAGAATTCTTTCAATTATTTTGTAAATATGCAGCAATTATGAGATCTTGTGGAATGGGCGCACTTCAGAAAGGTTTCAGTTCCAGCTGTTATACTTGCATGTTTTTTTCTATAGAATAGCTGTCCCTGGTTCTGTGTGAGTGATCCTGTCTTGATAGTAATGCAGTGTTGTTGCTTTTGCCTTTATGATGCAGAGCAGAATGTGCCTGTTTTATGAGATTTTTAGTTTTGTGGAGCAGACAGAGCAAGTCTTTTTTTGCTGTCAAATTAAAATGTTGCTTCATTGATTACCGTGTGTGTGTGTGTGAGCGCGCAGAGCAAATGTGTTTAATGGGAACGGCTTTATTGGCTAGATTGACAGAGAAACCTGTCAACACGAGTGCAGTACTTTTGAGTTTAAAGGTGGACTTGAGGAGATTCCTCCCCCATTATTGATATAAATTTTTTAGTCACTAATGTGGTTGAGCTTTGCTTTTGGGGTTTGTATGCTGAGTCTGGAAGCCCCTTGCTGAACCTGCAGCTTGGCCTAGCTCATGTCTTTCATTCTGTGTGGGGGACGCACTGTGACTGAGCCCTATGGATGGCTTTTAGTGTCTGTTTACATTCAGTGTATTTGCATAATGGCTAATGGGCACTAACTTGCTGTTGTGCCATATTGCAGTGAGGTTGCATAAATGTGTGCTGTTCTCTGATTTAAGTGCTTGTGGTGCTGTATCAAAAATGTAGGCAGTGCGCTCCTCACAGGGGTATGAATCCCTGAGAGACTTAAGTGACTGGGCTTGTACTTCTCATGAGGGTATCTCAATCTCTCATGTGGTTCATATTTCGGTATATTTAGGGTGGTTAATCTCGATAGGTGAGCTTGTTAATCATACAGTAAGTTCACATGGTGGTATGCATGCAGGTGTATTCTGCCTTAGCAAAGGCATTGCCTTTTGGTAGAGAGAAATATAGTTGCTCCTGAGTGAGTTGCCACTTTCAGGTTAGATGTGAACTAGTGTATTAACATATTTTCACCTGCTGTGACGTATGCCATCTGCCCTGTGTTTCGCATGTTCTGGCACTTGCGGAAAATGTTTGGCGTTTGTATCTGAACAACTTCTGCCAGGTGAAATTGTCTGCCATTACCAAATCATTTATTTATTTTCCCCCCTATCTTGCTGCTGACACCTGCTCCACACCTTTTCACTTCATTGCTCCTAACGCTTGTGTCCCATGATCAGCAATGGTGGGCGAGGTTGGTATGATACGGCCTCCTGTGGGGGGGGGGGGGGGGGGGGGGGGGGGGGGGGGGGGGGGGGGGGGGGGGGGGGGGGGGGGGGGGGGGGGGG
>JAODJX010000136.1:25241263-25254715 GCA_026776945.1 Isichthys henryi
TGCACGCTGACACACGCACACACACACACACACATGCACGCTGACACACGCGCACACACACACACACACACACACATGCACGCTGACACACGCACACACACACATGCACGCTGACACATGCTGGTCTATTTCTGCAGGCATGATTCCTATGGTAATCAGTACCCTGGCCAAGGTGCTCCCCCTGCTGGTCCGTATCCCAATCAGCAGCCTGGAATGTACCCACAGCAGCAGGCAGTAAGTACCCTACAATCCTTTGTGGTTTCTCACTATGTCCATATGACAATGCTTTTAAATTACAGTTCTAGCACAGGAGTAATATTTCGTTAAATACCTCTTGGGATATTTCCAACTCAAAGTAGCAGTAAGATGTTGCCTCTGTATCTGACTTTCAGCAGCACTAATTGTCAGGTTAGGTTAAGTTTAAGAGTGTTCGGCTCATTGTCATGGCCGCGATGATGGCTAGTAATGTTAACCTGCATTTGCCACAATTGCAGAACTACAAGAGGCCTGTGGATGGCACCTACGGCCCCCCAGCAAAGCGCCATGAGGGTGACATGTACAATGTTCCCTTCAGTGGCCAGCCACAGCAGGCTCCACCCTCATCTGGCCCCACCTCCCAACAGGACATGTACAGCCAGTACGGCAGCACCTACCCTGGCACGGAGCGGCGCCCGCCTGGGCCCCAGGGCCAGTTCCCCTTCCCTTTCGGGAGGGATCGGGGTCCAGCGCCGGCAGGGCCAAACCCCCAGGCTCCCATGCCCCCTCAGATGATGGGCAGCCCCATGGCCTCTGGCCCAGACGGCCCCCAAGGCGGTATGTGGCAGGGCCGCGGGGAGATGGGCTACGCTGCCTTCCCCAACCGGCAAGGCGTGGCCCCTGGAGCAGCCGCCCAGGGGCCTGGCTACCATGGCATGAACCGATCTGAGGACGTGATGCCAGCCGAGCAGCGCATGAATCACGAGGGCCAGTGGCCCGGCCACGTGGGTGCACGCCACCCCCCCTATGTGCCCTCAGGTGTGGGCCCGCCCATGACACGGCCCTTGCAGCCCAACTATCAGCCGCCACAGTCCTTGCAGAACCACATCCCTGCGGCGTCCAGCCCTGCGCCAGGGCCCCGCCCCCTAGAGAGTCGCACCTCGCCCAGCAAGTCGCCCTACATGCACGCCGGCATCAAGATGCAGAAGGCAGGTCCCCCGGTGCCAGCCTCACACGTGCCCCAGCCCCCCATGCAGCCCCCGCTCATCCGGCGCGACGTCAGCTTCCCTCCAGGGTCCGTGGAGGCCACAGTGCCTGTGATGAAGCCCCGCCGGCGGCTCACCATGAAGGACATCGGTATGGCATCTCCGGTCGGCTGAGAATATGTAGCTTTTAGCAGCAGAGTCACTTTCACTTTGATAGAGAGAGAGAGCAGCTCTTTATCCAGGGATTTAGAGACAAGTGTCAGAATCAGAAGTGCAACTTCATACATTTGTCTGTCTGGATGTCCCAAAACACATTTGGGTGAAGTGGCCATGTCTGTGTGCCCTGTGCTTCCTGGCACAGGCCCCTGGTTCACTGCTACTATATAGAAGATAAGTGGTTATGGAAGATGGATAGATGGATGTCAGTTTAACTAATTGGCCATTTATATTGTAATTGAGATTTACCTTAATTTTACAGGAATAAAAATGTTAAAACTGACATAAAACGAGTCATTTTAACCCTTATTTCTCTCTTCCCCTGTCTTTCCTCTATAGGGACTCCCGAGGCCTGGCGGGTGATGATGTCTCTGAAGTCAGGCTTGTTAGCGGAGAGCACTTGGGCCTTGGACACCATTAACATTCTGCTCTATGATGACAGCAGCATCTCAACCTTCAGCCTCTGCCAGGTGAGTCTCACCCGCCTCCAGGCTGGTGCACTGTGGCAAAGTGCTACAGTATCTGCAAGTTTGATTAGACCAAAAGAAGCCTCCCCTTTGAACAACTAGGACTGCTAACATGCTTTCTGTTAGTAAGTTTGGCTGTGAAATTTGATCCCTGTCAATTTAGGACGTATCCACTTCATATTAACAAGTGATGATTTAATTAGAACTTTGAGCAACTAATTTGAATAATTAAAGCTGTTTTTGAAGTGTTTCTGTAAAACGATAATCATGACTAATAACATTAGAGTGGCGTTATCTAGCGATTTTTGAAGTAGCTATATGGAAGCTTGATTGAAACCAAGAATGATATTAACGCCTTGCTGAGACTCTGTACAAATTTACAGTGAATCTCTTTCCCATAAGTGGTGTAATCAGTTTGACACAGCGAATACAGGAGCTCAGTGTTCCCCATCCTGCTTCTGTGTATCACCGTCTCAGCCAGCGTGGATAATTAATTCTCTTTTAAAACTCCTTTCAGCTGCCTGGATTCTTGGAACTGGTGGTGGAATATTTCCGACGTTGCCTCATAGAGATCTTCGGCATCCTGAAGGAGTACGAGGTAGGCGATCTGGGTCAGAGGACTCTGCTGGACCCCAACGCCCTGGACCACGACCGGGATGGCTCAGACGCGGAGGAGCCCGAGGTGGAGGACCCTGAAGAGGATGAGGATGACGAAGAGGAGGAGGAAGAAGAGCAGCCCACAGCAGTGCCTTTGGCACCGGTGAAGGAGGAGGGTGAACGGGCGGAGGGGGACAAGATGGAGCTGGAGGCAGAGGAGGGTCAGAGCTGCTCGTCTTGCCAGGAGCCCACGCCACCGCCGGACAAACCAAAGCAGGCAAGCAAGTTTGATAAGCTGCCCATCAAGGTGGTGCGCAGGAAAGACCCCTTTGTGCTCGGCTGCTCCGGTAAGCTGCGCCGGCCGCAGGCCTTTGACAGTGGCCTGCTGCACTGGAGCATTGGAGGCGGTGACACCACTGAGCACATCCAGACCCACTTTGAGAGCAGAACGAACCTGCTTCCATCCCAGAAGTGGGCAGCACCCCCGCAGGAAACTGCTGAGAAGGAGAGGGCCCCTTCACCAGCTACTGAGCCGCAGGGGCTTCCTGCGGCGGAAGCTGGAGATGTACCGCCTGTCCAGCCAGGCCCAGAGGCGGACGATGCGCCGAGGGCGCCAGAAAGCTGCCAGGAAGAAGGCAAGCTGCTCCAAGGTGCTGAGCTGCCTCGGCTGCACCGCCGTGGGGTTGGGGTCTTGGAGGACGAGCCGCACAGCAAGGACGAGACGCCACTCAGCACGCTGGCGGACTGGCAGGACTCGCTGGCCCGCCGCTGCATCTGCGTCTCCAACATCGTGCGCAGTCTGTCCTTCGTGCCCGGCAACGACCTGGAGATGTCCCGGCACCCAGGGCTGCTGCTCATGCTGGGCCGCCTGCTGCTGCTGCACCACCGGCACCCCGAGCGCAGGCAGGCGCCACTCACCTACGAGAAGGACGAGGATGGCGAGGACAGGGCCCAAGGCAAGCTGGACCAGTGGTGGTGGGACTGCCTGGAGCTGCTGCGTGAGAACTGCCTAGTCACACTGGCCAACATCTCAGGCCAGCTGGACCTCTCCATCTACCCGGAGAGCATCTGCTTACCCCTGCTGGACGGCCTGCTCCACTGGGCTGTGTGCCCGTCAGCTGAGGCCCAGGACCCTTTCCCTTCTCTGGGCATGAATGGCTCGCTCTCCCCCCAGAGACTGGTCCTCGAGACCCTCAGCAAGCTCAGCATCCAGGACAACAACGTCGACCTCATTCTGGCCACGCCACCCTTCAGTCGGCTAGAGAAGCTCTATGGCTCGCTGGTGCGGCTGGTGGGCGAGCGCAAGGTGCCTGTGTGCCGTGAGATGGCCGTGGTGCTGCTGGCCAACCTGGCCCAGGGCGACAGCCTAGCGGCACGTGCCATCGCCGTGCAGAAGGGCAGCGTGGGAAACCTGCTGGGCTTCCTGGAGGACAGCCTGGCAGCGGCACAGTTCCAACAGAGCCAGAGTGCCCTGATGCACATGCAGGGCGCCCCCTTCGAGCCCAGCAGTGCGGACATGATGCGGCGGGCGGCGCGAGCACTGCACGCCATGGCGCGGGTCGAGGAGAACCACTCGGAGTTCACGCTGTACGAGTCACGGCTGCTGGACCTCTCGGTGTCCCCGCTCATGAACTCGTTGGTGTCCCACGTGATCTGTGACGTACTCTATCTGATTGGCCAATCATGACAGTCGTGGGGTGCGGTGGCCCTGCCTCCCCCAGCCTCTGTCCCTGTCCCCATTGTTTTTCTCTCTTGTGTGTCTGAGCGTGAGTGGAGCAAACGTCGAGTGAAACTGTTTTTGTTTTATTTTTATTTATGCAAAAACACCTCGGATTCCACTGTCTGAAGTCCACCTTTGCCCCGTCTCTGCTCCCCCCCCCCCCACACACACACACTGACTTATCAAAGGAAGGACGTCACGATCCTGGAATGGACGTTGTTTCAGCTGTTCAGCGAATGGCGCCGTGAAATTTAATGCCGCAGAAATGGATGGGAACCCCGGGCCAGGAAATGTGCTGCCCTTTTTTTTATAGAAAGAAAAAGATGGAGAAAAAAAATTACAAAAACAAGACTGTAACCAAAGTTGCTGTATCGTTTACAGTGAGTTTGGGGATAACTGTGCCCTAGCTCTCCCCAGGGGTGAGCACGACCAGTACAATTTTATGGTTCATATTTGGAGGCTTAAAACAGACTTTTGGACTTTCTTGTGGTATAATTGCTGTAACTTGGACTCTATATTCTGCCCTACATGAACCAGGTTATCGGCTGTGAACAGACGTCTGTGCAGTAGATTGTAGGACTTTTTTCTGTACTGTACACGTTAAAAAAACAACTGTAAACATACTGTAATAATACTGTTTCACACTGAGAAACGCTGGCTTGGCCGCAGAACTGTAGTTTTTAAGAAATGTTTTTAGTTAACATTGAAGAGAAAAAAGGCTTTCCCCCCAAAGTTTCGTGAACCTACAACACCTTGACCTCTTCTCTTTAACCCTTGATTGTATGGATTGACCCTTAAAAAGAATCACCTCTTAGGACTCGTTTTCAACTTAAGACGCAGCCTTGGCTGCTGTGTATATATGACGTTGTACAATAATTACACTTTCTCCTCTCTCTCCCTCTCTCACCTTCTGATGCTCTTCATCCTTTTTATCTAAGAAGAATAAAAGATTAAACACAAGTTGAACTCCTTGCATCAAATCCCACAGTGTGCTAATTTAAACCTTAATGCTCTCACACCACCCTTTACATAGGGATATGCACAGCTTGAACATAACCGTGCTCAGAAAACATAAAATAAATAGCTGCTGTCTTCTCCTGTGACCACAGCAGATAACTTTTCCAGTTGATGTGGAGATCAGAGGGAAAAAAGAAAAATAAACATACCAGGTTGCTTCACTTTGTAGAACCTAAGAAAAACCTCATGGAGAGAAACACAAATTTTAGATTTTTTTCCTTCAGTGAGATGGACCCTGCATATTTGTATTTCAGACAATGTAGCTAAAAACTCGATGTAAATTCCTCCTCCTTTTTTGGCTTAATGAATCATTTATTCAGTATGAAATCTTTATACTATATGTTCCACGTGTTAAGAATAAATGTACATGAAATCTTCGTAAGACGTTTGTTATTGTTCTTTGGTCGCGGTGGCCCGGCAGTGCTATCCTCGTCGGTAGGGAGCGGGAATTGTGATGCTGTGTGAAAAGGTCAGCCTGTTAAAGTTGCTCCAGAGCTGAATCTCACACGGACTTGCTGTACTTGATTAATCTAAGCTGAAAAGTGACATTTTCGTTGAGCTGTGCGATTAGCCTGCGGGGCAGTGGCGGCCGCTCGCATTGGTAAACGAAAGGAGGCCGATATTACGGACCTGCGTCGGGCGAGGGAGCAGGTTTGTGTAACTCCCTATAGAGATGTCAGCTTCGCTTTCCAGTGTCATCTCGTTGGTAATTTTAGTTTCATCGTTTTCACTCCGGCACGTTTCCATCTCTGCTCTCCTGGCAGGTGATGAATCGAAAAGCGGGCCCATGATTTCCTCCGCCGGCGTGTCTGTGTCCGCCACCCGCTTCACAAGCTCCCAGTGTCAGCTGCGTATCGCCCCTTTCTGTGGGTCCTTATGCGTCTCTGAATCAGCCGATAAATCAAATCCAAGGCCGGTCTCCCCCTCTCTCGTAGGAATTACAGTATTTTTTATTTATTTAAAGACATTTATAGGGTCTGAATTCAGTGATATATTGGTACTAGGCAGTTGGCGCGATCGACAAAATTTATTTATACAATTTTTATATTCGCTATTTAAGGATTTTCAGCACAAATATGAGTATTGTTACGTATCGGGGTAAGGCCATGGAGAATTCTGACATTTTGTTCAAAATTCGATTTTTACAAGGGAAAATTACATTTAAAACAGCCTATGTGTTTGTGCCCCCCTCTAAACATTTTGCCACGGATACAGACGAATGTCTCGGATGTCGATCCAGTTTACGTATTCATTTTAATCTTCTCAATGTTAAGTACAGGACCACATCAGAATACCCTAGCACAGTGCGTACAGCCACAAGCATGCATTTTATATACGGCTTATGGCATCTGTTATATCAGTCCTCAAAATTTATTTAATGTTTTTGCCTTTGTTTCGACGTAAACCCGCAAATGAATGGTATAACATAGAAAACTAGATTAATTGGGATTTGTCGTCAGTATGATAGACGGAATGGGACACTTTAGATCCGCAGTAAGTCATTACATTTAAATTCCTACATGTATACTAATACTAGAAACGCACGAAGTTATGTTGAATTACAAAATTTTCTTTTTAAGAAAAACGTTTGATCCCTGCTGCTAAGCTTTTTCCACTGCGGTGAATGAGTTTAAAAAACAATCAAACGTTTTTAAAACGTTCATAATATAACGCTCTTTTATGAAATCAAGACTATAACCGCAGCATAGAAATTCAGTGTTAAGTTCAGAGCGCCGCCAGATGGTGGAGCTCTGTCATAACATGTTAATATACTGTGATTACTTCCCGGAGACTCATTGGTCTGCTGAGGAAGCGCAAGCGCACTTCCTGCTGCGCGCAATCACGTGTACATTACGTATATTCATAGGCAACCACGTGTGCGTAAGAGGCATGCGCAAATCTTTCAGGAAGTGAAAAGACGCTTATCCAACTTGACAAGAAGCGGTATTGCGTTGAAAATTTTAACACGACTTCATTTTGTACATTTCTTACTGTTGATGGATATTTACGCCACTTTCATTAAAATACGAAGCGTTTTCCACAAACACGATTTCCTTAAGTCTTGCACTATTTGGAAACGGATTAGCAATGCAGTTTCTTATTAGTTGCCTCCTTTATAATGGATCTCATATATGATCTCGAATTATGTTTGAACGATAGCGCACCTTCTGTTGCCGCTTGTCGAGCTACGGTGGTTGGGATGAGAGCATCCTGCTCTGTACTCGTGTATCCGTTGGACAAAATAAGTAAACCGAAATGGGAATTAAGATAGTGGTTCGGTTTGCAGCCTTCACAAGAGTCCTAACTCTGCTTTTACAGGTAGAATCTGCTGTTGCCTTGGGCGAATGTTAGGTCCTTTACTATAATGTTAGTCCTTTACTAAAATAATTTCCTGTAATGGGTAAAAGAGTGCATGAGCTTTTATTTAAGTGTGTTTGTGTATCCACACTTTGCCTGCATACCTGCTAAACTGAAACGGAAAGGCAACAAATGACACCGAGCCATTTCAGAAGGTCCTCAAAAGATTTTTTTTCCTGTGCCCTAGCTTATTTTTACCCTCAAAATTTGTCTGCATTTAGACTATAGTGTGATTGAGTCTGCATGCTTTTCTCTCTTTTAGGCAGTTTTTAATGCTGCGATCCCTGATCATCCTGCGGATGCCTTTAGTCCTCCTCGACTGGAAGACCCATTGCTCCTGGACGGTCTGGTGGAGACGCTCTTTGGGGGCTTGTCCCGGTGGGACGCTGAGCACTTCCTCTTCATCGCAGAACGTGGCTACCTGTATGAGCACAATTTTGCCTTCTTCCCCCTGTTTCCTCTCGCCCTGAGGACGTTGGCCAGCATCCTCCTCTGGCCCCTGGCTGGCATGTTGACGGCACGCGGCCGGCTCCTCCTGGCTGTAGTGCTGGCTAACTTTGCGTTCTCTGTCATTGCTGCTGTGGCCCTGTATAGACTGGGCTGCCTGGTGCTAGGAGAGCGACGCCTGGCCTTGCTCTCCAGCCTTCTCTTCTGTCTCTCACCAGCCAATGTCTTCCTGGCTGCTGGCTACTCTGAAAGTCTCTTTGCTGTGCTCACCTTCAGTGGTCTGTGGATGCTGGAGGGTGGGCGGCCTTTCACCGCCAGCGTATTCCTTGGTCTGGCTACTGCTACTCGGGCCAACGGTCTGGTCAATGTTGGGTTTCTGCTGTATCTGCCACTGCGGCAGGGGCTTGTCCAGGCCATCGCTGTCAGCAAGGGAGCAGGGGGGCTGAGCAGGAGTCACCACTATATCTTGATTTCCCTCCGTTTCCTGTTCATTGCTACCTTGGGCTCTGCCATCGTCGTGATTCCCTTTGCTGCCTTCCAGTATTATGGATACCAAACCTTCTGCACACCCTCTCTCCTCCAAGAGACTGTATCTTCTGCCCTTCTTAACTTGGCTCGGGTTAAAGGTTACAGGATTCCAGACACAAAGGGACTCTCTCCCAGCTGGTGTTCCTCACGCCCACCGTTGCTCTACTCTTACATTCAGGATGTGTACTGGGATGTGGGATTCCTGCGCTATTTTCAGCTGAAGCAAATACCCAACTTTCTACTAGCGCTACCTATGGCCACATTAGGTGCGGCTGCTATTAAGAGCTATATTTCAGCCAACCAGGACCTGTGCTTGAGGCTGGGACTCTGGGGTGATCACCTAAAACCGCAGACAGACATCCCATCTGGGTACCACAACCCAAAGGTTTTTGTGTACACGGTGCACCTCACTGTCCTCTTGGGCTTTGGCGTGTTTTGCATGCATGTACAGGTAAGATGTTTTTACTTCTCAAAGTTAGTAATAATCTAGTCTTTTCCCTGGCTTTTTCACTCACTTTAATCTAAAAAAAACTTGCATTATGATTTAGCTCATAATGTAGGAATAGATTTGATTTAGGTTATATGCTGCTGTGGTTTTATGCACAAGGCATGGGATGTCGTAGGTGGGATGTTTCATAAATAAGACAGCTTGGCAATATTAGATAACTTGAAATAGAACATATTACTCCGTAATGGTGTTTGTAATTATACAAACATAAGTACACAGGAGTTTCTTGATCGTGAATTTTAGATCTAAGTCTTGTTTTGTGTACCAGTCCTGTTCTTAGTGTGGTTGATTTACTTAATTCCAGCGGATAAGGACTGGAGAAATGAATAAAGTTAGGACACGTTCAATGGTTTGCTTGAATGGTTAACTGCCTTTAAGTTGTATGTTGTTCCCATTTCTAAATCTTTTCCAGGTTCTGACCCGATTTCTTGCCTCTTCATCTCCCATGATCTATTGGTTCAGCGCGCATCTTCTGCTTTGTTTTGAGCCCTTGTTGCAGGAAGATGGACCTTCTCCTGATGGCGGGAGGCAGGATCGTACGGACCGCCAGCCACACCTCCTGACAGCAGACTCGGGAGTCCTGCCCCACAATCTTCTGACCTGCCTGCTGTTTCGTTGGAGGACTTACTCGCCTATAAGCCGTTGGGTGCTTGGCTACTTCATCTCCTATTGGCTGATAGGATTGGCGTTGCACTGCAACTTTTTGCCATGGACATGATGCTTGAAGTGAAGGTGACTCTTGAACAGCAAGCATGTGAAATGTCCAGTGTTTTTCAGAGATGTCAAGAAATGCATCACAGCACAGTGTCTCAGAAACATTGGTAGCTCTATGGAATTATGGGAATAATGAAATAGCTTCCTGCCCATTAGAAGAATATGGAGTGTTAGTGTGAAAATACTGTAGTTAGGGAATAATTGAATTGCATCTGTGTTTTAGAAAAAAAATAACTGTAAAGAACTTACTTTCAGCGCTTGACTCTGACTGCTGGCTCACAAATCAGGAGTTTTGCAGCCTTTCCTTTTGGAAAATTGTTTATGGTGTAATTTACCGTCCTGGGTGTAGAAGAGTGGGAAAGCAGGCATGTCTGTTTTCAGAGAACTGCTACAGTTAGCATCCAGTGGTGTAAATGGGTAAGATGCAAGTGAACTGAATACAGATGAGTACAGCAGAGTCTCCAACTACCCATTTGCTGTTATCAGTCTGGTCATTCAGATTATTGGGCCGATGTTTCCAGCTCAGCTGAGAGGTATTTGGTTCTCATGAGGTTTTTTATGATACATCGTCTGGAATAAATGCATTTTTTTATTGAATAAGGTACATTTTTGCAATTAAGAGCGTTAATGCCTTTTTGATTAAGCCTGAAGTACATTGTTGGGTTCTACTGACATCTAGTGGTTGTTTTAATTGGTACAACTAAAAGCAGTAGTCAGTTTAGCTGCTTAAAAACAAACCTGATTTGGGAAGATCTTGTAAAAATGGATGGTTACAAATGAGCGTTTTTGGCTGTCATCTGTGCAGCAAGTGTCTTTGGAATTGTGTTTTATATATCTTCAGACATTTCGCGGTTTCATTAAGCTATACAATCTTCAAAAGTGCTACAGCGTAGCCAGATTTGCAGGAGTTTAACCAAGTGAAGTTGCAGCTCTACATCATTTTGAATTAAATCAAATTAAAGGATAAATTAGGATATTTAACATAGTAACCTTAAAGTTACAGTAGAAATCGGTCTTGTAAATTGAATAGAAAGATCTTGTGTACTTATAACATATGAGCTCTTAAATTTAATGCCTAATTCAGAGACCTGGCATATTGATCTCAGGGAGGCAGATGAGGAACAATCGGGAGGGTGGCTGGTGCTAGCTGGGCTTGGCCAGTATTACAGGAACCCCTCTCCTGCTCTGCAAATTTTAGCAGGAAATACTGAAATTGTGTGGCTTTTTAAAATACTGTTGAAATATCATATAACGTGGTATAATGGAACGAGCGAGTGACAATACGGTGGCCTCAGGCTGGGGATGCCGTGTGTCTTGTGGTGGAAAGAGTCTCAATTATCATCGTCATCGATAAATGATGGATAGTCTCCCTGCCAGGAGGAATTTGGAAGAGGCTGCAGTCTATCACAGACATAATTGATAATGCATTGGCTATGTAACCGCCCGGGACCTTCTGTAAGAACCATGTCCTGTAAGGTCATCACAAGATCCAGGACTTGTGGAAGTCCACTGAGTTCGGAATCAATCTCATTGTAGTACAAGCTAACTAGTAGAGCTTAGCAACTCCCTCAGCAATTTAATGACCCGACCAACAAGATACAAGCACACATACTGCTCAGTTTCTTAAGCCTGAATTATAATTCTGCGTTGAACCTACGCCATGATCTAAGCAAGTGTTCTACGCCGTTGCGGCCATTTATACTTGTGCTTGTGTCGCTCTGCAGTTTTATAGGGGGCGGGGGGTCAAATCCTAGAATTGTCCCAGCTTATAAGCTTGTCCAAAGCGAAGCTATTATCGAATGAACACTTGGAAAAGATGCTGGAGGAAGTAAGGTCTACTGCTGACCAGGCGAATGTACCATCTAGACTAAACCACTTTCCTCAGATTCCTGCTCCTCGAATGAGACAGTCTGCTGTGTATCCAGCGGAGAGGAACACTATGACCCAAGGGCTGGATAAGACACCAGTTCAAAATTTAAGCTTTGAGGTGGACACACCATTCACTCACCGCTCTTGCTTCTCTGATCTGACAAAAGACCTGTGGTTGGGAGAAGTGAGCCTCTCTGAAACTGAAATAATCTCTGTGATCATGTAGAGCTTTTGGATGGAGATAGAGGAGAACAGGGCTGCATTTCTGTCCACTGATGGACCATCCTGAACAATAACATAGCTGGAACTTGCCATTCAGTTTCAGAATCTTGTAGAGTTGACTTCAAATGGCAAAAAGAATTACATGCCTCAGATGTCAGAAGCAAGTCCTCACCTTGCTATGATGCCTGGGGTGAAAATCATTTCTCAAGAAATAGTTATTGTCCATGGCATTTTCAGTGAGTTCAAGGAACAGCTTGATAGCATGGCTCAGAGAGGCTGCAACCATGGGGACAGAGAGCTTTCTGGCATGTAAGATTTTATAAGCTATCCTGGAGGAACTGAAAAAAACTGCCTGCTACACACAACACACTGGCCTTGGCCATAGACCTCGTGCAAAGATGGAAAATTGTCACCATTGTGACTTGGAGTGCAAAGGAGTTACCAAAAGTTACCAGCTGAATGTAAAAATTACAATAGTGCAACAAGTCAGAGGTCTTATAGGGAGACTGAAAAATAATTCTTCACAAGAACTTGGACGTGAGTTGCAGAAATTAGTGTCTTAGCCAAACTTTGAGTGGCTTCAGGTGAGGATATTGCATCTCTCAGTGAAGGTGAAAGGAAAATCATTCATTTTGTAACAACAGTATTTTTAAAAACTCCAGAATTCTCTAAATTAGATAGACAAATATGATATTAAAATGGTCTTAAGACACATACACAAAACTGTTGCTATTAAGCTGGGGAACCTTTCTTGTCAGCAGTGCAGATGTTTGGAGGATCAAATAACTAAAATCGTTAAAATGCCACTGAAGATCTGGATGTTCATGCAGACACTCATAAATCAGGGACCAGCTATGATGCATCATGACAAGTCTCCCCCCAGGAAGCGGAGGTGTGAAATCCCAGGCCCAACATGATCTTCACCTCCAAAGAAGAAGGTTTTTGAGAGAGTGTATTTTCTCAGACACAAATGTCATATCAGGGAGGAAGACTTCAAGATGTGCTCAGTTCAGCCCTGTTGCAATTTTTCATTGGCAACCTCCACGTGCTGGACTTTCTCATTCTTACTGGCACTTCTTGGAAACTACTGCAGAAAAGTCTGTAGATAAGGTGACGGATCACTGCTTATCCTTCTCAGAATGTCATCCATCAGATGAGGCTGTGCAGAGAACACGATCCAGATAGGTTATGGTTTCCAGGACAGAATTCCTGAGGATTCTGGATACATGGCCTGAGGAGAACAAGTCAAACAAACATTGAACTCCTTACCAAAGTCTCTGAACTTGACACACGGTCATTATTGGATTTTGTGCTGATGACAGCTGTGCTCAGGCAGAACGATTTTCCAGGAACACATTAGGTAAGACTTTAAGTAGCAGATTTATCTTAAATAACATTACATGTGGTTTCTCATTGTCCCTATGTTTAACATAAAAAGGAATGCTTATGTCTCATGAGGTACCAGCACAAGACTGCAAGTTAGTCATGTAGGTCATAATTAGGGATGCACCGAAATGAAAATTCTTGGCCAAAACCGAAAACCAAAAAAGAGGAAACGAAGGCCGAAACACCGAAAGAAATTATGCCAATAATTAGTACCATTGCATT
>JAODJX010000136.1:25262546-25283973 GCA_026776945.1 Isichthys henryi
CCCATTGCTTCCGGGATAGGCTCCGGACCCCCCGCGACCCAGTAGGATAAGCAGTTTGGAAAATGGATGGATGGATGTTTTTTGCATTGCTTTCTTGGTCTGATAGGTGTGTTTGAAACCCATTTTTGCATGCCTTATCCATATTAAATGTATTTGCTTCATTGCGTTTAATTCATTTTAATTTGAAAGGGCCATAGATGTACAAAATTCTTTTATAAATATTTGTATAAGTGCAAATATATTAAATGAAAATATTTGTCAGTCGCATATGAATAACCGCCTTTTAAGGTGAGTTTGCAGTCAGTGTAGCTTTAAGAATGACTGACTGTTTCACTTGGCTGACACTTAAATGGCTCTAAATAGTGTGGGAAGGAGTTAATTAGTAGCATTAAGGAATGTTTATTAAATGGCAGCCTTATTTTAACTGTCTGAAATATGTGAAACCACTTCACACATAAATTGCATCCGTGACCATAAGCTGGATGGATGGATGAAGACTTATATATTCATGACTTCCCATTCCTTGTTCTAGTGAAAATCTGTGGAGATTTTCTCTGTCCCAGAGCACTGTGCCTTGGCGCTTTTCCCAATAAACCACTAATTTGATGGATATTTAATGGCCGTTATTGCTGTTAATCCGTCCTTTGGTTTTTATTAACTTAAATTATATGTACAAAGAACATTCTCAAAAACTGAAAATGTACTCCTGTCTATACTGCTAGGGCATAAGTAACTTAGTATCGATGATGGATGTTACTCTCCTAGCTGATGTAATACTGTGGCTTTTTTTCATTTCCCATCCTGTCTGCATGTACAGGCTAAGGGCCTGTGGTCTGGGAAGAGGTTGGCAGACTCTGCAAATCCCTACAGCTATAACAACATGTGCACCAACTTCTGCGCGGTGCTGTGTGGACCCCTGCCCCCCAGGTAGGGCCTCCTGGTCTCCGGGTGGCATTTCTGACCGATGGTGGGTAATCTGTCATTAAGAGGTTTTTGTGGATGTACCGTAACTGAACAGCTTTTCACCTCTTCAGCCTCATTGACCGTAGAGGCTTCATTGCATAGAGGGATAACCCCCACCGCCTTCGTGCTCAAAGTGACCTCAACAGGGAAGACTTTGTGTCGAGAGGCCGCCACTTTATACCTTGATTCCACATCATCATGGCCTAGAAGGCTTGGTCCACCCATAAAGTCTCCTGGTAGACCTGCTTTGGCCTGGTGCTGATTTAGGCTGACTAATGGTGATCCCAGCAGGGAACTGGTGTCAGTCGGGTATGTTGGTATATTAGTTATGTCATAAATAACAATGATTTGTAACTTCCTACTGAACCGATTTTGTGATTGAAATATGGGGATGGAAGCCGAAGCGAGCATGTGCAGAACCAGCTTCTTTAATGTATTGCAACCAGATGGTTGTCTGCCGCCTTCAAAAGGAGGATTAAATCCAGTCCTATGTGTCAAGTATGAAACCAAACTGTGCTCTTATTGGCTGAATGCCTCAGATAGCAGAAGCGACGGCTTTTGTGCGCAATGACGTCTTTGGCCCGGATTCCCGTCATTTATAATTGCTTTTTTACATCCGTCAGCAGGATGTGGCTACCAGCCCCTTCAGGACAGTAACTGTACCTGAGCCTCTCAAAGTGCCTTCTGAACTCGCTATTCTCCCCTCGCTGAATTCCTGTGTTGTGGTTTTAAAGCCATCCTGTTTCCCTGGGTGTGAAGATGCTGGATGAGGCATGACTTTGCAACCTAAAAGAATCTTCTCAAGTCTGGGCAGTGTAGCTTTGGGAGATGGAGTCGTCTTTTAATGTTTGGGCTCATAATTGAGGTTTATTGGGGCAAGACTCTGCTTGTCCAGTCAAACTCTGGCTGCCACACTGGAATGAAGGATTTTGTCTGGGACAAAGAAAAAAAAAATATATATATATATATATTATATTTCTGCAATTCTCAGGTCAGCTAGTAGTGGCAAGGATGGCCTCCTTATTGAAATTGGTATGTCCTTGCAGGCACCCTCTGGTCTCCATTAAGGACATTTTGCAGTGAGGTTTTCCATTGAAATGGAGATTCCACACATTCCCTAAGCACAGTTTTTGTTTGTCAGTCATATACCCGCCCTAAGTCAGAGAATGTATATCGTACTTGAAAGCTCTTAATTCCTCTGGCACTTTATGCAGTAGGGATGTGAAAAGTAGCTGATAAGAACATGCTGTAACTTTTCAATGTAGCAAGCCACCATCCCACAGGCCTGTAATTCAGCTGCACTGCACAGTGATTTGTAATGATGTCCCTTTATTTAACCTGGTACCGGATAGCTCACTGCAGAGTATGTGCATGGATGTCTTATTCAAAGAGTATATAATAAAAATGTGATTAAATATTTTATTGCACAATGCATTTCTTTGGATTTTTTAATTAATGGATGGTTTTAAAATAAATGTTATTAAACCTTTTTGTTTGTTTTCGTCCAAATAAAGTTTATTTTTGGCATCTTCATGTTTTGCCGTCTGACTTCCAGCTCTTTTTAGTGGATGGGTGCCACTTTACAATAAGACTACCTATATAAAACCCATTTATAATCTGGTTATTAATCAGGTTGTAGCAATTTGTAAATTATTAATAGACAATTTTAAAGAAATTATAACATTTTTCTTTATGAGTTACTACCATTTACAAGTGGCAAAAGGGAAGCCTATTGTAAAGTGGTACCAGTGGATGATTTTTGTCCAAAGCAGAACTCTGGATCTGTACCGGTGGTGTTATGATGTCGCGGAGCTGCCCAGCGTCCCCACACACTGTCTTACACTTAACGAAACATCATTTTTGTCTCTCAGGTTCATAGGCCAATGACTGATAACACCCCACAGGACCTGTATATTTTCCAATGCCACCCTGGATCTCTGCCTGTCCCTCCTGCCTTTTGGGGAGGTTGTGGTTTATAGTGTGATATGTATGTATCTCTGCCATGCTCCTGTTTCACGGCATGACATCCTGTCCTGTTAATGAAAACCAGTCTTGTTTTCTCTTTTGTTACCCTAGCCTGTGTTAACTACTTAAGTAGTGCATGTCCTCCCTTGCCTGTAGGTCATAGTGCATACTTTAAGAATAGAACAAGAGTACGAGATACTTAATTTTAGTGATGTGGGGGTGGGAATGAGGTCTCGACAGCCACTGCAACGTTATCCTGTTGCTTCTGTTGTTCTCTTTGGGTTCTTATGTTGGTGTTACAGGGCTGTATTTTAGAAACTTTTTGTTCATGGAATCTTATACCAGCACTGTATCACTGCGGTGTCTGGTTCTTCCCAACAGTGTTTTCTAATGCAATAACCAAGAGTTTCTTTTGGGGTGTAAGTATCTTAAATTCAATTTTTACTAGTCAGAATGTCTATTTTAGATATCTTCAACCATTTTGCATTTTGGATATCTGTAATGTAATTATAGATATCTAAAGTTACATTAGTACTTGTAAGAACTCAGTTTTAGATATAGCAGATGCCCAGTTGTACTAGTAAGAATGCAATTGTCGATATTTACAATTCGAATTATCTGCAATTGAATTTTTACTAGTAATGTCTCCAAATGAATTGTTGATATCTGCTGAAAATGATATTGATAACCACATTACAGATATCTTTGACCATTTTGCATTTGGATATCTAACATATACATTGTGACTGTAATAACTGAATTGCAGACACTTTCAAAGTCCATAGTTTCCCAAACGGGGGCTTCAGCCCACTGCATTGACCACACCATAACCACTATAATTCATTCCAGTGAACTCCAAGCAGTGTTGGTCATCCTGGGTGGTTTTATTTGGTCGTATTTCTCCCTTAACTATAACTGCTATGGCTTTATATTTCTCTGCAGTCCCAGTCCCACTCAGGACCATTAAATCATTAAACCCAGGACACACTGAAGCAATGACCCCATTGGTCTGAGCTGGGTTGCAGGCTTGATTCAGTGCTAAAATGTCAACGCAATTGGGCTGCATAACTTTTCTCTTTCAATTGAAAGCAAGGGATTAAGGGCGGAATCTCATGTTGCTCAATGTTCTCCTCTGTAAAGGGTCAGTAGGGGGCAGCTGGAGTGCTTTGTAAATTCACTGGTGAACTAAGTGTAACTATAAAAACATGCACAAGAAGAAGGCAGAATTTAAGCCTCCACTGCATCTGAATGCTGTTTGCCTGTTGAGTTGGGGTTGGAGTGTCACAATGTATCTACATCCATCCAGCTTGCAGGCAGCTCTGGACTGTCAGCCTCCAGCTCAGCACGTTTACGGCATCATGGGAAGCAAAGACTCCTCTGTGCAAGCTGAAGAGAAGCAGTATATTTTATGCCTCTTGTATGTAATGGAATCATGTTTTTTTTTCAGCATCAGAAGGGAGCGCACTGACTTGCTGTCATCAGAATGCCCTTGGAGCCACAAGCAGCTGAAAAATGCTCATGTCTAATTTATTACTGAGTTAAGAATTAATGAAATTAAATGGACTACAAATTGCTGAATGTATTGCAGACCTGTGGCACTCCTCTTTTACTTCTGTGACAGCGGAAGGCCTGAATTTAGAACTTTAGTACCAATCGTAAATTTCTCAGGCTTCTTTTCAATATTTTCAAAAGACGGAGTGGAGCAGCTGCTTTTAAGGATGCATATTTTTTTGTGGAATTTGTGAAGTTGTTTTGCACTTTGTTCTATATTTGTTTTTGTCACTGGGTCATGGAATAAGTAAGGGAATGGGAGGCTATGTAACTTTTATGTAGGTATCGGAGATGAGCAAAAAATAGCAGAACTTGATGCTGTATACAAGGCACTGTAGGGAGAGTATCTCCTTGAAACTACTCTTACTGGCCACTTTATTAGGTACACCTCGCTAGTACTGGGTTGGACCCCCCTTTGCCTTCAGAACTGCCTTAATTCTTCATGGCGTAGATTGAACAAGGTGCTTTAAACATTCCTCAGAAGCTTTGGTCCATGTTGACATGATAGCATCACGCAGTTTCTGCAGATTTCTTGCCTGCACCTTCATGATGCAAATCTTCCGTTCCACCACATCCCATAGGTGCTCTATTGGATTGACTGGTGGCTGTGGAGTCCATTTGAATACAGTGATCTCATGCTCAAGAAACCAGGCTAAGATGATATGAGCTTTGTGACATGGTGTGTTTTTCTGCTGGAAGTAGCCTTTCGAATCTGGGTACACTGTGGTTATAAAGGGATGGACATGGTCAGCAAACAACTATATTCAGGTGGGCTGCAGCATTTAAACAATGTTCAGTTGGTACTAAGGGGCCCAAACTGTGCCAAGAAAATATCCCACACACCATTACACCCCCCACGACCAGCCTGGATTATTGATACAAGGCAGGATGGATCCATGCTTCTTGTTTGCGCCAAATTCTGGCTCTACCATCTGAATGTCGCAGCGGAATTTGAGATAGAGAATTTGACTAGGCAACATTTTTCCAATCTTCCATTGTCTACTTTTAGTGAGTCTGTGCCCACTGTAGCCTCAGTTTCTTGTTCTTAGCTTCCTGGAGTGGCACTCAGTGTGAACTCCTGCTGCTGTAAGCCATCTGCTACAAGGTTGATGTGTTGTGTGTTCGGAGATGCTGTCCTGCATACCTTGGTTACAATGAGCGGTTATTTGACTTAATGTTGCCTTTCTATCAGTTGAACTAGTCTGGCCATTCTTCTCTGACCTCTGCCATTAAGAACGCATTTTCAGCTGGAAAACTGCTTCTCACTGGATGCTTTTTTCTTCTTCTTTTCATTGTTTTGTAAACCCTAGAGATGGTGGTGCGTGAAAATCCCGGTAAATCGGCAGTTTCTGAAATACTAGCCCGTCACGCACCAACAACCGCGCCACGTTCAAAGTCACTTAAACCGCCATTTTCCCCCCATTCTGGTATCTGATGTGAACATTAACTGAAGCTCATGACCTGCATTTGCATGATTTTATACGCTGTGCTGCTCATACATGATTGGCTGATTATGTATTTCCTTCAACAAGCAGTTGAACAGGTGTACCTAATAAAGTGGCCCATGAGCGCATATTCGTTGAGCAGAGAGGTCTGCAGTTTTCAAAGAATTAGTCTTAAAGGTTTCACAGAATAGGCTTCATTGTTACATCTGTCTGATGGGAAAACACTGAGGGGTGACTTTTTAATGAAATAATGAAAACCAGCAAGCCGCACAGCTTGGGTGGGCCTGTGCTGGCCAACAGCTCCGGAACCAGTACCTTCTCCCTAAGGAAGCATGCTCTTTAGCAAACAGTATTATGGGTGGAAGTGACCTCTGTTCAGCTTTGTGCAGTGAGTTATTTTTAGTGTGTTCCTGTCCACCCACTGCCGCACCTTAGACCACCGTCACCCTCAGCCTGCACAGTGACTCCATACACCAAAACCTTTCGGAAGTGTAATTATTTTTCTGTTTTCTATTATATTGTACCTCAGCATTTTTGTGTGGACAGCAAAGTAAGAATTTCACTGCACAGAGAAATGCACTTTTCTACTGTACATATGACAATAAACGCTTTGAATCTGTACAGCAAAGTGCTAATCCCAGCTGGTCTTTACAACCACTTAAAAGCTGTAAAGCGGGGCTGACTTTAATTAAGAAGTGTTACAGCAGTTTCCCCCACTCAGTCCTTGAGGACTCCCAGTAGTCCACGTTTTTGCTTCCTCCTAGCTCCCTACCGGAAGAAAAATGCAGATTGCTTGACTGGGAGCAGGGAAATGATGTGTTAGAAGGTGTTAGAACTGAGGCAGAGCTGCATGCTTTTGTCAGCATTAAACTCAGCAAGTCTGGCTGGGTTACGTTCAAGGGCTTTTGAAGGATCTGACAGCTCTGACATGGATAAGCGGATGGAGGATGAGTGGGAAGATATTTTCAGGTGAAGAAAAACTGTTGCAGTCTAATTGTGGTCAGTTATTTTCTTTATTGACAGAATACTTTTAAACGCTATTTTTAAAACCGACCTTTAGAAATTTCAGATAGTATGCACGAGCCCCTGTCCCCTTGGCAGATACTGTTCTATATTTGGGGGGGGCGGGCATTCAAAATAACTAAGAAATTTTACAAAAAAATTATGGGTTTCACCACTGCATGCCGTCCAGTTTTCTCCAAGTTTTGCCATCACATGTACGTAAATGTATGAAAAAGTAATGAAAATGTCAGGAAAAGCAGATGGTGCCATGCGACCCAGCCCAGGGTGAGCTGATAGAGGACACCCCCATCACTGCCACACGCAAACGCCGTGATCGCTGTTAAAACGTCAATGTCAAACAGATGTTACTGCGGAAAAGCTTTTACATTGCAGGTGGTTGTTTTCATTTAAAATGTAATGCTGATAGCTAAATTCAAAAAGCCTACAATAAATCTCCATGTAAATGTTCTATTCTTGTGTCTGAATAAAAAAAGCGATAAAAAAGCGATAAGCGATAAAAAAAGTTTTTTTGTATTATATTATTTGACCTTCAATAAAATTTAACAGCAGAGTTTTGCATTAATATGATATGATAATATGCTTAGTATTGCCTCTGACTGACGCTTTCAAATGTTAAAAGAGAAAAGGTCCAAGGCGTCGTGAGCAGGATGGCGAAATAACACTTGTTCACTTCCTGCGACGAAGCATAGAAATTGTGCGGTTCGAAATTGCTTGAATGATTGAAACCACAAGGGGGAGCAGTGTACCGACAAAATCAAAACTAAAGGTATTTAATCGGCAGGATGCTCATGTAGGTATATTTACATATCGTTACCAGTCACTGGCATTGCAAAATGACATGCTATATATTTAAACACTTATTAATTTACTTATTTGTACGACTGAAATTTGTACAAAATAATATTTAGTAAATGTATCCATCCAATTTATTTACTGGTCTATATAGTGAATGAGAGAAGTGATCTATTTTAAATAATTAGAGTAGATCTTATTTCTGCAATAACACATCGAAAGATGATAGTAGTCAAAAATCAACCCAGAACACATCTCAAAGCCCTAGACTAAACAATCTTTAGACAATTTGCAAAAATAAGAAATCAATACCTGCCTTGTGTCCATAGCCCCGAGGCTTTGGACCCCCCACAACTCTGAATATGACCAGCGGTTTCAGAAAATGGATGGATGGATGGATGGAAGATGGCAGTACAATGCAATCCCATGGTCTGACACATAGTTTCCAGTTTCAGCTAAAAAAAAAAAACATTTAAACCATCATGTGTAAAAGGTCTATGATTCAGTATTTGAGCGACACTCAAATGGAAAGATTTGGTTTAGGACTTGGGAAGTCTGTAGTTAATGACTAACATCTGAATGTCTGTGAAAATTTCAGTGTTTCAGTGCTTTTAACTCACGGTCTGAAAATGAATTAGGTTATACCCTGCAAAAATATGTGACAGCATTAAATAAATTCTGTAATAGTGACCCATGAGGCACGGGTTTGGCACAGTGACCATGTGTCTCTTTATGCCCGTACTGGTCGGAGGCTGGAGGGGCACGGATACCCTGGCAGGATTCGGGGGGCCGGCGTTTGACATGGGCTCTTGAATATGTAAAATGAGATATAAAAATGGACGTCGACTCCAAGATAATTGGTAATTGGGTCAGGGGCCCGAAATTTCTAGGTATATCCCTGCAGAGCTATACCGTGCATAAGTGCTAGACATTTTGTATGGTTTTCATGGTTAATGCAACAGATGCCAAGCTCTGCCTCCAGCCTTGGCAACATTTGCAAAGCCAGGTGTGTCCTTCATCCCTGCCGTCATATCAGGTGAGGAGCCACACCTCCTGGGAGACTCTGCACACGTGTCTTACACTTTGGTACACAGCAGTCACATACCGGTGCCTAGAATCCTCCACCCAATGCCGTTGCTTGCTTCATCTTCCACTGTTTTCCTCTTCCCTGCAGTTTTGGCCCCATATCATATGCTGGAAATGGGTTCTGACTTCCAAGAAGGCTCCAGACAGGACGGACAGGAACAGAAATGCCGTCTATGGTTGGGAAGATCCAGCTGTGCTCTTCCGAGAACTACAGATGTGTGTCGCGAGGTCACTTTTACGCCCCTCTTGTGTAATATGCTGTGATAAGATCTTCCAATCCATATCCTAGTCTTGCTGCGAGAATCTGTGCTTCCTATAAAGCTCGCATCATACAAAAAATTTTTTTTAAATCACACAAGTCAGCATTACTCGCTTTGGGTGGCCTGCCACTTTGAGGACAGTCAAACATACAATTTTCAGGTTGGCTTGCAAGAAGATTCGGGGCAGTACATGCAGTTAGGGTTAGGGATGGTATGTGCAGTTAGGGTTAACGTAGTACGGTCAGTTAGGGTTTGGGTAATACATACAGTTAGGGTTAGGGTAGTACATGCAGTTAGGGATAGGTGTAGGTTAGTACATACAGTTAGGGTAGATTGTACAGTTAGGGTTAGGGATAGTACATGCATTTAGGGTTAGGATAGCATGTGCAGTCAGGGTAAGGTCAGTACGTTCAGTTAGGGTTAGGGTAGGGTTAGGGTTAGGGTAGTACGTGCAGTTACGGTTAGGATAGGAGATTAAGTTAGGGTATGTGTGGTAATTATGGTTAGAGTTTTCAGATTCAAATTACTTTATTTATCCCCAAGGGGAAATTTTTGTGTTACAAAAACAATTTACATAAATATCAGAAACACACAGACAATAGGTAGGCATAAATACGTAACACAGAATTACACATTTCAAAATATACAGGACTGTGCAAGTCTTAGGTAGTCAAAAGAAACGTTTATCTATTTATCTTGGTAGCAAGTGCACTTTTGCTCAGAATAAAAAACACAATTTAGCATTAGAGCATATGAAAATTAAGAGTAAAAAAAACAGTAATTATTTTCTTTCTGTTTTCAAAAAAGTCACTGATATCTTGTTGGTTGGCTAGATGAACACTTCAGTTCCCAAAGCTCTCCTCAGCGGCACCCTAGCCATTCCATGTATTTATTAAATTTCACCACCAGCTCAATTAATTATTTAATTGATTAACTATATGAGGTGTGCTAGTTGTTGAGTTAAAAAATACATGGGTGTATTGGATAGTTGCTACAAATATGGGGGTGATTTTAGCAGATGTTTTGAAATGACTAAGCTAACACACTTTGACAGACATAACAAAATAGTTTTACACTGACATGAAGGTCATTTATATTTCTTTTTTCTTTTGGTTGCCAAATACTTTTGCACAGTATTGTATATGTACAAATATACAAAAGCTACTTTACTAGGTGTAAAACACCTTACAACTGAGGTATACCTTTAGTATGCTAATTACAGGTAAATGTACATTGTGTATTGTGTATTGCCTCAGCGGAGGAGACACCTCTTCCAGCACGGAGAGGGTATAGATGGTTACTGCTAAGGACCCTGTAATGATCCTTGTTGCAGTGGAACAAAAGGAGTCTCTGAAACACTGAAAACACTAAATTGTCCAGCCAGTAGGTTGTAGTAGGGGGTGTGTAGTGCTGTACATAATGTTGAGCAGCTTTTGCAACATCTTTCTCTCCACAACCAAGTCTAGGAGCTCCAGAACTCTAGGGCTTTAGGGTATAATATGCAGAACAGCAGCTGGGCAATGATGACAAGCAATGATCCCACA
Source organism: Isichthys henryi (assembly GCA_026776945.1). NCBI lineage: Eukaryota > Metazoa > Chordata > Actinopteri > Osteoglossiformes > Mormyridae > Isichthys > Isichthys henryi. Next base: position 25,273,176 of record JAODJX010000136.1, read on the forward strand.
CGCTATGGCTTTGAAAGCCTGTTTGCAGATTTGCCAGAACTTTTCTTATTCGTTGGCCCTGAATCTTGAATTGTTCTGCAAATACATAAATTGGTGAAAATTGTCTGAGCAAAGATTTATATTCTAGTTCAAAAAATATAGCAGGGAAACATAATCAAATTTTATTTTTCAGCGTAAATGCAGGAACCGAAAACACGCTACCACCAGCTGTGGGCCTTGGCTACTAGACCACCTGCAGCCCATGTGCTTTCCTGACTTCGCCGTGGTCTTACTGCCGTTGCCATGGCCACACCCTACTCATTCTCTGTGCGGTATTGGCTGCACGGCCAGCGATTTTACGGAGTCTGTGCTAAAGCAGCATAGGTCCTATCGAAAGCCTTTTGATCGCTGGCCGGCACTGCACTGCAGATCGCTGGTCTGTACTGCAGCCGCTAAACTCTGGTTTTCTTTTCAAAGGCTTCCAAGCAAATAGTATTTGACTAGGTATAGATAGATGTTCAGTCTGCTGAGCGCTCACTCCTACCTGCCAGAGTTAACACTTCGAATACCTTGTTTTGTTCCATTTAGGTTGTTTCCACTTCCCCTCACAAGGAAGCAGAAATGAACATTTTGGCGAAGTACCACACAGCAAGAGGAAAAGGAGAACATGCTGCCAATTAAGCTGTAAGAACTGCAGGAATGCCAGGAGCAAGTGACTTTGCAGTAAAAACATCTAATTAAATCATTTTAAAAACTAATACATGAGTTGGAAAATGTAGCACATGCACACGGAAAATTTATACATGTCGCATGTAACTCTTAAGTTGTAATTAAAGTTGCAATTAAAATGTCTTATTACATTTTTCCCTTTGTGAGACGGAATTGGCTTTTAATGTAACTAAAATCATCAGTGATAAAACACACTTATATAATACATAATAATACCTATTAAGCATAATTTTAATAATGATCCCCCAAAGACCCCAAAGTGACAAACTGTTTTAATGATACTTACTGATCTTTTCCATGCTCTGGAGGAATGTTTATCCACATGGATTATGTCCGTCCTTTGTACACGTTTACATTTACATTCATTTGTTTAGCAGACGCTGTTCTTTGGAACGATGCCCCACAGACATAAAGCTGTGAAGGAGCCACATAGATATAACTGCAGCTGGCCTGAGTTTCCAGTGAATGAAGAGCATATTAATGGTGGTATATAATACATTACAAACCAACGCAAGAGCAATTCAAGCTAGGAAGGACGTTTCCTGAAGAAAATGTGTGAATGCTGTGACGTAAAAGCTTAAAAGAATTCAACTTTCATCCGGTTAACTCCCCTTCATCCCTCTATTTTCTGATTTTTTTTTTTAATTGGGACTATTTTAAATTTGACAGAAAGTGGGAAGAAAAAGAGGGATGCAGGTAGAATGTCAAAAAGAAAAATACAAGGACACTTCTTCAAGATTGGAACATTGGAGAGGTGGAACAGAGTTTCCAGCTGAAAAACTAGAAAATGAATTAAAATCAACAGGGATGAAAAAGAAGGGATAAAGTAGGGTTAGATGGATGAAAGTTGGTTGAATACTTTTGAGCCGCAGACTCGATGTCTTTCAGCAAGCTTTGAAGTTTCATGTCGAAGACTGACTGAATTGGAGCAGTTTGAAAAATTTCCCGATACTGGTCTAGGGGAAAAAAATTAACGGAAAGAGGTAAGAAAAAGAAGGATGTGGGTGGAATATCAAAAAGAAAAATACAAACACACTTCTCCTTAATGGGTGGAAAGTTTGAGAGTTCGAACAGAGCTTCTAGGTGAAAAACTGTAGCAGGAGAAAAGTGTCACGATTTTGGCAAGAAAATAAATAAATAAATAAAGCCGCAGGAGGTGATTAATGGGGCCCAAACACTATGGACTCTTGAATACCTGAATAAAAGCTTTGGCCACATTTAACACCAAATGTTCCATAAGAATGTCTGTAGATGAATGTGTATTGAGTATGGAAGCACTTTGTGTATGTATGACTTTATAATATCTTGCTTACTGAATAAGGGCCTGTGGACACTATAGCACCACCACAAGCCCAAAATGTGACATTTCCCTGGCCTGTATAGCAGAAGAAATATTGCACCATGGCACCAAATTTCACGATTCTCAGTCATATCCTCCTGAGACCCAAAGAAAATAAGTGTCCTTCAATTTTAGGTTATTTGTGATTTTCTTTATCTTTGGAGGAAATAAGACATCTTACAATTTAGATTTTTTCAAATTTATTTTTATTTTTTTATTTCATAGCATGTCCTCTTTAGTGTACAACAGGAATAAATACGTTTCCTTACATCAGTGAAAAGATAGATGCAAAAACAAAATGTCCACTACAATGGACATAAATGACTGGGTGGGGTCTCAGGAGGTTAAACAAGGGCAATTATAGCCTGCTGACATTTGATTGGCTGCTGTCAGCCATGTTTGATGAGTACATAAACATTCATTTTGTGAGTAGTTGGGACATCTTCCCACATTTTATTTGCAATGGTTTCCAAGTTATAAGCTATTTTGAGGTATTAGACGATTTTTATGAAATTTGGAGCACTGCCTTGGAATGTCATACCAATTGGATATAGCAATTTTGGTAAGAATTGGATGTTCTGTTGATGAGAAATAGGCATTAGAAAAATTACTCTGTTCGAAATCCTATGGATAATCTTTTGTCTAAATGGTCTGAAGATGTTGCATTTCAAATTTTGTGTGAATTGGATGAACAGTCTAGGATGAGTTTTGCACATTTTGCTAACTAGCTAAAGATCTGATGGAGCATAGATTGATGATTATATTAGCAAATTTATTAGCAAATATGCCTGTCTGAAGTCAAGGATTGTGGAGAAAAGAGAAGTTACTTTCCATGACCCGCAGTTCAAAAAACATGGTCCAAAACGTAAAAGATGGACCTATAGCGGCACCATTAGGATGATCAGTGTCTCTTTACAGTCCTGAACAGTGGAGGGAATGTTGCACCATGACGCTAAATGTCATGATTCTTGGTCATATACAAGGGTAAACACAGCCTACTGAAATTTGATCGCCTGTTGTCAGCCATGTTTGATTAATAAATTAACTTTTACTGAATGGTTAGGACATCCGGCCATGAACAAGTATACAAAATGTCATCTTTCTGTGTCCAGTGGTTTCTGAGTTGCAAACTATCTTATTAGGTGATTTTTACCTAATTTGGGGAGTGGCTTCAAAATGTCGTACCAGCTACACATAGCAAGTTTGGTGAGAATCAGATGTTCTGTTGATGAGAGACTGGTCATTTAGCGTACAAAGGACATGCTTAAGAAATTCATTGGTCTCGAGCATCGGAGAAGTTCAAGTTTCGCGTGAATCAGATGAACACAAGTTTTTCACATTATGGAAATTAACAAAAAAATCTAAGTAGGCGGAGTTTCATAGCGCCGTTTGCAATTTTTCCTTGGAATGAGCCAGGTAAAGTCTGGGGAAAACAGAGTTTCATTACTATGACTCATGGTACTGGAGATAATGGCCAAAATGTAGAAGATTGCACTATGACACCACCATCAGGCTGATGGGTATGGTTCTGCTTGGATGGAATTCTGCAACACGCCAGCATATTTGGTGTCTCTACACCTTACCATCTCTACTCCACATATCATTTTAGACCAGGAGAAGGAAAATAAGAAAAATTAAAATTCTAACGAATGCAACAGGATACCAAGACTATGCCCTTGGACCTGTAATTAATATGTGACACAATAGCAGTCACAATCAATCACACCTCAAGGGCTACAAGCGAACTGCAAAGTACAAGATCATTTAAATCATCCAGAGACCAATATCAATGGAAAAAGACAGAGCAGCGCTGTGGATGAATGAGTTAACTGCTGTGTTTTGGAAGAAAGGGGCATTTTTTGAAAGTTGAGAGGGACTATGATGACCGGACGTGGATGGACAGGTTGTTCCACCGTTGAGGAGCCACCTTAACGTCTAGAGCTTGTCTGCACATGTTGGAGGGACGACAGGTGATGTTGGCTTTTTGACTGAAGAGGGTGAAGTGTGCTGTAGGTGTTGATGAGGGACTCAGTGGAGATGGGTACTGCTCCAGTAATAGCTCTGAAAGTCAACACCAACTGCTTCACCTATTGTGGGCCAATTAACCTGACAAGGGGTGTAACATGAGATTATTTTGGTGGATCGAATATCATAAACAGTGGTTTAATAGCGCAAACTGAAAGCCTTGTCAGGGAAGAGCTGCAGTAGTTTAATCCCTGTTGGGAAATTCTCTCATTGCTTTACTCCACCTTGGTCTCCATGACTACGTTCACACTGCCAGCCATATCGTTCAATTCCGATTTTTGCTCAGATTGGATTTGTCTATCTTGATGGTTCACATTCATAACTACAAGTGACCTGCGTAACCAACAACAAAAAACGTCATATCTGTGGGATGACTCATGGCATTAAAAATGGAGGCGTTAGTCGCTCACGCATGTATCGCACTTTGCTCTTGTGGACGACAAACAGTGAATCAGCTGTACATGAGCAGGTCGAAAAGGAGAAAAAAAGTCAGGCGGCTAGCTTTTTCTGTTTTCGCAGTTATTGCTGTAACTGCTGCACCAAGAGATGTGTGGGTACGAGCCTGCCGGTGCAGGCTGATGATGTCAGCGCATGCGTATAAGCGAAAAGCCACATGAATTCCGATCTGAGCATTCACATTCAGGTCGCATGGCTGCGAATCGAATACGTATCCGATTTAGTACCACATATGAAAGTGACACAAATCCGATTTGAAAAGATCAGATTTGCGTGTCCACACAGCCCTGAAAAGATCAGATCTGTGTCACATTAAGGCAAAAAAATCCGATTTAAGTCACTTCAGTATGGCAGTATGAACGTAGCCCATGAGACGCACACATATATGCCTGTGAGAGCAAGCTTGCGGGGTGACAGTGAAGAGTCCATCAACTTGCAACTTGCAGTGCCCAGGGAGCTGGGGGTTAAAGGCCATGCTAATGGCCCACAGAATGGGGTGCCACCCCGTGGCTGGGCACACTCACAGCAGTCTGATAACTCCAATTAACCTCAGCATGTTTTTGGACTGTGGGGGGAAACTAGAGCACCCGGTGGAAACTCCACAACAACATGGGGAGAACATGCAAACTCCATACACATTGAGCCATGAAACTCAAACCCTGGTCCCAGAGGTATGAGGCTACAGTACAAAGCAATGTGCCACCATGAAGGTGTTGGATGTGAAGGGTAATTTTACTATATCTAATCATGACAGTAACAAGTTTCTGCATCAGAGATGGTAAATGACAAAACTGACTGATAATCAGCCCAATTCCTAAGGTATCTAGTTTAGTGCCATATCCTCCTAGTTATGCTGAACTTCGTCCATATTCTACAGAAGTAATGTAAGTAATGTATAAGAGAGTAGCTGGCATGGTGGTTTGGAAGAGAGAGGGCAGAGGGTGTTGAGGTATGAGTACAGGACAGAGAGGTATCTATATGAGGCTTCATTTTTTATCAAGTAAACAGAACCTCTGAGGAGAGGGAAGGGCAAGAGAAGATGGAGACAGAGAAGCAAGCAGAGGAGAGAGGGCAAAGGTTATGGTAGAAAGAAATTCGAAGAGGGAAGATAGAGAGGCGTGTAGGGAGTGATGAGGTGAACTGAACGAAATAGTGATCAGAGACATGTTGTGATTATGTTTTCTGTGATACAGTTACATGTCAGGATGACCCCAATTAATTTCCGGTCTTATGAGGCGGTGGTTTGCAGAGCGACTGTAAGGAAGTCGACATCCTCTGCCGTCATCATCTTGCCGTCTTTTGTTTGAACATCAGAAGTCGACCAAGACAACTGTAACTTTTTCGTAGCCAGTGGCACTGCCAAAAAGACTCTATGTTAGCATGAACGTCTTCTGAAGTCAAGTACACCCCTGTGTAGTTTTCTGCCTGGTGTGACATATCTGGTGCCAGTTACCCTTCCCAAGTAAAAGTGTGTAAAAAGTAAAAGATAATTACTAATTTATTTACGCAAGACTGCCCAAATGGTTCAATGTTTAAATATCACCCCTGGCTCTGCAATATTGCCAGTCAAATCGGTTGTTCAATTGTTCAATTCTAAGTATACCAATTTCCTGTACCAAGTTCAATTCCTGATTAGTTATTTACAGATGTGTGTGAAACTAGAGAGGACTTGAGTATTCCTTCCCCACCATTTGGTCAGTCTGCTAATTCTTATAGATAAAATTAAAAAAAATGTAAATAAAAATTTTTATTTGAAAAACTTTTCATTGGTGTAGGAGTAAGAGACTGGCCAGCTGCCTGGCATCTGGAATCAGTAAACGACCTACAGGACGATTTGCACAGAAGAGACTGATCTACATGTGCTTGCCATGTTCTTCGGTGGTTACGTACTTCCCATCAGCAGTGACCGTCATACTGTATTCTTACACTCTTCCTCAGAGGGGATCCCACTTGTGAAACTTCTCAGAAGAACATTCCATGTCACTAAGATATCCAGCTGGCCAAAAGCATGACAGGACCGCCTTCGCTTTCCCTTGAAGCTTCACTCAATCCACCCAGCACTGGTTACTTATATATTATTTTCTTTAATAAGTGACAATGATGTTCAACTGTAATAATTATCCATGCATCCGTCTTCTGTATCTTCTTGACTATCCAGTAGAGCGAGGTCTGGAGTGCTACGATGCTACACGGAACACTTTTGGCCACATTAATTTTTTTAATTGTAAGGTGGGACAGTTCTGTAACAGATGGACTAGGACACATCAATTCAGTTACCAATAGCAATTCTCTGTGGTAGAGATTTTTAACTCTTCGTGAGAGTTACCACTAATTTTCCCGACACCAGACCAGACAACCACAAACCTGATACTACATGTGCATCTCTCAACACAACTTTAAACACAGTCTGCTCTTTAATATAAAAAGATACAGTCTTTACCAGGGGTCATAGTTCGATACACATCTCGGTTTTGGGATTACAGTTCGGCAGCTTATTATTAAAACTACAAGCACAATTAGGAACAACTGTAAACCAAACATAAGGCAATGTGTCTGTCATCCGAATAACAAACCTAAGAGGTGGTCAATTGCACGCTAAAAACAAATATGTAAAATACATAAAAATTCAAAAATAAGATGCATCATCATAAAACAATTATAATGAATTAATACCTGTGTTATCTGCTTCCTAGTATGGTTGTATATCTGTACTGATAAACATCCCTTATAGCGTTACTTCATGTGCTTTTTTAAGCCTAGGGCCTATATGCTGGAGCCAGATTCCTTGCTTAGCTGGATAACTTAAGTCAAGTCAAGTCAAGTCAAGTAGGTTTTATTGTCATTTCAATCATACAGTGAAATGAGATAACATTCCTCCAGGACCGTCGTGCAACACAGAGCAGAACAAAACAGAGCAACATCAACTTACTGAGGTAGTCTGGGCTAAATGTAAGAAGACAAAGATAAAGTCCATTTAAACTGGAGTGCCTTAAATCTGACAAGCTATCTGGCCAAGCAAGAAATCTTGCTTCGTGATACAGACCTCTGTGCGGATTTCCTGGCAAAAGTGCCTTAAATGACATGGATGATGTCATATCAGATGAGTTAGCACATTGGATGTGTTTCCAGCCACATATCTCATTTTGGTATAAGAGAGCCAACAGACAGTCCTGGTCATATGAACTATTCTCTCTCCAGTGTTGGTGTAATTTATTGGCTAACCAAATGGTAGGGACTTGTAACACTACTGCACTAACTGTAACCAACTCACAGCCACAATTAGCACAATGTTTTTTGTGTTTAACATCTACTTGTGAATTTTGCCCGTGTCAGGAAATGTAGTCATTTATTTCAAAGCACATTACTTTAACTGTTGACCTGTGGCTTGTATCACAAAACTGAATTTTGGGGTTCGCAAGATAAGGAGGCAGATTTAAGGTAGTGTGGGCTAAGTCCATGTAATCTGGGATACCTTAAATCGCACAAGTTATCTAGTTGTGATTCAGGCCCCTGAAATGCTCTTCAGCGAAAAATGATAAAATCTCGATACATATCAAATCAACAAACAAACATTGATATAATGCACTGTGCGCCATCTAGTGGGGTGGATGACCATGTAATAGTAAACAGAATATCACCAAGTGCACCAAGGTCGGGTTAAGCTGATTTGCAGGCCGCAGTTTGCCTTACACTGCATTAAAGGATATATATAAAAACTATTTCAGCATTATCACTAACGTAAATATTGGTTAATATTAAAGCCTTATGTGGCCTCATCTTGCCAACACCTGTTTATATTTTTCTGCCAGGCAGTGTCTGCCACGTTGTGGGGAGACACTCACCAGAAAGCAATCATATTGTTAGATGTGTGGCAAATCTTCTGGCGTTGTGCCTGGTGGGAATAGCGTGCAGCCACCCACCAATTCCTCGGCAGCACGTGCTGCAGTTTGGACTTGGAAATGGTCTGAGCAGATGAAACTATGGAAAATATGTGCAATAAGATATGGATGGATTTCATTCTGGGAAAGTTACATCTACAGAACTCAACAAAATGAAAATAGACCTGAGAAAGACTAATGGACTGTGTAATGTAATTTTGTAAAAAATAATAAAAATAGGACAACTTTATATTAAATTAGCATTTAATATCTGTCAAAAAATTTACTTCAGGCAATTCAATATAACACTCCGTATGTTTGCCTTGTAAGTAAATATGTTATCCATCCATCCATCCATCCATCCATCCATCCATCCATCCATCCATCCATCCATCCATCTTTGTTTCATAACCCCCTTATCCAATACAGGGTCACAGTGATTCTAGAGCCTATGCTACACTAGCCACACTAGAGTAGTGTGTGGCTCTGTACCTGTGATTGGAGGGTTGTCGGTTTCAGTCCCATGCTTGGCAGAGTGATTTCACCATTGGAGCCTTGAGCAAGACACTTTAATCCCAATGGCCCCAGGGACTGTCTGACCCTGCTTACTCAACTGTGTGTCATTTTGGATAAAAGTGTCAGCTAAATAAATGGATGCAAACATAAGAAAGAAAATAAGTTAGACAACAATTCACCTAGCAGCATGTTTTAGGCTACAGGCATATGGCGGAGACCCCAGAGTAAGCACTTATACACATATGGAAAACAAGCAAACTCCAAACATGCTGAGTCAGGGGTGGGAATCAAAACCCCCAGCTGTGCTGCCCATAAAACTTCAGTTTGTGGGTATCTACAGGAGGTGTGGTAAAGAGCACACATCATCAGTTCTCAGGACTGGATTAGAAGTCATTGTAACTACATGTGCAAAGCAACGTCTCAACATGGTTACTGAAGAATAAACTGAAAAAGTATCGCAAAACTATATTGATGAGGTCGATGTTGGAAATCCACTGCTTATGTGCACAATGTGATTTATTACTTTACTTAATTAGCAATCGTTGTTTAGAGAGCTTTCTCTCTGCTGTACCTACCAATTATCCAGTGCCAACACAGGCAACAATACCTCAGATCTGATAATATAAGATGCACGCTGGCTTTAAGTTTTGTGTTGGGTTTGTGATTTTAAAATTCTCTGGCTTCAGGTAGGTTAGTGATGAATGTGACTTCCTCAATATCTTCATTGCTACATTTTCAATACATCATTTCATTCTGCAGAAAGATACTGATGCAGTGGCTGGTTTACTGTATAATCAGAACTGCTGTAAATTAAAAGTTACTCTACAATATTAGCACAAATCCACAGGGTGTTTGTGGTACATGTGTGGTGAGCTGAATAAAGAATCTAAATACATTCTCAAAAGCTGAAATCGATATCGATTCCAAAGCTGGTTTTGATTAAATGCTTTTGAAGGATGTCAACAGAAACAAACAAGCCACAAGTTATTATGCTCATGGATACAATTGCAACTAATCATTTGGGTCATTTAGAAAGTCAGTCAACAGCTGACTGGAAATAAAAGCATGTGGATGTCAAATATTGTGAACACAACACAATAAATGTTTCCTTGTTGCAAGCAATCTGGGAATGTGAGTATGCTTAGTAATCCATTCATTAAGCGAACTATCCATTTTCCAAACTTAAGTAGTGCTTGTGGGAAGGGGGTCCTGGTGCCCCCCCTAAGTCATTATAGGATACAGTTTTAGTAATGGGGGAGTGGTTTCTGGTAAATTTTGAAAAAAGCTTAACTTTCTGACTTCGAAGTTCACATTTCAAGCAGGAAATCATAGCAGGATGTTTTCAGTATGAGTTGTGATAGTCTATCCCTTCTGCTAAAACCCATCCGATGAACTATACTTATACAGACACTCCTCTGCTTACAAACTTTTAACTTACGAACTTTCAGTCATATGAACGAAGAAGACTTTAACTCCAAATTGTGTTCATTGGGCTCTCGTTTCCTGTCCACAACATAATTTTCTTTTTTCTGCACGCCAATTCCGTCTAGTACAACTTCTGGCCGCTATCTCCGCCACGCAGCAGCGTAATGTGCATACTCCCAGCATCGTAGTTCTTTGTACTTGCGTATGCCCTTAAAATGATGTTGAATAATGAACTTACTGTCCATTGGTCTGCTATCTTGCAGACTGTCTTGTCTCCATTGTCTGTCTTGATTTAGGATGATGCAGACCATCACATTTTATTGCTTTTCTTTCTTAGAAAACCATCCTGAAGACATGTAACTGTCCTGGTCATCTCCATCCATCCATCCATTTTCCAAACTGCTTATCCTTACTGGGTCGCGGGGGGTCCGGAGCCTATCCCGGAAGCAAT
>JAODJX010000136.1:25284073-25302488 GCA_026776945.1 Isichthys henryi
CAAACTCCACACACATGTGACCCAGGCGGGGATTCGAACCCGGGTCCCAGAGGTGTGAGGCAACAGTGCTAACCACTACACCACCATGCCGCCCCGTCCTGGTCATCTCATTTCAGTTTTTTTTTTGCAACTAGTTTTAGAAAATTTTTCCAAGTCCCAAGACTTGACAGCACCCCATGGTGTACTTTAGGCACATTTATGAGGGTAATCTTTGGTAACAATGGTCAATAATGTACAATCTGTGTTGTGTCCTGCCAGTCATGTGCCTGTCTGGCCCTCCCATCTCCTCCCCAGCATGCATCAAACGAGCCACACCTGTTACTTGTTAAGTCCTCGTTAGTCTGTGTATATAGTAGCCATTTATCTTCTGTTTCCCGGTTTGGTTATAGTCATCCTCTGTGTTGTAGTTAGTATGTTTACATGCACGAATTATTGTGTTAGTCTGACTAAAACTGGACTTCAAAAGTACATGAAATCATACTAAATCGAATTTCTCGAAGTTGGGCAAAGACACCCAGATTGCAATTGGGAGTGCTGTAACGCTGTCCAATTCACTGCTCAACTAAAGGGTGCTTTTCCACTGTACTAGGTACCGTACTTTCGGTACTTCAAGAAGGTACCAAAAGTACCATACTTCAAGGTGTTGGTTTTCCACTGCCGTAAAAATTTGTACTGGGGCCAAATGACATCACAATGCCAGACGGGGTGTTTTGCACTGAATTTGAAAAAGTAGCTGTAGTAGGACTAGATTACATGCAATATTAAGACCAACGTTGCATTCCATGCACATACAATTCTTACATAGCTAGTCAGCTAGATTAAGATCAGGCTTTTTCTTGTCCTCAAGGTGGTATGAATATTATAAGACTTTAAGACTTGCTAAAACATTTTTACTTTGTCATCGGAAAATAAACCTATCAAGTTTTGCAATTTTAATAATTATTCCATTTCAAGATTTTCTAGTATATGTTTAAAAATCAGTTTAAAGTTTACCTCCTCTGCTTCTGCATGAGCACTGCATGCATTCTCTGAGACAATCATAATCATTTCATCCTTGCGGTTTAAATCACTCCTAGACGGGTTCGTGAGAAATTTATGCTGAACTCCTTTTTTGTTTCAGAAATACCCCAATATTTATTACAACAAAATCACGTTGCAATATTTGAAAAATTTCCAGTACCATGCCGTCATTGTATATTATATAAAATACTTTATTTCTTGTTATGCTATCCTGATCTGGTTTTTCTGAACAGATCGCAATTAAAGCTTGTGTCACCTCATTTGTCCACGCACCCATTATTATTAATTTTATTATTGTTTTTTTTTTTTCCGTTTGTGGTGTAATAGGTCAGTAGTACTAACCAGCTGAAAGGCGCCATATCGCCACCTACAGTAGCGGAGTCAGACATACTTCGGTCGATAAATTGATTCCCCTGCATACTGCGACAAGGCGTAATTGAGCTATAACCGTAGTTCGACTTTGCTTTGTGTTTAAACGTACTGAGTATTTTCCATGCTTGTTGCTTGAGGTCCCTTTTGTTTTGGTTCGTTAGTATCTGCTTGGAATAACCCCCCCGTTACCCCACCTCCAGCTGTGCCTGGGTCCTTCTTCCATTTTATTTGTGACAAACTGCTTTTCCTTGGTATTGTACATCTGACTCATAAGTGTCATTTGGTTATGTGTGTATGTATCTGTCTATTCTGCTTTTCGTACTGAATGATGAGTAACCATTCCAACAAGCACTTTGCACATGACCAACCAAACATCTTTAATCTTCATTTACCCACTTGGCAAACTTCTATGAATACTTTTCACAATGTTTTTGTGTCATAGAAACTGGGCCTCAAATGAACGGTGAACTATACTAATATCAACGAACCAGCTGTGAGTAAGAGGGGGAGGTGCCATATCGCCACCTACAGTAGCGGAGTCAGACATACTTCGGTCGATAAATTGATTCCCCTGCATACTGCGACAAGGCGTAATTGAGCTATAACCGTAGTTCGACTTTGCTTTGTGTTTAAACGTACTGAGTATTTTCCATGCTTGTTGCTTGAGGTCCCTTTTGTTTTGGTTCGTTAGTATCTGCTTGGAATAACCCCCCCGTTACCCCACCTCCAGCTGTGCCTGGGTCCTTCTTCCATTTTATTTGTGACAAACTGCTTTTCCTTGGTATTGTACATCTGACTCATAAGTGTCATTTGGTTATGTGTGTATGTATCTGTCTATTCTGCTTTTCGTACTGAATGATGAGTAACCATTCCAACAAGCACTTTGCACATGACCAACCAAACATCTTTAATCTTCATTTACCCACTTGGCAAACTTCTATGAATACTTTTCACAATGGTTTTGTGTAATAGAAACTGGGCCTCAAATGAACGGTGAACTATACTAATATCAACGAACCAGCTGTGAGTAAGAGGGGGTGACATAAACATGGTTTGTTAATGTCATGAATTTGTGGTGTTGTTGCAATGTTATTCTTGCTGCATTGTCCTGTTTAGGCACAGGTGTTTGCTATGCGTTGCTCACTCATATTGCTGAAATGGAGCCTTTGTAAGATTGTAGTATTGCTTCATTTTTTGACAATAACAATCTCTGCATGTGTGCATAACATTGCGATGCTATTGCAGAGCATTTGATTGGTTGTTAGCTTGAAGCTGATTGGTCAGATTGGCACCTGTTTTGAAACCCATGCCTACAGAATGTATGGAACTCCAACACTGAGTGATCGTTCTGCCCCACCTCAACCTGTGTAGCCATCATGCTGTGTGGTGAGGTGAGCTGTGGAGATGTTGGGAAAGACTTCCTTTGGCTCAGGATATTAAGCCTCTCATGCTAAGTCATGGGGCGGCACGGTGGCACAGAATTAAAGAAGTTATAACAGTTTTCCTTGTGGACATTTCAATATTTTTGATAGACTGTGACCATGTATATTAATTTTAAAACATGATATTGACTAGCAAAGGTCAAACAGCATCACCATCAGATGACACATAGAAAGTGCTGTTATTACTGTAGTGTCCAGTCCAATTCCACTTAGAAGTACAGATATACCACTGGCCTCGACTTTACATCGTGCACATTATCTTTGAACATGATTGGCACAGACTGTATCCCAACCCAATCCAGCTTCTCTCATTCACTGGCTGAGTATGATACACTTGAGCAAGGAACCATTGATACACTTGAGCAAAGAACAGGCCCTTCTCAAAAGTCTACCTTAGACATGCATCATTTTGGAAGGAGCTTTATTTGCTCATTTTGATTGGTTGTAGCCTGTGTTGGGTGACTGTTCTACCATGGCTCACTCACACACCAGCGGGCCAGAATGAACAGGGCACACTCCTGTTAGCCAGCAAGGACTGCACTATACTTTAGTTCATTTCACCCACGACCAGAAAGGCTTAGCTCCAAGGCCTGTGGGGGTTGTGGTTGTTTGGGGAACCCTTCCAGGGTGCTCCCCAGGTCCCAATACAGTATTTGCCGACAGCCAAGCCTGTTGTTTGGCTTTCGTAGTTTCCTTGTCTTACCTTATACTATGTAACGATCTTTAATTGCTATTTGGAATGAAGTTTTGGAATTGTGTCTTGTGACTTCTGTTTGTTTGACAAGCCTTCAACAAAACACACCACACTTCACATCTACACAGGTTAAAGGGATTGTGGTAATGGGGAACAAGAACCCATTGTTTTTCATGAAGTGATACTCCAGCACTCCTGTTGGGAATATTTTAAACAGCTTGAAACTGCAACGTAACCATGCTACGTTTTATATAGAAGTTCAGTGGCTCTGATGTTTTTCTTGGTCTGGGCTGCACTCTCGTGAAGTGTGCTTCCCACAAGGCACCAAATTAAGAGCTGAAGTCAGGGGATCATTAACACTTAGATTCGAACCCATCTGAGACAACATCTGAATGAGTTTTGTTTTCTTTAGTCTGTTCTGTGACACTGAAATGTAGAAGAAGAATCTTTAATGGATGTGAGTGTGTGTGTGAGTCTTTGAGAAGATTAAAATCTGGGTGAAACCATTTGCGAAGATTGTCATGGTACTTACTTGTGAACCTACAAAATAGGCTAGGTTTTGAAAAGCGTTACTTTTAGGGTGTTGGCAAGACAGTTTTGTTAACACAAGCAGGAGCGATGAGCTGACAAGTAACATGTTTGCTTTTGTAGGGTAGGGATGAGCAAAAAGCCCAGAGCGGACTGGGGCTGTAGGAGATGCATCCATGTCGCTGATTGTTTAGAGAAAAACACAGAAAAGTATTATTTGTGTGTAAAAAAGAATTGAGCCTGTTTGTGGCAAAATGTTTTGAGAGAGAGAGAGAGAAAAGTTTACTGTATAGTTCATCTCTAGGGTCCTTCTCTACAGAAGGGTGGGAAGTAGGTTACACCAAAAACATGGTAATCTTAGTATTTTATAGTTACTACTGTACCAATTGACGGTGTCAGTTCACACTGTTGTAAATGTCTGTCCTTTGGCAGCTTGTCTCATTATGCAGTATTGGCTGAATCTGTTGTAATCTGGGGGAATTTTTTGTCCTGCATTAAACATAATCCCAAATGAAAAGCTTTTTAGTAGATATGTAAAAAAGGCAAAGAAAAATCTTTAAAAAAATGTTTTTTTTTTGTTGCATCCTGCTTTCAGGCTGAGCATTACACTCTCACTAAGCTTAAAGTCTAAAGAAGACGGATTGGAACCCTTACACTGTACCGGTGTCTGTGTGGAGTGGGACTGGAACTCTTACACCGTGTCAGCATTGCATGGAGTAGGACTGAAACCCTTACACCATGTCAGTGCTGTGTGGAGTAGGACTGGAACCCATTCACCGTGTCAGCGTCACATGGAATGGGACTGGAACCCTTTCACTGTGTCAGCCCCCTGTGGAGTAGGACTGGAACCCTGATACCGTGTCAGTGCTGTGTGGAGTTTCGCTTTTTCTTGGCTGACTTCAAAGGCTCCATCACTGCAAGATGACATAATTATGATGCGCGTTATTTTAAAGCTCACTTCAAACGCAAGGTCATAAATTTACATACCTTCCCAAACACATTTTTCAAAGGCAGAAGAACTTTAACATCTGTGTTCAATATTTACTGTACTACATTACATGGGTCCCTGGACCCCATGCTCTCCCAGAGATCAGAGAGGAAGCTGGCATCCGTCTTCATATGGTCAGGGTTGTGGAAGGGCCTGGAGGCTGCATAGGGCTGAAAGCTGTGGTATAACCTGGACAGGATGTCAGTCCATCGCAGGGTGCACGCACACACACACACACATGCACACACAAGTTGGCCTACCTGTCTAAATGGGGACTTTCCATTCATTTCTATGGGAAAAACCCTTAATCCCAATCACGACACCCTTAACCCCTACCCAGCCCTAACCTTAACCATAAGTAACCAACCAAAATACAAGACTTTAGGCACTTTTACTTTTTTGATCGCATTCACAGGTTTTTATAAAATTGAGGTTATCGAAATGGGACCTGAAGAAGTGTCCCCAAAAGTAAGGAAGTTTCAGGTTTTACCGCACTTTGGGGACATTATGGTCCCCAAATGTGATCTATGTAAACCCACACACACACACACACACACACACACATACTAACATACAGACAACTGGAAATTGGAAAACAATGGACAAACTACATGTTTTTGGATGGCAGGATGAAATCAAAGTACCTGACAGATATCTGGGTGACAAGTTAATACTGTGTTAACTCCCCACACAGAGTCATGTGATCACAGTGCCATTCCTCCAATTATTAGGACCTAGCTTCCACTGAATTTCTCAATAAGATCTTTCCATCCATCCACCCATCTTCTAACTACTTGGGGTCCTTGTCAGGATTGTGAGGATGCCTGAAGTGTATACTAGACAGCATAGAGCACAAGGCAGGGGACACCCTGGATGGGATGCCAGTCCATCACAGGGCACAAGGCAGGGGACACCCTGGAGGGGATGCCAGTCTATCACAGGGCACAAGGCAGGGGACACCCTTGAGGGAATGCCAGTCTATCACAGGGCACAAGGCAGGGGACACCCTGGAGGGAATGCCAGTCTATCACAGGGCACAAGGCAGGGGACAGCCTGGATGGGATGCCAGTCTATCACAGGGCACAAGGCAGGGGACACCCTGGATGGGATGCCAGTCCATCACAGGGCACAAGGCAGGGGATACCCTGGATGGGATGCCAGTCCATCACAGGGCACAAGGCAGGGGACACCCTGGATGGAATGCCAGTCCATCACAGGGCACAAGGCAGGGGACACCCTGGATGGGATGCCAGTCCATCACAGGGCACAAGGCAGGGGACACCCTGGAGGGAATGCCAGTCTATCACAGGACCAGCATTTACACATAAAGGGCAGTTCAGAGTCAAATCTGCCTCATTGCGAAAAAAAAAAGATCTAAAAAAATCTGAAATATCAGTTTCAGGCTAAATGGATTTTTCCAACAAGAATCTGAATTTATGATATCCAGAGGTTTCAGGTCCAGAGAATACAAATCCAGACCAAGATTTTTTTTTTCAACCAACCAATTGAGTATAAAGACAGAGTATAAATCACAGAGTACTCAACTGGTTGGTTTGTACTCACTGGACCTGAGACCTCCACCTCTACTGATATCTAATGAATATCTAACTACCTCTATTTTCTAAAACAGTAACATTCCACCCGAAGAGATATTTGATTATAGCACTTCAGTAAAAACCCTGGGAATAAGGGATCATTGTGGCCAGTGATAGAGAGTCCGTTAATATGACACCAGGATGAAGCCTGAGAGGTCAGTTTATAATACGGGGCAATGGTGACCACTGTTTTTGAAGCATGCTGTTCATGTGAAATTAGGGCAACTGTTTGCTAAGTTTGAAGAATTGCTTCTGTGGACATAAATCTGAAAGTGTCCTGCTGTTCCTCTGCGGATCCTGTATTTCTGGCTTCCTAACACCCACGCGAGGATTTACTACAGGTTCAGTGGTGTTGGTAATTGGAGACCAGTAAAGCCAGCATCTCTGAACTGCACCCTGGCATTACTGGGACTTTAGTGCTGAGTCCGCTTCCTGGTGAGATGTGCTCCGGGGTCTAAAAACTCCTGCATTTCATTTGGACTCAGCTGGGTTTCTTTGGCTCATGCCACATGTTTCTAATCTCCCTGCTGCTAGCACACTGGTGTTTAATTAGGAACCTTCAAAAATGCTAACTCGCTCCACATCATCAGACCTCAGTCTTGATTGGCTCCCACTTCCTGTCCCTGTGTTTGTGTGGGGCGACGTGAGAACACGGGCTTGTGCCTTGGCGTTTGCTTAGTTGCTTGTGAAATGGTTCCTTGCTCAAGTGGCAGGTTCCAGCATGCCCCGCCCAGCATGCGAGATACGCCAGCATGGTGCCTGCTAGACTGGTGTGAGGAAATCTGCCTCCAGGGTGGATTTGCTCTGAATCCAACCAACGACACTGCAACCTTTCGCCACAGGAGGAGTGCTATTCTTGGAGTGACAGTTGTACATCCACAGCAATGGAATATAGGTTGGTCCAGCTTTACTTTGCAATTTCAGAATCTCCCCTTGCTGTGGCAATGTGGAAACACAGCTTCTCCGCCCACATTAAGTGTCTGTACAAGCCTGTGCCATGTTAGAATCTCGCTAGTAGAGGTGCTACGGCAAGAAGAGAAAAAAATCCCTGAGACTTAGGAGCTGATAATTTGTGGCCATATCAGTGGTTCTTGGATTGTTTTCCAGATTCTGATTAGAAGACGTGTTTAGGAATTTGCTTGGAAATGTACTCTTTAGAGTTACTAAATGCAACATTAACCAACATCTGCTTTTGCATGGCAAAGGCCTTCTAAGGAGCCTCGTTCATTAACCTGACCACAAATCAAGAACACCAGTTCCAATTCTCATGAACAGGAGTACGGAGGACAGTAAAGATCCCTGGATGTTGTTCTTGCCCTGCCCCAAATATAAAGGATACATTGGTTGCATCTTCTCAGAATGAGACCAATCCCATGATTCATTGTGCTCCAAGTTCGTTCTTGGAAGGCAAGACCGGTCTTGCCAAGACTAGAAGTACTGTGTTTGCGTTCTTTGTATTGAGAAAAACCCTGTGACTTAGAATGTCACAGCCTTCAGGAATAGATGAAGGGCCCAGTCTGTCTTGCTTTCTTGTCGGGCTACTGCAGTTCTTTGCTCCAGGCCTTGGCCACTGCAGCAACCTGAATCTTATCCTTTTTGGCATGGCTACCCATAATGATCACCTTACTTTTCTCATGGGCGTTCTCCACTTCTTCTGATTCATGTCAGTTTCTGTTTTGAAACCCTGTCATGAGCTATCAGCTTTTCTGTATGTTCAAAAATTGGGTAGCTGGTTGGCTTCTTGCCTCCTTTCCTCTCGTGCTTCTCTCTATAAAAACAATCATATCTTCCCCCATCTTCATATAAGTCTGGGATTCCCTTTTGCTAAGGTATGTGATCTATGAGCAGCAGAGCAATTCCGGCATCTGAACTGAAAAAGCACTAACCTAGATCAGGCAGAGCTATAGAGAATAATGTTCTAAAAACTTTATAGACCACAGATAGAGAAGTAAAAAATGCTGAAAGATCAGCATCAGTTGCTAGAGATGTGAAACTGCACAGCTTCTGCTAGCTAAATTGTAAAAATGAGAAATGGAGTCAATGCTAAGCTCTGCCTCTGCTCTCCCTGTATGTGGCCCGGCAGTCAAATCCTGGTGAGTCTACTCTGGGATCGGCACTTCTGAAAATGTCAATTTATTAAGCCATGGAGTGGGTCCAACTCTTGCTTTTACTTTCCCACTTTAAGCATGTTTGCAGGTAGGTTGGTTCCTGTTGCACACATTGTACTGCATCTCCTCTGTAGTCGGCCATCCAGCATTTTCATTATCACAGGCAGAGGAGTGACAGGCCACATCCCCAATCCCAAGGCCCTGATAACGGCTGTTCTTCTGAACAACATGCTGGTCAAGTGGTCTGAAGATTAGGAGCAATCATTATAGCTACCTTCCCTGTGATGACCAAAATCCTGTAGCTGAGGCAAATGTGTCTGTGAGACTCTGTAGAAACAGGCCAAGTGTGAAAAGGATCTTCTCAGCCTGGGTGACACTCCTTAATGATGACTTCTGTAATGACTATGGAGCTGCTCAAGAGAGCAGAAGAAGTTCCATTTGCAGCTGCTTGACCCCAGATCGAGTAATCCTTCCTAGGTGGAAGGTGGAGCTAATGTTAGCCCCTCAGCTCGTAAAGAGTCCAGTCTGCACTTGAAGGTACTGTTCTCAACCTTTGTCCATGTCAGAGCTGAAATTCTAGGCAGGATGGGGCGGGGGGGGGCAGTGCGAGAAAGGGACCAGTAAGGGATCAGAGGCGGCAGCCAGCAATTGCAAGCAGATGCCCAAGTGCCGTGAAGGGCAGGAGCAGGGGCCCTAACCTGTCTCAGATGGACCCTTGGGTTATAAACGGGTAGCCGGCGCTGCTCAGCCTGGGCCTAGTGAGGA
Organism: Isichthys henryi; assembly: GCA_026776945.1. Classification (NCBI taxonomy): domain Eukaryota; kingdom Metazoa; phylum Chordata; class Actinopteri; order Osteoglossiformes; family Mormyridae; genus Isichthys; species Isichthys henryi. The sequence continues at coordinate 25,293,586 of JAODJX010000136.1, forward strand.
AAAGCCACCAGTGGCCTCCTCATAGGAAACTGGCCTCATGTGTGTCTGATTGCTGCAGGCTTTGATGCTCAGGGTGTGGATTTGTGGCTGTTCCATATGGTCAAGATCTCAGCAACTCAATAACACAGTTAAAGGTGCAGGAGGTCCAGTGCATGTGTGTTTTGCAGCCACTGGGCCGTCACTGTCGGTCTCCATGGGGCCCATCCTTAAACTGGAGTGGAATTTAAGAGAACCTGTGTCTGACTTTGATTTTCAGTGGCCTTGAATGAGTAGTCTTACAGTAACATTCTAATGTGCTATTCTTTTGTTTGTTGGTTTTTGAATAGTGTTAGTCATATCTTTGGTGCCATCTCATTCCTAGTGGCTGACTTGTGCGTTCCTTGGAGTAACGGGAATATATATATATATATTGCACCATTAATACAAGACCTGCAAGGATCCAATCATTTCTTCAAGACTCCTGCTGTTTTGATTTGTAGATCTTGGCAAAGAGCTGCACTAAGTGGGAATCTTCCAAGACTGAAGTTGAAATCTTCCAAGAACTGATATTTTATAGGTTTTTCCCTCCATAGTGTTGCCTATAGTGAGGCCCATTCTGAGAGTGAGGAGTAAGCAGACCTTCAGACATACTCATGCAGTGCAGTGGCAGTGAAATATTTGGGTTTTATACCGTGAAGGAACCACCCATGTCCAACAACCAAAAACAGTTAACTGCACCACAGCATTTCTCGTTGCGTTTCCTCCTTATAATTGATGCTAACTTGATCCTATTTTTGGGTAACTGCAACACTCAAGAAAAGGGCAAAATCCGAGTACAGGAGAAACGGTTATAGCCTGAAGAATTAATGTCTTCTTAAAAAAAATACTCCAGTATGACCCTTCGAGAGAAAAGATGTTAACGCTTAACACGAGTAGGCACAAGTAACTTAGTAACTCAGTTACTACTCAAGTCCAAATCATAAACAAATATAGTCGCTGCATGAAATTTGTGAACCATTACGAGTGATTAATGATGAACGAACAGTTTCTGGTTAATTTATGCATTAAATATTATTATTATGGTCAATTTAATAATAATAATAATAAACATAATACATTTTATTTGTGGGTGCCTTTCTAAAACCCAAGTTCACCTTACATAGCACATAAAAGACAAACAATAAAAACAAATAATTAAAAAGAGTTATTTACATAATCGGACAACTATTGGGTTAGAGTGAGTAAGCCATGAGAGTGCACTACTACATTATTTGTGCCCACTCAAGTAAAGCTTTGAAAGTAGGTTTCAAAATGCTTACAATTCAACAATTTGCTACGACCTCTGCCGTGTGAAGTGTTGCAATCGCTTCTTCCTGAGTAAGGTAGTGAGATGAAGGTGCACAACCCCACCATCGGCCTATGTGATGCACTCTGCAGCGGCTTTGCTAATGTCGCCTTCGTGTGTAAGAGGATCATGGCTGCTTACGAAAGCTGTAAGTTACACAGTAGTAGCAGAAGAAGCTGTAACCTTCCCCCATTGGATGTTTGAGATTCAACTTAAATAGAAAAATACAGAAGTAGGATCTGCATCTGGGTGTCTTAGGTACTGGTATCCACTGAGGTTCTTTTTCTAGTGACTGTTGGGTGCGAAGACTCCACTTGGCACTGAGCTATACACAAAGGAGCCAGTGCACTCTGAGCCTCCCCAGGCTGAAAATGATCTGAATGGGTTGCACAGAATGCCACCCCAGGGTAAACGCACTTAGCACTCTGGTAGAGAGCTCTGCAAGTGCAGGTCTAACCACTCTCAGTAATCCGAATTTGTTTGAGAACAGTATCTCTAAGTTTTAATGCATTAACCCTAGTAGAAGCCATGTTTCTGAAATCATGCCACATGTCTGCTGCTAATAGTATATTTAACAAAAAATACTGTCCACCATTTTGTTTCTTAAAGGGGCAGATCATCCATCTCACGGAGTAATATACAGTCTGCATCCTACACACAAGATCTTCTCACTATATTATCCCACATTTTTTCAAAATTAATTGTGATGTATTGGCCATCTTGTGACGCCTCCCTCATCCAACATTGAAGCCAACTCAAATATCCATTTATTTACTATCACAGTCCAGTGATAATGTACATAAAAAAGGTTCTGCTGATAATCTAAATGCGTCACTGAGAGCGTGGATGAAATTATGCTCACAACAGAGGGAGAATTTGTATGGCAATGTGGAAAGCGTTGTTATGGAAACCTGAATTCAGGCCATGGAAAAGTTTGGCAGTTCAGACGGAGGTGAGAGAGAAGGCCTTATCAACGGCATAGCTTATCAGCATTTTTAATGTAATATGGATTTTCACACAGTTTTTTTTTGGTGCAAATCTCTCTGTATGTGTAACTTCCCCTTGATTATTTTTTTTTTAGTTTTGATAAGCTGATTGAATTTGTGTGCTTATTGGTTGATGTTGACAAAGGCCTTCTAATTAACTGGCAGGAGGTTATAGCCAGGAAACAAAAATAAAGTGCCTGGCTCCTGCAGGCATCGAAAAGCTCGCACGAATGGATAATTCAGGGTCACAACACTGTGTTTTTAAAGCTGGCAACTGATTTATCGTGAGGTGACTTTTCCTCGTTCAATATAACAACAGAGAGCTGAAACACAATGGAAACGAAATGCTATAGAGGGTTTGCGTGCTGGAATCTGCCACCTCACTCCTAAACTGCACACATATTGGCTTCCTGCAGATCATAAGTGTAATCTTATGAAATCAATAACCTGTTATTCAAGGCGGCTGGCAGTAATCTATCCCCGGAAGTGAAGGCTATCACTCCACATCCAGGACATGCACGTAGATATATGAGACATACATATTATTCATGCACATACACATATAAAGGAAAAATGACGGTCACTGGCTCCCCTGAACTGCAAGTGGGACAAAAGAAGAGAAGATGCCGGAAAGTTCAAGGACACTGACTGAAATGCACAATCCCACAGGCATGAGGAGATATACCTCAGCACCTATCGTATGAATTACTTCCATTCTACTTTTTTGGTCCATATCTTCATATGGAAGTTGCCTAAGCTTATAATTCCACTAAGCAGTTTCTATTGGCAATGAGACATTGTGACCTACCTGTTTGGTGAGGGTCACGTAGAATCGCCGGGACACGAGGTGCTGCATTAGAAGGTTATTCTAATGGCTCAACACTCTGCTGCCCCATTTGCAATGTCGGCCCTGGTGAGGTTTAGGCATCTGTACTCCATTTATCCATTTTCTGTAACCGCTTGTCCTATCCAGGGTCATGGGGGCATCTAATTTCATGAAATGACAACGTTGTACTTATCCTGTCTGTTTGAGCCTAAAATAAGGTTAGGATTTTCATGGAGCTTATTCTGGTATAAGTTAATTCTGTTATAAGTTCTGGTTCTAATAGGTTCTGGTAGCCATGAAATGCTATCAGGATCAGTCCCTGCCTTGTCGCATTCTGTCTGTTGTTTCCCCATTTGGTCAGCAAGAGTCGCTGGTCATTCCATTTCTTTCTCTGTGTTTCTATTGGTTTAATATCTTCCTCTGCTCCAGAAGCTGTTTCATGGCTGAACAAGACTAGTAATGCATCACTAACCATCATGGCTTCAAGGCTCCCAAAGGAAAGAAAAACCCAAAGACCTCATCTTTATTCAGTCTATTTCTCCTAGACAAAACCGAGCTCAATTTAAGACCAGTATAAAATTTTGACGAATTTCTCATACTTCTTAAATTCAGCTCCTAAGAACTAACTTGCCTCTAATCTCAATCTTAAAATGCTCTTTCTTTTCTCTCGCTGCACTTACCTATTTTTATCTCAAATAATCAGATCTTGAGATCACATCACAATAAGGTCTAAACAAAAACTTGGTCGTCTTATAAATGAACCTGGACAATATCTGAAATTTGTCATAATGATCAAATTCAAGTCTTCACTCTGTTTTGAGATCTGAAAGGTTTCTTAAGAGAAAATGACTGAGACACCTATGAGAATTTCAGGGGGAGAAAAGGATCTTAAGTTGACCTTTTCTTTTGATCCATATTTCTCCTGGGGGGGGGGGGGCTGTTAGGAGAACCAAGTCAGACACCAGTAATCTCTAATTAAGAAGCTGATGCTTTTCTTATGAGACAAAGAAAAGACTGTTGTGAGCAGAAAATTTTTCCTCTGGGCTGTTTTATTTATCAGTTATTATATCAGATTGGGGCCCCATGTTCTTGTGGTCTTATATTTCTGTATCAGTTCTTATTTTAGTACCTTTATTAGTCCCTGCTTGTGTTTAGTCTTGCAGCAATGTTCTATAAGTCCTGTTATAAGTAACTCCTACAGTATCTTTTTAGTCTATAGTGCTTGTCAATAACCTTCACCTGTTCCCTTTAGCACTGAGTCCCTAGTGTGTAATCTGTCATGACCCATACCTCTCCCGTGTTCAGCCTGTTATCTGTGCATATATGTGCCTGCTCTTACCCTGTTCCTTTGTCGGTCATTGAATGTGTTGGATTGTGTCTGCCTGCAGTCCTTATTAATCTACCTCTGAAGTCCAACTCATGGTTTGTTAGATGGCTCTATGTTTTCTACCCTTAGGTTTCAGTGCTAGTTAGTTCCAGTTTTGACCCCTCGTGGTCTATTTAGTTTTAGATACTTGGTGTTTTGTTTTCAGGTAATAAAGTTCCCCTTTGTCCAGAAAGCTGCGTCATGGACCATTATCTATGACCCATCGTTAACACATGCTAAACACAACACTGTAAGAAAATTCAAAAAATAATAAAAAGCAAAAAAAACAAAAAAACAAAATTGGAAAATGCCAACAAAAGACATGATTTTTTTAAACTGTATGGCTGAGAGGCAAGGAAAGGTAGTCAGTGATCTCACATAAAAATGTGGGTCACTGGCAGGCCTCTTCCATATCTGTTTGTGTCTTTGCCAAGCTGGATGGAACCAAAGGTCAGAGTCTTCCGGAAGATACAGTGTATTCGAGGGAATTACGGGTTCACTGCATTTCACTACCATCACATCGGTTTACAGGATTTTTGGACAAATAAAGAGATCCGCCACCTATCTAACATCTGCAAGTTATGGAGAACCTGTTGCAAATCCTACAATAATATTACTGCAGTGGTCTGAGGATGTCAGGTAATCACTGTGTCAATGCTGTGGCTAATGCTCACTGGATGAGCTATGATAAAGCACTCAACACTGAACTCAAGTCATAAACTTGTTTACTTAGGGTTGAATATTCAAAGGACAAGACGCATTGCTCTTGTTATTATGCATGCTGCAGCCATACTCTTTCACTTAATGAAATGAACACCAATCGCTGAAATTATATTGTGAACTATAGTGGCCTGATAAGATTACACTGCAATAACATTTACTTGGATTTCTGTACAGGTCTACATATATTATAAATGAAGTAAAGAATTTTTAGGCAAGCATCCATTTATTTTTTAGTAAACAGTCCATCTAATTTTATCAATTACACAAGGGGTTACAGTTGTGAAATCAAATAAAACCATTCCAATTAAAATGTTTGAATCACTGAGGCATGGAACACAGGAACAATAGGAAAGGGTACAGTTCTGTTTGTTCCGGATAAACAAATACAAACCATCTAGGGTTCCTCATGGGTGCCTTTAAAGCCCCAACACACACACATACCCATAAACCTCCCTGCAATGAAAAATGCAGAAACAAATCAAGCAATGAAACTCTCTGGAGGGAGATCTGAAGAGGCAGATTGGCAAGATGAGGAGAATTTCGGTATTTTTTGAGCAGCTGAAAGGAAAAGTTGATATGGGATAAAACTGAAGTGAAAGGGAATTGAAATGGAATTTAAAGTAAAAACAGATAAGCTCCCCTTCATGAGCATGCTGCTGTCACAAAGACGGAGAATAAAGCCAGCCTGGATGGATAAAGTGCATATTGTGGCATAATGTCAAGCCATAATTCATGAATAAGAAATAAGAAGAAAAGGCTTGTAGATATCAGCCAGATTAAAATATAGGTAAAATAATGAAATATCAAACTTAATTGTTACTTTACCATATCTGTAATAGCAGGAGTCTGTAAAACCAGGCTAAGTGTAACCATCATGTAGTAAAGGGAACCAAAACACTCTGCTACTGGCTAAAGCGGCAGGTGCACTTAGATAACCAAGATTAATGAGCGTGATCAGCATTCACAGAGTATTAGATATATAGCGAGCATAATATTCATGTGGCAGCTTATTCACATCTGCAAAATTAAAAGACATTTAAATGCAAGCGGTTTGTATTCTCTCTGCCTCTCGAGTCATGACCATCTATTGACCACAATGAATCTGGAGTCAAGGTTTCCATGACTGAAAATGGTCCTATAATTATAAAAACGAAATACTGATTTATACATTTCCCCAGCTATGTTTTGCTTGTTGCTTTTTTAGTATCCCATAAATATGAATAATTACCTTTGACAATATACAGCGGTAAAACATTTCTCTAGGTTTGCTTTAAAATTACAAATAGAAAAAGACCCCATGAAGGAGAAAAGATCTTTTCCTAAGGTTGTTTTGCAAGGAAACTTTTTTTTTGTTGGGATATTAAATATAGTTAATGATATCTTACTTTATGGGCATAGTTTATATAATTAAATTAGATGCAAAAACCAAAATAATTCCGAACTTGGTTGCAATGGTGCCCTTGTGATGTCTTGCTTTTTCCAGTGGCTATTACACTAGCCTGTGCATCAGAGGTTCTCTACAGGGCGTTCTGTACCGTTCCGCAGCAGCAGTTCTGTTTTGTTTTTCTCCTTCTCAAAGCTGCCATTTGAAGGCAAACTCAAATTCAGTTTCCATTTACAGCAAATTCAGTTTCCATTTACAGCAAATTCAGTTTCCATTTACAGCAGGACACCCAATAACTTCACAAAATACTGGGTACCATATAAAAACATTACAATTTTTTGCGACGCTTAAACAGTAGGAAGTAATCTGAATGGTCGCATATCTTCCACGTGATTGGCCCTTTGGAAAGGCCTGAGATGTCCAATTGCTGGCCGCCTCATGCTGAGCTCATTTACGCTGATGACACTGACGACAGAACTTGAGTTAGGTAATTTAATGTGATTGGAGAGCATGAAAGCCAGACTTCACGGTCTAAATAGAGCAGAATACCGGATTCCTCAATTATGAATGCTTGCGGGCTCCCCTCAGAGTTGCTGATGATGATGTCAACTTTCCGTTCTGTTCACCTAGACCACATACGCAATGTTTTGTGCCCCACACTGCCTGTCTCATGTGGGTGAACTCTGAGCAATAGTAAGTCGTGTGAGTGGTAAAACTAGGCTCTCAAGCCTGTGAGTTTTCTTGATGTTCCTCACATGCAAATCACTCTTCTCTTGTAAATACTTAGTGGCATGAGAAGGAAAAGAGGGGTGTGGTGAAATACCTGTTGAGATTCGTAGGAGAATGAAATCCACAAAGATACAATTTCCCTGGGCAAAAATGGAATGAGGAATGTCTACAAAAGCAGTATCCAACTTGAATTCCCACACTGCAATTGGAATTCTGATGTAGCAGCTAAACAATCTAATTTCTAACAACTAGTTGTAGTAATTTCATAGATTCCCTTGCATTTTCCAACGTCTTGTGGCATTTGCACCCAAGTTGCCGAGTAATTGAGTAACTACCCATGCATGCGCTTGCTTGTTGTGTAATGTCTTGACAATGTGGATCATAAGTATTTACTGAAACCCTTGTTGTCAATACATAGTAATCTACACGTCTTTGGTTTCCTGGTTACAGTCACAGGGGGGCCTGGAGCAAGCTTCTCCATCACGGACACACACATACACTATCATAAATATTAGCTTACCGGCAACTACATGCCTTTGGACTATGGGAGGAAATTGAAGCACAGCAAGGAAACCAACGTGACACACGGAGTAACCCAGGGTTGAGGTGGGATTCAAATCACTAACAAGTGTGAAACAACATGGCAACCCTCTGAGTCCCTATGACATCAAAAACGACATTGACAACCAATGATGATGCCAGCAATATCGCCAACAACAACAATATCAATAATAAAAATCATAATAGTAATGCTGACAAAGTGTTTGGATAATTGTTGCTTTAGAAGAAGATTTCACTACATTCAGAACTATAATCCAAATAGTCATTCCTGTTTAAGAGGCATGACCTCATGTCAGAAGCATTTTTACATTCTTGCATAGCTCAGCTGGACACCAATATAGCTACACAGATATGATGAAGTATCCCCGACTCAAATGGCTACTCATCTGCTGCACGAGGGTGTGACTGGTGACCGGGGTGGGGAGGGGGGCGGATCAGTTGCATAACATCTCCCGCAGCTTCTGTAAGGGTTTGCAGACCCATTGGTGGATCGGGCCTCGAGTGGGAGTGCCCTGCTTTTTATAACCATGATGCGGCATTCCTTGGAGTGAGCCCTGACTCCACTTCTGTCAGGAGCAAAGGGAAGACGCCTTGCTAAATATGGAGATCTCATGCTCTGTTACCATGGGGCCCACATAATTCAGAATGACGCCAGGTGACTTTTACGGGATACGTGGACATTGAAGTAGCTGGCATTAAGTCTTTCTAGTTAAGACGTAGACTGGCTCAAAGTCCCAACTCACTCCATAGCCAAATATATGTAAGAAATTACATACTACATACAAAACTTGAACCAATACCGGTCATAGATTAGAGCTGATGGTTCTAAGTGTAAAAGTATAAATTTACTTAAGTCTTATATTTTTGTTATTATTCTTGTGTGTTACAATGTACTTTGTCATTTACCATGTTGTGTCATAGAGTCAGTGTGATGCCCTGCTCGTCCATTCCTCCCGTGTGCCACGCCCCCTAATTACCCTCGTGTGATTCCCTGATTGTCTCCA
>JAODJX010000136.1:25305346-25332187 GCA_026776945.1 Isichthys henryi
CAGGCGGAGACTCGAACCCGGGTCCCAGAGGTGTGAGGCAACAGTGCTAACCACTGCACCACCATGCCGCCCCCTACTTCTAATTCAGCTCGGTGATATTTACACATTTGTTAAATGTCATGTTATTCACTCTGAATTAGCAACTTTACGAGATCCCGGAGCCAAAGACGACGGCACATTCTGGACTGCAGAAAAACCCCGTGAATTTTGCCAAACAAAAAAACAAGGCTATGAGACACTTTGACTGTGGGGCACGTTCAGATTTTGCATGCTGCAGTGTGTCTAGTTTACACCAGCCTCAAATTTACCCATGTATGTAGGATGGTGGGTGCTTGTGTAAGGCTCATTCGAAATGGAAGGCATATAATGGGACCCCCCCCCCCCACACACACACACACACACATGTTGTCTGGTTGCATTTTATTTTATGGAATAGGTCAGATTCATGTTGTTATCCATTGTATTTTTTTCTATAATTTCAGTTTCTTGTTTAGCCGAAGCAAAATGGCACTTTGACTTGGCTCATGAGGCAGCTGAAGGTCCCGACAGTCAGCAGATGCACGGTTTTGTTTAATGAACGTGCAGGAGGGAGCTGACGTTCTGTGCGTTGGTTAGAGAAATATGACGTTACAGCCTTTTTATTTGTTTTAAATCTATACGCGTCTGTCTGGACGGTTGTGTAATTTCTAAGCCAAGTGCGTAACACTTGCGATTGGAACACTGCTGGATTCCATAGCTGGTAGAGTGATGTCACCGTTAATCTCAGCAGCTCACCCTGCTCTCTCATCTTCATTATACTGTAGTACTCTGGACAAAAGTGAATGTAAACAATGTAAATGTTAAATAGAGGGTGGCACTGCAGTGCAGTGGATACCATAATTGGGGAAAGACGTGCATTTTGGTTTGCAACTCAGCGGGCTAAATGAAATCAGGTCACTGGTTTGAGCCTGGCATCAGAAGAATAGCCACATATCTGTGGGCCCTTGAACAAGGCCCTTAAGACTCAGCTTCATGGGTACTGCTGCAGGTGGCTGCCCTTCGCTGCCAGGCTCTTACCTATATACACTGCCTGGCCAAAAAAATAGTCGCCATTTGAATTTATAACAGCAAATACTTCAGAGCCAATGACTGGATCATTATTACAGCTCAGCAACGTTATGCAGCAATTAAGTAAAGTCAGCTGAGTGCCTGAATCTAATGAATGTCCAGGTTACACCTTCATCCATCATCAATGGATGTTTTTCTTCCCTGTTGGCACGGGCATATTCCAGGACAAGAATACCAAGATTCATTGGGTTCGAATTGTCAAAGAGTGGTTCAGCGAGCGTGAGGAATCATTTTCACGCATGACTTGGTCACCAGAGAGCTGTGACCTTAACCTCAGTGAAGGTCTTTGGGATGTGCTGAAGGAGGCTTTATGGAGGTTCAACTCACTTGTCAATACAGGATCTCGGTGAGAAGTTAATGCAAGTCTGGATGAAAATAAAGGGTGAGATGTTGCATAAGCCTGTGGAAACAATGGCATGACAAATGTGCGCCATAATCAAAGCTAATTGCGGTCCAACGAAAAATTCAAATGGTAACATTTTTTTTGACCGGACAATGTATGTGTCTGTGTGGCATGGCCACCAAGATGGAGTACGAATGAATAAAGCGTTATTATGAATTAATTATGAATTAGTGATTGTAATTTGCCCATCGTCTGTGTTTAAACTGGTGCCCTGTGGTAGACTGGCATCCTGTCCAGGGTGTATCTGTGCCTTTGGCTTCCAGGTACAGGCTGCAGTTTCACTGTAAAATATAAAGAGGTTATAATTGCATAGATATTCACTTTTATATAAACCTGCATGTTTTAGATGTACATTTGACTCCTTGCAGAGTGATTTCATTCCCAATCTATCAGATGAATTAGTCATGTTATCATACAAAATTAATATTCTCGTATTGTGCTTTCAGTTTAATGGTGCTTTCATTGCACTGGAAAAAGGTTGGACTCAGCTAACGTCTCCATTGTGTTCTTATTCATGTATATGAATTAATTCAAATAAAGTTAATTTTCATTAGTCTGATGTGAAGAATGGTGTAAGTAAACACATTATGTACACTTTTTCTTTCTTTGATTGGAACAGCCTGATCTGTATTTATTCAGTTTATTAAAGTGAAATGGGATATTTGCTGTAGACGTGACTTATGTATTGTTTGAAAATGGATGTTGAGATACTCACCCTCTCCAGTTCAGCATTTATCCAAGGTGTGATCAAACAGTGTAAGCCCAGCTCCACCTTCAAAGCTCACAATGCTGGGCAGCTGTGTTTCATAGTAGATATACGTACCTGCAGGCCCACGTACTAGGCCCAAGAGGGCATTTGCTTTACACTAAAAATTTAACTGACCTTATTTAGCCCCTGTTATCCATCCAGGGAGACAGGGAAGGCTAGCTCTTTTATGGCACTTTTCCACCGCCACCAAGAACCAACCCATACCGCAAACTGGTGGTTTTCCATTGCAATGTATGCAAGCCGAACCCAAGCCGTATCTGGGCTGTAAGCAGGCTAACATGGTCTGGCTTACTAGCAAGGCCTAAAGTGCGACCAAACCGAGCTGGCAGCATCACCACCATCTGATTGGTTGAAATGCATTTCTGGAACATACCAGTGTTCTACACATAGGTTTATCAGAAGGAAAAAGTATATATTCTATACGTTATTCAGTATTAGTGATATCACACATGGCAAGGCATTCCAGAAAATTTCCAACCTCGTACTTAAAAAAGTACACAGCTGAATGGAATGGATTTGTAATGCAAAATTACTAAAGCTAATGCTAATTCCATTAGGCGATTCTCACAGACATGCTAGCGGAAATTAGCACACAGTACAAAAGAAATAATCGTACATAATAAATCTTGCGGTGTTTCTCAATACCAAGAATGCCAAGATTGTACTTGTTATCTTGGCAAGAACGGTCTTGCTTGCTTGCCACAGTGAATCATGGGATTAATCTTATTTGGTGAGGATGTAACATATGTATCCTTGATATTTGGGACAGGGCAAGAACGACATCCAGGGATCTTTACTGTCCTCAGTATTTCTGTTCTTGAATATTGGAACTGATCTTCAGCAAAGGAAGATGATGTGAAACAGGTATACAAGAACATAAGTATGGTTAAGTATACATATTGAGAAATACCCATAATGCACACTGTGTGAAGAGTAAATAAGCATCTTTCGGTTTCACTTTACTGCCGCTCACCAAACTCAGCAACGCCTTTACCAAGCCGACCCTTCTGCAATGGAAAAGCAGAGTGAGCTGGAACCATGTAGTAACTAGTAACTTCGCAGTAAGGCTTGGGTATGGCTTGGTTCCTGTATGTCAGTGGAAAAGCATCATTAGAGTTTCATTTTCTTGTCTTGTCTTTTGTTTCCTTCTCCGAATAAGGTTTTGCTTCTCAATACTTTAGGAAGGTGTTTGCTGAGTAATACTTTTCTGTACTGTGTCTAAATACTACATGTATCCAGTATTGTTTTGTCAGAAATTATTTCATTTCAACAGAGAAAAAGTTGAGATGCCTAGAAATAATTATGGCTGATATGAAAATAGTGACCAAAAAAATTGGCTGTTTTTGTCCCCCTAACGCAAACATGTTTTCTTCTAGCCATATTAATCTGTATAGTCTGGGGCTGCTAGCAACTTTATGAGCGTTATCTGTGCATAACTGTGGTATTAGCATTAATGGCTATAGAGGCTACCAGAGTCTATGGTGTCAAGCTCTGTAATGGACAGCCGTAATGCTACAAGCTAAGAGCTAATAAAGACCAACAGTGAAGGTGAAACTAAGGGCTATTAGATATCCCACCTCAGGCATACTGTGCCAGGGAGGCAGAGGGATTTTTGAGGGGGGGGGGGGTACTGACTTGGCTAGGCTTGAACCATACTGCATTTGGTATTGCTTTTTAAATTCCGTCACCATACTGTATGCTGTGGTATAATGTCTGGACGGTATTACAAATTAGATACGGCAAAAGCCTAACGGATACCAGTTGGAATAGAGAGTGACGGGGGGGGGGGGGGGGTCATGGCAGTAAAAATTCTTGCGGGCTAATTTTACCGCGGCTGAATTCCGGGACAACGTGCATCAGCAGTAATGCACACATGGGACTGCTGTCAGTTTGCAGGAGATTCGCAGGAATTACAGCAGAGGTGGATGCCTGGGATATAAGGGCTGACTGTGCCAGGCATTGTTTAATTTGTTTACTCTGTTCACCCAGGGCGCCGAATGCTTCATTTAGAAACTGAAAAAAACTAGCCGGCTGTTTGTGCATTAGCTCCAGCCTTCTGCTCCTGACTGGGCTATTGTTCAACCCAGACACACATAGCAATACCCGCAACTCCCTAATCTTTGTTTTCTACCTACAGGTTACTGGAAGGCGGAGATATCACTGTCGAAAGGTTTTTTTTTTCCTCTTTCACATTTAATATTCCCTGTTTAAGCGACAAGTTTACCTTCCACAAGATAGCTAGACCCTCCTGTCCTGTACCTAATTATTTATAGCCCTGTGACGCAGGAGCTGGTTGCCACTGGTTTTGTCTGCTGGCTAGGATTGTTCCAGTCCTGATACTGGCTGACTTGGGGATGCTGCTGTCCAGGGAACAGGAATGTTTGTGACACTCCATGCTTTCAGGATGATACCTCTGATGATTTACTTATTTATTTATTTACTATTAATGTCTGCACCTTTGCAAATAAGGGCCCATTTGAAAAGATTTTTTCACAAACCATTGCCCCAAAACAGAGTAGAAAACAGACAAAAAAAATATTTGTTTCACTTTAGATTTCTTGCAGTATTTAACCACGTTCTGAGTGCTTTGCTCAAGCAAATGAATAACATTAACTTGTTTATAGCTTGGAACATTGATTTTCAGTAACAACTCGATTCGTGCCCGGACTTGGGGTTGGACACAATGTTAGAGTACCAGAAAGCATATGATCATTATGGGATATTTAAAAGCACGAGTCCACCTACAAAACATGCCTTTGGACTGTGAGAGAAAACCAATATTACCTCATTGCATAAGCTCTGCTATTCTCCAGTCATTGATAAAATCTCATTGAACATATTAATCTGTATGTCATTTTCCAAAACAAGGGGTACAATGGACTCAATTTCAACCCGTAGGATTGTACGAGACCAAGTTCCTTGTCTGACATGTGGTGGTGCTTTGGGTACCATAACAACATCACCCCAGGCCAAGGCCTCTCAGTGACACAACAGGCTTCACCATAGAAAAGCAATTATTGAAATAAAAAAAGTACAATGTACTTAGAGCTTAGGTATCAGATATTACAGATGTTATAAGAGAATGACTGCAGCTGCTCAGAACCGCAGCTGTGAATGTCAAATTTGGTCTGCTTTGTGACTGACTTAAGCTGCCTTTTCCAAATCAGCACAACCCAAGCACTCTCATTACAGATCATCTCTCTGCTCTGAGAATTAAGTGGCCTTAGTGCCCCAAATCAAAACAGAGACTGTAGAATGTTTCCAACCATGTGCATGAAACCGTGAAGCATATTTGAAGGAAGTCTGTTTACTTCTCTAGTCAACATTGGCTACTCTGGTACGTTGCACACTCGCAATGTAAACCCCAAAGGCTACACAAAATGCCTCTTCACAGCTACGCAAAAAACTCAAGTAAGCTAAGTAATCTTACATGTCCAGGGAATATAAATAATGCTTTTAATTTAATTTCTCTCACTTGCAAAGAATTTGAAAAAGCCAGTCCTTCCCATTAATGTATGTCTTCATGTTATACTTCTAATATATTTTTTTGAGTGTTGTTTTGAGTGTATCTTCTGTTGTCTGTGAATTCTGTGGTGAGATCATTTTCATTCCTGTTCTTGTTCTGCAACTGGTCAGTAGTACTGCATGCAGTAATGAACAGATATAATGAAGTATCTGAATTTTATATCTATATACAGATATGAAATCTGGGCAGTCTTTCCTTCTAGTTAAACACCCTGACATGTGCCTCAATAGGAACTATGCAGATAAAATTGATCTAACAATGAAAACTTGAAAGAGTGGAAACATTTCTGCTGTGGAAATACTCAAGCTGTGGAAAATCAGACTTCCGTGTCTCGGCTATCTACGGGAATTTAGCTCCAATCAAACTAAAATATGACCTGAGGTAAAATAAAAGCTGTCGCCAGCTCTGTAAATAGGAGCTGCGTGACACGTTCTTGTCCGTGTTTTCATTGGCCTTATTTAATATCAGCTTTTAAACGGTGCTTATCTCACCACTATTTGTGTCCAGTGATAAAGCCTGGCTGAATGCATGTCTTTGAATCCATGTTATTTCTAAAATTCATTTGATTTTATTTGATTAACATTCTTTTTGACCTCCGTGATTGGACGACATTTAAAGGTATATCTATATAAATTCTTGGCACACTAGAGATATACGGGGTACAATATGATATCGCGTTTATCTAAAACTTATTAAAATATTATTATCTGTTTGGATAAATTCAAGATAAATATAAGAAGGTATAAGATAAGGTCTGTTGTCTGAAAGCTTCGGCTCAAAGAAATGACCTAAATCAGATGAACGTTCTATGAAAATGAAAATGCTTGCTGTAAAGCGCGTCATCCATTTTTGCTTCATTTTTCATTATATAAATGAATATTTTGATGATGTAAATTAACATTGACACATTACCATAATATAAATTGACACTGACACTGCAACTCTGTAATGGATAAATGGCTTTGGAATATGGATAAATGGTTGGACGGATGGATGGATGGATGGATGGATGGATGGATGGATGGATACTAAGAAAAAGACAATGTGTGCTGTGAGTAATCCGTTAGCTAAATTGTTCACATATACACTTAATGAAATAAACGTCCATTGATTCGTGATGGACTGATAGACTGACAACCTGCGAACGGCGCCCCCTTGCCTTATGCTCTCCGCTGCCTATTATACGCCTGCTGCCGGTTCACTGCAATCCTGAACTGCAGAAGCGTTATGGATGTTTAATCTTCTGCATATTAGTTTACTGTTGGCATCTTTGTTTAGACTTACATTATAATTTGGCAGTTTTCCACACGTAGTAAGTCAATACGGTACAATGTAGGCGTCCTGTCATTTTAAGGGACTCCGGGGATACCACTTTGTAGGGTGGAGCCATGTTTTATTACGTCACGAGTGTGTGGCCAGCCATCCAATCATCGCCGTCTTTGTATCTACGCAGATCCGGGGTGGTGGGTGTGAATAAGCGGTGATCTCTAGTTAACGTAACGCTGATACTTACTTAGCGATGTTCTTTAATAATTCATAACCACAGTGCGCAGCCAATCAGACCGCGTCTATGTTAATCCTCGCACTTTTAAAGCCGTTTGTACCCTATGTGCTAGCGTACTGTATGAAACGTGTTTTGGTGGAGGGGAAGCTTGCGTATTGGAAATAGTCAAGCGTGCGGAGGTTAATACACCTTAGCTAGGACAGAGAATCGCCAGCGATTTATTATTTAAAGCACTGAGTTAGATCTGTAACTAACATTTTCCTGTGTTTTAGTAGCTTGTTAATTCTGAGATTGTGACTCCTCGACGAGAATAAACGGCGTAAATAAGCTTTACTGCGCTTTGGCTGGGTGTCACATCGCCATGTCCTCCGGTGATGCGTCGGAGCAGGGTCGGCGATTCTGTGTACTGTCCTGGGAGCAGGTGCAGCGCTTGGACTCGATCCTTGGGGAAACCGTCCCCATACATGGGCGCGGAAACTTCCCCACACTCTCAGTGCAACCGCGGCAAATTGTGCAGGTAAGGTGACAGAGCCGGAGTGACATTTCGCTAAATCACCGACGGGCACGACTCGAAACCGAGGCGACAGCTGATTAAGGCTCCGCTTACTTACTCCGGATCATCTGTGCATTGCGGCTGAAATTATTATTCACGACTCCTGCTGATTTTAGGATTGTTTTATCTCTTCCTTATGGTCTTATATTCACACACTTGGAATATAACTTGGACAGAAACTACGCAATAAACAGCAACTATATGTTACTATATCTTGGCAGAACGAAACATAAGAGTATTCCCATGCAGTATAACTAAACTCTCATATTTAAGACTGATAGATTGATAATCGTTTTTATTATTTAAACATTAATAAAACGTTAATAAAATTAAAGCCCAAATTATTGCAAATATAATTTTAATGGTTCGGTATTTCCGCTTGAAACAGCCAAATCCACAAATTCTGCTGTCCTGAAATGGCACAGACGGTTTTCTCGAGATTCGACTTGAAAAGTGTTAATGCTGGTAGTATTTTGTGAATGAACGTCGCACACTCACGCCGATTTGCTCCCCGTTACGGTTTAGTGAAACCCAATCCCCCTATTTTCCCGAGGTCTAGACGTTTTGCGTGAAATCATCGCCGCTTTTTATTTCCATTATAAGTTACCACTGCCTTTATGAATGCAATTAAATTTCAAGTTTTAAATGGTTACAGCCGTTTAATTTTTTCTGTTTATAATCCTTTCCTTTGTATAATATTGCCTGCCGTCTTTAGGTATTTATCTTTCTGAAAGCCTTTATACACAATATGACGCGCGTGTGAAAGGGACGCTCCATGAAAGGGTTAGTCTGATGGATATTTATATTTCTGTTTTTTCTAATCATTATTATTTTTAGCTATTTACGTACGTTTTAGCATGTATTTGTTCGTGAATGTATTGACGTACGCATTTTAAACAACAAGAATAGCTAAGTCACTGGTTTATTTTTGGCAGAGGTGTATTACAATGGTACTCATTCTCCGACATATTTCTAATGTTCCAGTTCAAACCTGGGAGAATTTCATTCTTTTATTACAACGAACTCTGGTTTTAGTCAAATGCCAATGAAAAAATCTAATTTATTGTTGATTTACAGTATTGTATTAATTACTCCTAAACTCTGCATCAACTTAGTACATGTTGGATATTTTGGTTTTAGCAAGATAAACGGATGTGTTAAACTAAATTAAACTAAAGAGGAAGTATGTGTAGAGAATCTGAGGTAGTTTGGTGGGTGCATAGTTTCATGCTAGGCAGTTTATGTTTAATTATAGATGTTAAACTACAAGTTGCTTTATAGGTAGTTATTACTCACACACACTGAAGCTGCCGGCTTGAATTTGGAAAGGAGAAAGGGCTCTGTGGATGTGTGTGTGTGTGTCTGCATGTGCAGTGTGTACTCTCCCTCTCGCCTGTGCGCAGGTTCACCTGGAAAGTTAGTCAGTGTGGCCCCTTGAAACATTGTGCGATTTTGGGAACTGGACCCTCGTTTCCTGGCCGGTGGGTGTCATGTTTAGACCTCTCTTAGAGAATGTTGGGTGTGTACCAGTCGTCCCCGTAACACTATACGTGTGGATCTAAGCTTCAAAGCACTGACAAAACTTCACCTCGGTAACGAAGGGGGTCACTAGTACCGCTGGTGAGCTTTCCAGGCTGTAGGCACACTTTAGCTCTGCCCCACTCTTAGTGTGAATTGATTTGCAGTAACTGGAAGGCAGAATTGTGATTGGTAGCCATTGCGTGGCCTCTGGGATGAACTGGCATGCTACCCATGGTGCTCCGTTGTTTTGGGGCTCCTGTGATTGCCTCCAGGCTCACACCAAGACCCTCTCCTGGAGAAGCTCCTATAAACCGTGTGTGGAGGGGAGTAGTTTCTGGTTACCGCCTCTGCCTACCTTCTCATAAACGACCAGCCACTTGGACCATCCTGCTGGGAACTGTTTGCTTCTGGGCGGGTGCCAGTAGGTAATCGTCCTGAGATCTCACACTTGGCCCAAAGTCTTTTGCCTTTGGGTTTACTAGCAGACTGATATTGGAAGTATTAAATTACCACAACGGTTTACTTTATTTTTTTTTCTGTTTTTAATTTTTTCCTTTGCGTAATATTGTTTCCATTGGTTTCACACGCACATCATACTGTCAACCGTTTCAAATTACAAAACGTGTTTTGAACACTATTTGGTAGGGGTAATAATAATGGACAATAGTCAATACAAACAGCGTATTGCATTGGCACAGTTGACTAGCACATTTCTCTACACGTCTGTCCAGCATGTTTAGTCCTGACTTTGATTCCTTACCTGTCAGTATGAAATTTCCTGGTATTTTAGGCCTACTAATCAGGTGGTGTAACTGGTATATTTGTCTCGTATCTGTGGACTGCTTTGCGACTGTGGAAAGGCTTTTCTGCGGCCCACCCACTGTGAAAAAGCAGCTCATCTCCGTTACGCCAGGGGTCCGCTTTAGCCCACGGCACACTGTGGGGTTGACTTCCAGTGGGATGGCGTGGATTGTGTCCCAGAGGGTGCAAAGATTTGAGGGTGCAAATATTTTGTCCTTTGTCCTTCACCAATGAGCCCCTGTAAACGCTAGATGAGGTGTTTATTAGGATCACATGTCCAGTGGAATCATTTTTGGTGCCACCGTGGCTTTTTTTCTGGAAATGCTCATGTTTAATTTTTCCATACGTGCTTCCCCATGCATGTATTCTCCCTCAGTAGTTAAATCAGCCACCTACTCTCTGTTACAGCTCAGAAGCTGAAGTCGTAGGTGGCCCAGTTTCCTTGGACGGAAAATTCGTTCCCTGTTATGACGATTCTGTAAAGTAGCACTTTCAAACTTGGTTTTAATGATACGACAGCATTTTATTATGTTAACGTGCTGCTGGCTAAAACCGTGAAAGGAATGACTTGGGTTTGAAACCCAGAATCTTTTTCTGATAGCAGCAGTGTTAAGCTTCTGTATTACGATCTTGCTTATTACGGATTTATAAAAGACCATTTTTGTAATTATTCGAGTGAAGTCTCTATCATGGTAAATGATTATAGGTGGCAGACGTGTCTGGCGTCGGCGTGAGAGCGGCGAAGCGATTCACTTGAGGGATGTCAGCATCTGCGGCTGGAATGGCACTGCTCAGCTGGGCCGTCTAAATCCGTAGAGTATTCTCCGGAATGTTCAGACACAGCAGCTATTACAGTGGTTCTAGAATGCTGGGATGGAATGGCTGGAATGGTTTTCCCTCCAGTGGGTATTCCTGAGTCCGCCAAGCAGACCTGCTGGGGTTTGTCCAGGTATTGAGAGCCTCGAGGCCAGTGAGGCCATACTTTTCATTTTTTCAAAGGACACTCACAGGAAACCCATTAAACATAGGCGCAATTTATTTTGAAATGTTTATTTAGGTAGGGTTCATGGGTGTGGAATGATAAATGAATACAACCATTTATTATTGCAATTTCATGGGCTATAGCCAAAGCCAGATGAAAGTGTGATATTACAAATGCCAGGCAGTTTGCCTCAGTCACATGATAAACTGTGGCTGGTCTGTGTATGGAATCCCTGTGAGAGCGGTAGGAGTGTCATATGTGACACGTTTCTGTGGCTGCAGTGCTGTGCCAGTGAGGAGGGAGTGACTCGATCGATTACATGCAGCGCATCTCTTTCCGCCTGCGGTCTTTCTGGCGTGATGCTCGGTTTTTATTGGGGGGGGGGGGGGCAGTTAAAAGAAAGAAGGGAAAACTGGAAAGGTGACCTGATATTGATTTGCACACTGGAATTGTTTCACTGCAGACAATATTTGGCTAGCGATTTTTTATTTATTTTTTCCGTGCTAAGGTTTGTCAATATTTGTGGTCTTCCGCAACTTGTCGTGTGTACAGAAGCTGATGGTGGTCTTTTAAACATGTGTCTCCTGCCTAGATCTCGATTGGAAGTCAGGTAACACTGAACACACACATGCACATGTCAGTGCAGGCTCTTGGTTTTAGTTAAGACCACTGCATGTGCCGCGCAGTGCCTGCTGACTCCAGAAGTTGATATTAGAAATCATGACAGAATATGCTGCGAATCTGCTGAAACGAATGAAAGGGTAGTAAAGCGGTGCTTATCCCTTGTCTGAAAAGTCTGACCCAGTAAGTAAAAATAGATGCCTTTGATCATCTGACCTGGGATCAGAATAATGAGTAGCTGGGCTGCATTAATCTAACTGTGCAGGTGAAGAGGTGTCCTCATGTGCGGCGGAACCTGGCATCTGCCCAGATTCTGTTCTTCATAGAACTTACTGGAGCATCTGCCTCTTTGCACAGTTTATTTTGGTCTTTGATTTGCTCATCTTTTATGAATGTGCTTCTGGCTGTACCTGACCTTTTAAAAAGGGGAGGGGGGGACGACGCTGGGAGTAGAAAAATGAAGCCAGTGATATACTATATTGCCATAAGGAGTAACAGGCTGATGCTGATTTAACCTGAAGGGATTCCACTTGGAATCCATGCAGAGGCGAGCGCTGGCTTGCCCCTTCTGCAGATAATCTATATGCACTTACAAATGTCAAATTCTTGAGATCTTTGTAAGCAGACAAACCTTCCCAAGGATGTGAATGTAGACCCTCATTTATATCTACATCTGCATAGCTATGATGCTTCGCTCTGCTGGTAACAAAGGCTTGGCGATTATCAGTTTATCAGGCTCCTTGACCCCCCCCCACCCACCCCCAGAACATAATGTGCGCGGTGCGTGTTGTTGTTTGTTGCTTTGGTTGGCTGCTTGAGCACTGAGTTCACTTCAGAGTGACATCTGCTTTAATTTTTCTGGTTGTACCCCGGCATGTGTGGTCATTAAAGAACAGCACAATATATTCTCCCCAGTCGAATTCTTAATTGCTCACATATCTATGCCATGATCATTTAATCTTTAGAGCATTATTATCAAAACAGTAAAATCAGGCAGCAGAAACTTTAGTTTGTGTTTATCTCCAAAAAAATGTTCAATGATGCAAAGGTGTTTGAAAGTGACACTAATTGAATTGGTTTCTTTATACTAAAAGCACAAGGGGAACCAAAATTAGATTAAAAAAGCAAACATGAATAAGGGGCCCCATGAAGACAGAATTTCCAGAAGTTACATTTATGAATATAAGATAAGTACGATATTTTAAATTATAGCAAGCAATATGTCTGTTATTTGCATTTTTAGTGACAGTTTCCATGATAGAGAAAGCTGACTCACTCTAATGGATTATTCCGACTTTGAGAATTCAGGCTACTGAGCTTTGTTTTCACACTGGAGTCCAGTGGTAGGCTAGCGTCTGATTCACTGCTAAGCATGGCAAGAAGAAAACGGTGCAAAGATTAACATTACATCCTCCATGTCTTTCATACTGTCCCATTGGAGCAGCGGAGAGATTGTGAGCAGACATGGAGCGAACAGAATTAAATGACATTCAAGACTAACCTTATCCTCACAGGCGGAGTATGGAGTACAGCAGGCTATCTTAGGCTACAGCAGAGGGCCACGGCAAAAGACAGAGTATTTAAACCTCTTAAATTTGCCCGATCAATCCGCTGGCAAGATACCCCCCTACCCTGATCGGCGAATGTGACCGGCAGCAGTCACGCCCCCCCAACCCTATTTTACCTCTGGCACCCTGCACTCTGGTTAGCAGATTATTGATGTTCCCTCATTTTTAATTCCCTCTCGTTCCTCTTTCAACTTGGAAAAGCTCAAATGGCCGCCTTAGGGGGGCCCCTATCCATGTCAGTCTAGGGCCCCTGAGGAGTTAATTCGCACCTGTTCAAGATGGCCTTTTCCCTGAGCCACCCATGGGGCCCGTCTTCCTCCGTGCGGTTCCAGGAATAGGCTCTAAATCGGCATAACCTAGGCTGTAGGGGGCATTACTGAAAATAGGTCAAGGGATTCATACTGGCAGCCAAAAGGAATGACCAACGGGACAGATCTAATGCAGTGTAGTCATGCCTCATAGTAAGGACATGAAGGGTATAAACTGCTGCCACTGGAATCCAGTGCGTAGCTGGCGACACGTGGCTCCGTGTGCGATTTAGGCTTGGTGTGTAGCCTGCAAATATGTTGCAGGAATCAACCTGCAAATCATTTTTAATGACACTGGGTCGAACTCGTCAGAACTGTTCTGAACCTCCAGCTAATCAGCTGACAGCTACGATAGGAAACGGGAAGATTGTGAAGATGTTCCTCTAGCTTTCGTTCCCCACAAGTTTGTTTTATTTTTTTATACTGCATGCTTGGGATTTTTTTTTATTGGTTCGACTGGCCCCAGGTTAGTCGGGACCCTGTACTTTATAAACGCTTGGAATATCGCTGGATGGATGGTTTGGTTCTCAAACTACCCAGTCATATTCTCTGCACAGTGTAATGTCTGTTCTTGCTGCATTTTTACTCCTATTTTTCCCCGGCTTCTCTCGCCATTTGGAATTTCTCGGATCCTTCTTGATCTACTGTTCTTCTGCTTTGATTGTCTCTTAAAACCCGTTTTTTTTGCGATGGAGATCAGGTTCTTTAAACACTAGAGGGACTCACAGTAGCAGCAGCAGCTAAAGGAGTACAGTAGCCTAGGGCGTATTCATTGTGAAATATATTTTAGGAAGGCCAGGCCCCCATTTGCCTTGTACCAGAGCCCAGAGTCACCTGTCCATTGTGTACTCAATCGCCATTGGCTAAGGCTTGGAATCATTCGACATCCAACATCCCGTGTCCACTTCGCTTCACTATTGGTTGGGGTCCCCATGCGAGGTTGTGATGTCACATGGATGTGCCTCTGGCCCACCCCATCCTAGTCTATTCTTAAAGGATCAACTAGCCCAGAGTGGCGTGCATTTCTGTAGGCTTCATTCTTTTGTGTCTTGCCATGGTAATGGGCCCAACTGCAGGGCCATGCATGCTTTCCCATAACCAGGTAACAATCCTGACCCAGCGGTCACTAACCAGTCGGCCTCCAGGGTAGAGTTCAGCTAGATGTATGGGGGCGTGCGGCGTCAGCGGTGAGGGCAGGGAGGCGCCGGCTCCTAGTGCGAGGGAACGGCGGAGGAACAGGCCGGCCAATGCACCCTGCCGTTCAGCCACGCGGTTTGGCTCGGCTCCAGCCCGGGTTTGTTTGCTCTGCTGGGGGGGGTTGGCGGGTTGTTGACGGAGGCCACAAGTTCACTTGGGTGGATGGCTTCGGGGGGCTTTGTGTGGGAGGTGGATCGATTCATTTTAACTTACGGTAAATGTGTGTATCTATCAATGGCGTGGGTTGCAGATGTGTGCTCAATTGGGGGCAGGGGGCGGGGAGCATCCAGCACATGGGGCCCCATCTGCAGGACGTTATGAGGTGAGGACGGCACTCTGTGTGCCCAACCCCCCCCCATGCAGGATCAACACCCCTGTCGGTTATGTAACACCTACCCCTCCTCTTTCATCACCCACTTCGTCACTCTCACGGCAAATATAATTCCTTTTCCCTGTCCGTTCACAGTAAGAAGTGTATTTGTTTTGAGACTAGCAGGTCCTCCACTGCTGTCGTACTGCTGCCCTGCACCTGTCTTTACTTCCTGTGCTTTGGTGCCTAGGCTCCCGTCTGCCTGTGTATGTATGTCCCTCTGCATTTCTTGGTCCAATCCCCCTAGTGCTCACATGGTCTCCGTCTCCCTAGGTGGTCCGGGCACGCCTGGAGGAAAAGGGCATGGTGGTCCGGGACGTAAAACTCAATGGGTCAGCGGCCAGCCACGTTCTCCACCAGGACACGGGCCTTGGCTACAAAGATCTAGACCTGATCTTCGGCCTGAGGCTGGCTGACGACCGGGCCTTCCGTTTGGTGAAGGACGTGGTGCTGGACTGCCTGCTGGACTTCCTGCCGGCCGGTGTCAACAAGGAGCGCCTCACGCCCCTAACTCTGAAGGAGGCCTACGTGCAGAAGCTAGTGAAGGTGTGCAACGACACCGACCGCTGGAGCCTCATCTCGCTCTCCAACAATACGGGCAAGAATGTGGAGCTCAAGTTCGTGGACTCACTGCGGCGACAGTTCGAGTTCAGCGTGGACTCCTTTCAGATCGCCTTGGATTCGCTGCTGCTCTTCGACCGCTGTTCCGAGACGCCCATGTCGGAGAGCTTCCACCCCACCGTGCTGGGTGAGAGCATGTACGGTGACTTTCAGGAGGCCCTGAGCCACCTGCACAACAGGACCATTGCCACGCGTAGCCCCGAGGAGATCCGGGGTGGTGGCCTTCTGAAATACTGCCACCTGTTGGTGAGGGGCTTCCGCGCGGCCTCGGAGGCAGAGATGAAATCGCTGCAGCGATACATGTGCTCGCGCTTCTTCATCGACTTCCCCGACATCGGCGAGCAGCAGCGCAAGCTGGAGGCCTACCTGCAGAGCCACTTCGCAGGCATGGAGCACAAGCGCTATGAATGCCTGGTCACGCTGCACCGTGTGGTCAACGAGAGCACGGTGTGCCTGATGGGTCATGAGCGGCGGCAGACGCTGGGCCTGATCTCGGCACTGGCGCTGCGGGCGCTGGCCGAGCAGAACGTTATCCCCACTGTCACCAACGTCACCTGCTACTACCAGCCGGCGCCATACGTGCGGGACGTCAACTTCAACAACTACTACGTTGCCCGCGTGCAACCGCTGGTGGCCTCCTGCAGTAACTCATACCAGACCTGGCTGCCCTGCAACTGACCCGGCGAGGTCGAGCCGACAGACTGCTGGGATAGGCGTCATGTGACATCGGGGTGGGGAGTGGGGCGGGGGGGCTCTCTTTGGTAAGCTCAGTGTTCGACAGCAGTGATTTATATATATAAAGTTTATATATTTCCCATTTTGAAGCAGAAAGATGCTTAAAAAAACAGATGTATTTGCTAAATGTGACTTTTTCTGTGCTTAGTTGAACTTTACTGCTGTATATCTCCTTTGAACCACAAAAAAAAAAAACTTTTTTTTTGTTCTTGGTTGTACAATTGCAGACCCTTTTTATGTGTATGTAGAGGGGTGGATGACATGGGGGGGGGGGTATTTTTTGAAGTAGCTTTTTCTTTGTGTGTATTGAAATGAATGTTGAAAGGGACTTAGAGATTTGTACCTTTAAGAAAAGGAACGCGAGGGGATTGTGAAGCTGTATTCTTTTTAGATTGTGGATTCAATGGATCCTTTCCTCATATATAGGATTTAAAAGGACCAAAGATTTATATTGTTTTACACAAAGGGAAATTACTGTTGTGATTCCAAGTGCCTAAAACAACCAACTTAAAAAATAACCTCTTTAAAGTAATAGTGTTGTATAGAGAATATGATCTTCTATATTACTGTAAGTCTCTATTTTCAAAGACTGAGGTGTTCATTTTCAACCGATTTGAAAAAAAATTAAAACCCCAAACTTGTTGTGGTCTCAGTAGTTTGTCTACATGTACATAATGTTGCATTAGGGACATGAGCAGACATGTATGTAGAATATATGTAAATAACCTGAAATTTGTACAAACATGTGTGTGTGTGTATATACAGTATCTCACAAAAGTGAGTACACCCCTCACATTTTTGTAAATATTTCATTATGTCTTTTCATGGGACAACAGTGTAGTAGTCAGTGTAAAACTTGTATAACAGTGTAAATTTGCTGTCCCCTCAAAATAACTAAACACACAGACATTAATGTCTAAACCGCTGGCAACAAAAGTGAGGACAACCCTGAGTGAAAATTGCGCCCAAAGTGTCAATATTCTGTGTGGCCACGATTATTATCCAGCACTGCCTTAACTGTCTTAGGCATGGAGTTCACTGGAGCTTCACAGGTTGCCACTGGAATCCTCTTCAACTTCTCCACACACACACACACACACACACACACGCTTGCACATGTATACACACACACAGCATTATGGTAACATTCCATGAAATTTACGTAATTTAACTGCAAAATTATATAACGAACTTATTAAAAGAAGTATATTTGAATGCACATCTAGTGATTGATAAGTTTTTTATCCTTCACTGTTCCAGCTACATATTCATACGCCTCTGAAATTTATTGCGAAAATGAATTCCTATTCAGATGCCCTTATTAACTTCTCTGCATTATTCATTGTTGTGGCACATGGCACAGAAATAACTCAAAGTCTTATATTTTCGGTGTACATTTGTCAGATGGCCTAATGAGATTTGCTGGCGGGCGTCAAGGAAGCTTTTCTGACAGCCGCCTGTCTGCAGACCACCTGCACCTCTGGCCCTCGACACGGGGACTCATTTTTGTCATGGAGCGACGCGGCACCACAGCCCTGTGTTTAGTGGAAGCTGTGCACTCCTGTCCTCCCTCTCTCAAACTGCTTCTCCCCGTTCATGGACATTTGCACGTTTGTTTGTATAAACCCATCCCAACAGCAGCTCAGTTATGTCGCCTGCTGTTTGCCGTCACGCTTGCATGCTTTCGTGCTGAGCGTGGGTGTGCAGGGCTGCTGGAGCAGTGCTGTGAGACGTCCGCGCCCAGCACGGGACGGCCCTCCTTTTCATGTTCATGCCTGTAAGTCTAGCTAACACCCTGAGAGAAGCGAGGCCCAACATCTGAGGTCCAGGGGTGAGCAGGAATCAAAAGCCGCCTGTAGATCTCAGGGCCTGCATAGCTGGCTGGCACATAGAGTGTCTAGTGGACCAGGTCGAGCACCTCGAGTGGGGCAGCTCACCCGAAACGGCCCAGAACGCGGGGAAAGTGTCACAGAAATGTAAATTCTCATGTGGAAATACCCTGTTGCATATTTGTCTTCTATTGCTGCTGAATCAAACTCAAAGCCAGATGAGCTTTACAGGTTTTATTTCCACTTGGCACCCTGGATGGGATGTCAGTCCCGCACAGGACCCACACACATAAAGGGCAGTTCAAAGTCACAAATTTTCCTCATTGCATGTTTTTGGACTGTCGGAAACTCACCCAACCACAGGGAGAACATTCAAACTCCACACACACAGCCAGGGATGGGACTGGAACCCACATCACTGCTGACCACTGTGGCACTGCACTGCCCTGGAAGCCTGCGCTCCTCGTGCTTCACTTTCTGGTTTCTGCTGACAAGACATCGCTGCTTCATCACTGCTGCCGTTCCTCTTTATTAGCCGCGTGATTTATCTCCCCTTCACCAAAGCCGTGTGTCACCTCTGCCAGGCATATGGCTTTTCCAGGGTTGTGGGTTATTGGAGGGGCTCTAGAAAAAAACAGACTCTCCCAGCCCCAACGAGGTGGAGACTCCAACTCATGTGAGGAAGAATTACTAGCATCGTCTGCACCTTCAGATTGATCATGTGTGGCAGCACCCTGCTCTGAGATCAAAGCGCACACACGCACCCATTACTCCTCTGCGGCAAACCGCCGTCGTCATTGATGTGCTCTCGCTTTCACGGCACGATCCGTCTCCCCGTCGGCCGCAGCTTGTTCCGATAAAGAGAATCATGGAGGCCAAGAGCAACGTCGTCAATCACACTGTCAATACCACTTATACTGCCGTCACGTTTCTCTTACTGCCTTTCTGCAAGTAATCCCCTTTATGCAACATTAGGCTGCTTGAAGAAGTAATTCCATGGAGAAACCTACAGTACTTTCAAGCTCAAACTAACATAAGTGATCCTCAAAAAACTGTACGGCGCATATCCATCCATCCATTTTCCAAACCACTTATCCTTACTAGGTCGCGGGGGGTCCGGAGCCTATCCCGGAAGCAACGGGCACGAGGCAGGGAAACTGGATGGGGGGCCAGCCCATCACAGGGCACACTCACACACCAGTCACTCACGCATGCACACCTACGGGCAATTTAGTAACTCCAATTAGCCTCAGCATGTTTTTGGACTGTGGGGGGAAACTGGAGTACCCGGAGGAAACCCCACGACGACATGGGGAGAACATGCAAACTCGGCACACATGTGACCCCCGTGGCGGGGATTTGAACCCGGGTCCCAGAGGTGTGAGGCGACAGTGCTAACCACTGCACTACCCTGCCGCCACCCTCTTGTAACTCATTTTATCCAAAGATATCTGCACACTTTACAGATTAATATACTGAACCAGCGAAGAATAGCTTTTACTACAGAAATTCAAGTGGGTCATCTTTGGTAGGACGACACAGGGCACAGCCCCATTTGGTGAGACTTGTGCCAGTCTGTGTCTCTAAGAAAACCGGTTACATAAACCTCAGCTAGCCGCCCAAACAGAAGACGAGTGGCTCGTCTAAATGCAGTGCTTTTTGTTTTTTTTTTTTGTTTGACATTAACCCGAGTAACGTTATTCGTAACGTCAGGCTAAGTACACAAAGTCCCCATGAACACAAAGGCTGTCTTGAACAAAACTCTTTCCAGGAAGAGCCTGGGTTTGGGCAAAACCTTTTGAACCACGCATACCTGGCCTGACACCCTACGCCATGCATTGTAATTTTACCTGGGCACAAGCCGCATTGTTTTGTGCCAGGGAACAAGGCTGCGTTTAACAGAAGCCCACTTCAAACTGATGGGAGGGGCTGAGAACTGACGGGGGGGTCATTACTGATTCTGCTCTTCTCTTTGGATTCTGATGTAGAGCTAAAATATTTCTCAATAACATAATTTGAGCACCGATAGGAACCAGCCTTCCTGTTGTATCTCTTGTGATTTTTGGCTGTTGGCGCATGAGTGTGATTGCCTGCCGCACCGCAGTAATAAAGTTGTATTTTCAGTTTTGGCGAAAAAGATCATTTCCAAGAGGAGTTCATGTTTTTCCATGGTCCGCCAACAAACGGGACTAATTTCGATCCGTTTCCTCCTCAGTTTCCCCTCCAAGCGAAGGCGTTGCGTAACGTCCCACTTCCTTTCTGAACTGGGAACTATTTTCCATTTGCGCTCCGGCTCCATCAGTCACTCTTCAGCTTCTCGAATTTCTTGGTCTCGTTCGAAGGGCATCGCCATTGTGTGAAATTTCAAATTGTGTTTATTGTTTTTATTGAATCCTTTGCGCATATGCATGCACTGAGACATGCTTATCTGAAATGCTCTCTCAATAAAATACCGCATCCAACAAAACAAACTGAGACAATGTTGGTCATTTTTCAAAGGCAACCATGCATTTGAAGTACAGGACTGAATAAAAAAAACATATAATTTATTGAAATCAGCGCCTTATGCGAAATATATCAATGACAGCGGGATATTCCTTGTTTGGAACAATTGGACTATTGTTGTTGCACAATATGGGCTTCAAAACCAGCCTGTGAGTTATTCCTTCTGTGGTATTGCGTGACACCCCTAAAGTGATCTGAGGTGTGTGTGTTTCCTGAAGCCTGTCCAATCCGTCACACTCACTGGGATCCCAACTCCACTGGCATTCATTTTACAACGATTCCTCAATCATACAATCTGAGAACAAGAAATGCCCAAAATACAAAATGAGATCTTCTGTGTCATAAATGATTTCAAAACTTACACAAACTTTGGTGGCGAAGATTGACCCTGTTTGTAAGTAATCATTCAATTATCATATTGCAAAAAAGTGTACTGGTGCTGTAAAAAAGTATTTTCTAATGAACACATTGGTTTTTAGAACTAAAATCTTCATACATATCTCAGAGCTCTAAGCTCATAGCACTGTTAATGAGCATTTCCTCTGAGCCCTCTCTGATGTTTCCAACAACCAACATGTATATGTGCTCTGCCCTGATTCAAGCTCTTCGATGGCTGAACATATGCTGGAAGAGTAGTATGGAAATAAAGTGGGATTTCAGGCTACAAGTAAAACCAAGTGCTTGGAATCTTTTTGTTCCTCTAGCAACATATACCGGCCTCAGGGTTCCGAGAACTGTAACCAATAAAATAAATTTAATAAAGATCATAACAAAGGACTGCAGAGGTTTTCTTAGTTATCAATAAGGAAAAAAATGTTATTTTTAACGTGGACAGGTTTACCGGAATGGTTCATTCAGTATTGTGAATGTTTGCAAATCTGCTTCCAGAAGGGAAGAGTTCTTTCTTTATTGTTATTTCCCGATAGATAAGAAGACCTCCCAGTTTCCTTATTAAAAGTCCCTTCCCATGGCCCCTTAGGGAACACTACGTGCTCACAAGAAGCCGTTGGCAGACTGTCACTTGGCTCACATCACTGGGGCCACGTTAGCGGCCATTTGCAGCTCGCCCTGTGCTTGACTGGTGGAGAGAGAGAGAGGCACGGCTTATTAGCACGCCAAGGATGTTTAATGCCCTGTCTGGTGGAGACTCGAACCCAGGACCCAGGGTTGTGAAGCCCCTGTCTAATGAACCTTTCCTGATGCTTATTTTGAAAACTTCCACACCTCTGTTTCTTCCCAGCTCCTTTTCATATATCTGTTGCTTTGAGAGCAGGAGTCTCATCCGCTCTTTTAGGGTGAATCTGCGGGAGGCAGCTCGGTGTCCTACCCCCTATCCCCAAGTGGCGCCTTGCACCCCCCCAACCCCCCCGCGTCTCTTCCCGTTGGCTGGGTGCGGCCGTTCCGAACACTTTGCTTATGGCCAGACGGCCCCTCTGAATCCTCGCTGACCACTGCCTATAAAAAGCACCCGGCGTTCTCCACCAAAGCCAAAATGTGACCAGCGGCCGCCCAGACAGCTGTCGCGCCCTTAACCCTCTATTAACCCTCTGATGCTGTGTCCCCAGCCGTCTGCTTCCTGTACTTATCATGGACTCCTAATACGGCCAGCAGTATAAATGGGTCAGCATTTTTAACAGCTGCTGAATATAGGCACCAGGAAAGCGATTACTATTGTGTCTCTGCCTGGAAATGACCAAAGGTAATGGAAGGTGGAGAGAGATGCTGATGGCGTTCTGTCGGTGACTCCGAGCGGGCCGGTCGTGTGCATGCCACTTCTTAGCTTTCTGAAAATGAAATTCTGTGTCATACTGGTACTTTTCAGAGGCAAATACTCTGAATGAGTCCTTGGAGAGCCGGAGCCAGTGAGTCACACAGAGCACATCGTCCCTGTTCCCCCCCCCGCTGCAGCTCCGGGGTGGCAGCATGGCACTGGTGAGGTGTGCGCCACCCATGCCCGTCTCGCCGCTCTTTCCAGTTGGCTGATCCGGGCCTGGCTTCCATTCTCAGCTCCTGGGCAAACCAAGAGGCAATGGCCTTCGTGTGTAGCGACCTTCACAGCCCCATTAGCAATAGCCACCTGTGTCTGTGTGCGGCCGTATACTACTGACTGTGTGTCTCTGTGAATGTGTGTGTGTCTGTGTGTCTCTGTGAATGTGTCTGTGTCTCTGTGAATGTGTCTGTGTCTCTGTGTGTCTCCGTGTGTGTGTCTGTGTGCAACCGCAGACTACCGGCTGTGTGTCTCTGTGAATGTGTGTGTGTGTGTATCTGTGTGTTTCTGTGAATGTGTGTGTGTGTGTATCTGTGTGTTTCTGTGAATGTGTCTGTGTCTCTGTGTGTCTCCGTGTGTGTGTCTGTGTGCAACCGCAGACTACTGACTGTGTGTCTCTGTGAATGTGTGTGTGTGTGTATCTGTGTGTCTCTGTGAATGTGTGTGTGTGTGTATCTTTGTGTCTCTGTGAATGTGTGTGTATCTGTGTGTTTCTGTGAATGTGTCTGTGTCTCTGTGTGTCTCCATGTGTGTGTCTGTGTGCAACCGCAGACTACCGGCTGTGTGTCTCTGTGAATGTGTGTGTGTTTGTGTGTATCTGTGTGTCTGCGTGTCCTTGTGTGTGTGTGCGTGTGTGTGTGCATGTCTGTGTGTGCGTGTCTGTATGTGTGTGCCTTTGTCTGTCTGTGTGTGCGCATGTGTGTGTGCGTGTCAGTGTGTCTGTGTGTGTGTGTCTGTGTGTGCGCATGTGTGAAGGTGTTTGTTTTAGAATGGCCACATCTCCCTGTAGTCTGAAGTATTATCTGCTTTTTTCATTTGAACCCCCGGGTCGTTAGCCATTTAAGTATAATTAGCCTTACCGTCTGTCATGTGCATTTTTCTTGCTCCATATACTTCTGCGCACAACTCGCCTGAGCTGAGGGACATTCTGTCCATTTTTATTCTGCCTAAATGCTGCCGCTGTTTCCTCATGGAGTGTGCGTCAGTGTGTCTAGCCGCTAAGCCTCGCTCGAACCAGCTCCTTCCTGGATGAGTTAAACTTTGCACTCCTGTAATAAGAGATCTACTGAGCTAAGTTTAACTCTGATCCTGGAGGTTCACTCTGCTCACAATGTTTTCATTACAAGCAGGCCTTAATTGAGTGAGTAAATGTGATGAAGGCGTGAAGTCAGGTAAGCAGGAGGTGTAGCGGTCACTGGTCCAAATGAAGATCCAGGTCCTGATCTTCTCACTAGGTTCATGCGAGGTCCTGGACCACTACAGTAGAATAGAATAGAATAGAATAGAATAGTGTCACTTTATTGATCCTGTGAAGAAATTCCCTTTATTGCTTAACCACGTCTTGCTCTCCATGAAGCGTGGGGTTTAAGTGAATGGCAGTCACCTACAGTAGCAGCCCCCATGGAGCGGGGGGTCCCATAGACAGATGCCTCTACTGCCAAAGTCGGGCTCAAACGGGCAGGTCCATGAGATATGCAAGATCTTTGAGGTCTATGAAGCTTGTGAGATCTGTGAGGTCTGCAAGGTGTGGTCCCCAGTGATTACTGAGTGGTCCTCCTTGCAGTCCCAGTAGCCCCCCTGTGAGACGACCTCATCGAGTATAAAAAGCCTGAAGGGCTTAGCCAGCCAACTGTGACCCTCCTGACAGATTTTAAATCTCTGTGAGGATTGGGTTATCGTCTTGTCATCTTGTCCCGTTACTTACATATTCAAATTAGGGCAACGCACCTACATGGTACTTATGTATATTTGAGATATGATTATCTTCTATTCTACAGGATATGGTAATGAGATTGCCTGAGGAGGCAATGCTAAAGACCAAGGCTTTCGATTTATGTTTTGTTTGCAAGTAAGGAAGTTAGGAATTTTATTTCACAGCGGAATGATGTATTACTGGATGTTTTATTACACCGGGAACGTACATTTCAAAAGGTGCCGCCTGCCATAAAAACAGTTTGCAGATTCTCCTGGACAAATGTGATGAAGTCAAAGAGGCCCAGACGTGTGCACAGCAGGTCCGACTGGAGCCTCATGAAGAAAGACAGCTTGCAGTTAGCGCCTGGATCCAGCCTAGCACATGGCACACGCTTAGACCACATACGCGCAGCACTTTGTGAAGGTCGCACTGTGCCAAGAAGGTGTCTGCAGTTGGCTTCCAGAAACACATGCAAGTTGACCTGAACGTCAGACTGTAAAAGAATGTATACAGCAGCTTAACGGCAGTGGAGGAAACTCAAGCCGCATCATTAAACTCACATATGCGTTTCGATCACCGAACGATTAATCTTTTCCATTGACATGAAAACTAAGGCGGAATATACATAGAAGGCAAGATATGATTCCCCCATGCAAGGCTTGGAATGGTGAGTAATGACAGTATGAACTTGCTAACCTCAGTGGAAAAACGTAAGATATTTAGTTATCGGGTAGCTTTAAATCTCCAAGCCTTGGGTCCTTCTGGCTTTGGGCTGCCTGTTATGATTAAAACAGTGAGCGCCGTCGGACTTACATTTTGTTTTCCACTCTGAGGACCTTCAGAAAGTGCAGGACCCGGTGGAAGCCACCGCACACTCCCTGCCATCAGGTTTATGTTTTTCTCACGTTTATTTGATGGTATTTTAAGGGCAGCTGAGCAACAGTCGCTGTGCGGGAGCGTGCGGCTGGTGCGCTTAGCAGTGGGCCGGCTTCTTGTTACGGGAGTCCCTCTGCGTTTATATTTACCAGGCAAAAAAAAAGAATCGGAAAGTCGCGGCCTCCGTAACAGAGAGTGTCCCCCTTTTTCCGCGGAGGTGCCGGCGGCCGCCTCGAGACTTCTGCCTGCCGCTGCATGCCCGTGACAGCAGAGCGCCATATGGCGAACGAGTTAACCATTATAAATCAAAAGAAAAAACAAAATGTCCCGGGCGGTTGTTTTTTCAGTAGACTCACTCCCACTTCGCTGTTCTGCATGGTTTTATGCATGGTATTACCGTAATACTTAATTAGCCTCAGCGACTTAACTGAATCCTTCCTTTCATGACATTTTGAAAAACATGGGAATATCTGGAATTGTGTAAAGAAAAATGCTTTCCAGAGTTTTCAAGTGCCCCCCCAGCATGAGTCACATCATGGCAGATCTAGTACGTATTTCTCGTATTCCTCCTTCTCAGGGCCTGGTAATATGGGTAAGAAACAGATGCTTGAAGGCATGGGCTTGAGAGGAGAGTGGGAGGCGGTCGCCTGGCTGCAAGGCCGTCTGGACTCTTCTGTTTATTTACCGCCACTCTGACAGGTCGCCCGCCAGCACTGTCCCTCTTCCTGGTGCTGCTGGATTGGCGGTGCCCTTCAGATGCTGTTGTTTACACTTCGCCGGCACTGCGCTCCTCTTAAAGGCCTCAGTGGCCTCTCTGTTCCTGCGGCGTTTTCATAATCACTCCTCGCAGGTGGTAGATGCAGGTCGCGGCCTGTCGTCACCAGTATGTCGCTCTCTATTCAGTCTGTTTTGTCTGCTTAAGCAAGGTTGTTTTTTTCCCCCTATTTTGAATTACATCAAATTATGTCTGATGGTTGATGTGATTCTGTGTCTAGGTGCCAGATATTCACTTATTCCGTCAAGCTCCCAAACAAAGCACTAAAGAAGTCCAAACAGAAAGGGAATCAGAGGAGTAATGAAACATTAATTACGCTTAAGACGACATATATTTATCAGGGAGATCAACAACTCCTCTCTACACATGAATGGAAACAGATTCTATATAAACTTATATCAGTGTGATATCGGACAAGGGACTTTGTTTCATTTGTTTTCATCTCATCTCCATCCTAATCCCTTCCCGGCACATAAGGCTGAAGTTCTGTCCTGGGTAATATTGGTATTTATCCATCCATCCATCCATCCATCATCTGCCGCTTGGTCCGGGATCGGGTCGCGGGGGCAGTAGCCTCAGCAGGGAGG